>OY759271.1:33844526-34504526 GCA_963662155.1 Lamellibrachia columna | reverse complement strand
CCTTAACGATCAGCCAGTTCTTTTTAATCAACACGTCTATTTTTGAAAAGATCCATTAACCTTTTTGAGTAGACCCCTTTTTATGAAATGACACTTCCATATTTTTCAGACAATCCGCTACATCAGTTTTTAAATGATCCCTCACACTTTTTGAAATCACCATTTAGTTCTGTAGTATACTAATTTATTTATTTCATGACCCATTAATGTTTTGAGATGATCCATTAAGTTATCGTGACGATCAGCTTATTAATTTAGGATAAATCACCCCTTACAGTTTTCTTTATGATATAATCCATTAGTACACTCTGTAGTTTGTTTTAAAAAATTGCATTTTGATGACTCGTTATATTTGTATTTTGATATGACCCTTAATTATATTATGTGATTTCTAAGTTTGTTGAGATGATCAGCTTTTTGTAATGAACCCTTACGTTTTTTTAATGTTCCGTTTACTTGTTTTTGGAAGATCTCTTAATTTTACAATGTGACACCTTAATTTGTTTGAGACGATCAGCTAGTTATTTTGTTTAAATGATACCTTACATTTGAGATGAACGTTTATTTTTTAAAGGACCCCTTCCTTTTCGTCTTCCCTGCTACCCAGCCTGATTCGAACCCATCATTTGCCCACATCAATTATTATTATTGCCGTATGCTATCTAGGAGGATATATAAACGGCAGTCCATATGTCCTCCCAGAAAACAAGCATCTGAATCGTTCTGAGAATCTTATTTTAAGTATATTTTAGTGAACGTCGAGTGGACGTCAGCCTGAGTAGCCATGATACGGGTGAACATGACGATGTTGAGAAGGAGGAGGAGCAGGACGATGAGGTTGATGAGGGTGACAAAGTTGTCTTCATCATCGTAATAATTATCATCCTCATAATCATCATCACTAAGATAAACCCTTAATTATCTTCGTCTTTCTCCTCCTATTTATCATCATCAGTACCATTTATCATCTTCATCATCATCGTCATCATAATCTTCTTCGTCGCTTTTATTACATTACCGGTCGAGTTATTACGTTACCGGTTGAGTTATTACATTACTGGTCGATTATTACATTATCGGTCGAGTTATTACATTACCGGTCGATTATTACATTACCGGTCAATTATTACATTACTGGTCGATTATTACATTACTGGTCGATTATTACATTAAATCGATTATTACATTACCGGTCGATTATTACATTACTGGTCGATTATTACATTACCGGTCGATTATTACATTACCGGTCGATTATTACATTACTGGTCGATTTATTACATTACTGGACGATTATTACATTACCGGTCGATTATTACATTACTGGTCGATTATTACATTACTGGTCGATTATTACATTACCGGTCGATTATTACATTACCGGTCGATTATTACATTACCGGTCGATTATTACATTACCGGACGATTATTACATTACCGGTCGATTATTACATTACCGGTCAATTATTAAATTACTGGTCGATTATTACATTACTGGTCGATTATTACATTACTGGTCGATTATTACATTACCGGTCGATTATTACATTACCGGTCGATTATTACATTACCGGTCGATTATTACATTACCGGTCGAGTTATTACATTACCGGTCCATTATTACATTACCGGTCGATTATTACATTACCGGTCGATTATTACATTACTGGTCAATTATTACATTACCGGACGATTATTACATTACTGGTCGATTATTACATTACCGGTCGATTATTACATTACTGGTCGATTATTACATTACTGGTTGTAACAAGCGCCATTGACATATACGATAAATCTACTTCTAACGAACCGCCGTTTGCATGGTGGCGCTGCGGTCGTACAATAACCATTACCGCCGTGTTAGATATATTTAGTCAAACTCTCTGTCAGTAGTGCCATAACCGTGACACCACTGCCAC
This sequence comes from Lamellibrachia columna, assembly GCA_963662155.1. NCBI lineage: Eukaryota > Metazoa > Annelida > Polychaeta > Sabellida > Siboglinidae > Lamellibrachia > Lamellibrachia columna. The sequence continues at coordinate 34,502,604 of OY759271.1, read as the reverse complement.
AACTTATATTTGATGTGCAGATTCTGCATATCTTTATTTCATTTGTTAAACTCCTAATTTTGTTCTCAAAAAATTTCAGTTTCAGTTGAATACACTTGTAGATACGGCCTGTATTGAACGTGTCTAGAAACAAAATAATGTTTGTTTTTGTTTGAAGTTAGGTTACGTTACTCAGTTGCCTGTTGCAATGACGTAGCAAGTCGTAAACAACAACGACGTTACACAGCCAACCATTTATCCATGCATGATTTATCGATACTAAATATGATAGAACAACAACAAACTTATAATACATCTCTCAACCCAGTTATATAATACGGCCAGGATTTCTTGTTTTTTGTAACGCATCGTACGATGAAACTCAAGCATATGCAAATAATCCATAATAGAACGAAGAGTAGGGTAAGTTGTACGTCTTAAATTACTGTAAGGATCATGTCGATATACAATAAATCAAAAAAGATAAAACATATGCCATATGTGTACTTGATACAATATTCTATTTTACTTTTTGCATATTTGAACAAGGTTAAATTATAAAAAAGTGTTTGCTTAAAACTACGAGCACCCTAATAATGAAAGACAACAACACTGCAGTAAGTGCCGTTAATTTGCCCAGTAGTCTAAGTTGTCGTTCTGGTATTGAGTCGTATTTGATATATTGCAGAGAGGACTCAGTATGAGTGCGATTATGCTTTATTTTGTACACACGACACACGTGATTTCCCATCCTTCTACATAATTGGGACACGGCAGCGATCCACCGCATGTAGCCTCGGTGACGTAGAATAGGGCGCCATTCTTATTCAGACTTCCTCCTTGGATAACTTCCGGGGCGTTGTCCATACAGACGTAGGTTGTTCGGCTTTTGTGTGTGTAATATTCCGCCATCAGGTAGCCCGAGTATTCCTTCGTCCACCCATCTGGGCAGGTCAGTTTGGCCGGAATCATCAGCTTCGTTGGTCGGCTGGCCACAAGGCACGCGGCACAGGGAACGTCGTTGTTGTGCAGCGACTGCGCATTAGCTTTGGAGAACGGGTCGTTTGGGTATATTTCATATTCAGCGCCGTACAAATGGCCGCCGGACTGGAAGCCTGCCGTGGTTTTCGATCCCCAGTCAGGGTCTCTTGGCATGCAGAGATAGTTCGAGCCACCGCCGCTGTGTGTATAGTGCGACCCGGCTACAACACCTTGAACAACAAAACATTCGAACATTTTTAACCGTGCAATCTTCAAAAGAATACCAAGTGTGTTCTATAGATGCGTATGTTATGTTGATGGTGATAAACAACATTTACATAACGATCTAGACAGATTAGTGAAATGGTCTGAGAAATGGCAGATGTTGCTCAATTTTGGGAAATGTAAATGCCTACAGACAGGACATGGGAACTTTGATGTAAACTATAAAATGGGAGATACTGTTCTGGGTACTACTGTAAAAGAAAAGGACTTAGGAATAACAATAAGTGCTGATATGAAAGTTTCAGAGCAGTGTGGTATTGCAGCTTCAAAGGGTCATCATATTATTGGGATGATTAGGAGAAATATAACATACAAAAAGAGAAAAAGCTAAGTATATCTCTGTATAAAGCAATAGTTAGACCTCATTTAGAGTACTGTATACAAACTCGGAGACTACATCGTAAGAAGTATATAGATACGCTTGAAATAATACAGAGGAGAGCAACTAAAATGATTCCAGAACTGAGAGACCTTAGTTATAAAGAACGACTGAAAGAATGTGGTTTAACAACCCTAGAAACAAGGCGGTTAAGAGGAGATCAAATTGGAATGTTTAAGATATTGAATGGGTATGGAAATATTGATAGAAATATATATTCTCAATCAAGAAAGATAATAGAACTAGAGGTCATGAGGTAACAATAGTAAAGGATAAGTGTAGATTGGATATCAGGAAGTACTCGTTCACAATCAATGAATGGAACAAATTATCTACAGATTGTGTAACTGCTAGCAGCGTGAATATGTTTAAAAACAAGGTTGACACATATCTCAGGAGGGCGGATTACACATCGATTTAAAATGTTGGACTCTCGATAAGCCAATGGCTTCCTTGTCCACTTGTCATCTGGGCCTTTGCCTTGGATGGCAATCTTGTTCAATCTTGTTAAATCTGCTTTCGACATTTCTTCTGATATTTTGAAAGAATTGCAAAATGTACGCTTTCTGACTACATCGTTTTGTTTTTGACGATACCGTAACCATGTAGGTACAGTAAAACTATGAAACAATTATAATAAACGGCGTTGCTTCGTCAGGTCAAACTTCATCAATAACAGAGAACTCTGTATATGGCTAAAATACTTGCCCCAGTAGAGTAGTTCCGCGTCATTTCCCGAACAATTCTTCCGTCCCCACCGGATGTACACAGCGCCGCCTCTCGACGAATGTTGATTGTCAGTTCCTGCAAATCAAATCAAATAAAAATACTTTATTATTTGTCTTAAAACCACACATTTTAAAACAGAAAATTGTCTTCAGACTCATCCATTAATTAATTAATAAGCTCTGTCAATTATAAAAAAATAAAACACAAACACCCAATATTATTGCATACACATGTTGTAAAGTGTATACCCATGTTGTGAAGTTTACGAGTAAAATATCTATAAATAACACATAAGAATATGTTAAAAAGAAAACTAGCTATACAACATAAACATAGGCTTGGCTAAGTCTAAATGTTCACCGAGCATACAAGGGGGACTAAAACTATCAAACCCAAGCTTACCCCAGAACATCACAGAAGGGCACTAGTACTACAATACCTACAATTGTCAAAAACATACAGTGATAAGAAGTGATGCAAATATTGATTGGTACATGCAGATTAAAGCAATGAATTAAATGATGAGTACATAATATAAACGGGCATGTACACTGTCTCCACCACTCCTACACACAAAAACAGCAGCTCTTCTGACACGTCACTTCAGTGCAGCATTCAAGACAGCAAAGGCAGTAGGTACAGATGACTTCTTATATGCATTCTTTCGTGCAAGAGGAACTTTAATACGCCTGCCGGATGGAAGTTTCTAAAATGCTAAGTTAAGTGGATGGAAAGGATCAGTGAAAATGGTAAATGCCTCCCTGGCTGATAATGAGTTTACTAGCCATGTTAACAACACGGCCTCAGTTTTGTCTTTTGTTTGACAGTAAGATGTCCAAACCAAGTTATGATGTTGAATGACAAGATACTCTCAATAAGACTTCTGTATACAAGTTCAAAGACACGTGGGCTGACTTCAAAGCTTTTGAGTTTTTTAAGTAAAAAGAGACGTTTCTGTGATTTCTTGTACACCATGTCAGCATGTTCATTGAAAGTCAGTTTCTTATCAGTAATAGTCCCCAAGTATTTGAAACTGTCAACCATCTCCACCTCCCTCTGATCTATCACTACTGACCTTGTTACCTCTCTCTCCCTGCTGTTCCCAAGAACAAACTCCTTGGTTTTCTCTACATTTAATTCAAGAAAACTTTTAACATTGTATTCAACACGTCAATCTGAAGAAAGTATTGAGAAATGGAAGACTCATCTTTCAGACAAACCACAAGAGCCATGTCATCTGCATAATTTTTATTTCAGAAGGGAGAGAACTGGGTCATGACATCTGATATCATTAGTATACAGTGAAAAAAGCACAGGAAAGAGAACGCACCCTTGAGGGGCTCCAGTGTTCACAACAATCTCTTCAGACAATACAGGTTTGACCATCATGCGGTCATTCAGACTGCTATGGAAATTAGATACTAGTGAGGCGACTGCCGTCTAGAACTTTCGTCATATAATCATCAACTCCTTTCAACTATTCAGTTAACTCTGACGGGTTTATGTACAGTATTACTTTGTTATATATAAACTAATGTTTGTTATTGCTTGTTTTTGGACACCAGCATATTATTATACAAAATGTCGTACGTTGTGATTTCGATGAGGTAGCCGGTTTCTTCCGTGTGATGACGACATGGGCATTCCACCGCAAGACGGTGAGAAATGTTGGTAGAAAGAGATGTGTGAACAACATAGACTGTGCCACCAACCTTACAGCACCAGGAGAGACGTGTCATTAGTTAGAACATGTACAGCAGATGACGTTACCCACCGGTCTTCTCTTGTGTTTTGTCCTTTACGTCGTCGATTTTCACTTCCAGTTGTTTCATGGTCGCTCTCAGATCAGGTATAGCGGCGACGACCTTGTTGACCAAAGTGAGCTGCGCCTGTAGACTCTCCACGACGGCTCTCAGTTCCATGACGTCCCGCATACGCTGACTGACACAGACGTCACGGAAGGTGTAGGTGCACAGTCCGTCGTTAGATACTGCTCCCCTGGTGAGCAGACCGAGGGCATCCCCGCCAAAGAAGACGGAGAGAAACGCCAGTTGAACGTACGTCGTCATCATGTTTACCAGTTGCTGAAGTCTGCTCTTTTCGTACGTGTCGTCCTTTAAGTATCGCGTTGACCCGATATGTCACCAGCCACGTCGTAGGAGGTTCTCTACCGATAACACATTTGATCAACTAAAATGTAGCATGTTCGGTGAGTTGAAACAATATGCTAATTTGAGAAATGAATGCACTTTCAAAATGTGCACACATCATAAGCTAACTCGTGAAAAAAAACATTGTAATCCTTGTGAAAAAAAACAGAATAATATTTGCCTTAAAGTTTGCGCAATTTTGCCACATGTCCACAGTCACCTCACCGTAGGGAGCCTCGACAACAATGCAGGAAGAGGATCCGGAATGTTGAATCACGCGTTCTAACTGTTAGGTAACGCCTTGCGCATGTTTTTAAATTTATGAGTGTATTGTATTATACAATAATTTATTAGTGGCGTCGTGTATACAGTCATAAACAGCACATATCAGATGGCAAGTACTCGAATACGAACATCGCCCAAAGTAGCGAAAGCTAACAAAAAGGGTACGCCCATATAATTGTTGAGGTCATGCCTCATTTATACTTCCCGGTGTGTTATAGACGAACAGTAATTTTATATGTGAAATAAAAAAAATCATATTATCTGATATGATTGCATTTGAGCAGGCAGTTTGCTGGTAGAACCTGTTGATAGTGTAACTCAGGGTGTTTAGATGATTTTAATAGGCGAAAGGATTGTTGGCAATTTTTTGCCACAAGGGACGTGTGCTTAGTAATTCAGGCACAAATGTGTAAACATTGACGGGTATGGCACATGCAGGCATTTTAAAAGTTGGAAATGTGGAATTCTGACAAAACTCGACCAGAATATCATTGGGATGATGACAGCGGCTGGACATTTTTTTAGATTGTTTTATGGTAACTTTTCTTATAATCACGCAAAACGTTAACGTAACTGTATGCTTAACCCTGTCATCCGCCGGCGAAGGACGGAAACAGAATTTACATTTAAATTGTAAACAAAACGTACGGTTCTAACCATACATGTCCGACAATGTGAATCATCGTGTTTTACTGGTATGGTAATGCAGAATGGTTTGCGTCTTAGTTTTCTTCGAATCGAAAATATATAGGGGAACATGGGGCAAGGTGACGAATGGGGCAAGTTGCAAATTGCATAATAATGTTAAAACAAGGAATATATGGTAGCACCACGCAATGTTCCAATGAAGTAGACACACGTGCAGACATATAAGTTAGTTTCACTCGAAATTACACAAATATTTTGATGAAACCATATAAGACCTGATAGTACAAGTGTATCTACAAAATTCCAAGCATATCCAGCATTTAGGTTACACACATATAAGCAACAATGTGTGCATTGCTGAGTGCAAAGTCAAAGTCTGACAAATGACCTGAACGGGCGAGTTGACTGGGGCAAGTTGACGAACATTGACTGCTAGGAAAACTAAGGAGTACAAAAAGGAATGTATATCTATTAGGATAACTTGCTCTCAAACGCTGAAGATCCCAACGGATAACGACAGACAAGATGTGGTGCCCTTTGTGTTGGATAAGTTGGCGAATGTTGGGTAATTACTTTTAACAAATATTTCTCGCTCTCTTTAATTACATATTTAGTGTTATTATCTTGAAAGAAGGTACACATGTTCCTGTTCAAGTTGTATTGTTATATGTTAATAAAACCACATAAATCAACGATCGATGCTTAACGCTGTCAAGTTGTTTTTCGGCCTATGCACCTATAAGAGTTACTAAAACATAACCATTTGTAACTGCAATTAAGAATATCACGCCAGCGGTTTTCTAGGAAAAGCTAGTTGAACACACAACATCGTAATTTCATGGGCCGGGCCATAATGTTAGATAACATGACGTCACGTGTGCGGTATTCTGGCAATATTATCTCGCCAATTGAAAATATATTCGTTTAAAACACCATTCTCAACTGATTTGGCCTATGGCAAATCCGATTCAGTTAAGTCCAAATATGTAGTGTGCCACGTTGACATGTTTTAAGTCGTCGTGGAGTAGTGTTTTTTTTAATTAGCAACAGTGGTGGTTACTAAAAATAGACACTGGGGAAACCCAGTATTAATGAGTTTTTTAATGAAAACGTAGTATGTTTGACCCAATCAGCGATGAGTACGGTATTAGTGAATGAAACAACTAGTCAATTAGCCTTCAGTACGTTATCGGTAAATGGCATAAAGAACTGTGATTCGCCGCTTATAGTTTCATTCATAAATTTTATGCAAATGAGTTTCATTCATAAAAATCGTAGATGCTTAATGAGGTAAGGAGGCCGAATGGCTCGTGGGTCTATCTGGGGGAATAGGGTAGGTGTGAGGCGCCTCCATTGAGTTACATCATTAATCATCCCCCTATACACAAGAGCGATAAGCCAGCTCACTGCAGTGAAGCGGACGTGGACCACTGACCAGCATTCCATTGCACGGCAGAAAGAGTTGCATCCACTGTATGACACATAGGGTAGTACTGTTTATAGTGTGAATATAGCATATTACAAATAGTTGTCTAACATATGTAAGTAAGTAAGTAAGTAAGTAAGTAAGTACGTAAGTAAGTAAGTAAGTAAGTAAGTAAGTAAGTAAGTAAATCAATTTATTTCCTCCTCACCATCATCAAGTACAATATAAGGCAAACAAAAGCAATGAAGATGAGGTGGCTACCAGAGAAGTATAATCTTATCGGGCTAGTAGTCAGTGATGATGACACCAGGAACCAGCATCGTGCATTAGTGTTAAACTCTCCAAAGCAAACATTTTGGAGGCTTGCTGGAGAAAGTTGTGGGACAACGAATATGGTTATTCCCTGTGTGGCTTACAGCTGTACGAATCGACAGAAGACAGGATCTAACATCTCGTTATTTTCAGGTAATTTATGTTGCAAATGTTTGTGCTGTGTTAGTGTATATATGAATGAGTGTAACAGTTTTGAAAATGTTCTGAAATATCAATATATTACAGATACGTTCGTTTTTCTTGGGGGTAACGTACATTCAGTGTTTCCCAGTAGTCACATTGATTGGGTGCAACATAAAATGTTATAGGGGTTGGATTCAGTTTTATAAATAATGTGTGCGTGCGTGTATGCATATTTGTAAGCAGTCACATAAACAATACAATTTGACAAGCTTGACACATTGGAATTTACCCGAAATCCTGTTAAATGTGAAAAAAAATTATTTTCTTACAAAGTTATGCCATGTTTGGTTAAAAAATCAAGCAATTATATGACTATTAGTTTGAAAAAAAACTCATTAGTAAATTTAAGGCGACAGTAAGCAGGCTTCATTGGTTCGCAATGCTCTGGAAATCTAGTGTACATGATCTATGTACTTGATCTATGTACTTAATCGACTTATAATAAAATTATGTGACTGGTTTTCAACTAATATAACTGGTAAGGCATTGTTTAGACTTGGCTGTCAAACAAATGATAATGTTTGATTTGACAAGCAGGAGTGTTCCATAATGTGTCTACATGGGGTTTACAAAGATTAGGGTTATATAATTTCATTTCATTTGGCCCAAGCACTTACAAAGTATGCACACAACATGAAATTGGTATTGTTATGTGTTGATTATACATTTTGGAAAGGCAATAGTTATTGTTTATACCAAGAATTGCTTATCGTCTGCTTTTAACTTACCAAAAGCTTTTTCATGCAGTTTTAACAAATGAACAATAAAACAATTGTGTTTATTAACAACTAAATATCATACTAAACATCAAGTTGCGCAAATTATCAGCTCGTGCACATCAAACGTTATAGTACAAAACTAAAATGCACATTTATTTGAATTTTTTTATATTTAGTAGCTAGATTATAGGACACTTCCTAAAGGAGGCGGTTAAACAGTTTAAATAGTTGCGGTGGTTAACCAGTAATGATTTTGTTGACTAGATGAAATCAATAAAATATATATAATAATATATTATTATTCAGTCAAACACACACAACATGAGGCAACTTAACAACCGTTTTTATTTATTTATTTATTTATTTTCAAAAATAAGAGCCCTGATTTTATTATCGGAATTGCAAATTATAAAAATTATAAGAAATGTGTTATAACAAACTAATCATTTCAAATTATCTGTAATATCCACAATTAAGCTAACAACAACGACCAAAACATAAGCATATCAACATTTTATAATCGCGTTTGTGACCACGACTTCCGTCTATTTGGGACCAGACCACAGTAGAGAATTGCATTGGTGGCCATGCTAACGTTTTGTCTGATTATAAGAAAACATAACCATCAAAAATTCTGAAACGTTTTCACAGCAACTGCCATCATCTCACTGACGTGCTCACCAGCTTTTATCAAAATCACATACCTCCAGCTCTTTTCAAACGCCCCCAAGTGCGATGTCCGTCAATATTTAAATAAATAGCCATGTATTCATGCGCCCACGTGGCCCATAGCAGAAAACTTCCCATAAATCCATCCGCCGGTTAAACTCTAAAAAAATGCACTGTTTCACAGCCAATAGCTTCTACAAACAAACCTGTGAATATTCCTGCTCAAAGGCACTCATGTCACATAATATGAATTTATTAAGTTCCCATTTCACAATTTCATACGCCCTACATTCGTGAAACAATAAACAGGAAGGTTAACTGTGGTCTTACCCCTGACGCGCGCACAGCATTGGTCAACGGTCGCGACGTGCTTCCATCACGGTCCCGAAATAGCTGTCCGCGTCGCAGGGGTCAGACCACAGTACAAAATTGCACTGGTGGCCATGTTAACGTTTTGTTAAACTTTTGTCAAAATCACATACCTCCAGCTCTTTTAAAACGCTCCGATGTACGATGCCCGTCAATATTTACAAAAATAGCCATGAATTCATGCGCCCACGTGACCAATAGCACAAACGTTCCCATAAATTCCTCCGCCTGTTAAACTTTTAAAACTATTTCACAGCCAATAGCTTCTACAAAGAAACCTGCGAATATCCCTACTCAATTGCACTTATGTCGCATCATATGAATTGTTTAAATTCACATATCACAATTTAATACGCCCTACATTCGTGTGAAACAATAAACAGGAAGGTAAACTGTGGTCGTACCCGAAATGAGGATTTTTTGAGAAAGTGTCAAATTGTATAATAAAGTTGCGGCACAATGTAGACACATTACGGAACACTCCTGCTTGTCAAGTCAGTTTGACACTTGGTAAATCGTAGATCATGTACACTAGATTTCCAGAGCATTGCGAACCATCCAAGCCTGCTTACTGTCGCTTTAATACTAGTGAGTTTATTTTCAATTATTCATATAATTGCTTGATTTTTAACCAAACACGACATAACTTTGTAAGAAAATTTAATTTTTTCAGATTTAACAGGATTTCGGCTAAATTCCAATATGTCAACCTTGTCAAATTGTATTGTTTATGTGACTGCTTTCATACTTCTAGTTGATAGATATAAGGCGAACGATTTGATTTCGATAGGGCCACCATAATTATACGCTAAAGAATTTGTATTTGCTTTTACTACTTGAAAAGAGTAAAACTTTACGTAACTTATGGAATGTGACTCCTCCAACTTCGGCGCTGTAAATGAATGGCAATGACTCGGTTGGGATAAGTAGGTAAACGCAGTGAGCGTTGCAGGAGTGTCACAAGCCCGATACTCACTCGCTAATGTTTTAGTAGGTACATCCGGGATCGTGACATTAACCGTGATATCATATTATCTCAACCAATTCTTCTTGTTATTAATCGACGTAGTCTCGTCCTTTGTTGTTGGTGTGAATGGATGTATTCATTAGATTTTATTTTATTTTTTTCAGATTTTATTGAAGCGATGCATATATTGTTATGCGATCGACAAATAGGATCGTTTGAGACAAAAACGCTTGAGGCAAAACCTCCCTCCTCGCGTTCCGAACGTCAAAATAAAACGCCACAAAACGTATGTTCACGGACGGCTCCTTTACTGACATACTGGATATGATGAAATAATTAGGGAATGTTAGCAATTCTAGTTTTCTTGATGATTTTATCTGTGATGCCATCATAATGCACCGACGACAGAACTGAGACCGTCTTGTTCGCGGAAGGCATCATACAAAATAAACAATACAAACAATACAGAAAAAATGTCACTTAAAACATCACCTGACTGTGGCATAAAAAAATAAAAACGACACCGTCCCCTTTCGGAATTATTGGCATTGGACGACTGTTTGTCTCCAGAAGGTGGTGACACTTGCCATTTACGAGCTCGTTGTTGTCACCATTGATGTAGGGACATCAGCCTCCCAATTCCCACCTGTTTTATGGGACAACCTACAATTTCCCACCTTAATTTGCTAAAGTCCATATCCCACCAATCCCACCTTTTTTAGGCCAACCTCCCACCGCTCACCAAGTTTTAGGACCAACATCCCACTTCCTGCCCGACCACCCTGAAAAGGGGATGTCCAGTTTCCAAAATACACACCAGGTAATTGGCAGGACTAGAGCAAGCACGCACTCACGCACGCACACACGCACGCACGCATGCACGCTCCACGCATATATCTTTCGCGAGTTGAAAATTGTCACGGGAAAGCCTTATTTCTGAACGGCTATGTGGCCTCTAATGAGTAATAGGGGCTATATATTGTAACCTTTACTAGAGTGTAAAGCAAACAGCGTAAAGCATTTCACAAATTCATGGTTTTTTATTCTTGCCATCGCCCATTCTCTTGACAATTCAATCAATTATACAGTTTGAACTTGTGTAATCATACACCGCGATCCACACCACCAGGATGGGATTGTGCGAACACCTCCTGTGCATCACACCGATTAATTCGTTGCTTCTGGCAAAGGTCCAGACACTTAGCGCGACCTGCCCCAGACACCAACTTTGTAATCACGCCTTTGGGGAGAAATATTACCTTTTTGATCATCTTTCAGGACAAAATGTAACAGTAGCCTTGGCAACGCTGATGGAATATTTCTTAATTTTCTTCGAGGCGTTCTTGGTTTGTGTTGCCAAAGGGGAGGCCAAGTGGGGGGGGGGGCAAGCCTAGTCACCATAGAGCGGCGGAACTTAAAAATACAGTAAAAATATAAGCCAAAGGGGGTTGCCGAATGCGCCCCCTAAATACGCCACTGTCCACAACCACACCAGCAACGTCAACCCAGAAGTTCACGAGAACATTAAAATGGTCGTGCTGGGTGACGTCACATGGGGCGGTGACTTCTGTTTCACATAGAATAATTGCTTTTCTATGGTCTGCAGCATAGAAAATTGTCTCTCACACTGGTTTGTAAGCCTGACAATAGCTGACATGTGAACATAAATAAAAAATGCACTGACAACAAGAATCCATTTGCGTTTAGTAATGGCTACTGCGGGGATAAGGGGGGGGGGGCAAAACAGAACGACTGGGAAACAAATGGAAGTACTGGTGGCAATGCCCATAGTTTGTATGTTAAAACGTTTTTACACAGCAGTATTAGTCAGCTAATAAGGTGGCAAAGCGTGAGCGTACACCGAAACGCAGTTGATTCGAAGGGTACTCGAAGTGTTTTTGTTACATTCCTGATGATATAACAGGGTTCCCGAATGTTGTGACGTCACAATGGGATGACAGGGGGAACACAGGGCAACCGTATGGCAAGTAGGCCTATGTGGGAAGGCATTATTCGACTGAATTCCTGCGCCCCTGTGCGTTGCAGCGGGCTTATTATTGAGAAGAAGCGTCTGCTTGCGTCCATTTAACTATACAGTGTACACGTATGTCAGAACGAGAAAAATAATAAAAATTGAATGATGTTAGTAGCCCCTGCCAGATTTTTGAGGGAGCCCCGTAGATGGCTGAAAACGAAAGCATGTTGTAAAAATACGAAAATTTAAAGCCTACAGCATCCGGCATTCACAAGCGGTGACCCATCAAAGAATAGATGCCCCGAACGTGATAAAGCCGTATACACATTACACGCTTTTTATACAGCATTTATAGTCAGCCATTAATGTAGTAAACCGAACTAAAGAATAAATAAATTCGACTCAGCCGTGTACAATAATTCAGATTCCACATAGTTATTACGTGTAACATTGCTCGGAGTCCTCACGAGTAATGGTGCGTTTGAGGTGAGCGTTCATCGAAACGCAGTCCATTCGACGAGTACTCCACATCTGTTCTCTAACCGCGCAGAAGTATAGTTGCTTCGTCTTTTTTCATTACATTGGCCTACCTGCGAGAGGGGGTTCAGGCATCGATTGTGTTATTGGGAGAAACTAGCGTTTTTAGATTCTTGATATACTTCTGAAATAACTGTCAGGATCATGCAAATATATAATAAATAACAGTCAGAACGGATCAAAGCATATGCCGTGTGTGTAACTGATACAATACTTTTCGTTTTGCACAATTGAACAAGGTTTACATTGAAAAAATACTTTGCGTAAAACTACGAGTGCCCTAATAATTAACAAAAACAACATTGTAGTAAGTACACTTAAATTGCTCATTAGGCTACGTTGTCATTCCGATGTTGCAGATACGACGCAGCGTTCGTGCGTTGCTGCTTTATTTTGTACACACGACACACGTGATTTCCCATCCATATACGTAATTGGGACTCGGCATCGTTCCATCGCAAGTAGCCTCGGTGTTGTAGAAAAGGACGCCATACTTGCTCTGTCCTCTACCTTGGATAACTAACACAATTTTTGGCGGGAGAATCTTGGTGCAGCAGTGTTTTGAATTTGGTGCAGTGAATTGCCAAAAAAGCGTGGAATATTCATCAGAAAAAATATTACTATCACATATATATATATATATATTTATGCAGAACAACAACGCAAGTCAGGTATAGATTGAAGTAGGCCAACTTAATGACATGTAGTTTTATTAATAGTAATCGTGTAAACATTAATAATCACGTGACAAATAACCACAGCAAGCATGCCGGCCCCAGACTGCTAATTTCACCTAATAGATAGATATAATTCGACAACGTATTAAGTGACAATATTATGACTACTAAATAAATCACTACAAGCTAATCTGTTCATTTTACCATGTGGGTGGGGGTCACTCCGCCACCAGGTCACTAAAAAATACAATGTGACCGACCGCCACCAAATATATATATATATATATATATATATATATATATATATATATATATATTATATATATATATATATATATATATATATATATATATATATATATATATATATATATATATATATATATATATATATATATATATATATTATACATACACTTATTATAGACATATCTTAGAAAACAGTTTGTATTAACATTTAGTCAGAGGCAGTATTTTAGCGTAAATGGATGCCCTTGTGTCCCGGACTCCGGCAGGGAAATCAGCGAGCGAAAATAGGGTTTGTTTACAGTTCGAGCATAGTGAATTGTCAGAAAGAGTGGAATATTGATTAGAATAATGATTACTGTTGTGACGAGAACTAATAATACTTATTGTGGATGCGCCAGATGTCGCTACTGCAGAGTTGTTGACTTTGGATTCAACATCCGGGTGTCCAGAAAGGTCGTATGCGCGCGAAGACAGCACGATGCCTGGCCATGTTTTGTGTTAGTATCTGTGGTAATTAAAATAATCACATGTTGTTAGTTCCGTGTGTTTAATGAAATGACAACACGAGACAACTATTACACATATATTATACATAAACTTGTTATAGACATATATTAAGAAACCATTTTTGTTAATATTAAGTCAGAGGCCGTATTTTAAGGTAGAAATTCCCGGACTCAAATTCAACGAGTGACAAAAGGGGTTTGTTTACAGTTCGTGAATTATTTACCTGGATTTACCCAGTTGCTGTAGTCGGGGAGATGAAGAGGAAGGGAGTCAGGCGCTGACTCGTATAATCCTCCGCCCTATTCTTTAAATATATGTCAATGTGACCCTTAAATGTGTTAATATCCTTAAGTATAACTGTTGCCAATGTAAGTTGGTTCCATTGATTTACTATTGTTTGAGTAAATTAATACTTCCTTAGATCTAGTCTTCAGCGCATTTTAGTGATTTTAAATTGTTGCCCTTGTGTTGCATACCGTTCCTTATCAGTGTCAACGAAGTCATCAGGCAGAATACTTTCTTACCCGTTGAATATTTTGAACACCTCTAGTAGGTCGGCTCTCAATCGCCTAGTTTCAAGAGTTGTGATGTTTAAAACTCGCAGCCTATTAGGGTAGTCCATATGCCTCAAGTCCGGTATCATCCTGGTTGTCCTTCGTTGTACACTCTCTAATAAGTTTTTTGTTTGAATGGACGCCATGCCTGAATGCAGCAGTCCAGATACGGTCTAACCAGGGACTTGAATAATTGTAGCGCTACCTCTTTGGTCTTGTTTTGGTGGCTCTGTTGATCATTTGCCTTCTTGGACGCTTTAGCACACTGCTCGATTACTTCAAGTTTGTCTGTTATAATCACCCCTACGTCTTTTTTCTTCATTTGGTGTTTGAATGGGGTCTTCACGCATAAAATAGTCGTAATGCCAGTTATTGTGGCCACGATGAACACACTTGAATTTCTCTGCATTGAATAGCATTAGCCATTCTACACTCCACCTATGCGTGGTATTAAGGTATCTCCTTGCTCGATGCTATCCGACTGAACAATTTTATGTCATCAGCGAATTTGAGAAGATTGATTGTTACACACTCCTTTATCAATGTCATTAATATAAATTACAAATAGAATTGGTCCCAAGATTGACCCTTGGGGTACACCACTCTTAACAGGTGACCACCCCGAACTTGTTCCTTTTATAACGACACGTTGTACCCTACCTAATAACCATTCCAATATCCATATATTTACGTCTCCACCAATTCCATGAGCATTCAGCTTCATTGCCAGTCGGTAAATCTAAATAAATAGCATCGAATGGCAGCCCTTCGTCAATATAAGTAGTAATCTTATCTAGATACACTAAAAGGTTTGTTAGACATGATCGTCCCTTCATAAAGCCATGTTGTGTTGTTTTAATTAGGTTATGAATCTGTAGGTGTTCTACAACCACATCTCTCATGATTGATTCCATAATTTTTTTATATATGTGATGTTAAACTTACTGCTCTATAATTTTCAGGTTGGGATTTACTACCCTTCTTCTTATATAATGGGGTCACGTTGGCAACACTTGCAATCTTCGGGTACTTCCCCCTTTGCCATGCTCTCTGTGAAAATCTCACTCAATGAGGATACAATAGCAGGGGCCACTTCTCTGAGTATTGTTGAATTTAAGTTGTCCACTCCAGGGGCTTTATATGGTTTTAAGTGCGTCAGCTTATTCAGTACCACAACTCGACCTGTTGTAATGTCTACCCCCTCCATGGTCTTTTTAAATACCTTAACCGGTTCAGGCAAGCCCTCAACATCTTCATCAGTAAACACTGAGGTGAAGAAGTCATTTAGTAAATTTGCTCTCAAACGTGTCCGTGATCACATTACCTTCGTTATCAACAAACGGGCCGACGCTGTCTTTTGTCATAGTTTTAGATCTAGTGTACGCGAAGAATGACTCTTTTTTTTTATATTGTCCTCTAGCTTTTTTTAAATTCCTTTTTGCCTTTTCTATCTCATTTTGGGTTCTATTCAATTGCCTCTTGTATGCCTCATACAGATGGTACTCTCCAGTCTCTATACCTCTGCCACATGTGGTACTTTTTCCTTGCTAATTCTGCTCTTTTTGTCATCCATCGGGGTTTCCTCTTCATCTTCCTTGTTGCCAGAAGGACACATTACAGCACTGCGGAGTTATATACAGATTTGAAGGTGTCAGATGTGCTTACTTCTGCATCCTGAAATGCTCGTTTCCAATCATACTTCTCTAAGAATGTTTTCATTCCATTATAGTCCGATTTCTTAACGTCATAGTAGGTCTCTCTCCATTATTTTGTCTGTATAGATACTACAGTGTCACATATCACAATGTTGCAGTCACTGAATGGTTCTCTTCTTCTAATATTGTCGACCATATTTGGTTCGGAGGAAGAAACAAGGTCTGGTGTATTATCGCCTCTGGTAGCATTGTTAACGTGTTGTGTTAGGAAAGGATCTTGTGTGAGGTCCATGAATCGTTTTCCCTCAGCTTCCAACTGCAGCCGGGTCCAGTCAATAGTTCTATGGTTAAAATCACCTACATTGTCGTATGATGTACACGCTGTATGTAGTAGTTCATTGAGTGCTGGTTCACTTTCTAGATCTACATACATGCTGTAGTAACATACCCCTAGTCGCAGGGACCCTGTATTCGTAATAATGCTACACCATATTGTTTCTGTGTTACATGTTGATGTAAATTCTTCACATTGGATAAATTTTATGTTTTCTCGTACACACACTTACGCACGCACGCACGCACGCACGCACGCACGCACGCACGCACGCACGCACGCACGCACGCACGCACGCACGCACGCACACACACACACACACACACACACACACACACACACACACACATATTGATCCTTTGGATCAATACATTTTTCACCCTTCTCCCGCCTTTCCCTCAGTTCTTTTCTGAGTTCATACTGTTTCTACCGCTCTCTTTTCGTCTGGTCCGCACTGATGAACACATGTTTCCATTCCTCTTTTTCTTGCAGGTTCTTTGCTACCCTTAGCTCTTTCCCTCTCATGCTGCTGTTACTGAGTGCTACTACCATCATTATGTTCCTATCATCCGCTTTTGTTTCTGGGATTCTAGTTGCTGATATTACTTCCGTCTGTTCCAGCACATAATGAATCAATTGGTGTATCAAACTATCGTTGACATTGTTGGATATATATATATATATATATATATATATATATATATATATATATATATATATATATATATGAGAAAAAGTGATAAATTTACATAAATGACATAGATAAGGTTATATCTGACATAGTTGTGGTAACCGTTTTCGGTAACAGCAGGATTTTTGCGTAAGTTGGCATACACCGAGTCCTATTGTTTTGCTTACACAGTGTTCTGCGTATTCGCTAGGTGGCAGTTAGCAAGTGTATTATTGTAAAAATTAAATTAAAACCTAAATTATTTTAATTATTTAATAATAAAGTGTTCTTTTGAGCACACACAAAAAACACCATAAACAACATTAATCTAACACAATCTAAATTATGTGATGGCGCCGTCCAAACGATAAAGGCCACAAGGCATTTAGTATGCGGGAGTTGTAGCAACTGTGTAGACTTAGTCAAGTCCGGGTGTGAGAAATCGTGGGCTGAGATTCAGGCGGATAGTTTTAGTTTTGAGTGCGTAATGTTTAGGAGAGACAGAAGGAGAGAAAGAAGGGGAGGGGGAGTCATTATATATATATATATATATATATATATATATATATATATATATATATATATATATATTAAAGAATATATTCAGGCTTACGAAATAAAATTAGAAAGGGAAGCAAATTGCGATGAAACTGTTTGATGCAATATAGTAACAGGAAATTCAACATTTACTATTGGATTAGTTTTAACAAGATTTAACAAGATTGCCATCTCGAACAACAAGTTCCAGATGGCAAGTGGACAAGGAAGCCAATGGCTTATCGAGAGTCCAACAATTTTCTCATCTATGTGTAGCCCGCCCTTATCAGATATCTGTCAATTCTATTTTTAAACATATTCACACTACTAGCATTAACACAATCATTTGGCAGTTTGTTCCATTCATTTATCACCCTCTGTGAGAAAGAGTACTTTCTCATGTCCAACCTACACTGCTCCTTAACTAATGCTGCTTTGTGACCTCTGGTTCTACTGCCTTCTTTAAGTTTGAAGAACATATTCCTATTAACATCCTCATAACCGTTCACTATTTTAAACACTTCTATTTGGTCTCCTCTTAGTCTCCTGGTCTCTAGTGTTGTCAAACCACACTGTAATAAGCGACTTTCGTAACTAAGGTCTCTTAATTCTGGAATCATTTTAGTTGCTCTTCGTTGTATTCTTTCTAGCTTGTCTATGTCTTTTTTACGATATGGCCTCCATGCTTGAATACAATATTCCAAATGTGGTCTAACTATTGCTTTGTACAGTTTTGCCGAAGTCCAAACATAAACGAAGAGGATAAAAAAATACAGAACGCTATAAAGGAAGTGAGTAAAGGGGAATGTATCATAATAGGATATTTTAGTCACGAACACACATTTTAATTCAAGATAGCTTTCTTACTCAACACGTGCTAGAATCAACCAGGGGAGAGAATGTATTAGATTTAGCGTTGTCTTCACAAAATGAATTAGTGGACAATGTCAAAATACACGAGCCATTGGGTAACATTGATCATAATGAAATACATTTTGACATCAAAGTAAAACCAGAAAGAACAAATAAAAAATACAGGAGAAATATCCGCAAAGGTATATATAAAATATAAGAAAAAAACTTAGCAAAGCTAGATTGGAATAACATGCTGAGGAATAAGATCATAATTGAATGTTAGAACATTCTAAAATATGTAATTGAGAGTATTATTGATAAATTGGTTCCCTTGAAAAAACAAGGAAACGGTCTAGAAAGAAATACTTGTCAAACGAAGCTATTAGAAAGCGTACAAGCAAACTATGTAGAGGATTTACAGATGTACCAGAAAAGGTTGAAGACTACACAAATTAAAAAGAGGCACTTAATGCAGTTGCGAATGAAATTAGACAGTCTAAAAGAATAATTATAATATCACAAGGTTTTTTAATGGCGGAAGACCTATATGGATACTTCAGTTCAGTGTTTACCATAGAGGATATTATTTCATTACCAGTTCCAGATGCTATATTTCAGGAGGCTAAATCGGACTATTTATGACAGTTAATTGTAACTCCAGAAATGGTAGCTAAGAAAATAAAGGCAGTTAACGAAAATAAATCACATAAAATTGACGGAATTCCTCCAAAATTATTAATGCTAACAGGAAAGAAGCAAATATCATACCATTATTTAAAAAGGGTTCGAGAAATTAGTCAAAGAATTACAGACCAGTGAGTTTAACATCAGTGATTTGTAAATTATTAGAAAGGTTAATTAAATACCATATGGTGGACTTCCTTGTTAGGCATAAAATATTAAATACATGTCAACATGGATTCTTAAAAGCGAGGTCATGCTTAACAAATATGTTATGTTTTTTTGGAAGAAATTATTAAGTGGATAGACGAGGGATTACCAGTATATATTATATACTTAGATTTTAAGAAAGCTTTTGATAAAGTGCCACGTCAAAGATTACTATTTAAATTAAAAGCTCATGGTATCAGGGATGGCATAATCGACTGGATAGAACAATGGCTGACTGACAGAAGACAGCGTGTTGTATTAGATGAGGGGGTTTAAAACTGGAAAACAGCAATAGTTCGGCCTCATTTAGAGTACTGTGTACAAGCTTGGAGACCATATCGTAAGAAGGATACAGATACGCTTGAAAGAATACAGAGGACAGCAACTAAAATGATTCCAGGACTGAGAGACCTTAGGTATGAAGAACGCCTGAGAGGATGTGGTTTAACAACCCAAGAGACAAAGCGGTTAAGAGGAGATCAAATTTAAATTTTAAAGATATTGAATGGGTATGAAAATATTGATAGCAATGTTTTCTTTACTCAAGATAGATAACAGAACTAGAAGACATCAGGTAACATTAGCAAAGGATCACTGTAGATTGGATATCAGGAAGTAGTCTTCATCTCAGAGGACAATCAACGAATAGAACAAATTATCTACAAATTATTTAACTGTTAGCAGCGTGGATATGTTTAAAAACAAGGTTAACGCATTAGGTGGGCGGGTTACAAAGAGATTAAAATTTGTTGGACAGACTTAACCAAAAACAGACAACTCTGCATCGCTAAAATGCTTGCTCCAGTAGAGCAGCTCCGTGCCATTTAACGGAAACATCTTTCGTCCCCACCGGATGTACACAGCGCCTCCTCTCGGCGACCATTAATTGCCAGATCCTAAAATGTTAGTTCGAACTACAATGATATTCTCTTAGCATGAGAACATATATATAATTGTATATATATATATATATATATATATATATATATATATATATATATATATATATATATATATATATATGTAATATAATTAAGTTTTTGTCATGCGGTCACTTTTACTGTGTGGCAGCGCTCATGTGGGAAGCTCTGGAAATAAGATTGAAGTCAGGTTTGGGTAGACTGCCACCCAGAAGCGCCGCCGTATAATAATCAAGGTGGTTACATTAGACAAGTTGTCGAAAATACATCGGATGCTGACGCAAAAAGATGTGTGAAAATAATGTCACTGAGACACCAAACTTACAACACCAGGAGATAAATGTAGTTAGTAAGAACATGTAGAACACATGGCGCTACCCACCTGTCTCCTTTTGTGTCTTCTCCTTTACGTGATCTATGTTCACTTCTGGTTGTTTCATTGTCGGTACAGGGTAGAAATCTGCGTTCTGCATTGCCATGCAGATTCGTTAAAACCGCCACACTCATCTGATATTAAACGGGGGCTCGAGGCAGGGTGCCGCAGTGAAAAAGTGGATGCTGGCCCAGGTAGTCCGCCAATGGCTGTGTTGTTCGGCATAACCGATAACAAATAAACATCACCAAGGAGACTGATCTGGATATCTCACGTCACGATGTTTGTCCAATACAACTTCCGTGTCAAGAAGACGCGGGAATATCAAATATGTGCAGAAGAACAACTTGTTCGCCCGACCGAGCCACCTCCTCAGCACCAGGGAGTTGAACCTCCTGATCAGTGTCAGTCCGATGGTTGGG
Source organism: Lamellibrachia columna (assembly GCA_963662155.1). Classification (NCBI taxonomy): domain Eukaryota; kingdom Metazoa; phylum Annelida; class Polychaeta; order Sabellida; family Siboglinidae; genus Lamellibrachia; species Lamellibrachia columna. The sequence goes on along the minus strand of OY759271.1, from coordinate 34,481,346 downwards.
CGCATGGATGGCAATAGTGTCTCCCAGTGTACGACCGCCGCCACGTTACAGTTAATAAACAGTAATTCGCAAAGACGCTTCTCTTGCTTGTTCGATTAAGTGATCACCATTATGAATAGCACCTGTCGACAATGGACATTGAAACTTGGGTTCGGATTTAGCCTTGGTTTATTTCACTGTGTATTTTTTTAATTATAAAAGGCGTGTTGTTATGATGTTAGCTAACTTAGTTTATAAGCATGGAAGGCGATATCAATATGGTAAATTGCAGATAATCGAAACTTTGGAACAGACGACTGAAGTAGATCAGAGCACATGTGTGTACGCTACTGTGTCATGATTAAACGTGATTTGTTAAGTCTGCTACTCTCTTCAAGGTAATCAATAAACTTGCCATTTACCTGGTCGAATCATCCGAGGAAATTACTATGTGAATAGATCCGGTCGCGTAAAGCGTACGCGCTCCGATACGAGTTGACAAAAAGTCAAAAGTTAATGAGTTTGAGACAGAAACGTCCCATTAGCCAAATTACACGTGTGAGGTAAAATCGTTTATATTTGGAGGAATCGTGGAGATTCGCTCCTAAATTCACGCGAACGAGGAACACGGGAAAGAGAGACGCTAATTGTCTAAGTGAAGTCGATGGAGAAAGACGGAGACGGAGACGTGTGATGTAGCGTTCGGCAGTTTACGGTGTTGTCTAGCGGTCGACTGTATTACCCGCTTGACTGTTGGCAGTTTATTCGTTCGATTAAGAGTTGTAAACTAAAATCAGTGTGTTGTGGTCATTACAACTTTACAAATGGTGACCAGGATGGGACGCGAATTCATGCACATTTGACAGTTAAGATACGATTGCACCCGCAATTAATATATATCCATAATATCGCCCACGCCGGTCGCGATGCCTCGAACAAAAACTGAACACTCAGTGATTAGCACATTGCTAATGTGAACTGTATGATATTCGTGAGCCTAACAAAGCGATCACACGAGAACGCAGCAATATGCCGACGCTAGACGAACTCATACGTGATCTCAACGGGGCAACAGTACTCAGAAAACTGGATCTGTTCAACGGTTACCACCAGTAATCGTCCAGACACATCACGACGTTCAGAACGCATAATGGCCTATACATATACAAAAGACTGAACTTCGGGATATCGTCAGTGAGTGAAAATGTCCAGAAACACATTAAGAATGCCACCAGTGTGGTGGCGAAGCGAAGCGGTTTCCTAGGCATTATGAACTACCTATCAAGGTTCATTAAAGAATTTTTCACGGTCAGTGAACGCTTGAAGCGCCTCACCTAGAAATACATCGACTGGGTATGGACAAGGGATCAGGACGTGGCTATTAATTCACTCAAAGAACCACTGGTGGGAGATGCAGGTGCTGCATACTTCGGTGTCAACAAAACAACAACGACAATAGTTGATGCCAGTCCATTGGGGTTCGGCAGCATATTAACTCAAGACGGTCGTGCAATCGTCTATGCGAGCCGCTCCTTATCGGACGTTGAAAGCCGCTATAGCCAAACTGAACACGAAGCACTAGGCACAGTGTGGAGGTGTGAACACTTCGATCAGTACTTCCAAGGAGATCCTCAGTTCACGATCATCACTGACCATGAGCCGCGTCTGACCATATGGAAAAAACCTAGCCGGCCTTTACGCATTGGACGATGGGGCGTGCGACTGTATCCTTACGACTTCACTTTGTAAGGTAAATAAAAACCCAACCGACTACATGTCCAGGAACCCGTCAACCATGGCTGGGACTCGTCGACATCAAAATATGGCTGAAGATGATGTCAACTTTGTCGGACCGTGCAACATGCCTAATACGATGAATATCGAGGATGTCAAACTTGCCACTGAAACATATGACTTTATGCAGACGATCATCACTCTTTGTAGAAACGGGTGATGGTTCGAGATCTGCAAATCGGACGACCCAGTGATGCGAGAGTTCCACAAGGTCAGGAAAGAACTGTCACTGACGACTGTCACTGACGACAACACACTACAACGGGGGATGTGGTCAATCCAGAGTCCCTAAGACCAATCCGTGGCGCTTGCGCATGAAGGTCAACAGGGGATTGTCAAAATAAAGGAACTCATAAGATCAAAGGTATGGTTTCCGAAAATGAACGATAAAGTTGAGACAGCAGTACGTCAGTGTTTCGCCTGCCACTGCACATATAACGGAAACCCACATCTTGAACCCATGCATATGTCAGGTATGCCTTGGAGAAAGGACCTTGGAGAAAGTTAACAGTTGACTTTCTTGGCCCTTTGTCGTCAGGAGAAGAATTCGTGGTCCTGGTAGATGAATATTCAAGATACCGCTAGTAGAGATTGTTCGTTCAGTATAAACAAACAAACACTGAACGAACAAAGTACTGACAACGTTTGTGTATCTTAAGGTCATCAAATCTGACAACGGGTCTCCATTTAATTCGGATGCATTCTGTTTGTTTGCAAAGCTCGGTTTGTTTGCAAAGCACAGTGTATTTCATCACAGAAGAGTCACCGAATGTTGGCCTACGTTGGGAAACGCACAAGCTGAAGATTTCAATAAACCCTTGATGAAGGCAATTCGATCAGCTGTGTTGGAGCAGAAAAACTGGAAACAGGAAATGTACCATTTCCTACGGCAATACCGGGCCACAACACACACATCAACGACGTTTTCCCCACATCACCTTCTGTTTGATAGAGAACCTGTAACAAAACTTACATCACAGTGAACGATGATGATGATGACAACGAGGTCCATGCTGCAGCACGAAGGAACAATAACCACACAAAACGGACCCAAAAGACCTATGCAGATAATAGAAACAGTAATGCAGATCACAATGACTTGCAAGTGGGGGACACTGTCTCATGCGTTGTGATAAGAAATCCAACAAGCAATGCACTCCTTTCTGTCCCAAACCAACGGTGATCCCCGACATCAAGGGTACAGCAGTTACCGCAGCGGATTACAGGCACGCTATTCGTCTGATTGCATCCCGTTTCAAGAAGATGTTTAAGCCACTTCCTGTCTTTGAAAAAAAGGGTGAAATTGGGAGAAGTCCCGGATACCACAGACACTCCTAAAACAACGACACCAACTGTAAAATGTTCAGATAGGAGACAGCCTGAAGCTCTAAGTAACAAGACCCCATACCCCATGATGTCAACTCATCGCCGAGAACTCCCATGTCACCCAATGATACACCAAAGCGACAACGGCCACATTACGACCCTCGCCATCTCAACGACTACGTTCTAGTGGAAATGCACGTATAATCAGGACATTTAGCACGAGTTTAACATTTATACGGTTACAGTAGTATAACATTTGGGACCATGCATAGGATTATATGCGTGTAGTCTTATACGTATAATACAGTATATATATTCAAGAATCAGCATAAGGATGTAGAACGAACTTTACAACAGTTACGAGCTAATAGTAAAGAGGGGAGGAATGTAGCGTTCGGCAGTTTATTCGTCCGATTACAAACTGTAAAGCCAATATGTTGTGGTCATTGCAACTTTACGTGTGTGTGTGTGTGTGTGTGTGCGTGCGTGCGTGCGTGCGTGCGTGCGTGCGTGAGTGAGTGAGTGAGTGCGCGCGTGCGTGCGTGTGTGTGGAAAAAATGTGAAGTTCCTTCTCCGGCGTCACGAAGAGTGGGACGAGAACTTGTCGTGCCTGAGCGAGTGCGAGGGACTGTGTCATCGGCGTGGATACGATTGGAGATACTTTGTTTACATATGATTAATTTGCCATTATACTTATGTTTTTATTTACCTTTGATTACTGTGTCATATACGTACATCCAGTAGTAATCACGAGTGTGACGTAATATGTTACCGCAAACCAGTCGATAGTATAATTGGAGGGTAGCGATTCGGAACACATAATCAACAGGGGTTTCTACGGGGAGTTACTCCGGATTGTTTAGACTAAGAGCTATGTTTTTGGCAGTATCGAAACATATCTATATATTAAATACATGAATTCATTGTTATGATCTATTGTGCGAACGTCATTTCACGAGCGTTGAATGTAACTTTGCGGCCCGCTCCTAGACAGAGGCATCCACTTAGATCCGTGATACACACCCATAGCATTGTTATATGCCATTTAAACTGTGGGAAAACATTTGTCCAATAACGTGTATCTTAATGATTTGTTTGGATAGTAATATGGTTGGCGCTGATGTGTTCCTAGATTCGAATATTAATGGGTGAGTTTCGTAAATCACATCTTATCAACTGGCAATTAAGTAGGTAGCAGCGTCATATATTCCACGGTTACGACAGCCAAACAAATCGTCGTCAGTTGGTATGAAACGACAGACTTGTTCGTCTTAATGCTTTATTCGCACCTACTCAAATCATGTTCTCTTTACGTTTAAACAAAGAAACACATATTTACCTGATAACATTCAGGCAAATAACTTTTATTTCAACAAAGAACATGCATATTGAAATAAAGCTGTCATTACTACATTACATAACTGTAAATTGTTCAAAAGGCAAGAAGGAGCTTAATACTAATATCACTTGCCCTAATACTTCCATTCATTCAACAACGTTTATTCTTTAGCGTGACTATCTTCGACATCGGTTTGGAGATGTTTACAATGATCAAAAAGTTAAGGCTGCTTTTGAATATGCATACATTTTCGTTCCATTATCCTGCAGCATTACTAAAAATGATAGATCAACCATATATATATATATATATATATATATATATATATATATATATATATATATATATATATATATATATATATATATATATATATATATATATATATATGCACCATCTCACATCCCAGTAATATATACGTCCAGGATTTTCTAGGTTATTGTCACGTAAAATGTATTGTAAAGATAATGGACAGTCAGAAAGGAAAACATATGCTGTATGTGTAACTGGTGCAATATTCCATTTTACTTTTGCACATTTGAACAAGGTATTGAATGAAAAAAAAACAGCTTGCGTAACATCTACAAGCGCCCTAATAATTAACGACAGCAACACTGCAGTAAGTGCAATTGAATTGCTCATTAGGCTACGTTGTCATTCTGGTATTGAGTCATGTTGCAGATACGACTCAGTGTGGGTGGTTTTCCTGCTTTATTTTGTACACACGACACACGTGATTTCCCATCCTTCTACATAACTGGGACACGGCAGCGCTCCACCGCAAGTAGCCTCGATGACGTACAATAGGGCGCCATTCTTGTCCACCCCTCCACCTAGTATAACTTCCGGGGCGTTGTCCATACAGACGTAGGTTGTTCGGCCTTTGTGTCTGTAACGCTCCGCCATCAAGTAGCCCGAATATTCCTTCGTCCACCCGTCTGGACAGGTCAGTTTGGCCGGAATCATCAGCTTCGTTGGTCGGCTGGTCACAAGGCACACGGCACACGGGACGTCGTTGTCGTGCAGCGACTGCGCGTTAACTTTGGAGAACGGGTCGTTTGACTGTATTTCGTATTCAGCGCCGTACAATTGGCCGCCGGACTGGAAGCCTGCCGTGGTTTTCGGTCCCCATTCAGGGTCTCTTGGCATGCAGAGATAGTTCGAGCCACCGCCGCTGTGTGTATAGCGTGACCCGGCTACGACACCTTGAACAACAACAAATTTGCAATCTTCAAAAGAATATCAGGTGTGTTTTATAAATGCTAATTTTATCTGCTTTCGACATTTCTTTAGGTATTTTAAGAGAAGTGCAAAATGTGCACCTTTTTACTACATCCTTTGCTTTTTGACGATACCGAAAACATGTAAGTAGAGTAAAATTATAAAAAAATTATAATGAACGGCGTAGCATCGTCAGATCTTTCAGAAAGACGTAAACTTCATCAACAACAAAGAACTCTGTATTCGGCTAAAATACTTGCCCCAGTAGAGCAGTTCCGTGCCATTTCCCGAACACGTCTTCCTTCCCCAGCGGATGTACACAGCACCGCCTTTCGACGAATGTTGTTTGTCATTTGCTGAAAAGTTAGTTCGAACTACAATAATATTTATGGAAGTACTCACTACATGAGTACAATGGCACTATTTAAAATACAATTTATTTCATGTCTGTGTCATGCCGGCTGCTATGGGAATTGGGTACTCGTGTGGCTTGGTTCGATTGCTGATGTAAACTCCACGTAACTAATCAGTTAATTCTGACCGGTTTGTGTATTGTACTACTTTGTTAATACAAACTAATGTTTGTTATCATTTGTTTTGAGACACTACTATATTATTATACAAAATGTCGTAATAACATTGTGATTTCTAGGAGGAAGCCCGTTTCTTCCGACAACAAAGAGATAGTATGTGCCACCAACCTTACAGCACCAGGAGAGAAGTGTCATTAGTAAGAAGATGTATAACAGATGACGTTACCCACCGATCTCCTCTTGTGTCTTGTCTTTTACGTCGTCAATTTTCACTTCCAGTTGTTTCATTGTCGCCCTCAGATCAGGTATAGCGGCGACGACCTTGTTGACCAAAGTGAGCTGCGCCTGTAGACTGTCCACGACGGCTCTCAGTTCCATGACGTCCCGCATACGCTGACTGACACAGACGTCACGGAATGTGTAGGTGCACAGCCCGTCGTTAGATACTGCTCCCCTCGTGAGCTGACCGAGGGCATCCCCGCCAAAGAAGACGAAGAGAAACGCCAGTTGAACGTACGTCGTCATCATGTTTACCAGTTGCTGCAGTCTGCTGTTTTCGTTCGTGTCGTCCCTTTAAGTATCGCGTTGACCCAATGTTTCACCAGCCACGTCGTAGGAGGTTCTCTACCGATAACAAACTGACTGAATGTTAGATTAGTTGTTTGAATAAAAAAAAATTAAATTGTATATGTCGAATCTATGCAATACAAATTTGGGGTGGTGGGAGTCGTATGGGCGTATTGTGTTGCCATATGTTTTTGCTTGCGAAATTTTCGGAAAGTACATAACATGTATTGTGTTAATCGCAAAAGTAAACAAAAACTCGAATGCCAAACATACACAACACGCTTATCAAACACTTTCATGATTAACTCCCAGGTCTTTTTTAATGTCGGGAGGAAAGACGCAGATAGGCAGGTTTCCGGAGCCACCTGGCGGATATGTATACTCACGATGTATTATCGTCAGATTTCTCAAGTCGACGACAACTTGGTAGGCCTACTTATATTTCCAAAATTAAAGATGAATACACTTTCTAAATGTGCGTACATCATAAGCAAACTATTTTTTAATAACCAACATAATACTCCTTGTGAAAAAAACCAGAATAATATTTTACTTAAATTTGGGACACATTGCGCCATTTTGCCACATGTCCGCAGTCAGCTCACCGTAGGGAGCCTCGACAACAACACACGAAGTGGATCCGGGAATTTAAATCACCCGTTCTACCTCTTAAGTCCACATCCGCCTTGCACATGTTCTAAATTAATGAGAGTATTCTGGATTACACACTAATGTATTTGTGGCGCCGTTTTTTTGTGGCACATATCAAATGGCAAGTACCCGAGTACGAATGTTGCCTAAAGTAGCGAAGGTTAACAGAAAAGGCACACCCATATCATTATCCGACGGCGAAGGACGGAGACAGAATTTACATTTAAATTGTAAACAAGCCATATGGTTCTAATCACACATGTCCGACAATGTGAATCATCGTGTTTCACTGGTATGGTAATGCAGAATGGTTTGCGTCTTAGTTTTCTTCGAATCGAAAATATACTGGGGAACATGTGGCAAGCTTACGAATGGGGCAAGTTGCAAATTGCATAATAATGTTAAAACAAGGAACATATGGCAGCACCACGCAATTTTCTAATGAAGTAGACACACATGCAGAGTGATCAACACGGGAACATTTGCAACTTTACGCAAACTGCAAGCGGTAAAAATAAAAGTTGGTTTCTCTTGAAATTACCAAAATAATTTTATTACACCATATACGGCCTGATAGTACACGTTTATCTGCGAAATTTCAAACAACTATTTGTGCTTGTGTGTAACATATTTCGTTTGTGCATTGCTGAGTACAATGTCAAAGTCTGACAAATGACCTGAAGGGGCAAGTTGACGAACGAGGAGCGACAGCTATGAAAACTAAAGAGTACAAAAAAGAGCGTATATCTATTAGGACAACTTGCCCTTAAGCGCCGAAGATCCCAGCGGATAACGACAGACAAGATGTGGTATGTTAGTCGTATAGTGTGCTCTTCCTCCTTGTTCCCTGCTGTACAGGGGTGAGGGTCAGGTAAAATATTGTCGAGCCACTCTTTCTGTTCTTTCTTTCCATAGTTTTCTATCGGCCGCTCCTTCTCTCCATCTTTCATCCTCCACCGATCTTCTCATGTCCCTCCTCACGCAGGTGGCCTGCCCATCTCATCCTGCTTCTCGCCAATCTTCCTGTTAGGCTGCATTGCATCCCAACCTCTTTCCTTGGGTCGTTCATCCTTCTTCTGTCCACCCTCTTTGTTCTTGTTATTCGCCGAACTCAGTTATTCTCACACACTTGCAGCTTCTGTTGTGGTTGTTCTGTCAACGCCTCTGTCTCCAGACCATACAGGCATGCTGGTTTAACACTTGTTCTTATGACTTTCCCTTTCAGCTTTTTTGAAATTGTTCTGCCTAACATGACTCTCTCTACCTTTCTCCAAGCATTCGCTCCCGCTTGTGTCCGACGTTGCACTTCTGCCGCTGAATGCCCATCCTCCGTAACCATTCCTCCAAGGTACACAAAGCCATCCACCTGCTTGATCTCCTTACCATCCAACCTGATGTTCAACTCCTCTCTCTGGTGTCCAACCCACATCACTTCTGTCTTCTCTAGGCACATTCTCAGTCCGTGCTTCTCGAACACCCCCTTCCATTCCTCCAACACTTCCTGTAGGTCTTGTTTGCTTTCTGCTATTATGGCCAGATCATCTGCGTACATCATCTTCCTGAGAATATCCTTCGTGCTGATCTTTCTGCTGATTATTTCCATCACCATGATAAACAGTAAAGGGCTAAGGGCACTTCCTTGGCTCAAACCGATATTAACTGGAAACTCTTCCGACAACCCAGATCCAACAACAACTCTTCCTTTTGTTCTCTCATACATTGCTCCCACCATTCTGGCTTCTGCTTCTGGCACTCCCATCCATCTCACTGTTGCTGTCACCATCTCTCTAGGGACTGTATAATATGGAATTAAAAATCCGTCAACCAAGGACTGTATCCAGTGCTGTCAGTGGATCGAAAGTTGGCAAAGGTGGCCTTGAAAGAAGGTACACGTGTTTAAGTGTCCTGTTTAGGTTGTATTGTTACCATATTGCTGATGTTAATAAAAGCCACATAAATAAACAATCAATGCTTAGCGCTGTCAACTTGCCCCAGTTTCCCCAAGATATGCGAGATCCTTCGAAAAGCAATAGAATGCAAGTATTGGTAGAGTGTTCTACGACGACATTTTTACAAATATATTCCAAAGAAACAACGACATAATCTGTTGGTATGAAATGACAGACGGGCTTGTGTTCATGTTTACCAGTGCTGTTATCTCTAATTGTTATTATTCATGTTATGTTTACGCATACCCGTGTATATCAACATCTATTTACAAGATGAGATTCGAATAGAATAAGGGAAAGCATACGCTGACATTTCCCTTAAGGAAATTGTATTCATCTGGGTCGGACGAACCGATGAAGTCTTCATGATGCTAATTAAGTTAGTTAAATGTTCCTCCTCAATTCAATTTTTTTCGCTAGTTTCATTTCAAGTTAATTTTGCGAACAATCGAACCTACCTAATATCCACTGCAACATACTAGCTCGTTTGTGCAGCTTTTGTGTGTCGTTTTTTTTAAATCATCAGACAAACTATTAAAGCGAAACAAAAGGTATGGTTTTCCGCCTATGCATCTATAAGAGTTAATAAAACATACAACTACAATTAAGAATATCATGCCAGTGGTTTACTAAGAAACATTGTCGAACATACAACATCTTAATTTCATCGACCGCGCCTTACTGTTAAATAACACTACGTCACGAGTGCGGTATTCTGGCTATATTCTCTCGCGAAATGAAAATAAATTCGTATACAATTTCTATTTTGCCAGTAGAATATGGCCATGCTATTTGCGTCCAATATTAACCTATGTTTTGGCATTTGTTTAGTACATTAATCTTCTATCTGGTAAAATAACATGTTTGTTCGAGACTTTGCACTGGTTCTGTGTATGCCGGCCTCCCTTAATACGTCACTTTAGTCTAGGTCACCCCGATTTCATAGAACTGCGCATTCGCTTATCGGTCGCGCTGGTTGACATGTCAGCCCTCGGTCATTCGGAGAAATGACTGGATTCTCCAACTTTTAGAACACATTCTCACTAAACCACTGGCGTGATATTCTTGAGTTTAGTCGCACGTGGTTAGTTTTTATTATTTCTTTTAGGTGCGCAAAATCATGCATTTTTGTTTCGTTTTAAATTACATATAGTTTGTTCAAACATTAATTGAAATGAAAATGGAAACGCTAAAAACTCACGGATTTCACATTTGGTCACGTGATCGGCGAGATACTGGAAAGCACGCCCAATATCGGCATCGACCCACATAGTGTTTACCATTTTGGATATTGACTATTTTTAGCCTTACCATCTAACGACTAAAGTCAATTCTTTCGACGATTCGAACAAAAATATGTATTTTTATTATACCGACAGCAGATAGTACTTAAAATATACACACTACATATTTCGACATAAACGAAAAGGATTTGCGATAGAACAAATCAGTTGAGAGTGGTGTTTTAAACATTTTTTAATTTCCTTAGAAGTTTGCCATAGAACTGACAATATTATGTGTACAATTGGAACATCACCAACAAGTGGCTAACGCCGTAAACTCGGCAACTTTTCACATCAAATATAAATAAAACGGATAAGGAAGTTCAAGGAACTTCGTATACAATTTCGTCCGTCAGACACATAGACAAATAATGGTTCATCGCATATCCGTTGACAACTTGACACAATAAAGCCATTTTATGAACGTCCAATGTGCCAATGGTTTGAGACAAAAACGTTTGAGGCAAACCCCCCCCCTCCTCTTCTCCCAAACAAAAGTCAAATATATATTATGTCAAGGCCAGCCTCCCACCTATCACCTATTTTTAGAGGTCAACCTCCCACTTACCACCATTTTTCAGGATCAACCTCCTATGTGCCAATTCCATTTATATAATTTGTGTTCACAACTCACACCTCAAAATCTCACATTCAACCTCCCACTTATTTTTAAGGTTAACCTGCCACACCCCCTCAATTGTGTGGTTTGTGGTAATACATCTCACTGTTTGGGTTACCATGGGAACAAGGCTAAATTCAGAGGTCACGTTTATTTCATTTTACCACAAAATCCATTTCTGAGAAGAAGAAATTAACATTAGTAACAATTAATTTTCGGTAATTTATTAACCATTTTGGCGCACTGCACAACAGTGTCGCCACACAGCGGACCGAGAACCAACCAAATTAGCACCGTTATCATGACAGTGGCGCTACATAGTGAGCAGGAAACAACCAACCAGGTAATCTGGTTTCCGGATCGTTCCCTAGAGGCGCTCCGCACATTACGCTTAGGAAATGACCAAATTCGTGGTGGCGCTGACTACTGGGCAGCAGGTTCGTATTAGAAAAGAAACATTTGGATGCTGGCCCAGGTAGTCCGCCATGGTGGTGCATCCCAGTCCTACAGTGTACAGCTTGACAATGGCTGTGTAGTTCGGCGAAACAGATCACAAATAAACACCACTAAGGAGACTGATCCACTGACCACTCTCACGTCACGACGGTTATCTAATAAAAACGTGCTTGTTAAAAAGACGCGGGAAGATGAAATATCTGCAGAAGAACAGCTTGTTCGCCCGACCGAGCCACCTCCTCACTATTTAAACACATGTATTCAACACAGGACAAGCGTCCTTACTCGTCTCGATGTGGGTAATTTGTTTACATTCTTGACACGACAATACCTGATGATGCAAGCCGTGACTAGATTTAGTAACGGGCAGTGGGTGGTCACTTGATAGTGAATGTTTTTAAAGTACTAAAGATGTTCATAGCAACAACCCAACTCTCCGTTACACATGTTAAGACTCCATTTAATTATGGCAAATTCATTACCCTAATATTATTCCAAAGTAATTTTGTGCTAAAATATGAAACTGGCCATGATTGTTTTTAGAAACTGGCTAATATAGCACATACCTGTATGCCTCTGTGTAAAAACAAGTTAACAGAAACAATGAATATATGAAAACAACTGTTCACGGCTTTATCCAAAAAAGGTGCAACATAATATATACAGTAATTAGCAGCACTGAACTACGTATTGTTAACTATGCAAAAAACATTTTCTACACGTTAGTTTGTTTCCCAAGTCAGTAGAAATTATACAAACTTATCTATTTACAGGTTTCGCAGAATTTAACAAAAACGATCGACGGTCTGGTGCCCGGTGTCTGTAAAGGTAACCAAGCAGTATCCATACATAAAGTCTCTCCAAAGAGAAGTCATCGAGGCCAGACTGAACGATGACCTGCCCTTCAGAAGGAAGGTGGACATGTCTGCCAGCGACCCACGGCGAATAAAGAGACACTCTGCCAGTGGACCCGAACCCAGTAGCCCAGTTGGTAGCAAAGCACTTGTCAAGATTCGTCACCAGTTAGGGAGAGACACGCATAACACAGACGGGCGCAATAATGTTAAAAGGCAATTGACCGATTGTTAGTGCCATTACATGCTTAGTAAAATGGTTTAGTACATTATTAATGTTAAATAATAAACAAATGTTTAATTGCAATTACCTTTATACACAGTACTGTGGATTCTTTGGGTGAGCAAAACATGGATTTTTTAGCATTGAAAAGTTAACCATATTATCATTCAGAGAGAAAGCATTTCAACTGTAACACATTCAAAGGGCAAAGTGTCATGTTACCTTTTTTGAAGAAAAAAATCCAACAAATGCATTATTAAACAAAGTAAATTTGTAAAAATTGTGTAACTACTCGCAATAATGTACCAAGCATTTTAAAAATAGTAACACCATTGAGTATCACAACAGTGCAAAATTGCGCCCATCCCTAACTGCTGCATAATAAAACCTATGCGAGGCGAGTGGTCATACTGTATACTGGCCATTTGGTGACAGCTACGACTGGCGGGTTTGCAAAACCACACAGCTCGGTATGACTCGTCTAACACCTGATCCTAGGCGTCCGTGTCACCACAAGACAAACAGCCTGTAGGCGTCATGACGCCTGTCCTTGTTGTCACTGTTAGCGTCAACAGCAAACGTCCGCCCTGTATAAATTGGCGATGCCCAAAACTCCTTGGTCCAGGATCAGTAAGTCGACTTCCTGCAGACAGAATAATGTATATAATTATATATTACGCGTTTTGTTTGTGTGGTACTTCACAATTAATGTGTGTATATCGATGTTTTTTTAAGATGGAGTTATTTTCCTTCAGTTTACCACACTCATACACACACACACGCACACACACACACACACACACACACACACACACACACACACACACACGCACGCACGCACGCACGCACGCACGCACGCACGCACAAGCGCGCGCACGCAATCACACACACAAACAAATATTGATTTACGCACTGACTAATTCTTTGACGAATCCCATCAGGTGTACACAACACATTTTAATAAGATGTGTGTGCATGTTTGCGTATAAGTAGGAATACATGCCAGATGCAATGCAAATTACTTCTTCTTCTGCACTAATTGTACCATGCAACCATGTGATGACACACCTAAAGAATTGCCTATACTACTCCTGCTTTGTTTTACTGAGAAGATTGTTTCACGCCGTTTGTCCTTTGAACTGTGTGTGTTAGGAGTGTGTTAGGAGTGTGTTAGGAGTGTGCGGATGCCGTAGTAATTGGCTCTTGTACTGTTTCACTCAGCAGGTCTTTTTGTTTGAATAACGACATTGTACAACAAAGTACTTTATGTCAATAGCCACTTCTCTGAGAATCATCCGTGTTGTGTGAAATCATGGTTTGTGCACACTATGAATATCACACCTGTCGGACACCCTTTTGTGATGGGTCAGGCTACACGTGCTTTCGAGTGTCTGTGCTTTCTTCTCGATATCCTTCATCTCCGTTCACGCCATGCAAACAATAGCTGGTATTCTATTGGGCCGTTCATTACCAGTGAGGTGATGGGTGCTTTGTCTTTGACTGCTCAGTTAAGTTCCCCTGTTGCTTCCACAGTCATTCCGCTTTATGACGCCTGACATGACTTTTGCTTTTATTTGTGATCGTTATCGTGCTAGTTATTAATAAATCAATTATAGTCTCACAGCCCTATCAACCATCCATAAGTACTTATTTTCAGCAGTAGCCACCGGAAAGGTGAAGGACATTGTGAATGGGTCTATGCCATTTGTCAAAAGACAGGTGTTTTGATATTACGTATTGTCAGACGATGAATGGCGCAACAAGTCGCATCAAGATCAGGTTAGTTTAATGAAGATCATTTAAATTGAATTACTGTCTTGACCTCACAATCAATTAAAATCCACGCGGATCAGTGAGATTTGGAAATGAGGTTTCGGCGTCGTTCCAGCTAACTAGGAGGAAAAGCGTCGACCCGCAGCTACAAAAAAAACAAGCTTTCTTCAGATGTGGAAAGTCAACAACAGATCAAGTGACGACAGCTTCCAAGCTAACGATAAAGTTGGTGCCGTATTCTTGAACCAAACACCTGCGACGACACTGGCGTGGAGGCATACAATTCAAGCTACTGTGGATCCTGTCGGATAAAAGACTGGTCAGCTTCATCATGCAACTAATCTCCAACTGAAGAATCACACTGAAGACCAGCAACGGACAGCGAACACACCTGTCTTTCTTCCGCACCAGCCGTCCGTTGCCCGTTGTTTTACGTTGTTTTTAAGCCCGCCATACACATACCGACTTTTAGTCGCCAACAGCTTGTCTACCGACAACTACCCATCGGCCGTCCGTCTGCCAACCGATTTGTCAAATGCCAGATGTCCACAAAAAGTGTTGCCAACTGTTGGTGGGTGGAGAACATACACATAACGACTACGTTGAGTTGCCAAATGAAAAAGTAGTCGCCAGCATGTTGGCAACTGAAGAATCGGTCTGTCTATGGCGGGCTTAACACATACGAGCCGCAACGTCGGTCTGGGAGCTGAAGCGGACGACGTTGTCTGTGTTAAAATGTTAAAACAACGGACGTTGTTTCCGTGATTCTGTTCTTGCACCAGTTCTCCTCAACATCCACATCTACGACTTACTTCTGTTCACGGCGGACCACAGGCCAGCAACGACTCCTTACACTTACACGTACAGGTTAATGGGTTATTTTAGGCCATCGGCCTTTGTTGGTACCCAATACTACCCATATCCCAGGCTATCCCATTGCTGATCTAGTCTGGCTTTGAACTGAGGGACTGTCTTGGCATCCACCACATTTTGCGGGAGTCCATTCCACAGATCAATCACTCTGATCGAAAAGAATCTCTGCCTAGTCAACAGTCTGGCTCTCGGTTTGAACATCTTCACTGTGTGTCCTCTGGTACGTCAAGCTGTCTCATTTCGAAGAATTTACGAGCTTCTACGTTTTCCAGTCCGTTTAATATTTTCCCATGGGACACGGTTTTGGGCTTCCAGCTCTCTCCGTTTGTGTTCTGCTTTTGACATCTCTGCTTCTACTTCTCTGCACCAGGTGTTTCTTGGCCTTCCAATTTTCCCTTTGTCCTGAAGGTTCCAAGTGAGCATCTGTCTTGTGATGTGCTAAGTTGGCTTCCTGAGACCTGTCCCAAACTACCCAGCTACACTTCTTCCTTCTAATTTGATGTTCGATTGGTTCCTGATTTGTTCTGTCCCATACTGCTTCATTGCTAATTGTTTCCGGCCACCATATCCTTAGAAATCTACGTCAACGACCTGCCCCAAACTATCTCAATGAAGTACGGATGTGCGGCCAAGCGCCAAATAAAAACTTATAAAAACAACAACTAGGACCGACCTCTGCGCATGCGTAAAAATGGATCATATTTATCATATGGTGGCGCCTCTGTCGGGAGTGTGAATCAGAACTGAGTCAACGCGCGCGGGGTATTTTGGGAAACGTCGATTAATAATTTTGTAGGGTTTGTATTTGGATGCCATTATCTAAACATATAGCTTAGTATATAATGTAACATATTGAGTATACCGATAAAGATATACATTGAAGGTATGACAGAAGCATTGTTGTAGAGGTACGACAGTAACTTTATTAAAGGATAATCAAGCAGAACTTTATTAAACGAGCGAGCAATGACGAACCAAACAAACCAAACGTTAATCACAGAC
The DNA here is from genome assembly GCA_963662155.1 of Lamellibrachia columna. NCBI lineage: Eukaryota > Metazoa > Annelida > Polychaeta > Sabellida > Siboglinidae > Lamellibrachia > Lamellibrachia columna. Next base: position 34,464,904 of record OY759271.1, on the reverse strand, counting down.
AGCGTCATAGAGAATATTCCCTCTCGCCAAGTTCCCAGTGACATTCAATGTTCAAAGTGACGCTTTCTCGGCGAACGTAGAATGTTCAACGGCTCAACGCCAAGTTTCGCGGCGTGATCTTCGCCTTGATCGACGTCGATCGGGTTTCGTTCGGAGTCCGAGAGCGTTCATTCATGTCCACGACATATGTTTTCGAAGAACGAGCGCCTCTATCGACCATGATAGATGATATCTTCGCCTCGATCGGCGTCGATCGCGTAACGTTCACTGTGAGAGCGCGTTCACCGGCGACCACGGTGGTAGACACTTCCGGTGACGATCGGTTTCGACGATGAATGATTTGAGTGGCGTTCGCCCGTGTCGGTGTTAACGTTGCTGGTGACTTTTGCCGATCAGTAGATCTCAATCATCTCGCTCGCGCTTGGAATCCTCCCAAACACGAACTAGGCACTGAGCAAATTTAATATTACGAAGCGTGATAAGAAATACAATACAAAACAAGAGATAATAAAAATAAAATCAGCAACATTTCGTCACATCCAAAGCAGTCGTCTCTCTGGATAAATCATAAACGCTCGGTAACACTGTACACGTGTGCATCTCCCCGGAGGTTACCCGGTCCCCCGGGGCAACTCCTCGTCATAAACAATATAAATCAATAAAACTAAAAGCGAAACCTATTACCAACGCGTCGTGTCGTTTGCAGCCGCAACAGTGATCGGTCAAACCGGAAGCACGCGTGAGGCACCTGAAATGAAAGATCACCGACGACAATTAGCCGATTACCGTTTAAATAACTTTGCCGGTTATCTATCTACATACGACCTGGTAACACTAATGCCATTATCTTGGACACACACACAGTATTGCATATATATATTTATAACACAGTTATACACATCAGAGGGCTCTGTTAGGCTTACCTCGGAGTAGAAGGCGTCCCTCCCGACCACCACGACGGGCAGTCTTGACTGCAGGACACCCCCAACCGTGCAGTGCCTGCACGCGTCACTTCCAGTACCGTGTGATCATCTTTTGCGCTTGAAGACGACGTGATAATGTTTATGCTCAGTGCCTAGTCGCGAGCGAAGTGTTCCGCAGACTCCAGGAGCTCTGGAATCTGTTTGCGTTGTGAACCCGTAGATAAACACAGCTTCAGTTTGTCTTCCTTTGACTTGCTGGTGATGTAGCGTTGTGAATCCGTAGACAAACACAGCTTCAGTTTGTCTTCCTTTGACTTGCTGGTGATGTAGCGTTGTGAACCCGTAGAGAGACACAGCTTCAGTTTGTCTTCCTTTGACTTGCTGGTGATGTAGCGTTGTGAACCCGTAGACAAACACAGCTTCAGTTTGTCTTCCTTTGTCTTGCTGGTGATGTAGCGTTGTGAACCCGTAGAGAGACACAGCTTCAGTTTGTCTTCCTTTGACTTGCTGGTGATGTAGCGTTGTGAACCCGTAGACAGACACAGCTTCAGTTTGTCTTCCTTTGTCTTGCTGGTGATGTAGCGTTGTGAACCCGTAGAGAGACACAGCTTCAGTTTGTCTTCCTTTGACTTGCTGGTGATGTAGCGTTGTGAACCCGTAGACAAACACAGCTTCAGTTTGTCTTCCTTTGACTTGCTGGTGATGTAGCGTTGTGAACCCGTAGAGAGACACAGCTTCAGTTTGTCTTCCTTTGACTTGCTGGTGATGTAGCGTTTCACATCATCGCGTGGGTTGTGTACAGTCCAATCAACGAGTTGGAATTACCTCCAAGATTGTTCACCCTTCAGTGTGACGTAAGCCAATATCTATCCAACAACAAAAAACAATAATACGATTTATTATCTAACATTATACAACGGTGCGGGATATAATTTTATAAGTATACATTGTGGAATATTAGTTTAAGTATTATAGTAATAAAACTTCCATAGCCTTGGCTTTAGGCATAGCGCGTAAATCCTCAAAGCCCCGAGCTCAGACGTGCAAGAACCAGAATCGTTAAGTATAAGACATTGGACTGCTTCTTGTTCTTCCTATGTTGAACATACAGGCGGGTCGGTAGGAGAACATATCGTGTATACCATGGACTTATATTTATTCATATTTATAAATATATGTCCATGTGTATACAGTGCAAATAGGCCTACTCATCACATATTTGGGTAAGAAGATTAGGCAATGTTTTTTAAACTTACCAATTATAATATTGATCCATCGTGAAGCATTGTCCAGAGATCGCTGTCTCCGGTAGACGATAACGTGTCCAGATACCTTCGAACATTAACGATCGCAGCTCGTTCAAAACGCGTCCGATTTCTTTGACATCTAGTTTGTAAATGATTGCTACGAGTTACCGCATGATGACGTAACAATATCGACGCATTTCATTGCCCAATATACTTGACTTACGTCAAAGAACAATCGTCGTTCGAAATATGTAAAAACGGTAAGCTGAAAACGTAGGCCTACGCAAAACGTCGCAAGCAAACGTTCAACGTCCCGCGTGCGGTTATGCTTCAGCTCCGCGAAGCATAGTTTGCTATACTTATTTGATTCTACCTCTGTCGTAATTAAACACAGTAGTATGCACCGAAATGTCATGGTTTTGTTTACTTATATCCTGACTATGACTGGAACTCGATTATGCAACATGGAACCGATACTAACCACTGGTGGATCCAGGATTTGACCAACGGGGGTGGGGGGGAGGGGCGCAGCGACACATGCAAGAGGATCCTGGGAAATGTTCTTGAAATGGTGTATCCCGGGGCATTACGTAGTAAACGTATGGTCAGACTTCTGATTGGTGATTTGAATGAATAATTATATCATCATATTAATTAAATAAAAAAACAGAATTAGACCAATGAACACGTTGAAACATTTAATGCATTAGTGCATTGTACGTACAGCTAGTGTGTTATACGTACAGCTAGTGTGTTGTACAGTTAGCACGCTCCACTCCAGCGCTTGTACAGCTAGTGTGTTGTACGTACAGCTAGTGTGTTGTACAGTTAGCACGCTCCACTCCAGCAGTTAGCACGCTCCACTCCAGCACTTGTGACCGATATTAACATCAGCAATTGATAAATGCAGAACAGATTTCGGAACATGGAGCTGGGTGCTGCACCCATTGTTTTCTGTAGATTGTGGGGCTTTGTTTTTTCTGATGAATCCCATTTCTTCTTCCACCGTCTGACTTCAACTAACACGGACGCTGGAGGAGGCAGTAGCATTCTTGGTGGTCGGTTATGTTGCTGTCAGTTTGCCCACGTTATTGCTTTCCCTGTGTTTGCACTGAATCTCGTGTCAAATTCCTGGAGAAGATGGTCTAGAAATGGTAGGAATATTATGTGTCGCCAGAAATTTGGTAAATATTATGTTTTGTAATTTCTTATCTGTTTATGACGTACACATGTATATGTAATGATACATAAAATATGCATACATGGCTGGTTTCAATATTTTTCTGTTGAAGTTATGACATAACACGGCATTTTTATACTTATGCAAACCATCACACTATCAATTTTATGCCAGATTTTTTTCATTGAGATCGTGGGGTTGCAACCTCTTAACCCTCCCCGATATAGTTAATTTGTTCCTTGCAAAACAGGGAGATCTGAGCAGGAAATATATACAAACCTGTTCCCGGACACTGACATCCGTGGAACCACCACACAAGATGACCCTTGCATTGGTTTCCACGCGGTGTTGGCAATAATGCTGGTAAAATAGTTTGTCGTTTCTAAAACAGAAACGGTTGTGATGCTAATAAAATAATAAAAAATTTTGGTTGTACATAATTCTTGCAATAAAACTAATTTCCTTAGTTTTTCTCTAGCCAACAAGAAATTGTGTTCAACCCAATTTGATATTAAGTAATTAATTAATGACTCATTCTATTGCCCAACGCACATCACATCCGCAATCAGCCAATCAGCAGTATTCCATTAAAATCTTCCATCTGGACTTCGTCTTGCTAAATCACTACAGAAGCGCTGAAAACTTCGTTGCGTATATAATTAGTAGGTAATGGTGGCCCCCAAATCCGCTAGATGGCGCTACTGTAATGTACTGTAATCTAATGGCGCGAATTTTACTACGCTAAAGTATTATACAATTTGTTTTTGAAAAATACAAATTAAATAAAACATTGAAAGTTATTACAAAAACACCATTGTATTTGATAAAAGTGCACAGCGAGGCGCCAGCCGACGAGTTCGTATTATTGTTTACACCACGAACAGAACATTTTGTTTGCCGCTGTCAACCACCTCGACGGACAGGGACGGACGGCCGGACTGCCATGCATTGTCGAATGTCCTGACTCTCTTCAAGTCGTAGCGACGCTGCGTTTCTTTCCTCTTAATGACAGTCGCTTTATAATTCAGCCTAAAGTGTTCCTCTGAACTAAGAAAACAGCCTTATTCACGGCTAACGTAACGATCTAACTAAAACTAAATTATGTGATGGCGCCGTGCAAGCGGCAAGTAAAGGCCACCAGGCATTTAATATGCATGAGTTGTAGCAACTGGGTGGAATCGTCAGACCCGGGTGTGAGAAGTCCTGGGCTGAGGTTCAGGCGGATAGTTTTAGCTTTGAGTGTAGGGGATGTGCGAAGATGAAGCAATTACAGGTAGGGATGGAACTGCTGAGGCAGCTTGTTGTGGAATTGGTGGGAAGGGAAGAGGTGGGTTGTGCCAGTGGTTCCGGAGGGGGGACAATGGATGGCAAAGTGACGGAAGACGATGAGATAGATGCTAGGGTGAGCTCACCTCAGCCTGGGAGGGAGCTGGACGTAAGCAGAGAGGACGTAAGGAGGCAGGACGTAAGGAGATCGGACGAAAGGAGAAGGGATGGAAGGAAATGGGAATGACTTTAACGGGAGGGAAGATAACGGGAGAGAAAGAGACGGGAGGGAAGGCGAAAGGAACGGAGGCGTCAGGACTGAGGGCGACAGGAGCGCAAGCAAAAAAGACCGAAAAGTGACATGTTGACGGGCGAGAGGGAGATGGACAGGTGGCTGCCAAGTGACACGACTGCATGACAGAATTTAACGAAAGGGATCCAACGCAAGAGCTACTCCGATGTAGTGATAGAAGGGGCGAGGAGGAGAGCGAGAGTGTGTGTGGGCGACTCGATAGTTAGGAATGATATTCTGTTTTGTACTGAAATGTGTTTTGTGTAAAAAAAAATAACGGCCACATACCTGCAGTATATTATGTATAGGATACAAAAATTCTTATTTCTTTTTTATGGTATGTGATGTACAAAAGTAAAGCCGTGAATACCCTCTTTATTCTCAGTTTACTTGAGTTTTTATTATTTATGGTTATTGTAAATTAAAATAGTTATGTAAAAATGTAAATTAAAATAGATAGGATTTTAATGGACACCCTTTATTCCTTTATAAAACACAGTTTATCTAGCATTATAATTATGGTTAAGTAAATAAAATTCCACACGATAAATCAAACAGCAATCTGTATAGATAATAAATATTATTGTACTGGACATTGTCAGTGACATTTAGTATATAGTTGATTATCCTAACGTTAGGCGTCACCCATCTTTCTTGCCCCTCCCTGAAAAAATTCCTGCGGACGTCCCTACTTTTGTAATATACACTATATCATCGTATATGACAAAGTGAACAAAGTTAGTCTTTACTTTAGACATGTGCTAAATAATCGATGCGTACGCAACCAAATATGTTTTGTTCATAATAAACAGTCGTAGAGTCCTATAACAGGCAATGCGCGAATGTTTACGCAAAGGACCATCTAAAAACCTAGGTGGCGCTTCAGTCGCGCCATAACAGAAATCATATTGGACCCAGTGAAATGATCCGATATTGGCCAATCCAAAATGGCGCGCTACACAGCTGTTCTTTGCTTAAGAGTAACTCAAACCAACTAATTTATCATATATAATCAGTAAATGTGAATGGGCTGTTGACTCAAACTAAATGGCTAAGATATTTGTCTTACAAAATTCGTAGTGAATGTGACATGACAACGTTTCGGCATTGAATTGGTAGGCTGTAACCCCACCGTTGAGAATATCGTTGCCAAGCTGCAAGGCGCAAAGATGTTTACGACAAGCGGGTATTGATAAGTGAAGCCGGACGAGAAGAACTCCCTGTAAAATACCTTTAACCCGCCTTTCGGATGATACCGATTCACCGATTGCCATTTCGAATGAATTCGGCACAGGATGTCTTCCAAATAAGAGATTGATCTTACATACGAGGGGTTGCCCTTAGTCTACGGCAAGGACCGGCAAGACCATGACGCTAAGCTTGATGTCGTGTTACGCAGGACCCGGGAACGAGGGATCAAGTTAAATCCGGACAAGTGTGTCTTTCGGCCCATCAAGTCACCTATTTTGGACACATACTATCAGCTGATGGCCTACGACCTGATCCGGTAAAGATCCAGGGCATTCATGACATGCCTCCACCGACCCAAAGGGACGATCTGGAGACCGTACTTGGCATGACCACGTACTTGGGGAAGTTTGCGCCAAACTTATCGGATATAACCGCCCCCTTAAGAGACCTGACGAAGGACAACGAGTTCATTTGGGACGCCGTGAGGGAGAAGGGTTGCTCGCGGTGGTGTTTGCGTGCGAGCGATTTACGGTCGTGACGTGAATGGTGAGTCTGATCACAAGCCCCTGGAGGCCATATCGAGCAATCCATTAGGCTGGGCGCCAACATGGTTACAAAGAATGCTTCTGAAACTCCAGAGATACAATGTACAGATAACATACGTACCGGGGAAGCAGATTCCGTTGGCAGAGACAGTGGTCACCGACAATGAACCACAGAATTCACGAAATTCGCAAATACTTGGGGATTCGCGCATTCAACCTTTGTGACACGGTCACACAATGATCGTGTATGTATATATATATATATATATATATATATATATATATATATATATATATATATATATATATATATATATATATATATATATACACGACCATTGTGTGACACGGTCACACAATGATCGTGTATGTATATATATATATATATATATATATATATATATATATAGGTCGGTTTTTGTTCTCTCTCTCTCTCTCTCTTGTCCTCTAACATCACGACATTCACTCTTACTTTTATTGGGCATCCACCAGTGTCGAAACGACTTGCGATAAGCTTTTAGATACTGCTCTGCAATCCCACACATCTCCTTGAACGAGTCGGGTATATGGATGCCCAATAAAAGTAAGAGTGAATGTCGTGATGTTAGAGGACAAGAGAGAGAGAGAGAGAGAGAGAACAAAAACCGACCTAGGGGGATACCGAATCGGTTTCGTAGCAGCTCAGCACAATCACGTCAATTCAACCCAAGTACATCTAGCACCGGTCGTACTTGTTGGATATGTGGTTCTGCTAGGCACTGTGCTCGAGATTGTCCTCAAAACATGTACAAGACACCTACATCTGAGAGCAAAAACAGAGTAGGACCAAATGTGACGACATTGGCGTGCGAAGACGCTTTGTTTTTCATAGCCTGCCATCGTAACCACAAAACATATTGGAGATGTTCGCTACATTGAAGATAAAAACGGTACAAGATTTCAGTTAGAGGAAATGGCCGCTTTGGCATCTGACCGACATAAAGATATGGTAGTCGCAATAGGACGAGTAAGAGGTTGACCATACTTGGTTGAAGTCTTACGACGCGCAGCTGTGTTCTCTGATGAACTTGGACGACTGAACAACATAAAGGCTCGGGTTCAGCTGAAAGAGGAGCCGAAACCTCGATTTTGGGAAGCTAGACCCATCGCTTTGGCGCCCAAGCCAGCAGTGGAACGAGAGTTAGACCAACTTGAAGCTCGAGGCATCATTAAACGGATCTTCCACAGTGAGTGGGCGACACCGATAGTGACACAGGTGAAGAAGGACGGCAAAGTTCGAATTTGTCGGGATTTTGAAGTGAACATAAATATTCAACTTGATGCGGACGAATATCCACTTCCTCGAATTGAGGAGATCTACGCTAATCTCTCTGGTGGTCAACCATACAGTGTGATTGATTTTAGACAGGCGTACCTTCAGATGGAGGTTGAAGAACAGTCCAAGCCATACGTGACTGTCAATACTCATCGTGGGTTGCACCAGTACCAGCGCTTACCTCATAGAGTGGCATCAGCACCTGCTGTATGACATGGACCACGTCCCGCAAGACATCCCTGGTGTCCAGTGCTATCTTGACGACATCATTGTCACCGGTTGAACTAGAGAGGAACACATGGAAACACTTGACAAAGTGCTGGAACGACTGGACGAAAATGGGTTGAAAGCTAACAAGGAGAAGTGCACATTCCTGCAGAACTCAGTTGAGTACTTGGGCCACATCATATCCGCCGAGGGACTTCACCAGTCACCGAAGAAAGTCAAGGCTATGGCTGACCTACCACTTTATCAGAACGTTGGACAGTTCAGATCTTTCTTGGGGATGTATTATGCGCGTTTCGTGCCATATCTGGCTACACATTTGCATCAACTTTTGCAGAAAGAGGAAACCTGGATATGTTGGTGAAGAACAAGAGCGTGGTTTCAGAAGCGTTAAAGAGATTCTGCTTCAAGATCGAGTACTCACACATTTCAACCCAGACTTGCCTCTGATTCTGGCATGCGATAGTTCGTCGTATGGGCTGGGCGCTGCCTTATCACATCTGATGTCAGACGGAAGTGAAAGACCACGTAGCGTACGCATCGCGCTCACTAACGCCAACTGAAAGAAAGTTCGCGCAGATAGAGAAAGAATCACTTGGGCTTTACTGGGGCGTTAGGAAATTCCAATCTTACCTAGACGGTCTTCGTTTCACATACTTCATGAATCCCTGAATTATATCATGGATCCTGGTAAAGCGGTACCAGTCACAACTGCGGCGCAACTACTTTCTTGGTGCGGTTTCGAATCAGATCGAGTATCGTGGAACAAAACAACACGCAAATTGCGATGGGTTGTCTCGTCTATCGCTGGCGCAAACTCCAGAAGACAAGCCGGATGAAATCGAAATGTTTCATATGACTGTAACTGAAACATTACCAGTCACAGAGAAGGACATCTGAAGAGAAACAAACCGAGACGCACTGCTCTCTCGCGTTGCGCCATTCGTGGAGTAAGGCTGGGTGCTGAACCACATCCACATTTCGCACCTTACCTCTGTCGTAAGGATGAGCTGACTTTGCATCAAGGAATTCTGATGTGGGGTAACTGAGTGGTCGTTTCTTCGAAACTGCGAAGTAAAGTGCTCGAGATTCTGCACGAAGTGCACACGGGAACCGTAACGATGAAAGGTTTAGCACGAGAGTACGTTTGGTGGCCCCGAATGGATGAAGCAATCGAAGGAGTGACTAAGACATGTGGAAGAAGCCATGTGGGAAGCAAAGAACCCAGCACAAGCTTCTCTGCAACGATGGGAATACAGTGCGTCTACATGGCAACGCCTGCATGTTGATTTTGGAGGACCATTTCAAGGCAAAATGCTCTTGATCGTAGCGGATGCCCACACCTAATGGCCTGAAATCGTTGAGATGCGGAACACAACTGCGGCTGAAACTATAGCTACACTGCGATCCTTATTTGCAAGGATGGGTTTGCCTGAGGAACCAATGTCAGACAATGGATCACAGTTCACGCATGTCTGGAGAATTCAAGTACTTCAAAGAAATGAACGGGATACGACACGTGACGGGCGCTCCTTATCATCCGTCTACAAATGGCTTAGTGGGGCATATGGTTCAAAGCTTCAAAAACGCTGTCAACGCTGACAGAACAGACCGATCCATGCAACACAAACTTGACAGGTTTTTATTTAACTACCGTACTGCGCCGCATGCAACAACCCGACCGCGCAGCTATTGTTTGGGAGAAGCCTTAAATCAAGGCTAGATCTGTTGAAACCGAATGTGAAGCGAGTAGTAGACTCCCGACTATTTCAAAATGAGACCAAGATGTTGACTTCTCACCAGACTGGGGGAGAAGTCTGGCTACGAAATTACCGAGGTGGATCAAAGTGGTTACCGGGAAGAATGCTGGAGAGAATGAGCCCAGTCTTGTACCGGGTGCTGGTAGACGGTACTGTGTGGAGACGTCATGCGGACAAAATGAGGTTGGGAATACCGGGCCACGGGGAGGGCGAAACTGTAGAAGAACACCATTCCGAGTACTAGTTTCCACTTGAAGAGCCACCCAAGCCGACTCAACCAGCCGTATCGAGAAAACCGAACCAACCAACCGAATCAACGGAATCGGTGGGACAACAGTTGGTTGTAACACTTTCTGTCGAAGTTACACAACGCCAACGGTGATAACAACCCATGCTGGAAGGCCGTTGAGGGCTCCAGTGAAACTTAAGGACTACGTGTGTTAGAGACAGTAGTTGAACAGAATGGACGATCGGACAATAACTTGTATTTTTTTATTTTGTCTTGAAAAAGCTCAGATGTGGAATTGAGACATTTAAAAGGCAGGAAGTGTTAAGTCTGTACCGTTGTATAAGGCACCGGACGGTGTTATAACACCACGGCTAATCACGTGGGCCTGTGGGGCCAATCACTGTTCCAGAAGATTACGTCAATGTCCGTCGTTCCGTTCTTATTAAAAGTCCGTTCACCACGTTGTTTGTTGTTCGCTGTGAAGTCAGTATATTACAAGTTTATTGTTAAAAGACGTAACCATTATCTACTTAGATTTTCAGAAAACGTGATAGTGCCACATCAAAGATTGCTACTTAAATTAAAAGCCCATGGTATCGGGGACGGCATAACCGACTGGGTTGAACAATGGCTGACTGACAGAAGACAGCGTGTTGTAGTAGATGTGGTATTAGCATGGTCATTAGATATATTGGGGAGAAAATGCGAGATGCGTCACTGAGGGGAGAGGGAGAGAGACGGGAAATAAATGATGTGTCTGATGAACATGTGTCTCTCATTCGCTGAATAGAAACCAGTACATGGTGCCAAGAAGTGGACTATGGCTGTAAATCCATCGTATCAGATAACACTGCCGCAGCCAATGGATTGTAGGAATCCAGTAGAATGACCGAAATGGATCAGAAGATTCGACCGGTTTAGACAAACGTAAGAGCTGTCCACGAAACTTAAAAACGACCAGGTAAACACGCTGATCTACAGTATGGGCGATGAGGCAGATGGTATACTAGCATCACTCAGTGTGACTGACGAAGAAATACAGGCATATGGCACTGTTAAGGGAAAACTGGATAGCTATTTCACCGAAAGCCGAAACGTGATATATGAAAAGGTAAAGTTTAACCAGAGAAAACAGCGAAAACTAAAGTCCGGCGAAACTATCAATTGTTTCATCACGTCACTCTATAAGTTTTGGCAGAACACTGTGGTTAAGGGGCGTTATGAGACGATCTTGTGATGAACAGATTGGTTGTCGGAATAAGAGACGAACAATTGTCTGTAAAACAACTTGACGCAACATTGGCTCTGAAAAGGCTGTCGACCAAGCACGCCAGAAAGAGGGCGTAAGAAAACAGCAGACGGTTGTGCGAAGTAGTCCGCAAAGGGCGCCACTGACGTTGATGCGGAAAAGGCCATGTCAAAAAGTTGGGAAATCAAAACCTGTTTTTCAAAAAACAAGGCAAAACTGGAACAGACCAACTTCGCATCACACTCAGAAGACATGCAGACGGTGTGGCAAGGAACCGCACTCGAAACAACGTTGCTCAGCAAAAGACGTGAAGTGTCACAAATGTGCAAAAATGGGACATTTTGTATCAGTTTATTTGTCCAGCAAACAAATCGGAACAGTGCGCGATTACAGCAATGGTGCTGATTACGCATTTATGGACACCGTGGAGGACAAAACGAGCAATAAACAATGGCTGATAACACTACATTTGGGAAATTCAAACGTTCAGTTTCGCATTGACACTGGTGCAGACGAAACTGTCTTCCCAGTGGAAGTGTACAAGGAACTGCAAGATGTTAATCCTCTCAAAGTACCAGACAAAAAACTCTTTGGTGTTGGCGAAACAAGCGTTCTAACAGTTATGGGCATGTTTACATCCGTCCTATGGGGAAAGACCAGGGCAGTAACCCAGAACATCTATGTTGTCAAAGGGGTACGCAAATCATTGCATGACAACCCAGCAATAGAGGCATTGCAACTGAACAGAAGAGTTGAGTCTGTCGAAGACAAAACTGATTATCAGAACGAGTTATCGGATCTCTTTGAAGGACCGGGCAAGATGGAAGGTTCTTACACAATCAACCTGAAGGAAGATGCCCAGCCTGTCGCCATCACCGTACCACGAAGACTACCTCTGCCACTGGTGGCCAAAACAAAGAAAGAGCTGAAAAAGATGGAAGAAATGGAAGTGATAATGAGAATCGAACAACCTACTGATTGGTGTACGCCGATGGTCGTAGTCCCGAAGAAAGACGATGTCAAGATCTGCATTGACCTGACGAAGATCAACAAAAGCGTACTTCGCGAAATGCCGTCGGTTGAATATACACTAGTTGGCAGGAGCGAAATATATACCAGTTGGCAGGAGCGAAATGCCCCACATGGAACGCTGAAACATTAATGTCTGCGAGCTCTCATGAGAAAGGAGGAAGTGGCATGAGCATGATCATTAGATATATCGGGGAGACAATGCGATATGCGACACCGTGGGGGAGAGGGAGAGAGACGGCGAAATAAACAATGTGTCTCATGAACCTCTGGATAGAAATCAGTACAGTAGATAGGGAGGTTTTAAACTGGAAATAAGTTATATGTGGGGTAGCACAAGGATCAGTATTGGGACCTTTATTAATCTTAATATAAATATCAATGACTTGGACGATAATATAACAAACAACGTACTAAAATTTGCGGATGACATAAAATTGTTTAGAAAGGTTAAAATGATGGTGATGAACAATGTTTACAAAACGATCTAGGCAAATTATGGAAATGTAAATGCCTACATATAGGACACGGGAACTTGGATGTAAACTATAAAATGAAAGATACTGTTTAAGGGACTAATGCAAAAAAGGGCTTAGGAGTACAATAAGTGCTGATATGAAAGTTTCTGAACAGTGTGGTATTGCAGCTTCAAAGTGTAATCAACTTCTTGGGTTGATTAGAAGAAATATAACATACAAGGAAAAAAGCTAATTATACCTCTGTATAAAGCAACAGTTAGGCCTCATTTAGAATACTGCATACAAGCGTGGATACCATATCGTATGAAGGATATAGATACGCTTGAACGAATACAGAGGAGAGCAACTAAAATTTTCCAGAAATGAGAGACCTTAGTTATGAAGAACGCCTATAAGAATGTGGTTTAACAACCCTAGAGACAAGGAGGTTAAGAGGAGACCAAATTGAAGTTTTTAAAATATTTAATGGTTATGAAAATATTGATAGAATATATTCTCTCACCCAAGAAAGATAGTAGAACTAGAGGACATGAGGTAACTCTTGTAATGTGACTGAGTGGCACCACCTAGCGGAATCTCCCCTGCTGTACTTCTACACTGTATGGTGGCAGCGGTGGGATTACACTTTAACCCACGAACTCTGAAACTACTGTAGCGACGCACGAAAAAAATGTGGTGTTTTAAGACAGTCGGGCGATAATAGAACCAAATAAGTCAAATCATGATGACGATGCAAACCAAGGCCAGGTCAGAGTCAACCCACCCCAGTCATTGTCTCTTCGAGATGGTCCTGAAGACCAAGAGAACATGAAGTTGTGGCAGCAAGAAAGACCAATTATGCCAAAATCACAAAGCTGGAACAACATCCACCAGATGTAAAAAAATCCGTATTTATTCATTGTGCGGGAGATCAGTGCTCAACATATTCAATGCTCTAGAATTTGGACACAATGAGTCCAACGATGATCTGCAAACAATGATACAGAAATTAGAGGCATACTTTATTGGGGAAATTTCAACAAGCGTGACAAACAACTCCATGAGAACATTGATGGCTTCGTGACATGTCTCCGGAACCTCGCGAAGACAATATAAATATCAATGGTTTCTACGCTTGTAATGGGTGTCTAATAGTCTGATCCGGAGTAGAGTTATCCTTGGCATTCGGTTTGATGGTTATCAACAAAATACACAAGAACTTTTGAAGATTAGACAGCTTGATCTGAAAAGCTGTACACTTGCAGAAGTGCAAATGCCAGCAAGCAGATGACAGTAGACATAAAGAAGGTATATCCTGACAAAGAAGAGATCAGTAAGGTTTATGTCCTCCGCAAATAGAAAGATGGAGGTCGTCCAAAGACGCAATGGGGAAGCATATACACCAAGTGCAAGCGTAGAAACCACTTTGCTGTGGTATGCAGACCTGGAAAGAATGGAGTACACAGCAAACAGTCACGAGTGTATGCTGTCGGAGAGGAGGACAGCAGCGAATCAGAGTGCGAGATCACCAGCACAGCCTGAGAAACTGTCAATGCTGTGTCAGACGACAAGAAACCAATATACACACACATTGAAATTCACAAGCAGACAATTACATTCCAAGTAGATCCTGGTGAGACAATAAACGTTGTCCTTTGAGGGTGGTGAAGAATATCGCATTGTCCCCCACCGACGTCACACTAGAAATGTGGAACAGCACAACAACCCATCCTGTGGGTAAATGTCGACTGAAAATAAGAAATCCCTCGAGTCGTCGCAATTACAGTGTCGAATTCACATTAGTAGACAGCGACTGCACATCACTGTTAGGTCGGAAAGTTGCAGAATACATGCAACTGATCACAGTAAACTACGAGAATCTAGCACAGATTCACTCCACTCACGAATCTGAGGAACCTGATGTACTGTCGGACTATCCCGAGGTATTTGATGGTAGTCTTGCAACACTATCTGGAATAGTTCGTTTCCATGTCGATGAAACTGCCCCACCTGTGATCAGTAGACCCAGGACGATACCTGTGTCATTGGAGAAAATGTATCCTCGGAATTGGACAGTGTAGTGTAGCAAGGTATACTCACTGAAACATGCCGTATATTTGAAA
Organism: Lamellibrachia columna; assembly: GCA_963662155.1. Classification (NCBI taxonomy): domain Eukaryota; kingdom Metazoa; phylum Annelida; class Polychaeta; order Sabellida; family Siboglinidae; genus Lamellibrachia; species Lamellibrachia columna. The sequence goes on along the minus strand of OY759271.1, from coordinate 34,449,872 downwards.
TCACACCTGCTATAGAACTCTTGATGTATCACGATGTCCCAAACAGACCATGACATGTACGCCTGTTATGTAGTCGTTGAGCAGGGCTAGGCAGATCCATTGTTGGCGTGTTACGAATGCCCAGTAGTGCTAGATATTGGGCAGCACCAGACTTTCGTAACACGCCAACAATGGATCTGCCTAGCCCTGCAGATCTCAAGTCCAAGAAGTATGCGAAGTCCCGTGCCAGTCCAAGACAAGTACTCCGTCAGTGCACACAGCAGCATCTACTTCTGTGTGTACCACACCAGGCAAGACACCTACTCCTGTATCAACTAGAGTGTCACTGAGATCAAACAAAGGCATGCCAGCTGTAAAATTTTACCTGTGAACAGTTGACTACACAATTCAGTGAACATTGATGTTGTGGAACATTCATAGCAGCTGAGAAGATCATGAACATGATTAATTATATGATACGATCGTAATTTGTAGTAGTTGAGTAGGCTATGAATGCTACTGATTATGTAATACAATTTTCAGCTAAAGTCGCTGTATGTGAAAAGTATGTTAGATGAGTTATTTCTGTCAACGTATACAGTAAATTTATTATTCGTGTTAATAAATTGTACCATACCATTGATATACCAAACTGTAGTTCCATTGTAACAACTAGCCCCGTATACGGGGCAAGTTGTTACATCATACGGGGCATGTTGTTACATCATACGGGGCATATTGTTACATCATACGGGGCATGTTGTTACATCATACGGGGCATGTTGTTACAGCAAAGAACGCGTGGATCGCAAAGCAAGTGTCACTCGTACACGTTACTGTTGTTACATTAACTGGATTATACACACATATACATGTTATATGCAGTGTGCATAACAATGTAAGTGTTCACAGTTTCATATCTTAAGCTTTTCATTTTTAGTTACCAAAGAGGACTCATTTCCCGGATTCTCACATAACAAACAATTGTGGATGGAATATAAATTATTGAATCGAGTATGAAATAGTGAATGGCAATATATATGTAATGCGACTTCTGCTTGATTGAATGATACACACGTACGCATTCACGCACGAACATCCATATTTCAATGGATCGTACAATATTTATTAATTGCTCAAATAGGGCTGTGCCATAACAATTTTACAAGATTGAACAAGATTGTCACCCAAGGCAAGACACCTAGACAGCCAGTTGACAAGGAAGCCAGTGGCTTACTGAGTCCAACAAGCTTTGTGTAACCCGCCCTTCTGATATATTTGTTATTTTTGTTTGACACTTTTGACACTTTGCAGTACAGGTTATAAATAATTACTTTATGCTTCACAAGTGAAATAAAACATTCACAGTCGCGGTTAAATAAATGTTGTTCTTTCAGTCATTATCAGCACACAACTCGCTGATTTAACTTCTACTTGGCATAACCCCTTATACTATATAGTAGACATGTTTAAAGTTTCATTCTCGAAATATAGTGTGGCTGCATGAGATAATATTATGTGGGCATACCAAAAAGCAATGAAGTGGTTAAAAAGTCATTTTTGTTCACGTCTCGTTGATTTTGTCTTTTTTAACACCCGATTTTTGGACGGTGTGTCTGCTGGTGAACTTCCAACCAACTACTGTCGATGGTATCTCCATATATGTGCTATGTTTTCGTAAAACAACTCTTTAACAACTTGGTCCTGTATACCACTAGCCCCAGTCTCCCATAAAAACTACACCAGAGTGTACATACGAAGTATAAAGCAAACAGAATGACCACCTTTTCGTTTACATATGTAAAACAGTTAACAAATTCATGGTGTTTTATTCTTGCCATCGCCCATTCTCTTGACAATTCAATCAATTATACAGTTTGAACTTGTGTAGTCATACACCGCGATCCACACCACCAGGATGGGATTGTGCGAACACCTCCTGTGCATCACAGCGATTAATTCGTTGCTTCCGGCAATTTCTGTAAAATTTAACCTGTGAACAGTTGACTACACAATTCAGTGAACATTGATGTTGTGGAACATTCATAGCAGCTGAGAAGATCATGAACATGATTAATTATATGATACGATCGTAATTTGTAGTAGTTGAGAAGGCTATGAACGCTACTGATTATGTAATTCACATTCTTAATTATATGCTTAAAGAATATGTTTCTACCATGTTTCATTTGCTTACTGCTAGATGGCTAGCATTTGTTTTTTTAACTGAATTATCAGATAATTGGTAGGATATTATCATTCCGTATTAATTGCACTGTATTTAAAAAAACAATGAAAGAGGGATGTTGTAATGTGACTGAGAGCCAGTCTGGTGACTACAGTGGCACCACCTAGCGGACCTGTTCGCGGATGGCATCACGCAAAACAAACAATACGAACAATACAGAACAAAACTTCACATAGAACATCACCCGATAGTGACATAAAAAATTCAATTTGAAACGACACCGCCCCTTTCGGAATTATTGGCATTGGTCGACTGTTTGTCTCCAGAAGGTGGTGACACTTGTCATGAACGAGCCCGTGATTGTCACCACTGATGTAAAGACATCAACCTCCGACATCCCACCTGTTTTGGGGACAACCTAAAATTTCCCCCTTCACCATTTGTTAGAGTCCATTCACCACCAATCCCACCTATTTTGAGGCCAACTCACCAATTCTTACGACCAACATTCCATCCCCAACTTCCCTGCCACAATCCCTCACGAGGGCGGACCTAGACCCTGAAACGGGGTGCACAGTTTTCAAAAATACACACCAGCTAGGTAGCAGGATTTCTAGTGCACGCACGCCCGCACGCACGCACGCACACACGCACGCACGCACGCACGCACGCGCGCACGCAAATGTCTTTCGTGAGGGGAATTGTCAAGGAAAAGCCTTATTTCTGCATGGTTAGGTGGCCTCTGATGAGTGATAGGGGCTTTATAAGTGGTGGACCATTGTATATCAGGGGAGACCGGGGCTAGTTGTTACAATGTTCAGCTAAAGTCCCTGTTTGTGAAAAGTATGTTAGATGAGTTATTTCTGTCAACGTATACAGTAAATTTATTATTCGTGTTAATAAATTGTACCATACCATTGATATACCAAACTGTAGTTCCATTGTAACAACTAGCCCCGTATACGGGGCAAGTTGTTACATCATACGGGGCATGTTGTTACAGCAAAGAACGCGTGGATCGCAAAGCAAGTGTCACTCGTACACGTTACTGTTGTTACATTAACTGGATTATACACACATATACATGTTATATGCAGTGTGCATAACAATGTAAGTGTTCACAGTTTCATATCTTAAGCTTTTCATTTTTAGTTACCAAGAGGACTCATTTCCCGGATTCTCACATAACAAACAATTGTGGATGGAATATAAATTATTGAATCGAGTATGAAATAGTGAATGGCAATATATATGTAATGCGACTTCTGCTTGATTGAATGATACACACGTACGCACTCACGCACGAACATCCATATTTCAATGGATCGTACAATATTTATTAATTGCTCAAATAGGGCTGTGCCATAACAATTTTACAAGATTGAACAAGATTGTCACCCAAGGCAAGACACCTAGATAGCCAGTTGACAAGGAAGCCAGTAGTTTATTGAGAGTCCAACAAGCTTTGTGTAACCCGCCCTTCTGATATATTTGTTATTTTTGTTTGACACTTTTGACACTTTGCAGTACAGGTTATAAATAATTACTTTATGCTTCACAAGTAAAATAAAACATTCACAGTCGCCGTTAAATAAATGTTGTTCTTTCAGTCATTATCAGCACACAACTCGCTGATTTAACTTCTACTTGGCATAACCCCTTATACTATATAGTAGACATGTTTAAAGTTTCATTCTCGAAATATAGTGTGGCTGCATGAGATAATATTATGTGGGCATACCAAAAAGCAATGAAGTGGTTAAAAAGTCATTTTTGTTCACGTCTCTTTGATTTTGTCTTTTTAACACCCGATTTTTGGACGGTGTGTCTGCTGGTGAACTTCCAACCAACTACTGTCGATGGTATCTCCATATATGTGCTATGTTTTCGTAAAACAACTCTTTAACAACTTGGTCCTGTATACCACTAGCCCCAGTCTCCCATATAAACTACACCAGAGTGTACATACGAAGTATAAAGCAAACAGAATGACCACCTTTTCGTTTACATATGTAAAACAGTTAACAAATTCATGGTGTTTTATTCTTGCCATCGCCCATTCTCTTGACAATTCAATCAATTATACAGTTTGAACTTGTGTAATCATACACCGCGATCCACACCACCAGGATGGGATTGTGCGAACACCTCCTGTGCATAACAGCGATTAATTCGTTGCTTCCGGCAAAGGTCCAGAAACTTGGCACGACATGCACGAAACACCAACTTTGTAATCGTCCCACAGTCACTTGACAATGCTGATGGAATAATTCTTAATTCTGTGTTTGTGTTGATAAGTGCGTTTCCAGAACCAGCCTAGTCACCCATGCAACCATATTGCGGCGAAACTGAAACGAAAAAAAAGTGGGTGTGGCCCAACCCCCCCCCCAATCCGTCACTGTCCACAACCACATTACCAGTATCAACGGAGAAGTTGACGAGAACATTTAAATAGCCGTGATGTGTGACGTCACATGTGGCGCTGACATACGTTTTCATAGAGAATAATTGTCTTTCTATGGGCTACTGCTTTGGCGATTGTTTTTCACACTGTTTTTTAAGCCTGACAACAGCTGCCAACACGTGGAAAGTCACTAAAAATGCACCGACAACAAGAATCCATTTGCGTTTAGTAGTGGCTACTACGAGGATAAGGCGTGACGGGGGGGGGGAGCAAAAGGGCGCCACCTCGTAGCGTGTCAAGAACTAATTCTGAATTGATGAACAAATCCGGTCGAAATAAACGGGGTTGCCCGGGCACCAAGATGTGCTCATGCCATCGTTATGGTAGGAACAACACCGAACAGATTATATTCTTTGGCAGCGATTGACAAGAGATATTCCTCGTTATATGTTCATCAACGCATGTTAGCACAGTTAGGACACAGCGGTGGTTGTTAGGCTGATGATCCATTTGTCACCAGTGTTTTGATCAACCAAACAGGCGCAAACCTCGTGAACTGATTCCACCATCGCTCAGTCGTTCAATTACACTGTACAGTGTATATTTTCACGTTTTCAGTCGCAATTTTACGGTAATAGAGTTTTCTATACAGGCTTAGCGATTTAACAGGGTTCCCGGTTGTGATGACGTCTCAATGGGATGACTCGAGCGGGGGAACACTGGGCAACCGTATATGGCAAGAATGTGTGTAGACACTCTATAGGTGCAATGCTTCGCCGTTGAACATTGCAGTGGGCTTGTTATCGAAAATAAGCGTGCGTTTGCGTCCACTTCACTATACAAATATGTCCGATCGAGAAAAATAATAAAAATGCATAATGTTAGTACATGAATTTTTAGCGGAGACCCTTAGATGGCTAAAAATTAAAACATGTTGTAAAAAAATATTAAGTATACACCCGGTATTCCCAGGCTTTCACACATCGAATAAACGATGCGTTCAACGTCATATGGCCGTAGACATTTTATAAAAATTTTGCTCAACGTTATTAGTCAGCCAAAGATGTAGGGATGGTAAACCGAACATAAGTAATAATTCAGAATCCACACACTTATTACGTGTTATATTGATCGGATCACCCATGACTAATGGCGCGTTTGAGGTGAGCGTCCATCGAAACGCAGTTGATTCGACGGCCACCCCAAATCTACCAGAGAATGTTTTCTTTACCGGCCTGATATAACAAGGTTCCCGATTGTGGTGATGTCACAGTGGGATTACTCACGCGCTGGGAACACTGGGCAACCGTACATGGCACGAAGGCCTATGTGTGTGGACACTGTGCGGCTGAATTCCTACGCCGCTGTGCGTTGCAACGGGTTTATTATTGAAAAGAAGCGTATGTTTGCGTCCATTTAACTATACAGTGTAAACGTACGTCAGAACGACAATAAAGAATGTATCATGTTAGTAGCCCCTACAAGATTTTTGAGGAAGCCCCGTAGACGGCTGAAAACGAAAACAGAAATAAGCGTTTTTAGATTCTTGATATACTTCTGAAATAACCGTCAGGATCATGCAAATATATAATAAATGACAGTCAGAACAGATTAAAAGCATATGCCGTATGTGTAATTGATACAATATTTTACTTTTGGAAAATTTAACAAGGTTTACATTGAAAAAATACGTTGGGTAACACAGCAAGCACCCTAATAATTAACGATAACAACATTGCAGTAAGTACACTTAAATTGCTCACTAGGCTACGTTGACATTCCGATGTTGCAGATACGACTCAGCGTTTGTGCGTTGCTGCTTTATTTTGTACACACGACACACGTGATTTCCCATCCTTGTACATAATTGGGACACGGCAGTGGTCCACCGCAAGCAGCCTCGATGTTGTAGAAAAGGGCACCATCCTTATTCGCCCCTCCACCTAGGATAACTTCCGGGGCGTTGTCCATACAGACGTAGGTTGTTCGGCCTTTGTGTGTGTGACGTTCCGCCATCAAGTAGCCAGAATACTCTTTCGTCCACCCGTCTGGACAGGTCAGTTTGGCCGGAATCATCAGTTTCGTTGGTCGGCTGGTCACAAGGCACACGGCACACGGAACGTCGTTGTTGTGCAGCGACTGTGCGTTAACTTTGGAGAACGGGTCATTTGACTGTATTTCGTATTCAGCGCCGTACAAATGGCCGCCAGACTGGAAGCCTGCCGTGGTTTTCGGTCCCCATTCTGGGTCTCTTGGCATGCAAAGATAGTTCGAGCCACCACCGCTGTGTGTATGGTGTGACCCGGCTACGACACCTTGAACAACAATACAGCCGAAGATGTTTAATTGTACAATCTTCAAAAGAATATCAGGTGTGCCTCATAGGGGCCTACATGCATATTTTACCTGCTTTCACCATTAAGACATTGCGAGAGGTGCGAAACAGGCGCTGTCTAAGGGAACTTTGGAAGACATATGAATACAATAAAAATATTGATAGAAATATGTTTTTTTTCTCTAAAGAAAGCAGAACTAGAGGACATGAAGTAAAGTTAGTGAAGGATCAGTGTAGATTGGATATCAGGAAGTACTCATTCTCACAGAGGACAGTAAATGAATGGAACACATTATGTACGGATTGTATAACCGCTAGCAGCGTGAATATGTTTAAAAACAGGTTGGACACATATCTCAGGAGGGCGGGTTACACGTAGACGAACACTGATGGACTCTCGATAAGCCAATGGCTTCCTTGACCACTTGCCATCTGGGCCTTTGGCTTGGATGGCAAATCTTGTTAAATTTTGTTAAATAAAAATATGAAACAAATATAATAAACATCGTAGCTTCATCGAGTTTACTAGAAATACATAGACTTAATCAACAACAGAAAATACTACAGCGCTAAAATACTTGCCCCAGTAGAGCAGCTGTGAGCCAGTTCCCGAACACATCTTCCGTCCCCACCGGATGTACACAGCGCCTCCTCTCTGCGACCGTTGATTGTCAGTGCCTGAAGAGTTAGTTCGAGCAACAATAATATTCTCTGAAGTACTCGCTGTTTGAGGAATATTATATAATTTTAGATATAATTTATTTCACGACTGAAATATTTTGTTGACTGCTTTCATGTATTTAGTGTTGTGTCATGTGGTCACTTTTACGGTGTCACGTGGGCAGCTCTGGAAATAAGATTCTAGTCAGGCTTGGGTAGACAGCGATCCAAAAATGCCGCCGTATAATCGTCAAGGTTAGACAAGTTGGAGAAAAATACAACGGATGCTGACGTAAAGAGGTAGGTGAAAATATTTACACTGAAACACCAAGCTTACATCACCAGGAGAGAATTGTTATTAGTAAGAACATGTAAAACAGATGGCGTTACCCACCGGTCTCCTCCTGTGTCTTGTCTTTTACGTCGTCGATTTTCACTTCCAGTTGTTTCATGGTCGCTCGCAGATCAGGTATGGCAGCAACGACCTTGTTGACCAAAGTGAGCTGCGCCTGTAGACTGTCCACGACGGCTCTCAGTTCCATGACGTCCCGCATTCGCTGACTGACACAGACGTCACGGAAGGTGTAGGTGCACAGTCCGTCGTTAGATACTGCTCCCCTCGTGAGCTGACCGAGGGCATCCTCGCCAAAGAAGACGAAGAGAAACGCCAGTTGAACGTACGTCGTCATCATGTTTACCAGTTGCTGAAGTCTGTTGTTTTCGTTCGTGTCGTCCCTTTAAGTATCGCGTTGACCCGATGTGTCACTAGCCACGTCATAGGAGGTTGTCTACCGATAACAACTGACTGAATTTTACCCAGAGAAGTCGAGTCAAGGGTGATGAGTATACCCTTCAAGCGGTCCTAAGCACTGGAATCTGGATACTGCACTATAAAACTTTCCTTTTAACATTTGATAGGGTGCTGGTGTTAACTATGATCATTTAAAATCTACTATTAAATAACAGTTGCACTGATTTGAAACATTTACTAAAGCATGCAGAATTACTATGCGTCTCATTACGTAAAATAAAGCAATATGCAAATAATTATGCCCTACTGACTGCATATTGAAATGCTGAAGGTCACCATACGATAATAAATGCAATTTTGTAAATGTATAAATACTTCATGATTTGAGATTTGTTGCTTGTAATCGACAATACACATTTGAGCAAAGTATATGTGACATGTTTGGTGAGTCGAAACAAAATAATAAATTGAAAGATGAATACACTTTCTAAATGTGCGAACATCATAAGCAAACTCGTTGTGAAAAAAAACAAAAGAATACTCGTGAAAAAAACCCAGAATAGTATTTGCCTTAAATGTTCTGCAATTGTGCCACATGTCCGCAGTCACCTCACCGTAGGGAGCCTCGACAACAACACACGAAGAGGATCTGGGAATGTTGAATCAACCGTTCTATTTCTTAGGCCCACATCCGCCTTGCACATGTTTCAGCACAGTAATTTATTTATGGCGTTGTGTATACAGTCGTAAACAGCACATATCAGATGGCAAGTACCCGAGTAAGAATGTCAACTAAAGTAGTGAATAGGAAGGGCACACCCATATCACTGTTATCCGACAGGCGAAGGACGGAAATACGATATACATTTCGATTGTAAACAAAACGTACGGTTCTAACCAAACATGTCCGACACTGCGAATAATCGTGTTTCACTGATATAGTAATGCAGCATGGTTTGCGTCTTAGTTTTCTTTGCCCACATTCGCGTAGGAAATATTTCAAATGTTATGAGTGCATTCTAGATAACACAGTAATTTATTTGTGGCGTCGTGTATACAGTCGTAAACGGCACATATCAGGTGGCAAATACCCGAGTACGAATGTCGCCTAAAGTAGCGAAAGTTAACAGAAACGACACGCCCACATCGCTGTTATCCGACAGCGAAGGTCGGAGACAGAATTTACATTCAAATAAAAAAACGTATGGCTCTAACCAGACATGTGTTTCACTGGTATAGTAATGCAGCATGCATGGTTGACGGCTTGGTCATCCTGGAATCGAATATATGTATATATGGTATAGTAATGCAGCATGCATGGTTGGCGTCTTGGTCATCCTGGAATCGAATATATATGCGTGTGTGTGTGTGTGTGTGTGTGTGTGTGTGTGTGTGTGTGTGTGTGTGTTTGTGTGTGTGTGTATATAAATATATATATATATATATATATGTATATATATATATATATATATATATATATATATATATATATATATATATATATATATATATATATATATATATATATATATATATATATATATATATATATATATATATATATATATATATTCTTAGAAGAGCAATTTGGGGGAAGTATGGTTCTATGACGACATTTTTACAAAACATTTAAAGTAATCAGCGACATCATGCTTTTGGCCGAGGGAACCGGCGTTCAAAACCACCTGTTGCTGTTTTGAAACTTTTGCAATTTCATTCACCCTCCCTTTGCCTATGTCTTTCGGAAGAGACACTTAGGGGCGTTGGTCCATCCCTTCTATATGGTGTCTGTGCCAGTTAAACATTTAGTTAAACATTTATTCATTTCCTTAAAAGTTTAACGCAGACTTGACAATGTGTGTACAATTTTACACAATCGGTTAAGTACTATGTAGCTGGAACATCACCGAGAAGTGATTGTCGATGTAAACTCTGTCACTTTTCACATGGAATGTAAACAAAACGGATAAGGAAGTTCAAGGAACTTCGTATACAAACACATCCGTCAGACACATAGAGAAACAATGGCTCATCGCGTATCCGTTGACACTATAAAGGCATTTTATATGCGTTCAATGAGGCACGTTGGCGTGTTTTAAAGTCAGTGATAGTTGAACAACTTGCAGGAGTGTCTGCGCCCTAAATTAATGGCAATAATTCGGTTGGGATAAGTAGGTAAACGCAGTGAGCGTTGCAGGAGTGTCACAAGGCCGATCCTCACTCGCTGACGTTTTAGTTGGTACATGCGGATCATTACATTAGCCGCGATGTTATATTATCCCAACCTATACTTCCTGTTTTTAATCGATGTAGTCTCGTGCTTTGTTGTTGGTGTCGCTGAATGGAACTCTATGTATTCATTAGGTTTGATCTTTTTATTTCCAGAATTGATTGAAACGGTGCACGTACCGTTGTTACGCGACCCACAAAACGGATCGTTTGAGACAAAAACATTTCAGGCAAAACCTCCATCCTCTCGTCCCAAACAAAAGTCAAATGTATATTATGTCAAGGCCAGGCCTATTACCTATTTTGGAGGTCAACCTCCCACTTCCCACCATCTTTAAGGATCAACCTCCCAAGTGCCAATTCCTGCCGCACCCTCTCATTAGCGCGATAACAAGTTCTCGTTCCCGCGGTTATTTTTAGTGGCTTTCCGTAAACGCGATGCGCATTCCTGTGTATGTTTGTATGACGTCTGCGCACGGTTGTCACAGTAAAACGCCACGAAACGTCCACACACTACGCTTAGGAAATGACCTAATTCGTGGAGGTGCTGACTACTGGGCAGCAGGTTCGTATTAGAAAAGAAAAAGTTGGATGCTGGCCCAGGTAGTCCGCCATGGTGGTGCATCCCAGTCCTACTGTGTACAGCTTAACAAAGGCTGTGTAGTTCGGCGAAACATATCACAAATAAACACCACCAAGGAGACTGATCTGGATCTCTCACGTCACGATGTTTGTCCAATACAATGTTCGTGTCAGGAAGACGTGAGAAGATCAAAGATCAGCAGAAGAACAACTTGTTCGCCCGTCCGAGCCACCTCCTCAGCACCAAGAAGTCGAACCTCCTGACCAGAACAGTGCCAGTCCGATGGTTGGGCACGGGGATAGCAATAGTGTCTCCCGACCGCCGCTAGGTTACAGTGAATAAACAGTAATTCGCAAAGACGCTTTTCTTGTTTGTTCGATTAAGTGATCACCATTATGAATAGTACCTGTGGACAATGGACATTGAATGGAACAGACGACTGAAGTAGATCAGAACAAATGTGTGTACGCTACTGTGTCATGATTAAACGTGATGACTTTGTTAAGTCTGCTACTGTTTTCAAGTTAATCAATAAACTTGACATTTACTTTGTCGAATCATCCGAGGAAATTACTATGTGAATAGATGCGTGTCGCCTAAAGCGTACGCGCTCCGGTACGAGTTGACAAAAAGTCAAAAGTTAATGAGTTAGAGACGGAAGCGTCCCGTTAGCCAAATTACATGTGTCTGGTAAAACCGTGAGGTTTAATCTTGACAAGTAAAGAAGAGAGGACCCTGTGACGTTTATGTTTGGAGGAATCGTGGAGATTCGTTCCTAAATTCACGGGAACGAGGAACGCGGGAAAGAGAGACGTTAATTTTCTAAGTGAAGTCGATAGAGGGAGACGGAGACGGAGACGGAGACATAGACATAGACGAAGACGGAGACGGAGGCGGAGATGGAGACTGAAGACGGAGACGTGTGATGGAGCGTTCGGCAGTTTACGGTAATGCCTAGCGGTCGACTGTATTAGCCGCTTGACTGTTGGCAGTTTATTCGTTCGATTAAGAGTTGTAAACTAAAATCAGTGTGTTGTTGTCATTACAACTTTACAAATGGCGACCAGGATGGGATTCGAATTCATGCACATTTGACAGTTAAGTTACGATTGCACCCGCAATAATAATAATCAGGACATTTATCACGAGTTTAACATTTATACGGTTACAGTAGTATAACATTTGGGACCATGCATAGGATTATATACGTGTAGTCTTATACGTATAATACAGTATATATTTCAAGAATCAGCAGAAGGATGTAGAACGAACTTTACAACAGTTACGAGCTAATAGTAAAGAGGGGAGGAATGTAGCGTTCGGCAGTTTATTCGTCCGATTACAAACTGTAAAGCCAATGTGTTGTGGTCATTGCAACTTTACGTGTGTGTGTGTGTGTGTGTGTGTGTGTGTGTGTGTGCGTGCGTGCGTGCGTGCGTGCGTGCGTGCGTGCGTGCGTGCGTGCGTGCGTGCGTGAGTGAGTGCGCGCGTGCGTGCGTGTGTGTGTGTGGAAAATGTGAAGTTCCTTCCACGGCGTCACGAAGAGTGGGACGAGAACTTGTCGTGCCTGAGCGAGGGCGAGGGACTGTGTCACCGGCGTGGATACGATTGGATATACTTTGTTTACATATGAGTAATTTGCCATTATACTTATGTTTTTATTTACCTTTGATTACTGTGTCATATACGTACTTCCAGTAGTAATCAGGAATGTGACGTAATATGTTATCGCAAACCAGTCGATAGTATAATTGGAGGGTAGCGATTCGAAACACATACTCAAAAGGGTTTCTACGGGGAGTTACTCCGGATTGTTTGGACTAACTACAATGTTTTTGGGAGTATCGAAACATATCTATATATTAAATACATGAATTCATTGTTGTGATCTATTGTGCGAACGTCGTTGAATGTAACTTTGCGGCCCGCTCCTAGAAAGAGGCACTTTTGAGCGAAGTTATCCACTTAGATCCGTGACACACACCCATAGCATTGTTATATGCCCCTTAACATGTGGAAAAACGTATGGTTTTCACAACATTTGTTCAACAACTTGTATCTTAATGATTTGTTTGGATAGTAATGCAATATGGTTGCCGCTTATGTGTTCCTAGATTCGAACATTAATGGGTGAGTTTCGTAAATCACATCTTATCAACTGGCAATTAAGTAGGTAGCAGCGTCATATATTCCACGGTTACGACAGCCAGACACATCGTCGTCAGTTGGTATGAAACGACAGACTTGTTCGTCTTAATGTTTTATTAGCGCCTACTCAAATCATGTTCTCTTTACGTTTATACAAAGAAACACATATTTACCTGATAACATTCAGGCAATTAACTTTTATTTCAACAAAGAACATGCATATTGAAATAAAGATGTTATTACTACTTTACATAACTTTAAATTGTTGAAAAGGCAAGAAGGAGCTTAATACTAATATTACTTGCCCTAATACTTCCATCCATTCAAGAATGTTCATTCAAACAAATTCAAGCAAAATCAGTTAGTAATTAATTCTAAACAGACAACTTGTAAGTAACATGTTTGAAAGGAGGTGAAATACTTATAAAGTTGTGTTACTCCTTTACTCAAAAATAAAATAAAACTTGGTAATACAAACCCTGCAACCAAAACCTCTATACAATGCACTATTTGTTTTTCGAAGCGTCATTGACGTACACACCAAATCTACTTCTACGCAAGGTGGCGCTGCGAATGAACAATAACCACTGGCGCCGCCTAGTTGGGTATCTTTAGCGTGACTATCTTTGACATCGGTTTGGAGATGTTTACAATCATCAACAAGTTAAGGCTGCTTTTGAATATGCATACATTTTCGTGAGATTATCCCGCATCATTACTAAAAATGATAGATCAACAGGCAACCATATATATATATATATATATATATATATATATATATATATATATATATATATATATATATATATATATATATATATATATATATATATATATATATATATATATATATATGCACCATCTCACATCCCAGTAATATATACGTCCAGGATTTTCTAGGTTATTGTAATGTAAAATGTATTGTAAAGATAATTGACAGTCAGAAAGGAAAACATATACCGTATGTGTAACTGGTGCAATAGTCCATTTACTTTTGCACATTTGAACAAGGTATTAATTGGGAAAAAACAGTTTGCGTAAAGCAACAAGCGCCCTAAAAATTAACGACAACAACACTGCAGTAAGTGCAATTGAATTGCTCATTAGGCTACGTTGTCATTTTAGTAGTGAGTTATGTTGCAGAAACGACTCAATGTGGGTGGTTTTCCTGCTTTATTTTGTACACACGACACACGTAATTTCCCATCCTTCTACATAACTGGGACACGGCAGCGATCCACCGCAAGTAGCCTCGGTGACGTAGAAAAGGGCGCCATCCTTATCCAGCCCTCCACCTAGGATAACTTCCGGGGCGTTGTCCATACAGACGTAGGTTGTTCGGCCTTTGTGTGTGTAACGCTCCGCCATCAAGTAGCCCGAATATTCATTCGTCCACCCGTCTGGACAGGTCAGTTTGGCCGGAATCATCAGCTTCGTTGGTCGGCTGGTCACAAGGCACACAGCACACGGGACGTCGTTGTTACGCAGCGACTGCGCGTTAGCTTTGGAGAACGGGTCATTTGAATGTATTTCGTATTCAGCGCCGTACAAATGGCCGCCGGACTGGAAGCCTGCCGTGGTTTTCCCCCATTCAGGGTCTCTTGGCATGCAGAGATAGTTCGAGCCGCCACCGCTGTGTGTATGGTGTGACCCGGCTACGACACCTTGAACAACAACAAATTTGAAGATGTTTAACAGTGCAATCTTCAAAATAATATCAGGTGTGTTTTATGAATGCTCATTTTATCTGCTTTCGACATTTCTTCTGATATTTTGAGAGAAGTGCAAAATGTGCACTTTTTTTACTACATCCTTTGCTTTTTGACGATGCCGAAAACATGTAAGTAGAGTAAAATTATTAAAAAAATATAATGAACGGCGTAGCATCGTCAGATCTTTGAGAAAGACATAAACTTCATCAACAACAAAGAACTCTGTATTCAGCTAAAATACTTACCCCAGTAGAGCAGTTCCGGGCCATTTCCCGAACACGTCTTCCTTCCCCAGCGGATGTACACAGCGCCGCCTTTCGACGAATGTTGATTGTCAGTTACTGAAAAGTTAGTTCGAACTACAATAATATTTATGGAAGTACTCACTATATGAGTACAATGGCACTATTGAAAATACAATTTATTTCATGTCTGTGTCATGCCGGCTGCTATGGGAATTAGGCACTGGTGTGGCTTGGGTCGATTGCCGATGTAAGCTCCATGTAACTAATCAGTTAATTCTGACCGGTTTGTGTATTGTACTACTTTGTTAATATAAACTAATGTTTGTTATCATTTGTATTGGGACACTACTATATTATTATACAAAATGTCGTAATAACATTGTGATTTCTAGGAGGAAGCCCGTTTCTTCCGACAACATGGGCACTCCGCCGCAAGAAGGTGAGTAGTGTAGGAAGAAAGAGATGTGTGAACAACATATGTGCCACCAACCTTACAGCACCAGGAGAGAAGTGTCATTAGTAAGAACATGTATAAAAGATGATGTTACCCACCGGTCTCCTCTTGTGCATTGTCTTTTACGTCATCGATTTTCACTTCCAGTTGTTTCATGGTCGCCCTCAGATCAGGTATAGCGGCGACGACCTTGTTGACCAAAGTGAGCTGCGCCTGTAGACTGTCCACGACGGCTCTCAGTTCCATGACGTCCCGCATACGCTGACTGACACAGACGTCACGGAAGGTGTAGGTGCACAGCTACTGCCCCCCTCGTGAGCTGACCGAGGGCATCCCCGCCAAAGACGACGAAGAGAAACGCCAGTTGAACGTACGTCGTCATCATGTTTACCAGTTGCTAAAGTCTGCTGTTTTCGTTCGTGTCGTCCCTTTAAGTATCGCGTTGACCCGATGTGTCACCAGCCACGTAGTAGGAGGTTGTCTACCGATAACAACTGACTGAATGTTACCCAGAGAAGTCGAGTCAAGGGTGATGAGTATACTCTTCAAAAGGTCCTAAGCATTGGATCTGGATACTGCATTATCAAACTTTCCTTTTAACATTTGATAGGGCGCTGGTGTTAACTATGATAATTTAAAATCTACTATTAAATAACAGTTGCACTGATTTGAAACATTTACTAAAGCATGCAGAATTGCTATTCGTCTCATTACGTAAAATAAAGCAATATGCAAATAATTATGCCCTACTGACTGCATATTGAAATGCTGAAGGTCACAATACGATAATAAATGCAATTTTGTAAATGTATAAATACTTCATGATTTGAGATTTGTTGCTTGTAATCGACAATACACATTTGAGCAAAGTATATGTGACATGTTTGGTATGATGAAACAAAATAATAAATTGAAAGATAAATACACTTTCTAAATGTGCGAACATCATAAGCAAACACGTTGTGAAAAAAACAAAAGAATACTCGTGAAAAAAAAAACAGAATAGTATTTGCCTTAAATGTTCTGCAATTGTGCCACATGTTCGCAATCACCTCACCGTAGGGAGCCTCGACAACAACATACGAAGAGGATCTGGGAATGTTGAATCAACCGTTCTATTTCTTAGGCCCACATCCGCCTTGCACATGTTTCAGCACAGTAAGTTATTTATGGCGTTGTGTATACAGTCGTAAACAGCACATATCAGATGGCAAGTACCCGAGTAAGAATGTCACCTAAAATAGTGAATAGGAATGGCACACCCATATCACTGTTATCCGGCGGCGAGGGACGGAAATATAAGTTACATTTCGATTGTAAACAAAACGTACGGTTCTAACCAAACATGTCCGACAATGTGAATCATCGTGGTTCACTGGTATGGTAATGCAGCATGGTTTACGTCTTAGGCTTCTTTACCCACATCCGTGTAGCACATGTTTCAAATGTTATGAGTGCATTCTAGATAACACAGTAATTTTGTTGTGGCGTCGTGTATACAGTCGTAAACAGCAAATATCAGATGGCAAATACTCGAGTACGAACGTCGCCTAAAGTAGCGAAAGTTAACAGAAAGGACACGCCCACATCGCTGTTATCCGACAGCGAAGGTCTGAGACAGAATTTACATTCAAATAAAATCGCGTATGGCTCTAACCAGACATGTGTTTCACTGGTATAGTAATGCAGCATGCATGGTTGACGGCTTGGTCATCCTGCAATCGAATATATATATATATATATATATATATATATATATTCTTAGAAGAGCAATTTAGTGGAAGTATGGTTCTATGACGACATTTTTACAAAAACATTTAAAGTAATCAGCGACATCATGCTTTTGGTCGAGGGAACCGGGGTTCAAAAACCCCTGTTGCCGTTTTGAAACTTTGGCAATTTCGTTCACCCTCCTTTTGCCTGTGTCTTTCGGAAGAGACACTTAGTGCCGTTGGTCCATCCCTTCTATCTGGTGTCTATGTCTTGTTGCTGGGTCCACGGACTTGTTGGAACTCAAGCCAAAAAACAAACAAACAAACAAACAAACTGAAACAATCAGGCTATGTTTACGCTTACACGTATATATCAACATCTATTTACAAGATGATATTTTAATAGAATAAGGAAAACCATACATTAACACTTAACCCTTAACGGAATGATAATGTAAAATGAGTGTTCATCATTTTGTTAGTTTGTACGTTGTTGTGTGATTTTGTGTGTTTGTTGTGTGTGTGTTGTTTGTGTTGTGTGTGTATTGTGTGTTTGTTTGTTTGTTTGTTTGTGTGTGTGTGTGTGTGTGTGTGTGTGTGTGTGTGTGTGTGTGTGTGTGTGTTTGTGCGTGTGTTAGTTAAGGGATCATATTAAAAAGTGTACCTAGTCATTACAAATGAACCAGCTGATTGTCTCAATAAATTAAGGGATCATTTAATAAAATAATGTGGTCTTCCCACGCGGTCACTTCATATAATTAAGGGAAATCTAAACATGTAAGGATTTATAGCAAAACACAAACTTGAGGGGTCATAAAAAATTATGGGGTCACATCGAAAATGTAAGGGGTTATTTCAAATAAATTAAACTATTTTTTAAAGTAAATTAAGGAATCATTTTGATAAATGTAAGGGTCATTTAATAAAGTAACTAGCTCATCATTTGAAAAAAGTTAAGTGGGCCATAAGAACATTAAGGAGTCATCCAAAAATGTAGTAAGAGGGTCATCTAAAAAAATCAGCTTCTTATTTTACGTTTTGATGTGACCGCTTTTAATTTAAAGATACCCTTTACATATACCCTTTTGGGATTACCTCTAAATTTCGTACGTTTTAAATGTGCCCCTTAATTTTACATTTTTCTTGATTATCGCTTAAATGATAACAAAAGGCATTTTTTTTTATGTTATCCACCTAAAACAATGAATACAAACTAACCATTTGCAACTACAATCAACAATATCACGCCAATGGTTTATTAGAAACGTTTATTGAACACACAGCAACCATATTTCATGGGCCGCGCCATTGTTTTCGATAAACCTATGTAGCGAGTTCCTGCTTATCTCTACAACTAGTTTTCCACACTTCCGACAGATGACGCTTGTTCTTTTCATTGAATTTTTTTAATTACCCCTTAACTTTCTTTATTTTATGAGATGTCCACTTAATGTTTTGAGATGATCCCCTAACGATCAGCCAGTTCTTTTTAATCAACACGTCTATTTTTTTAAAGATCCATTTTATGAAATGACACTTTAATGTTTTAAAATGATTTTTTTATTTATTGAGACGATCAGCTAGTTCTTTTTAATGAATATTTACGTTTTTAAATGATTCTTTGACTTTTTTAGAAGACCCCCTTTATTGTATGAGGTGACCTTTTAATGTTTTAAGATGATCCCTTAATGTATTGAGACGATCAGCTAGTTTATTATTAATGACCACTTGCATGTTTTGTGATCCCATAGCTTCTTCGAGAATGAGATGATCCCATATTTTTTCAGACAATCAACTACATCAGTTGTTAAATGATCCCTCACACTTTTTTAAATCACCATTTAGTTTTGTAGAATTATATTATATGATTTCTGTTGAGATGATCAGCTTTTTGCAATGACCCCATACGTTTGTTTTAATGTTCCCTTAACTTTTTTGGAGACCTCTTAATTTTAGAATGTGACACCTTAATTTGTTTGAGACGATCGGCTAGTTATTTTGTTTAAATGATACCTTACATTTGAGATGAGCGTTTATTTTTTTAAAGGACCCCTTCCTTTTCGTCTTCCCTGCTACCCTGCATGATTCAAACCCATCGTTTGCCCACATTAATTATTATTATTGCCGTATGCTATCTAGGAAGATATATAAACGGCAGTACATATGTCCTCCCAGAAAACAAGCATCTGAATCGTTCTGAGAATCTTATTTTAAGTATATTTTAGTGAACGTCGAGTGGTTGTCAGCCTGAGTAGCCATGATACGGGTGAACATGAGGATGTTGAGAAGGAGGAGGAGCAGGACAATGAGGCTGATGAGGATGACAAAGTTGTCTTCATCATCGTAATAATTATCATCCTCATAATCACCTGCACTAAGATAAACCCTTAATTATCTTCGTCTTTCTCCTCCTATTTATCATCATCAGTACCATTTATCAGCTTCATCATCATCGTCATTATAATCATCTTCATCGCTTTTATTATATTACTGGTCGATTATTACATTACTGGTCGATTATTACATTACTGGTCGATTATTACATTACTGGTCGAGTATTACGTTACTGGTTGTAACAAGCGCCATTGACATATACGATAAATCTACTTCTAACGAACCGCCGTTCGCGTGGTGGCGCTGCGATCGTACAATAACCATTATCACCGCCGAGTTAGATATATTTAGTCAAACTCTCTGTCAGTAGAGCCATAACCATGGCACCACTGCCACAACTTATATTTGATGTGCAGATTCTGCATATATTTATTTCATTTGTTAAACTCCCAATTTTTTTCTCAAGAAATCTCTCAGTTTCATTTGAATACAATTATAGATACGGCCTGTATTGAACGTGTCTAGAAACAAAATAATGTTTGTTTTTGTTTGAAGTTAGGTTATGTTACTCAGTTGCCTGTTGCAATGACGCAGCAAGTCGTAAACAACAAGGACGTTACACAGCTAAACATTTATCCATGCATGATTTATCGATACTAAATATGACAGATCAACAAAAAAACTTATAATACATCTCTCAACCCAGTAATATAATACGTCCAGGATTTCCTATGTTTTTGTAACGTACGATGAAACTCAAGCATATGCAAAGTATCCATAATAGAAGGAAGAGTATGGTAAGTTGTACTTCTTAAATTACTGTAAGGATCATGTCGATATACAATAAATCAAAAAAGATAAAACATATGCCATATGTGTACCTGATATAATATTCTATTTTACTTTTTGCATACTTGAACAAGGTTTAAATTATAAAAAAAGTGTTTGCTTAAAACTACGAGCACCCTAATAATGAAAGACAACAACACTGCAGTAAGTGCCTTTAATTTGCCCAGTAGGCTACGTTGTCATTCTGATATTGAGTCGTATCTGGCATATTGCAGAGAGGACTCAGTATGAGTGCGATTATGCTTTATTTTGTACACACGACACAAGTTATTTCCCATCCTTCTACATAATGGGGACAAGGCAGTGGCCCACCGCAAGTAGCCTCGATGACGTAGAAAAGGACGCCATTCTTGTTCACCCCTCCTCCTGGGATGACTTCCGGGGCGTTGTCCATGCAGACGTAGGTTGTTCGGCCGTTGTGTTTGTAATGTTCCGCCATCAAGTAGCCAGAATATTCCTTCGTCCACCTGTCTGGACAGGTCAGTTTGGCCGGAATCATCAGTTTCGTTGGTCGGCTGGTCACAAGGCACACGGCACACGGGATGTCGTTGTTGTTCAGCGACTGCGCGTTAACTTTGGAGAACGGGTCGTTTGAAAGTATTTCGTATTCAGCGCCGTACAATTGGCCGCCGGACTGGAAGCCTGCCGTGTTTTTCTGTCCCCATTCAGGGTCTCTTGGCATGCAGAGACAGTTCGAGCCACCACCGCTGTATGTATAGTGTGACCCAGCTACGACACCTTGAACAACAAAACATTCGTACAATTTTAACCGTACAATCTTCAAAAGAAAACCAGGTGTGTTCTATAGATGCTTATGTTGTTTTGATGGCGATAAACAACATTTACAAAACGATCTAGACAGATTAGTGAAATGGTCTGAGAAATGGCAGATGTTGCTCAATTTGGGGAAATGTAAATGCCTACAGACAGGACATGGGAACTTGGATGTAAACTATAAAATGGGAGATACATTTCTGGGTACTACTGTAAAAGAAAAGGACTTAGGAATAACAATAAGTGCTGATATGAGCAGTGTGTTATTGCAGCTTCAAAGGGTAATCAAATTATTGTGTTGATTAGGAATATAACATACAAAAAGAGAAAAAGCTAAGTATATATCTGTATAAAGCAATAGTTAGGCCTCATTTAGATAACTGTATACAAGCTTGGCGACCATATCGTAAGAAGGATATAGATACGCTTGAAATAATACAGAGGAGAGCAACTAAAATGATTTCAAAACTGACAGGCATTAGTTATAAAGAACGACTGAAAGAATGTGGTTTAACAACCCCAGAGACAAGGCGGTTAAGAGGAGATCAAATTGAATTGTTTAATATATTGAATGGGTATGAAAATATTGATAGAAATATATTTTCTCACTCAAGAAAGATAATAGAACTAGAAGTCATGAAGTAACATTAATAAAGGATCAGTGTAGGTTGGATATCAGGAAGTACTCGTTCTCACAGAGGACAATCAATGAATGGAACAAATTATCTACAGATTATGTAGCTGTTGGCAGCGTGAATATGTTTAAAACCATGGTAGACACATATCTCAGGAGGGCGGATTAAACATAGATTAAAAATGTTGGACTCTCGATACGCCAATGGCTTCCTTGTCCAATTGCCATCTGGGCCTTTGCCTTGGGTGGCAATTTTGTTAAATATTGTTAAATCTGCTTTCGACATTTCTTCTGATATTTTGAAAGATTTCCAAAATGTACGCTTTCTGACTACATCCTTGGCTTTTTAACGATACCGAAAACATGTAGGTACAGTAAAACTATGAAGCACTTATAATAAACGGTGTTGCTTCGTCGGGTCAAACTTCATCAATAACAGAGAACTTTGTATATATCTAAAAATACTTGCCCCAGTAGAGCAGTTCCGCGTCACTTCCCGAACACGTCTTCCGTCCCCACCGGATGTACACAGCGCCGCCTTTCGACGAATGTTGATTGTCACTTCCTGCAAAGTTAGTTCTCACTACAATACTATTCTCTGAAGTATTCAATATATGAGTACCGTGTGGCTATTTAAAATACAATTTATTTAATGACTTAAATATGTTGTTGAGTGCTTTAACATCATAACTTTTCAACATCATAACTTGTCAAAACCAAGTTATGATGTTGAATGACAAGATACTCTCAACAAGACCTCTGTACACAAGTTCAAAGACATGTGGGCTGACTTCAAAGCTGTTGAGTTGTTTTTAAAGTAAAAAGAGACGTTGCTGTGATTTCTTGTACACCATGTCAGCATGTTCATTGAAAGTCGGTTTCTTATCAGTAATAGTACCCAAGTATTTGAAACTGTCAACCATCTCTACCTCCCTCTGGTCTATCACTACTGACCTTCTTGCCTCTCTCTCCCTGCTGTTCCCAAGAACAAACTCCTTGGTTTTCCCTACATTTAATTCAGGAAAACTATATTGTATTCAACACGTCAATCTGAAGGAAGTATTGAGAAATGGAAAACTCATCTTTCAGATAAACAAAAAGACCCATGTCATCTACATATTTCAGAAGGGTGAGAACTGGGTCATGACATCTGATATCATTAGTATACAGTGAGAAAAGCACAGGAGAGAGAACGCACCCTTGAGGGGCCCCAGTGTTCACGACAATCTCACCAGACAATACAGTTTTGACCACCATGCTTGCATTCAGACTGCTATGGGAATTAGATACTAGTGGGGCGACTGCCGTCTAGAACTTCCGTCATATAATCATCAACTCCTTTCAACTATTCAGTTAACTCTGATGGGTTTATGTACAGTATTACTTTGTTATATATAAACTAATGTTTGTCATTGCTTGTTTTTGGACACCATAGACTGTGCCACCAAGGTTACAGCACCAGGAGAGAAGTGAGAGTCATTAGTATGAACTTGTACAACATGTGACGTTACCCACCGGTCTTCTCTTGTGTTTTGTCCTTTACGTCGTCGATTTTCACTTCCAGTTGTTTCATGGTCACCCTCAGATCAGGTATAGCGGCGACGACCTTGTTGACCAAAGTGAGCTGCGCCTGTAGACTGTCCACGACGGCTCTTAGTTCCATGACGTCCCGCATACGCTGACTGACACAGACGTCACGGAAGGTGTAGGTGCACAGCCCGTCGTTAGATACTGCTCCCCTCGTGAGCTGACCGAGGCCATACCCGCCAAAGACGACGGAGAGAAACGCCAGTTGAACGTACGTCATCATCATGTTTACCAGTTGCTGAAGTCTGCTCTTTTCGTACGTGTCGTCCCTTTAAGTATCGCGTTGACCCGAAGTGTCACCAGCCACGTCGTAGGAGGTTCTCTACAGATAACACATTGGATAAAATAAAATGTGGCATGTTCGGTGAGTTGAAACAATATGCTAATTTGAAAAATTAATGCACTTTCTAAATGTGCACACATCATAAGCTAACTCGTGAAAAAAAAATAGTAATCGTTGTGAAAAAAAAAACAGAATAATATTTGCCTTACATTTTGCGCAATTTTGCCACATGTCCACAGTCACCTCACCGTAGGGAGCCTCGACAACAACACACGAAGAGGATCCGGGAATATTGAATCACGCGTTCTAACTGTTAGGTAACGCCTTGTACATGTTTTTAAATTTATGAGTGTATTGTATTATACAATAATTTATTTGTGGCGTCGTGTATACAGTCATAAACAGCACATATCAGATGGCAAGTACTCGAATACGAACATCGCCCAAAGTAGCGAAAGCTAACAAAAAGGGCACGCCCATATCATTGTTGAGGTCATGCCTCATTTATACTTCCTGGTGTGTTATAGACGAACAGTAATTTTATATGTGAAATAAAAAAATCATATTATCTGACATGATTGCATTTGAGCAGGCAGTTTGCTGGTAGAACCTGTTGATAGTGTTACTCAGGGTTTTAGATGATTTTAATAGGCGAAAGGATTGTTGGCAATTTTTTGCCACAAGGCACGTGTGCTTAGTAATTCAGGCACAAATGTGTAAACATTGACGAGTATGGCACATGCAGGCATTTTAAAAGTTGGAAATGTGCAATTCTGACAATACTCGACCAGAATATCATTGGGATGATGACAGCGGCTGGACATTTTTTTAGATTGTTTTATGGTCACGTTTTCTTATAATCACGCAAAACGTTAACGTAACTGTATGCTTAACCCTGTCATCCGCAGGCGAAGGACGGAAACAGAATTTACATTTAAATTGTAAACAAAACATACGGTTCTAACCACACATGTCCGACAATATGAATCATCGTGTTTCACTAGTATGTTAATGCAGCATGGTTTGTGTCTTAGTTTTCTTCGAATCGAAAATATACAGGGGAACATGGGGCAAGGTGACGAATGGGGCAAGTTGCAAATTGCATAATAATGTTAAAACAAGGAATATATGGTAGCACCACGCAATGTTCCAATGAAGTAGACACACGTGCAGACACGTGCAGCGTGATCAACACGGGAACATTTACAACATTACGCAAACTGTAAGCGGTAAAAATATAAGTTAGTTTCACTCGAAATTACAAAAATATTTTGATGAAACCATATAAGACCCGATCGTACACATGTATCTGCGAAATTCCAAGCATATCCAGCATTTAGGTTGCACACATATAAGCAACAAAGTGTGCTTGTGTGTAACTTGCACATTGCTGAGCGCAACGTCAAAGTCTGACAAATGACCTGAAGGGGCGAGTTGACTGGGGCAAGTTGACGAACATTGACTGCTAGGAAAACTAAGGAGTACAAAAAGGAGTGTATATCTATTAGGATAACTTGCTCTCAAACGCCGAAGATCCCAGCGGATAACGACAGATGTGTTGCGCTAGGTGTATAATATGAAGTTGAAGAACCGGCAACCAAGGACTGTATCCTGTGCCACCAGTGTATCTAACGGTGGCACGAAAGTTGTCATAATTACGAAGGACACATAGAGGTGTCAATATACATAATTTATAATTACTTGATAACTCATTCAGGCTTGTAATTTTCTATTGTCAACTAACCCCAATGTGAAAGTCATATTGCCCCAGGTGTTGGATAAGATGGCGAATGTTGGGTATTACTTTAAAAAAATATTTCTCGCTATCTTTAATTACATATTTAGTGTTATTATCTTGATAGACGGTACACATGTTCCTGTTCAAGTTGTATTGTTATATGTTAATAAAACCACATAAATCAACGATCGATGCTTAACGCTGTCAACTTGTTTTTCGGCCTATGCACCTATAAGGGTTACTAAATCATAACCATTTGTAACTGCAATTAAGAATATCACGCCAGCGGTTTACTAGGAAAAGCTTATTGAATACACAACATCGTAATTTCATGGGCCGGGCCATAATGTTAGATAACACGATGTCACGTGTGCGGTATTCTGGCAATATTATCTCGCCAATTGAAATTATATTCGTTTAAAACACCATTCTCAACGGATTTGGCCTATCGCAAATCCGATTCGGTGAAGTCCAAATATGTAGTGTGTGAATAGTTTATGTAATATCTGCAGTTGGTTTTTGTTCGTGCGTCCAATGTTCCAAGTTGACGTGTTTTAAGTCGTCGTGGAGTAGTGTTTTTCAATTAGCAACAGTGGTGGTTACTAAAAATAGACACTGGGGAAACCCAGTATTAATGAGTTTTTTAATGAAAACGTAGTATGTTTGACCCTATCAGCGATGAGTGCGGTATTAATGAATGAAACAGCTAGTCAATTAGCGTTAAGTACGTTATCGGTAAATGGCATAAAGAGCTCTGATTCGCCGCTTATAATTTCATTCATAAATGTTATGCAAATTAGTTTCATTCATAAAAATCGTGGATGCTTAATGAGGTAAGGAGACCGAATGGCTCGTGGGTCTATCTGGAGGGAGTAGGGTAGGTGTGAGGCGCCATCCATGTCAGTGAAGCGCGCATGGGATTGGTCAGTCGCCTCCATTGAGTTGCATCATTAATCACCCCCCTATACACAAGAGCGATAAGCCAGCTCACTGCAGTGAAGCGGGCGTGGACCACTGACCGGCATTTCATTGCACGGCAGAAACAGTGGCATCCACTGCATGACACATAGGGTAGTACTGTTTATAGTGTGAACATAGCTTGTTACAACTAGTTGTCTAACATATGTAAGTAAGTAAGAAAGTAATTAAGTAATTAAGTAAGTAAGTAAGTAAGTCAATTTATTTCCTCCTCACCATCAGCAATGAAGATGAGGTGGCTACCAGAAGTATACACTTATCGGGCTAGTAGCCAGTGATGATGACACCAGGAACCAATTAACTTGAAGATTTGTCATTGTCATTTGTTCTTAATGGGGCATGGCCACCAGACTGGTTAATAATTTGGGCGAAGGTGGTCCCAGCAGTTGTGTTATAAATGTGGGCAGTTGGGTAGTTCATACTGGAGTGAGCATCGTGCATTAGTGTTAAACTCTCCAAGACAAACATTTTGGAGGCTTGCTGGAGAAAGTTGTGGGACAACGAATATGGTTATTTCCTGTGTGGCTTACAGCTGTACGAATCGACAGAAGACAGAATCTAATATCTCATTATGTTCAGGTAATTGATGTCGCAAATGTGTGTGCTGTGTTAGTGTACGGCGTTAGTGCGGCGGTTAACCAGTAATGATTTTGTTGACTAGATAGAATCAATAAAATATATATAATAATATATTATTATCCAGTCTGACACCGACAATATTCTAAGTCAAACACACACAACATGAGGCAAGTTAGCAACCATTTTTATTTATTTATTTATTTTCAAAAATAAGAGCCCTGATTATATTATCGGAATTGCAAATTATAAAATTATAAGAAATGTGTTATAACAAACTAATCATTTCATCCAAATTACCTGTAATATCCACAATTAAGTTAACAACAACGACCAAAACATAAGTATAACAACATTTTATAACCGTATTTGTGACCACGACTTCCGTCTATTTGGAAGCAGACCACAGTTGAGAATTACATCGGTGGCCATGTTAACGTTTTGTCTGATTATAAGAAAACCTGACCATCAAAAATTTTGAAACTTTTTCACAGCAACTGCCATCATCTCACTGACGTGCTCAACAGCTTTTATCAAAATCACATACCTCCAGCTCTTTTAAAACGCCCCCACGTGCGATGCCCGTCAATATTAAAAAAAATAGCCATGTATTCATGCGCCCACGTGGCCCATAGCAGAAATATTTCCATAAATCCATCCGCCGGTTAAACGGTAAAAAATGCACTTTTTCACAGCCAATAACTTCTACAAAAAAAACCTCTGAATATTCCTGCTCAAAGGCACTCATGTCACATAATATGAATTTATTAAGTTCCCATTTCACAATTTCATACGCCCTACATTCGTGTGAAACAATAATCAGGAAGGTCAACTGTGGTCTAACCCCTGAAGCGCGCACGGGATTGGTCAAGGGTCGCGACGTGCTTCCCTCAAGGTCCTGAAATAGCTGTCCGCGTCGCAGGGGACAGACCACAGTAGAAAATTGCACTGGTGGCCATGTTAACGTTTTGTCAAACTTTTGTAAAAATCACATACCTCCAGCTCTTTTAAAACGCTCCGATGTACGATGCCCGACAATTTTTACAAAAATAGCCATGTATTCATGCGCCCACGTGACCAATAGCACAAACGTTCCCATAAATTCCTCCGCCTGTTAAACTTTTAAAACTCACTATTTCACAGCCAATAGCTTCTACAAAGAAACCTGCGAATATCCCTACTCAATTGCACTTATGTCGCATCATATGAATTGTTTAAATTCACATATCACAATTTAATACGCCCTACATTCGTGTGAAACAATAAACAGGAAGGTCAACTGTGGTCGTACCCGAAATAAGGATTTTTTGAGAAAGTGTCAAATTGTATAATAAAGTTGCGGCACAGTGTAGACACATTACGGAACACTCCTGCTTGTCAAGTCAGTTTGACACTTGGTAAATCGTAGATCATGTACACTAGATTTCCAGAGCATTGCGAACCATCCAAGCCTGCTTACTGTCGCTTTAATACTAGTGAGTTTATTTTCAATTATTCATATAATTGCTTGATTTTTAACCAAACATGACATAACTTTGTAAGAAAATTTAAATTTTTCAGATTTAACAGGATTTCGGCTAAATTCCAATATGTCAACCTTGTCAAATTGTATTGTTTATGTGACTGCTTTCATACTTCTAGTTGATAGATATAAGGCGAACGGTTTGATTTCGATAGGGCCACCATAATTATACGCTAAAGAATTTGTATTTGCTTTTACTCCTTCTACTTGAAAAGAGTAAAACTTTACGTAACTTATGGAATGTGACTCCTCCAACTTCGGCGCTGTAAATGAATGGCAATGACTCGGTTGGGATAAGTAGGTAAACGCAGTGAGCGTTGCAGGAGTGTCACAAGGCCGATACTCACTCGCTAATGTTTTAGTAGGTACATCCGGGATCGTGACATTAACCGTGATATCATATTATCTCAACCAATTCTTCTTGTTATTAATCGACGTAGTCTCGTCCTTTGTTGTTCGTGTCGCTGAATGGAACTGGATGTATTCATTAGATTTTTTTTTTCTTCAGATTTTATTGAAGCGATGCATAGACCGTTGTTGTTATGCGATCGACAAACAGGATCGTTTGAGACAAAAACGCTTGAGGCAAAACCTCCCTCCTCGCGTTACGAAAGTTATAATAAAACGCCACAAAACGTATGTACACACCCGGACGTCATAGTAAAACTCCATGGAACATCCGCGGACGGACGTCATAGTAAAACTCCACGAAACGTCCGCGGACGGACGTCACGAAACTTCCGTGTACTGACGTCATAGGCTAGATCAGCGCTGATATAGATATATCGTTTGTTCCACTCATTTGTTGTCCTCTGTGAGAATGAGTACTTTCTTATGTCCAATATACACTGATCCTTTACTGACACACTGGACATGATGAAATAATTAGGGAATGTTAGCAATTCTAGTTTTCTTGATGATTTTATCTGTGATGTCATCATAATGCACCGACGACAGAACTGAGACCGTCTTGTTCGCGGAAGGCATCATACAAAATAAACAATACAAACAATACAGAAAAAATTTCACTTAAAACATCGCCTGACTGTGGCATAAAAAATAAAAACGACATCGTCCCCTTTCGGAATTATTGGCATTGGACGACTGTTTGTCTCCAGAAGGTGGTGACACTTGCCATTTACGAGCTCGTGGTTGTCACCATTGATGTAGGGACATCAGCCTCCCAATTCCCACCTGTTTTATGGGACAACCTACAATTTCTCACCTTAATTTGCTAAAGTCCATATCCCACCAATCCCACCTATTTTTAGGCCAACCTCCCACTTCCTGCCCGACCCCCCTAAAAAGGTGATGTCCAGTTTCCAAAATACACACCAGGTAATTGGCAGGACTAGAGCAAGCACGCACTAACGCACACACGCACGCATGCACGCTCCACGCATATATCTTTCGCGAGTTGAGAATTGTCACGGGAAAGCCTTATTTCTGAATGGCTAGGTGGCCTCTAATGAGTAATAGGGGCTTTATATTGTAACCTTCACTAGAGTGTAAAGCAAACAGTGTAAAGCATTTCACAAATTCATGGTTTTTTATTCTTGCCATCGCCCATTCCCTTGACAAGTCAATCAATTATACAGTTTGAACGTGTGTAGTCATACACCGCGATCCACTCCACCAGGATGGGATTGTGCGAACACCTCCTGTGCATCACAGCGATTAATTTGTTGCTTCTGGCAAAGGTCCAGACACTTAGCGCGACCTGCCTCAGACACCAACTTTGTAATTTGAGCTTCCCTTGCCACTTTGGGGAGAAATATTAGCTTTTTGATCATCTTTCAGGACAAAATGTAACAGTAGCCTTGGCAACGCTGATGGAATATTTCTGAATTTTCTTCGAGGCGTTCTTGGTTTGTGTTGCCAAGTGAGTTTCCAGAACCAGTGGCGTATCTAGGATCTCCCAAAGGGGAAGCCAAGAAGGGGGGGGGGGTAAGCCTAGTCACCATATAGCGGCGGAACTGAAAAATACAGTAAAAAATATAAGCCAAAGTTGGTTGCCGAATGCGCCCCCTAAATACGTCACTGTCCACAACCACACCAGCAGCATCAACCCAGAAGTTCACGAGAACATTAAAATGGTCGTGCTCGGTGACGTCACATGGGGCGGTGACTTCTGTTTCACATAGAATAATTGCCTTTCTATGGCCTGCAGCTTAGAAAATTGTCTCTCACACTGGTTTTTAAGCCTGACAATAGCTGCTGACACGTGAAAATAAAAAAATAAATGCACTGACAACAAGAATCCATTTGCGTTTAGTAGTGGGTACTGCGGGGATAATGGGGGGGGGGAGGCAAAACAGAACGACTGGGAAACAAATGGCAGTACTGGTGGCAATGTCCATAGTTTGTATGTTAAAATGTCCTAATCTCAGGAACACGTTGAGGAGGGCGCCAACTCGCAGCCTCTCGACAACTAATTATGTCTTGATGAAAAATTCCGGTCGAAATAAAGGGAGGTGCCCAGACACCTGATGGATACCCTGGATCCGCTCATGCCCTCGTTATAGTAGGAACAACATGGAACGGATTCTGTTCTTTGGCACCGATTGACAAGAGTGAGATTCCTAGTTATTTGTTCATCAACGCACGTTAGCACAGTTAGGTCACAGCGGTGGCTGTTAGACTGGTCATGCCTGCGTGTGTGCGTGGTCCACTTGTCACCAGTGTTTTGATCACCTAAACAGGTGCGAACCAGAATTTATTCTACCATCGTTCGTTCCATCGTTCAGTCATACTAAACAGACTTTTCACGTTCAAGAGACTTGAAGTTGTGATTTTTCCCTAGATGGTTGCGTAGATCAGCAGATGTATCCAACGACAGTTATTTTGTGTTCAACGATGAGCTCAAGTATTCCATCCACTCAGAGAGGGTTTCTTGTACATTCTTGAGGGAAGATCACCCGTCATCTTCGCCTAGACGTTCTGCTTTTTGTTCTTACCAACCAGACACGCTCACGCACGGTCTATGCCATCGTCAACGCACTCGCGCACCCACGCACGCACGCACGCACGCACGCACGCACGCACGCAAGCACGTCCACCGAAACGCAGTTCATTCGACGAGTACTCCACGTCTACTTCTCAAATTGCACAGGCAGTATAGTTGCTTCGTATTTAGGCGCAGTCGCAATTTTATGCGAATATAGAGTGTTTTTTTTATAGACCCGGCGATATAACAGGATTCCCGGTTGTGATGACGTCTCAATGGGATGGCTCGAGCGGGGGAACACTGGGCAACAGTATATGGCAAGAATGTGTGTAGACACTGTATAGGTGCACTGCTTAGCCGTTGAACATTGCAGTGGGCTTCTTATTGAAAATAAGCGTATGTTTGCGTTCACTTCGCTATATAAGTATGTCCGATCCATAAAAATAATAAAACTGCATAATGTTACTACACGAGTTTTGAGCGGAGCCCCGTAGATGGCTAAAAACGAAAACAGGTTGTAAAAATACGAAAAATAAAAACCTAATATATCCAGTATTCCCAGGCGGTCACCCATCGAAGAAACTGCGTTCAATATGGCCGTAGACATTTTATATACGTTTTTACACAGCAGTATTAGTCAGCTAATAATGTAAGGGTGGCAAAGCGTGAGCGTACACTGAAACGCAGTTGATTCGAAGGGTACTCGAAGTCTACTAGAGAGTGTTTTTGTTACATTCCTGACGATATAACAGGGTTCCCGAATGTGGTGACGTCACAATTGGATGACTCGCGCGTGGGGAACACAGGGCAACCGTATGGCAAGTAGGCCTATGTGTGAAGACACTATTCGACAGAATTCCTGCGCCGCTGTGCGTTGCAGCGGGCTTATTATTGAGAAGAAGCGTCTGCTTGCGTCCATTTAACTATACAGTGTACACGTATGTCAGAACGAGAAAAATAATAAAAATTGCATGATGTTAGTAGCCCCTGCCAGATTTTTGAGGGAGCCCCGTAGATGGCTGAAAACGAAAGCATGTTGTAAAAATACGAAAATTTAAAGCCTACAGCATCCGGCATTCACAAGCGGTGACCCATCAAAGAATAGATGCCCCGAACGTGATAAAGCTTTTTATACGGCATTTATAGTCAGCCATTAATGTAGGGTGGTAAACCGAACTAAAGAATAAATACATTCGACTCAGCCGTGTACAATAATTCAGATTCCACATAGTTATTACGTGTAACATTGCTCGGAGTCCTCACGAGTAATGGCGCGTTTGAGGTGAGCGTTCATCGAAACGCAGTCCATTCGACGAGTACTCCACATCTGTTCTCTAACCGCGCAGAAGTATAGTTGCATTGTCTTTTTTCATTACATTGGCCTCTACCTGCGAGAGGGGGTTCAGGCATCGATTGTGTTATTGGGAGAAATTAGCGTTTTTAGATTCTTGATATACTTCTGAAATAACTGTCAGGATCATGCAAATATATAATAAATAACAGTCAGAACGGATCAAAGCATATGCCGTGTGTGTAACTGATACAATATTTTTCGTTTTGCACAATTGAACAAGGTTTACATTGAAAAAATACTTTGAGTAAAACTACGAGTGCCCTAATAATTAACAATAACAACATTGTAGTAAGTACACTTAAATTGCTCACTAGGCTACGTTGACATTCCGATGTTGCAGATACGACGCAGCGTTTGTGCGTTGCTGCTTTATTTTGTACACACGACACACGTGATTTCCCATCCATATACGTAATTGGGACACGGCATCGATCCACCGCAAGTAGCCTCGGTGTTGTAGAAAAGGACGCCATCCTTGCTCTGTCCTCTACCTTGGATAACTAACACAATTTTTGGCGGGAGAATCTTGGTGCAGCAGTGTTTTGAATTTGGTGCAGTGAATTGCCAAAAAAGCGTGGAATATTCATCAGAAAAAGTATTACTATCACATATATATATATATATATATTTATGCAGAACAACAACGCAAGTCAGGTATAGATTGAAGTAGGCCAACTTAATGACATGTAGTTTTATTAATAGTAACCGTGTAAACATTAATAATCACGTGACAAATAACCACAGCAAGCATGCCGGCCCCAGACTGCTAATTTCACCTAATAGATAGATATAATTCGACAACGTATTAAGTGACAATATTATGACTACTAAATAAATCACTACAAGCTAATCTGTTCATTTTACCATGTGGGTGGGGGTCACTCCGCCACCAGGTCACTCAAAAATACAATGTGACCGACCGCCACCAAATATATATATATATATATATATATATATATATATATATTATACGTACACTTATTATAGACATATCTTAGAAAACAGTTTGTATTAACATTTAGTCAGAGGCAGTATTTTAGCGTAAATGGATGCCCTTGTGTCCCGGACTCCGGCAGGGAAATCAGCGAGCGAAAATAGGGTTTGTTTACAGTTCGAGCAAAGTGAATTGTCAGAAAGAGTGGAATATTGATTAGAATAATGATTACTGTTGTAACGAGAACTAATAATACTTATTGTGGATGCGCCAGATGTCGCTACTGCAGAGTTGTTGACTTTGGATTCAACATCCGGGTGTCCAGAAAGGTCGTATGCGCGCGAAGACAGCACGATGCCTGGCCATGTTTTGTGTTAGTATCTGTGGTAATTAAAAGAATCACATGTTGTTAGTTCCGTGTGTTTAATGAAATGACAACACGAGACAACTATTACACATATATTATACATAAACTTGTTATAGACATATATTAAGAAACCATTTTGGTTAATATTAAGTCAGAGGCCGTATTTTAAGGTAGCAATTCCCGGACTCAAATTCAACGAGTGACAAAAGGGATTTGTTTAAAGTTCGTGAATTATTTACCTGGATTTACCCAGTTGCTGCAGTCGGGGAGATGAAGAGGAAGGGAGTCAGGCGCTGACTCGTATAATCCTCCGCCCTATTCTTTAAATATATGTCAATGTGACCCTTAAATGTGTTAATATCCTTAGGTATAACTGTTGCCTATGTAAGTTGGTTCCATTCATTTACTATTCTTTGAGTAAATTAATACTTCCTTAGATCTAGTCTTGAGCGCATTTTAGTGATTTTAAATTGATGCCCTTTTGTTGCATACCGTTCCTTATCCGTGTCAACGAAGTCATCAGGCAGAATACTTTCTTACCCGTTGAATATTTTGAACACCTCTAGTAGGTCGGCTCTCAATCGACTAGTTTCAAGAGTTGTGATGTTTAAAACTCGCAGCCTATTAGGGTAGTCCAGATGCCTCAAGTCCGGTATCATCCTGGTTGCCCTTCGTTGTACACTCTCTGATAAGTTTTTTGTTTGAATGGACGCCATGCCTGAATGCAGTAGTCCAGATACGGTCTAACCAGGGACTTGCATAATTGTAGCGCTACTTCTTTGGTCTTGTTTTTATGGCTTTGTTGATCATTTGCCTTCTTGGACGCTTTAGCACACTGCTCGATTACTTCAAGTTTGTCTGTTATAATCACCCCTATGTCTTTTTTCTTCATTTGATGTTTGAATGGGGTCTTCACCCATCAAATAGTCGTAATTCCAGTTATTGTGGCCACGATTCACACACTTGCATTTCTCTGCATTGAATAGCATTAGCCATTCTACACTCCACCTATGCATGGTATTAAGGTATCTCTTTGCTCGATGTTATCCAACTGAATAATTTTATGTCATCAGCGAATTTGAGAAGATTGATTGTTACACACTCCTTTATCTATGTCATTAATATAAATTACAAATAGAATTGGTCCCAAGATTGACCCTTAGGGTACACCACTCTTAACAGGTGACCACCCCGAACTTGTTCCATTTATAACGACACGTTGTACCCTACCTAATAACTATTCCAATATCAATTTATTTACGTCTCCTCCAATTCCATGTGCATTTAGCTTCATTGCCAGCAGGCTTTGTGGAACCCGGTCAAAGGCTTTGCTAAAATCTAAATAAATAGCATCGAATGGCAGCCCTTCGTCAATATAAGTAGTAATCTTATCTAGAT
This sequence comes from Lamellibrachia columna, assembly GCA_963662155.1. Classification (NCBI taxonomy): domain Eukaryota; kingdom Metazoa; phylum Annelida; class Polychaeta; order Sabellida; family Siboglinidae; genus Lamellibrachia; species Lamellibrachia columna. The sequence goes on along the minus strand of OY759271.1, from coordinate 34,414,197 downwards.
ACACTAAAAGGTTTGTTAGACATGATCGTCCCTTCATAAAGCCATGTTGCGATGTTTTAATTAGGTTATGAATCTGTAGGTGTTCTACAACCGCATCTCTGATGATTGAGTCCATAATTTTTTTATATCTGTGATGTTAAACTTACTGGTCTATAATTTCCAGGTTGGGATTTACTACCCTTCTTCTTATATAATGGGGTCACGTTGGCACACTTCCAATCTTCGGGTACTTCCCCCTTTGTCATGCTCTCTGTGAAAATCTCACTCAATGGGGATACAATAGCAGGGGCCACTTCTCTGAGTATTGTTGAATTTAAGTTGTCCACTCCAGGGGCTTTATATGGTTTTAGGTGCGTCAGCTTATTCAGTACCACAACTCGACCTGTTGTAATGTCTCCCCCTCCATGGTCTTTTTAAATACCTTAACTGGTTCAGGCAAGCCCTCAACATCTTCATCAGTAAACACTGAAGTGAAGAAGTCATTTAGTACATTTGCTCTCAAACGTGTCCGTGATCACATTACCTTCGTTATCAACAAACGGGTCGACGCTGCCTTTTGTCCTAGTTTTAGATCTAGTGTACCCGAAGAATGACTGAATATTTCTTTATATTGTCCTCTAGCTTTTTTTTAAAATTCCTTTTTGCCTTTTCTATCTCATTTTGGATTCTATTCAATTGCCTCTTTTATGCCTCATACAGATGGTACTCTCCAGTCTCTATACCTCTGCCACATGTGGTACTTTTTTCCTTGCTAATTCTGCTCTTTTTTTCATCCATCGGGGTTTCCTCTTCCTCTTCCTTGCTGCCAAAAGGACAAATTACAGCACTGCGGAATTATACACAGATTTGAAGGTGTCAAATGTTGTGCTTACTTCTGCATCCTGAAATGCTCGTTTCCAATCATACTTCTCTAAGAATGTTTTCATTCCATTATAGTCCGCTTTCTTAACGTCATAGTAGGTATCTCTCCATTATTTTGTCTGTATATATACTACTGTGTCACATATCACAATGTTGCGGTCACTGAATGGTTCTCTTATTCTAATATTGTCGACCATATTTGGTTCGGAGGAAAAAAACAAGGTCTGGTGTATTATCGCCTCTGGTAGCATTGTTAATGTGTTGTATTAGGACAAGATCTTGTGTGAGGTCCATGATTCGTTTTCCCTCAGCTTCCAACTGCAGCCGGGTCCAGTCAATAGTTCTATGGTTAAAATCACCTACTATTACTACACTGTCGTATGATGTACACGCTGTATGTAGTAGTTCATTTCTGGTTCACTTTCGTTTCAGTGCTGGTTCACTTTCTAGATCTACATACATGCTGTGGTAACATATCCCTAGTCGTAGGGACCCTGTATTCGTAATAATGCTACATCATATTGTTTCTGTGTTATATGTTGATGTAAATTCTTCATATTGGATAAAGTTTATGTTTTCTCGAACACACACGCACGCACGCACGCACGGACGCACGCACGCACACACACACACGCACGCACGCACGCGCGCGCGCACACACATATAAGACAACCTCCACCCTTTCTTCAATTTCTGTCTTCATCTGGGTGACTTGCTTATTGGTGTCCTCGGACCCTACAACGTGGCCCCTTTGGATGAATACATTTTTTCACCCTTCTCCCGTCTTTCCCTCAGTTCTTTTCTGAGTTGATACTGTTTCTCCCGCTCTTTTTCGTCTGATCCGCACTGATGAACACATGTTTCCATTCCTCTTTTTCTTGCAGGTTCCTTGCTACCCTTAGCACGTTCCCTCTCATGCTGCTGTTATTATATATATATATATATATATATATATATATATATATATATATATATATATATATATATATATATATATATATATATATATATATATATATATGAGAAAACGTGGTAAATTTCCATAAATTACATAAGGTAAGGTTATATCTGACATAGTTGTGGTAACCGTTTTCGGTAAAAAGGAACTATCAGTTGGATTTTTGCGTAAGTTGGCATATACCGAGTCCTATTGTTTTGCTTACGCAGTGTTACACAGTTAGCAAGTATATTATTGTAAAAATTAAATTAAAACCTAAATTATTTTTATTATTTGATAATGAAGTGTTCTTTTGAACACACACACAAAACAGCCTTATGCAAGGCTAACGTAGCAATGTGAAAACACCGTAAACAACATTAATCTAGCACAATCTAAATTCTGTGATGGCGCCGTCCAAACGGCAGATAAAGGCCACCAGGAATTTAGTATGCGAGTTGTAGCAACTGCGTAGACTTCGTCAAATTCGGGTGTAAGAAATCGTGGGCTGAGATTCAGGCGGATATTTTTAGTTTTGAGTGTATGGGATGTGCAAAGATGAAGGGACTAGAAGTGGAGATGGAACAGCTGAAGCAGCCCGTTGTGGCATTGGTGGGAAGGGAAGAGGTGGGTTGTGCCAGTAGTTCCGGTGGGGTGGGGTGCAGTGGATGATAAAGAGTGGGGAGGTGATGAGAGAGGTGCCAAAGAAAGCTCATGTTGATGGGCGAGAGGGAGATGGACAACGCGACAGAATGCGACGGAAGAGATCCGACGCAAGAGCTATTCTGATGTAATGATAGAGGGGTGAGGAGGAAAGCGCGGGTGTTTGTGGGGGGTTTCGACAGTCAGGAAGACTGACAGAGCGCTATACAAAGGGGAAGACGTGGTGGTTTGCTTTTCAGGGGGCAAACATAGAGGTTATCACAGAGAAGGTGGAAAAAATCGTGGGTCCGGGCAAGGGAGGTTCTATTTTAGTACAAAGAGGGACTAACAACGCAGAGAGGGAGGGTACAACTGCCATAGTTAGGAAATGCAGGCAGTCATAATTCTGTCAGGGATTCTACCAGTAATGGGAAGCAGAGGACAGGGATATCGAAATTGCCAGGGGTTAACAATTAGCACGTTAGTTTGTGTGGATGCTTTGTTGGGAGGGCTGATATGTACAAGAGGGATAGGCTTCATCTTAGCGAAAAGGGTGTAGCTGTGTTTGCTGATGAACCGTCAGCAGCAGTCGACAGTGGCATGGGAAGCATAAAATTTTTTTTGTAGCAAACATTGTTTAAATTAGGACTGACAGGATACGTAATGTTTAGGAGAAACAGAATAGAAAGAAGGGGAGGGGGAGTCATTATATATATATATATATATATATATATATATATATATATATATATATATATATATATATATATATATATATATATATATATATATATATATATATATATATATGTATATGTATATGTATATGTATATGTATATGTATATGTATATGTATATATATATATATATATATATATATATATATATATATATATATATATATATATATATATATATATACATATATATATATATATATATATATATATATATATATATATATATATATATATATATATATATATATATATATATATATATATATATATATATTAAAGAATATATTCAGGCTTACGAAATAAAATTACAAAGGGAAGCAAATTGCGATGAAACGGTTTGGTGCAATATAGTTACAGGAAATTCAACATTTACTATTGGATTAGTTTACCGAAGTCCAAACATAAACGAAGAGAATAAAAAATACAGAACGCTATAAATGAAGTGAGTAAAGGGGAATGTATCATAATAGGATATTTTAGTCACGAACACATACACTAGAAATCTCTAGAGAGTACAGGGGGTGAGGGCCAACATGTTCTACTTTTAATTCAAGATAGCTTTCTTACTCAACACGTGCTAGAATCAACCAGGGGAGAGAATGTATTAGATTTAGCGTTGTCTTCACAACATAAATTAGTGGACAATGTCAAAATACACGGGCCGTTGGGTAACAGTGATCATAATGAAATACATTTTGACATCAAAGTAAAACCAAAAAGAACAAATAAAAAATACAAGAGAAATATCCGCAAAGGTATATATAAAAATATAAGAAAAAACTTAGCAAAGCTAGATTGGAATAACATGCTGAGGAATAAGATCATAATTGAGTGCTAGAACATTCTAAAATATGTAATTGAGAGTATTATTGATAAATTTGTTCCCTTAAAAAAACAAGGAAACGGTCTAGAAAGAAATACTTGTCAAACGAAGCTATTAGAAAGCGTACAAGCAAACTATGTAGAGGGTTTACAGATTTACGAGAAAAGGTTGAAGACTACACAAATTAAAAAGAGGCACTTAATGCAGTTACGAATGAAATGAGACAGTCTAAAAGAAGAATTATAATATCACAAGGTTTTTGTAATGGCGGAAGACTTATATGGATACTTCAGTTCAGTGTTTACCAGAGAGAATATTATTTCATTACCAGTTCCAGATGTAATATTTCAGGGGGCTAAATCGGACTATTTATTGCAGTTCATTGTAACTCCAGAAATGGTTGCTAAGAAAATAAAGGCAGTTAACGAAAATAAATCACCTAAAATTGATGGAATTCCTCCAAAATTATTAATGCTAACAGGAAAGAAGCAAATATCATACCATTATTTAAAAAGGGTTCGAGAAATTAGTCAGAGAATTACAGACCAGTGAGTTTAACATCAGGGTAAATTATTAGAAAGGTTAATTAAAGACCATATGGTGGACTTCCTTGTTAGGCATAAAATATTAAATACATTTTAACATGGATTCTTAAAAGCGCGATCATGCTTAACAAATATATTATGTTTTTTTGGAAGAAATTATTAAGTGGGTAGACGAGAGATTACCAGTAGATATTATATACTTAGATTTTAAGAATTTTTAAAGATTTTTTTGACAAAGTGCCACATTAAAGATTACTGTTTAAATTAAAAGCACATGGTATCAGGGATGGCATAATCGACTGAATAGAACAATGGCTGACTGACAGAAGACAGCGTGTTGTATTAGATGAGGGGGTTTAAAACTGGAAAACAGTTTTGAGTGGGGCACCACAAGGATCAGTATTAGGACCTTTATTATTCTTAATATATATCAATGACTTTGACAAGTAATGTACTGAAATTTGCTGATGACACAAATTTGTTTAGAAGGGTTAAAAGTGATGGTGATAAACAACATTTACAAAAAGGATCTAGACAAATTAGTTAAATGGTCTGAGAATTGGCAGATGTTACTAAATTTTGGAAAATGTAAACGCCTAAATACAGGACACGGGAACTTTGATGTAGACAATAAAATGGGAGATAATGTTCTAGGTACTATTGCAAAATCGAAGGTCTGAAAATAAGTGCTGATATAAAAATTTCTAAGAGCTTCAGAGCAGTGTGGTATTGCAGTTTCAAAGGGTAATCACATTCTGGGGTTGATTAGGAGAAATATAACAAACAAGAAAAACAAGATAATCATACATCTGTATAAAGCAATAGTTCGGCCTCATTTAGAATACTGTGTACAAGCTTGGAGACCATATCGTAAGAAGGATACAGATACGCTTGAAAGAATACAGAGGACAGCAACTAAAATGATTCCAGGACTGAGAGACCTTAGGTATGAAGAACGCCTGAGAGGATGTGGTTTAACAAACCTAGAAACAACGCGGTTAAGAGGAGATCAAATTTAAATTTTAAAGTTATTGAATGGGTATGAAAATATTGATAGCAATGTTTTCTAGAAGACATGAGGTAACATTAGCAAAGGATCACTGTAGATTGGATATCAGGAAGTAGTCTTCATCTCAGAGGACAATCAACGAATAGAACAAATTATCTACAAATTATTTAACTGTTAGCAGCGTGGATATGTTTAAAAACAAGGTTAACGCATTAGGTGGGCGGGTTACAAAGAGATTAAAATTTGTTGGACTCTCCATAAGCCAGTGGCTTTCTTGTCCACTTGCCATATGGGCCGTTGCATTGGATGGCAATCTTGATAAATCTTGTTAAACTTCCGGGGCGTACAAAATGTTGTAATAACATTGTGATTTCTAGGAGGAAGCCCGTTTCTTCCGACAACATGGCACTCCGCCGCAAGACGGTGAGTAGTGTAGGTAGAAAGAGATAGTATGTGCCACCAACCTTACAGCACCAGGAGAGAAGTGTCATTAGTAAGAAGATGTATAACAGATGACGTTACCCACCGATCTCCTCTTGTGTCTTGTCTTTTACGTCGTCAATTTTCACTTCCAGTTGTTTCATTGTCGCCCTCAGATCAGGTATAGCGGCGACGACCTTGTTGACCAAAGTGAGCTGCGCCTGTAGACTGTCCACGACGGCTCTCAGTTCCATGACGTCCCGCATACGCTGACTGACACAGACGTCACGGAAGGTGTAGGTGCACAGCCCGTCGTTAGATACTGCTCCCCTCGTGAGCTGACCGAGGGCATCCCCGCCAAAGAAAACGAAGAGAAACGCCAGTTGAACGTACGTCGTCATCATGTTTACCAGTTGCTGAAGTCTGCTGTTTTCGTTCGTGTCGTCCCTTTAAGTAACGCGTTGACCCAACGTTTCACCAGCCACGTCGTAGGAGGTTCTCTACCGATAACAAACTGACTGAATGTTAGATTAGTTGTTTGAATAAAAAAATTATAAATTGTATATGTCGAATCTATGCAATACAAATTTTGGGTGGTGGGAGTCGTATAGGCGTATTGTGTTGCCATATGTTTTTGCTTGCGAAATTTTCGGAAAGTACATAACATGTCTTGTGTTAATCGCAAAAGTAAAAAAAAAAAACTCGAATGCCAAACAATCACAACACGCTTATCAAACACTTTCATGATTAACTCCCAGGGCTTTTTTAATGTCGAGAGGAAAGACGCAGATAGGCAGGTTTCCGGAGCCACCTGGCGGATATGTATACTCACGATGTATTATCGTCAGATTTCTCAAGTCGACGACAACTTGGTAGGCCTACTTATATTTCCAAAATGAAAGATGAATACACTTTCTAAATGTGCGTACATCATAAGCAAACTATTTTTAAAAACCAACATAATACTCCTTGTGAAAAAAACCAGAATAATATTTTACTTAAATTTGGGACACAATGCGCCATTTTGCCACATGTCCGCAGTCAGCTCACCGTAGGGAGCCTCGACAACAAAACACGAAGTGGATCCGGGAATTTGAATCACCCGTTCTACCTCTTAAGTCCACATCCGCCTTGCACATGTTCTAAATTAATGAGAGTATTCTGGATTACACACTAATGTATTTGTGGCGTCGTTTTTTTGTGGCACATATCAAATGGCAAGTACCCGAGTACGAATGTTGCCTAAAGTAGCGAAGGTTAACAGAAAAAGCACACCCATATCATTATCCGACGGCGAAGGACGGAGACATAATTTACATTTAAATTGTAAACAAGCCATATGGTTCTAATCACACATGTCCGACAATGTGAATCATCGTGTTTCACTGGTATGGTAATGCAGAATAGTTTACGTCTTAGTTTTCTTCGAATCGAAAATATACTGGGGAACATGGGGCAAGCTGACGAATGGGGCAAGTTGCAAATTGCATAATAATGTTAAAACAAGGAACATATGGCAGCACCACGCAATTTTCTAATGAAGTAGACACACATGCAGAGTGATCAACACGGGAACATTTGCAACTTTACGCAAACTGCAAGCGGTAAAAATAAAAGTTGGTTTCTCTTGAAATTACCAAAATAATTTTATTACACCATATAAGGCCTGATAGTAAACGTTTATCTGCGAAATTTCAAACAACTAGTTGTGCTTGTGTGTAACATATTTCGTTTGTGCATTGCTGAGTACAATGTCAAAGTCTGACAAATGACCTGAAGGGGCAAGTTGACGAACGAGGAGCGACAGCTATGAAAACTAAAGAGTACAAAAAAGAGCGTATATCTATTAGGACAACTTGCCCTTAAGCGCCGGAGATCCCAGCGGATAACGACAGAAAAGATGTGGTAAGTTAGTCGTATAATGTGCTCTTCCTCCTTGTTCCCTGCTGTACAGGGGTGAGGGTCAGGTAAAATATTGTCGAGCCACTCTTTCTGTTCTTTCTTTCCATAGTTTTCTATCGGCCGCTCCTTCTCTCCATCTTTCATCCTCCACCGATCTTCTCATGTCCCTCCTCACGCAGGTGGCCTGCCCATCCCATCCTTTCCTTAGGTCGTTCTTCCTTCTTCTGTCCACCCTCTTTGTTCTTGTTATTCGCCGAACCCAGTTATTCTCACACACTTGCAGCTTCTGTTGTTGTTGTTCTGTCAACGCCACTGTCTCCAGACCATACAGGCATGCTGGTTTAACACTTGTTCTTATGACTTTCCCTTTCAGCTTTTTTGAAATTGTTCTGCCTAACATGACTCTCTCTACCTTTCTCCAAGCATTCGCTCCCGCTTGTGTCCGACGTTGCACTTCTGCCGCTGAATGCCCATCCTCCGTAACCATTCCTCCAAGGTACACAAAGCCATCCACCTGCTTGATCTCCTTACCATCCACAAGCTTTTGACAAAGTGCCACATCAAAGATTGCTACTTAAATTAAAAGCCCATGGTATCGGGGATAGCATAACTGACTGGATAGAACAATGGCTGACTGACAGAAGACAACGAGTTGTAGTAGATGGCGAAGTTTCAAATTGGAAATCGGTTTTGAGTGGGGTACCTCAAGGATCAGTATTAGGACCTATATTATTCTTAATTTATATCAATGACTTGGACGAGAGTATAACAAGTAACGTACTGAAATTTGCGGACGACACAAAACTGTTTAGAAAGGTTAATACTGATGGTGATAAACAACATTTACAAAACGATCTAGACAGATTAGTGAAATGGTCTGAGAAATGGCAGATGCTGTTCAATTTTGGGAAATGTAAATGCCTACATACAGGACATGGGAACTTGAATGTAAACTATAAAATGGGAGCTACTGTTCTTGGTACTACTGTAAAAGAAAAGGACTTAGGAGTTACAATAAGCGCTGATATGAAAGTTTCAGAGCAGTGTGGTATTGCAGCTTCAAAGGGTAATCAAATTCTTGGATTGATTAGAAGAAACATAACATATAAGGGAAAAAAGTTAATTATACCTCTTTATAAAGCAATAGTTAGACCTCCTTTAAAATACTGTATACAAGCATGGAGACCATATCGTAAGAAGGATATAGATACGCTTGAACGCATACAAAGGAGAGCAACTAAAATGATTCCAGAACTTAGAGACCTTAGTTATGAAGAACGCCTGAAAGAATGTGGTTTAACAACTCTAGAGACAAGGAGGTTAAGAGGAGATCAGATTGAAGTTTTTAAGATATTGAATGGGTATGAAAATATTGATAGAAATATGTTTTTCTCACTCAAGAAGGATAGCAGAACTAGAGGACATGAGGTAAAATTAGTAAAGGATCAATGCAGATTGGACATCAGGAAGCACTCGTTCTCACAGAGGACAATAAATGAATGGAACAAACTGTCTACAGATTGTGTAACTGCTAGCAGCGTGAATATGTTTAAAAACAAGGTTGACACATATATCAGGAGGGCGGGTTATAAGTAGGTGAACATTGTTGGACTCTCGATAAGCCAATGGCTTCCTTGTCCACTTGCCATCTGGGCCTTTGGCTTGGATGGCAAATCTTGTTAAATCTTGTTAAACCTGATGTTCAACTCCTCTCTCTGGTGTCCAACCCACATCACTTCTGTCTTCTCTAGGTACATTCTCAGCCCGTGCTTCTCGAACACCCCCTTCCATTCCTCCAACACTTCCTGTAGGTCTTGTTTGCTTTCTGCTATTATGGCCAGATCATCTGCGTACATCATCTTCCTGAGAATATCCTTCGTGCTGATCTTTCTGCAGATTATTTCCATCACCATGATAAACAGTAAAGGGCTAAGGGCACTTCCTTGGCTCAAACCGATATTAACTGGAAACTCTTCCGACAACCCAGATCCAACAACAACTCTTCCTTTTGTTCTCTCATACATTGCTCCCACCATTCTGGCTTCTGCTTCTGGCACTCCCATCCATCTCACTGTTGCCGTCACCATCTCTCTAGGGACTGTATAATATGGAATTAAAAATCCGTCAACCAAGGACTGTATCCAGTGCTGTCAGTGGATCGAAAGTTATCAAAAGTGGCCTTGAAAGAAGGTACACGTGTTTAAGTGTCCTGTTTAGGTTGTATTGTTACCATATTGCTGATGTTAATAAAAGCCACATAAATAAACAATCAATGCTTAACGCTGTCAACTTGCCCCAGTTTCCCCAAGATATGCGAGATCCTTCGAAAAGCAATAGAATGCAAGTATTGGTAGAGTGTTCTACGACGACATTTTTACAAATATATTCCAAAGAAACAACGACATAATCTGTTGGTATGAAATGACAGACGGGCTTGTGTTCATGTTTACCAGTGCTGTTATCTCTAATTGTTATTATTCATGTTATGTTTACGCATACCCGTGTTTATCAACATCTATTTACAAGATGAGATTCGAATAGAATAAGGGAAAGCATACGCTGACATTTCCCTTAAGGAAATTGTATTCATCTGGGTCGGACGAACCGATGAAGTCTTCATGATGCTAATTAAGTTAGTTAAATGTTCCTCCTCAATTCAATTTTTTTCGCTAGTTTCATTTCAAGTTAATTTTGCGAACAATCGAACCTACCTAATATCCACTGCAACATACTAGCTCGTTTGTGCAGCTTTTGTGTGTCGTTTTTTTTTAAATCATCAGACAAACTATTAAAGCGAAACAAAAGGTATGGTTTTCCGCCTATGCATCTATAAGAGTTAATAAAACATACAACTACAATTAAGAATATCATGCCAGTGGTTTACTAAGAAACATTGTCGAACATACAACATCTTAATTTCATCGACCGCGCCTTACTGTTAAATAACACTACGTCACGAGTGCGGTATTCTGGCTATATTCTCTCGTCAAATGAAAATAAATTCGTATACAATTTCTATTTTGCCAATAGAATATAGCCATGCTATTTGCGTCCAATATTAACCTATGTTTTTGCATTTGTTTAGTACATTAATCTTCTATCTGGTAAAATACCATGTTTGTTCGAGACTTTGCGCTGGTTCTGTGTATGCCGGCCTCCCTTAATACATCATCGGTCGCGCTGGTTGACATGTCAGCCCTCGGTCATTCGGAGAAATGACTGGATTCTCCAACTTTTAGAACACATTCTCACTAAACCACTGGCGTGATATTCTTGAGTTTAGTTGCACGTGGTTAGTTTTTATTATCTCTTTTAGGTGCACAAAATCGTGCATTTTTGTTTCGTTTTAAATTACATAAAGTTTGTTCAAACATTAATTGAAATGAAAATGGAAACGCTAAAAACTCACGAATTTCACATTTGGTCACGTGATCGGCCAGATACTGGAAAGCACGCCCAATATCGGCATTGACCCACATAGTGTTTACCATTTTGGATATCGACTATTTTTAGCCTTACCATCTAACGGCTAAAGTCAATTCTTTCGACGATTCGAACAAAAATATGTATTTTTATTAAACCGACAGCGGATATAGTACTTAAAATATACACACTACATATTTCGACATAAACGAAAAGGATTTGCGATAGAACAAATCAGTTGTGAGTGATGTTTTAAACATTTATTAATTTCCTTAGAAGTTTGCCATAGACCTGACAATATTATGTGTACAATTGGAACATCACCAACAAGTGGCTAACGCCGTCAACTCGGCAACTTTTCACATCAAATATAAATAAAACGGATAAGGAAGTTCAAGGAACTTCGTATACAATTTCGTCCGTCAGACACATAGACAAACAATGGCTCATCGCATATCCGTTGAAAACTTGATACAATAAAGCCATTTTATGAAGGTCCAATGTGCCACGTTGGCATGTTTTAACGTCGCAGATAGTCAAACAACGTCGGCGCCGTAAATTAGTGATTATGACTCGGTTGGGATAAGTAGGTAACCGCAGTGGGCGTTGCAGGAGTGTCACAAGGCCGATACTCACTCGCTGACGTTTTAGTAGGTACATCCGGGATCATTACTTTAGCCGTGATATCATACTATCTCAACCAATTCTTCCTGTTTTTAATCGACGTAGTCTCGTCCTTTGTTGTTGATGTCGCTGAATGGAACTGGATGTATTCGTTAGGTGTTATCTTTTTATTTTCAGATTTGGTTGTGAGCGATGCATAGACCGTTGTTGCTACGCGATCGACAAACCGAATGGTTTGAGACAAAAACGTTTGAGGCAAAACCCCCCTCCTCTCCTCCCAAACAAAAGTCAAATATATATTATGTCAAGGCCAGACTCCCACCTATCACCTATTTTTAGAGGTCAACCTCCCACTTCCCACCATTTTTTAGGATCAACCTCCCATGTGCCAATTCCTGCCGCACCCTCTCATTAGCGCGATCACAAGTTCTCGTTCCCGCGGTTCGTTTTAGTGTCTTTCCGTAAACGCGATACGCATTCCTTTGTATGTTTGTATGACATCTGCACACGGTTGTCACAGTAAAACGTCACGAAACGTCGGTGCGCGGACGTCATAGTAATTTGGCATCCTTGTCCACTTGTCATCATCTGTTTAAATCTTGCTGCCTCGGGTTGTGTTGTAAAACTGGTAATGCTATTTACATAATGTGTAATGTTATTTATATAATTTGTGTTCACAACTCACACCTCAAAATCTCACATTCAACCTCCCACCTATTTTTAAGGTTAACCTGCCACACCCCCTCAATTGTGTGGTTTGTAGTAATACATCTCACTGTTTTGGCTTCCATGGGAACAAGACTAAATTCAGAGGTCACGTTTATTTCATTTTACCACAAAATCCATTTCTGACAAGAAGAAATTAATATTAGTAACAATTAATTTACGGTAATTTATTAACCATTTTGGCACACTGCACAACAGTGTCGCCACACAGCGGGCCGAGAACCAACCAAATTGGCATCGTTGTCATGACAGTGGCGCTACTTAGTGAGCAGGAAACAACCAACCAGGTAATCTGGTTTCCGGATCGTTCCCTAGAGGCGCTCCGCACACTACACTTAGGAAATGACCAAATTCGTGGAGGCGCTGACTACTGGGCAGCAGGTTCGTATTAGAAAAGATAACATTGGATGCTGGCCCAGGTAGTCCGCCATGGTGGTGCATCCCAGTCCTACAGTGTACAGCTTGACAATGGCTGTGTAGTTCGGCGAAACAGATCACAAATAAACACCACCAAGGAGACTGATCTGGATATCTCATGTCACGACGGTTGTCCAATAAAACGTTCGTGTTAAGAAGAAGTGGGAAGATGAAATATCTGCAGAAGAACAGCTTGTTCGACCGACCGATCGACCTCCTCAGCACAAGGAAGTCGAACATCCTGATCAAAACAGTGCCAGTCCGATGGTTGGGCACGGGGATGGCAATAGTGTCTCCGTATCGCCGCCACGTTACGGTGAATAAACAGTAATTCGCAAAGACGCTTTTCATGTTTGTTCGATTAAGTGATCACCATTGTGAATAGTACCTGTCGACAATGGACATTGAAACGTGGGTCCGGATTTAGCCTTGGTTTATTTCACTGTGTATTTTTTATACTAAACAATGGGCGTGTCGTTATGATGTTAGCTAACTATTTTTATAAGCTTAGAAGGCGATATCAATACGGTAAATTGCAGATAATCGAAACGGTGGAACAGACGACTGAAGTAAATCAGAGTAAGTAAGTAAACACGAGTGTACGCTACTGTGTCATGATTAAACGTGATTACTTTGTTAAGTCTGTTACTGTCTTCAAGTTAATCGACAAAATTATATTTACCTGGTCGAATCATCCGAGGAAATGACTATGTGAACAGATGCGGTCGCGTAAAGCGTACGCGCTCCGATACGGGTTAACAAAAAGTCAAAAGTTAATGAGTTATTAGAGTCAGAGGCGTCCCGTTAGCCAAATTACACGTATCTGGTAAAACCTTGAGGTTTAATCTTGACAAGTAAAGAAGAGAGGACTCTCTGACGTTTATGTTTGGAGGAATCGTGGAGATTCGTTCCTAAATCCACGCGAACGAGCAATACGGGAAAGAGAGACGTTAATTTTAAAGTGAAGTCGCTGGAGACGGAGACGGAGACGGAGAAGGAGAAGGAGACGGAGACGGAGACGCGTGATGTAGCGTACGGCAGTTTACGGTGATGCCTAGCGGTCGACTGTATTAGCCGCTTAACTGTTGGCAGTTTATTCGTTCGATTAAGAGTTGTAAACTAAAATCAATATGTTGTGGTCATTACAACTTTACAAATGGCGACCAGGATGGGATGCGAATTCATGCAAATTTGACAGTTAAGTTACGATTGCTCCCGCAATATTGATGTAATATTCATAGATATCCATAACATCGCCCACGCCAGTCGCGATGACTCGAACAAAAACTGAACACTCAGTGATTAGCACATTGCTAATGTGAACTGTATTATGACCACACATTTCTCAGTTGTAAGTACATAAATTCTCTGTGTCACAGTCACAAGTCAACAGCCTGAGATGTCTAATGACGATCAAGTGACCGCAGCACCGTTGCCGCCCGTACACGGAATACGACCGCCGTCTTGAGTCCAATATTAACGAGAACTGTAAGCTGTTCAAGCAAAAATGGAAGAACTACGCCACGATCACCAATCTCGAGAAACAGCCGGCCGATTATCAGGTTGCATTGCTACTTCACACGGTCGGTGATGGTACTTTGAGAATATATAATGGGTTTACGTTCGACACGGACGCTGACGGCCGATCGGTGGATGATATCCTAGCAAAATTCGACTGATTCGCAATCGGATAAGCCCATGAATCTTATGAGAGGTTTATCTTCAACAGCCGAAACCAACAACGAGGCGAAACATTCGAACACTCTTTAACAACAATAACAGTACTCATTAAGTCCTGCAAGTTCTGCGATAACTGCAGAAACTCGGGACAGAATCGTCATGGGTGTCCAAGATCGTGATATCCAGGAAGCACTCCTGAAGGAACGCAACATATCCTTGGAGTCAACAATTTATACATGCAGATCAGCACAAAATGCATGTTTGCAGAGTAAGGCCATTCGCCCTGAGACTGGCAACAGGGTCAGCAAATCAAAATATGCCCATGAACCAAAACCAGGAAGTCCAAAAAACGGGACAGGAATACATGAAAGGATACAGCAACAAACATACACCACTGGACCGCGGGAGTCGTCCACAACAACCAGCAAGTGAGATAATCTGTCAACAGTGCGGATTTGATTACCACATTCATGGAGTGTGTCCTGCAGAGGGAGAGACGGATTCGACAGGTTTAACCAGAGATATGTGTACAAATGAATGGTGACTCCATCGAATATGAGTATACAAGGATGGTTGACAGCCGGCCGACAAAGGGACAAAACAAAGGAAAATCACCTATGACCGTGATCGCTGTAAATGACATAAAAATAAGAATGACGGTTGACACAGGCGGGTCAGTAAATGTGATGGATGAACGATTGTATGAGAGGATTCAGAAACCAACGTCGCAAAAACAGAAGACCAAAACTCTTACCCTATGGCGGCGGCAAACCACTGAACATCCTTGGTGTGTGTGTGATGTGACAATCGAATCAAAATCCGCCATTCAATGTCATCATTTCCATGTCGTACAAGGCGCTCACAGATCTCTGATTGGATTCAACAAAACTCAGGAGTTAGGACTAGAGATATTGTAAACAAAATCAACTCCGAGTGGGAAGAAGAATAGCCCGGTCTCACAAAGGGTATTGGGAAAATGTGCAAACAAAAACCCGGAAAATCCCGTTCCACGTGAGACCTAAGATTGATGAAGAGGGAACAGCGACTTCTTAGCGAAGACACAATAGAACGGGTACCAGTTGGTGAACCCACTCCGTGGTTGTCCCCGATTGTCACTCCGCCGAAGAAGGCTGGCTCCATACGTTTGTTCATTGATATGCGTGAGCCTAACAAAGCGATCACACGAGAACGCCGCAACAGTATTCAGTAACCTGGATCTGTTCAACGGTTACCACCAGTTGGAGCTTCATCCATCGTCCAGATACATCACGACGTTCAGAACGCATAATGGCCTATACATATACAAAATACTGAACTGGGATATCGTCAGCGAGTTACATTTTTTAGAAACACATTAGAAATGCTTAATGCGAAGCGGTTTCCTAGGCATGATGAACTACCAATCAAGGTTCATTAAAGACTTTTCCATGATCAGTGAACACGTGAGGCGCCTAACCCAGAAGACATCGACTGGGTATGGACAAGAGATCAGGACGTGGCTATTAATTCACTCAAAGAAGCACAAATACTTCGATGTCAACAAAACAACAACGACAATGGTTGATGCCAGTTCATTGGGGTTCGGCAGCATATTTAACTCAAGACGGTCGTGCAATCGCCTATGCGACGTTATTGGACGTTGAAAGCAGCTATAGCCAAACTGAACGCGAAGCTCTGGGCACAGTGTGGAGGTGTGAACACTTCGATTAGTAACTCCAAGGAGATCCTCAGTTCAAGATCATCACTGACCATGATCCGCGTCTGACCATATGGAAAAAACCTAGCCGGCCTTTACTCATTGGACGATGGGGCCTGCGACTGCAACCTTACAACTTCACTTTGTAAGGTAAATAAAAACCCAACTGACTACATGTCCAGGAACCCGTCAACCATGGCTGGGACTCGTCGACATCAAAATATGGCTGAAGATGATGTGAACTTTGTCGGACCGTGCAACATACCCAATACGATGAATATCGAGGATGTCAAACTTGCCACTGAAACATATGACTTTATGCAGACGATCATCACTCTTTGTAGAAACGGACGATGGTTGGAGATCTACAAATCGGACGACCCAGTGATGCGAGAGTTCCACAAGGTCAGGAAAGAACTGTCACTGACGACTGTCACTGACGACAACACACTACAACCGGGGATGTGGTCATTCCAGAGTCCCTAAGAGACCAAGCCGTGGCGCTTGCGCATGAAGGTCAACAGGGGATTGTCAAAATAAAGGAACTCATAAGATCAAAGGTATGGTTTCCGAAAATGAACGACAAAGTTGAGACAGCAGTACGTCAGTGTTTCGCCTACCAATGCACATATAACGGAAACCCACATCTTGAACCCATGCATATGTCAGGTATGCCAACCTTGGAGAAAGGACCTTGGAGAAAGTTAAGAGTATCCACTGCAACATACTAGCTCGTTTGTGCAGCTTTTGTGTGTCGTTTTTTTTTAAATCATCAGACAAACTATTAAAGCGAAACAAAAGGTATGGTTTTCCGCCTATGCATCTATAAGAGTTAATAAAACATACAACTACAATTAAGAATATCATGCCAGTGGTTTACTAAGAAACATTGTCGAACATACAACATCTTAATTTCATCGACCGCGCCTTACTGTTAAATAACACTACGTCACGAGTGCGGTATTCTGGCTATATTCTCTCGTCAAATGAAAATAAATTCGTATACAATTTCTATTTTGCCAATAGAATATGGCCATGCTATTTGCGTCCAATATTAACCTATGTTTTGGCATTTGTTTAGTACATTAATCTTCTATCTGGTAAAATACCATGTTTGTTCGAGGTTTTGCGCTGGTTCTGTGTATGCCGGCCTCCCTTAATACATCATCGGTCGCCCTTTGTCGTCAGGAGAAGAACTCGTGGTCCCGCTAGATGAATATTCAAGATACCGCTAGTACAGATTGTTCGTTCAGTGTCAACAAACACTGAACGAACAAAGTACTGACAACGTTTGGGTATCTTAAGGTCACCAAATCAGACAACGGGTCTCCATTTAATTCGGACGCATTCGGTTTGTTTGCAAAGCACAGTGTATTTCATCACAGAAGAGTCACCGAATGTAGTCCTTCGGGAAACGCACAAGCTGAATATTTCAATAAACCCTTGATGAAGGCAATTCGATCAGCTGTGTTGGAGCAGAAAAACTGGAAACAGGAAATGTACCATTTCCTACGGCAATACCGGGCCACACCACACACATCAACGACGTTTTCCCCACATCACCTTCTGTTTGATAGAGAACCTGTAACAAAACTTACATCACATTGAACGATGACCATGATGACAACGAGGTCCATGCTGCAGCACGAAGGAACGATAACCACACAAATCGGACCCAAAAGATCTATGCAGATCATAGAAACAGATATGCAGATCACAATGACTTGCAAGTGGGGGACACTGTCTCATGCGTTGTGATAAGAAATCCAACAAGCTATGCACTCCTTTCTGTCCCAAACCCACGGTGATCCCCGACATCAAGGGTACAGCGGTTACCGCAGCGGATGACAGGCACGCTATTCGTCTGATTGCATCCCGTTTCAAGAAGATGTTTAAGCCACTTCCTGTCTTTGAAAAAAAGGGTGAAATTGGGAGAAGTCCCGGATACCACAGACACTCCTAAAACAACGACACCAACTGTAAAATGTTCAGATAGGAGACAGCCTGAAGCTCTAAGTAACAAGACCCCATGCCCCATGATGTCAACTCATCGCCGAGAACTCCCATGTCACCCAATGATACACCAAAGCGACAACGGCCACATTACGACCCTTGCCATCTCAACGACTACATTCTAGTGGAAATGCACGTATAATCAGGACATTTAGCACGAGTTTAACATTTATACGGTTACAGTACTATAACATTTGGGACCATGCATAGGATTATATGCGTGTAGTCTTATACGTATAATACAGTATATATATTCAAGAATCAGCATAAGGATGTAGAACGAACTTTACAACAGTTACGAGCTAATAGTAAAGAGGGGAGGAATGTAGCGTTCGGCAGTTTATTCGTCCGATTACAAACTGTAAAGCCAATGTGTTGTGGTCATTGCAACTTTACGTGTGTGTGTGTGTGTGTGTGTGTGTGCGTGCGTGCGTGCGTGCGTGCGTGCGTGCGTGCGTGCGTGAGTGAGTGAGTGCGCGTGCGTGCGTGCGTGCGTGCGTGTGTGTGGAAAAAATGTGAAGTTCCTTCTCCGGCGTCACGAAGAGTGGGACGAGAACTTGTCGTGCCTGAGCGAGTGCGAGGGACTGTGTCATCGGCGTGGATACGATTGGATATACTTTGTTTACATATGATTAATTTGCCATTATACTTATGTTTTTATTTACCTTTGATTACTGTGTCATATACGTACATCCAGTAGTAATCAGGAGTGTGACGTAATATGTTACCGCAAACCAGTCGATAGTATAATTGGAGGGTAGCGATTCGGAACACATAATCAACAGGGGTTTCTACGGGGAGTTACTCCGGATTGTTTGGACTAAGAGCTATGTTTTTGGCAGTATCGAAACATATCTATATATTAAATACATGAATTCATTGTTATGATCTATTGTGCGAACGTCATTTCACGAGCGTTGAATGTAACTTTGCGGCCCGCTCCTAGACAGAGGCATCCACTTAGATCCGTGACACACACCCATAGCATTGTTATATGCCATTTAAACTGTGGGAAAACATTTCTCCAATAACGTGTATCTTAATGATTTGTTTGGATAGTAATATGGTTGGCGCTCATGTGTTCCTAGATTCGAATATTAATGGGTGAGTTTCGTAAATCACATCTTATCAACTGGCAATTAAGTAGGTAGCAGCGTCATATATTCCACGGTTACGACAGCCAAACACATCGTCGTCAGTTGGTATGAAACGACAGACTTGTTCGTCTTAATGCTTTATTAGCACCTACTCAAAATCATGTTCTCTTTACGTTTAAACAAAGAAACACATATTTACCTGATAACATTCAGGCAAATAACTTTTATTTCAACAAAGAACATGCATATTGAAATAAAGCTGTCATTACTACATTACATAACTGTAAATTGTTCAAAAGGCAAGAAGGAGCTTAATACTAATATCACTTGCCCTAATACTTCCATTCATTCAACAACGTTTATTCTTTAGCGTGACTATCTTCGACATCGGTTTGGAGATGTTTACAATGATCAACAAGTTAAGGCTGCTTTTGAATATGCATACATTTTCGTTCCATTATCCTGCATAATTACTAAAAATGATAGATCAACCATATATATATATATATATATATATATATATATATATATATATATATATATATATATATATATATATATATATATATATATATATATATATATATATATATATATATATATATATATATATATATATATAATATATATATATATATATATATATATATATATATATATATATATATATATATATATATATATATATATATATATATATATATATATATATATATATATATATATATATATATATATATATATATATGCACCATCTCACATCCCAGTAATATATACGTCCAGGATTTTCTAGGTTATTGTCACGTAAAATGTATTGTAAAGATAATTGACAGTCAGAAAGGAAAACATATGCTGTATGTGTAACTGGTGCAATATTCCATCCACTTTTGCACATTTGAACAAGGTATTGAATGGAAAAAAACAGCTTGCGTAACATCTACAAGCGCCCTAATAATTAACGACAGCAACACTGCAGTAAGTGCAATTGAATTGCTCATTAGGCTACGTTGTCATTCTGGTATTGAGTCATGTTGCAGATACGACTCAGTGTGGGTGGTTTTCCTGCTTTATTTTGTACACACGACACACGTGATTTCCCATCCTTCTACATAACTGGGACACGGCAGCGCTCCACCGCAAGTAGCCTCGATGACGTAGAATAGGGCGCCATCCTTATTCGCCCCTCCACTTAGAATAACTTCCGGGGCGTTGTCCATACAGACGTAGGTTGTTCGGCCTTTGTGAGTGTAACGCTCCGCCATCAAGTAGCCCGAATATTCCTTCGTCCACCCGTCTGGACAGGTCAGTTTGGCCGGAATCATCAGTTTCGTTGGTCGGCTGGTCACAAGGCACACGGCACACGGGACGTCGTTGTCGTGCAGCGACTGCGCGTTAACTTTGGAGAACGGGTCGTTTGACTGTATTTCGTATTCAGCGCCGTACAATTGGCCGCCGGACTGGAAGCCTGCCGTGGTTTTCGGTCCCCAATCAGGGTCTCTTGGCATGCAGAGATAGTTCGAGCCACCGCCGCTGTGTGTATGGCGTGACCCGGCTACGACACCTTGAACAACAACAAATTTGCAATCTTCAAAAGAATATCAGGTGTGTTTTATAAATGCTAATTTTATCTGCTTTCGACATTTCTTTAGGTATTTTGAGAGAAGTGCAAAATGTGTACCTTTTTACTACATCCTTTGCTTTTTGACGATACCGAAAACATGTAACTAGAGTAAAATTATAAAAAAATTATAATGAACGGCGTAGCATCGTCAGATCTTTCAGAAAGACGTAAACTTCATCAACAACAAAGAACTCTGTATTCGGCTAAAATACTTGCCCCAGTAGAGCAGTTCCGTGCCATTTTCCGAGCACGTCTTCCTTCCCCAGCGGATGTACACAGCGCCGCCTTTCGACGAATGTTGATTGTCATTTGCTGAAAAGTTAGTTCGAACTACAATAATATTTATGGAAGTACTCACTACATGAGTACAATGGCACTATTTAAAATACAATTTATTTCATGGCTGTGTCATGCCGGCTGCTATGGGAATTGGGTACTCATGTGGCTTGGGTCGATTGCTGATGTAAACTCCACGTAACTAATCAGTTAATTCTGACCGGTTTGTGTATTTTGTTTATACAAACTAATGTTTGTTATCATTTGTATTGAGACACTATTATATTATTATACAAAATGTCGTAATAACATTGTGATTTCTAGGAGGAAGCCCGTTTCTTCCGACAACATGGGCACTTCGCCGCAAGACGGTGAGTAGTGTAGGTAGAAAGAGATAGTATGTGCCACCAACCTTACAGCACCAGGAGAGAAGTGTCATTAGTAAGAAGATGTATAACAGATGACGTTACCCACCGATCTCCTCTTGTGTCTTGTCTTTTACGTCGTCAATTTTCACTTCCAGTTGTTTCATTGTCGCCCTCAGATCAGGTATAGCAGCGACGACCTTGTTGACCAAAGTGAGCTGCGCCTGTAGACTGTCCACGACGGCTCTCAGTTCCATGACGTCCCGCATACGCTGACTGACACAGACGTCACGGAAGGTGTAGGTGCACAGCCCGTCGTTAGATACTGCTCCCCTCGTGAGCTGACCGAGGGCATCCCCGCCAAAGACTACGAAGAGAAACGCCAGTTGAACGTACGTCGTCATCATGTTTACCAGTCGCTGAAGTCTGCTGTTTTCGTTCGTGTCGTCCCTTTAAGTAACGCGTTGACCCAATGTTTCACCAGCCACGTCGTAGGAGGTTCTCTACCGATAACCAACTGTATGGGCGTATTGTGTTGCCATATGTTTTTGCTTGCGAAATTTTCGGAAAGTACATAACATGTATTGTGTTAATCGCAAAAGTAAACAAAAACTCGAATGCCAAACATACACAACACGCTTATCAAACACTTTCATGATTAACTCCCAGGGCTTTTTTTAATGTCGGGAGGAAAGACGCAGATAGGCAGGTTTCCGGAGCCACCTGGCGGATATGTATACTCACGATGTATTATCGTCAGATTTCTCAAGTCGACGACAACTTGGTAGGCCTACTTATATTTCCAAAATGAAAGATGAATACACTTTCTAAATGTGCGTACATCATAAGCAAACTATTTTTTAATAACCAACATAATACTCCTTGTGAAAAAAACCAGAATAATATTTTACTTAAATTTGGGACACAATGCGCCATTTTGCCACATGTCCGCAGTCAGCTCACCGTAGGGAGCCTCGACAACAACACTCGAAGTGGATCCGGGAATTTAAATCACGCGTTCTACCTCTTAAGTCCACATCCGCCTTGCACATGTTCTAAATTAATGAGAGTATTCTGGATTACACACTAATGTATTTGTGGCGCCGTTTTTTTGTGGCACATATCAAATGGCAAGTACCCGAGTACGAATGTTGCCTAAAGTAGCGAAGGTTAACAGAAAAGGCACACCCATATCATTATCCGACGGCGAAGGACGGAGACAGAATTTACATTTAAATTGTAAACAAGCCATATGGTTCTAATCACACATGTCCGACAATGTGAATCATCGTGTTTCACTGGTATGGTAATGCAGAATGGTTTGCGTCTTAGTTTTCTTCGAATCGAAAATATACTGGGGAACATGTGGCAAGCTTACGAATGGGGCAAGTTGCAAATTGCATAATAATGTTAAAACAAGGAACATATGGCAGCACCACGCAATTTTCTAATGAAGTAGACACACATGCAGAGTGATCAACACGGGAACATTTGCAACTTTACGCAAACTGCAAGCGGTAAAAATAAAAGTTGGTTTCATATACCAAAATAATTTTATTACACCGTATAAGGCCTGATAGTAAACGTTTATCTGCGAAATTTCAAACAACTATTTGTGCTTGTGTGTAACATATTTCGTTTGTGCATTGCTGAGTACAATGTCAAAGTCTGACAAATGACCTGAAGGGGCAAGTTGACGAACGAGGAGCGACAGCTATGAAAACTAAAGAGTACAAAAAAGAGCGTATATCTATTAGGACAACTTGCCCTTAAGCGCCGAAGATCCCAGCGGATAACGACAGACAAGATGTGGTATGTTAGTCGTATAATGTGCTCTTCCTCCTTGTTCCCTGCTGTACAGGGGTGAGGGTCAGGTAAAATATTGTCGAGCCACTCTTTCTGTTCTTTCTTTCCATAGTTTTCTATCGGCCGCTCCTTCTCTCCATCTTTCATCCTCCACCGATCTTCTCATGTCCCTCCTCACGCAGGTGGCCTGCCCATCTCATCCTGCTTCTCGCCAATCTTCCTGTTAGGCTGCATTGCATCCCAACCTCTTTCCTTAGGTCGTTCATCCTTCTTCTGTCCACCCTCTTTGTTCTTGTTATTCGCCGAACCCAGTTATTCTCACACACTTGCAGCTTCTGTTGTGGTTGTTCTGTCAACGCCTCTGTCTCCAGACCATACAGGCATGCTGGTTTAACACTTGTTCTTATGCCTTTCCCTTTCAGCTTTTTTGAAATTGTTCTGCCTAACATGACTCTCTCTACCTTTCTCCAAGCATTCGCTCCCGCTTGTGTCCGACGTTGCACTTCTGCCGCTGAATGCCCATCCTCCGTAACCATTCCTCCAAGGTACACAAAGCCATCCACCTGCTTGATCTCCTTACCATCCAACCTGATGTTCAACTCCTCTCTCTGGTGTCCAACCCACATCACTTCTGTCTTCTCTAGGCACATTCTCAGTCCGTGCTTCTCGAACACCCCCTTCCATTCCTCCAACACTTCCTGTAGGTCTTGTTTGCTTTCTGCTATTATGGCCAGATCATCTGCGTACATCATCTTCCTGAGAAAATCCTTCGTGCTGATCTTTCTGCTGATTATTTCCATCACCACGATAAACAGTAAAGGGCTAAGGGCACTTCCTTGGCTCAAACCGATATTAACTGGAAACTCTTCCGACAACCCAGATCCAACAACAACTCTTCCTTTTGTTCTCTCATACATTGCTCCCACCATTCTGGCTTCTGCTTCTGGCACTCCCATCCATCTCACTGTTGCTGTCACCATCTCTCTAGGGACTGTATAATATGGAATTAAAAATCCGTCAACCAAGGACTGTATCCAGTGCTGTCAGTGGATCGAAAGTTGGCAAAGGTGGCCTTGAAAGAAGGTACACGTGTTTAAGTGTCCTGTTTAGGTTGTATTGTTACCATATTGCTGATGTTAATAAAAGCCACATAAATAAACAATCAATGCTTAGCGCTGTCAACTTGCCCCAGTTTCCCCAAGATATGCGAGATCCTTCGAAAAGCAATAGAATGCAAGTATTGGTAGAGTGTTCTACGACGACATTTTTACAAATATATTCCAAAGAAACAACGACATAATCTGTTGGTATGAAATGACAGACGGGCTTGTGTTCATGATTACCAGTGCTGTTATCTCTAATTGTTATTATTCATGTTATGTTTACGCATACCCGTGTATATCAACATCTATTTACAAGATGAGATTCGAATAGAATAAGGGAAAGCGTACGCTGACATTTCCCTTAAGGAAATTGTATTCATCTGGGTCGGACGAAGCGATGAAGTCTTCACGATGCTAATTAAGTTAGTTAAATGTTCCTCCTCAATTCAATTTTTTTCGCTAGTTTCATTTCAAGTTAATTTTGCGAACAATCGAACCTACCTAATATCCACTGCAACATACTAGCTCGTTTGTGCAGCTTTTGTGTGTCGTTTTTTTTAAATCATCAGACAAACTATTAAAGCGAAACAAAAGGTATGGTTTTCCGCCTATGCATCTATAAGAGTTAATAAAACATACAACTACAATTAAGAATATCATGCCAGTGGTTTACTAAGAAACATTGTCGAACATACAACATCTTAATTTCATCGACCGCGCCTTACTGTTAAATAACACTACGTCACGAGTGCGGTATTCTGGCTATATTCTCTCGCCAAATGAAAATAAATTCGTATACAATTTCTATGTTGCCAGTAGAATATGGCCATGCTATTTGCGTCCAATATTAACCTATGTTTTGGCATTTGTTTAGTACATTTATCTGGTAAAATACCATGTTTGTTCGAGACTTTGCACTGGTTCTGTGTATGCCGGCCTCCCTTAATACATCACTTTAGTCTGGGCCACCCCGATTTCATAGAACTGCGCATTCGCTTATCGGTCGCGCTGGTTGACATGTCAGCCCTCGGTCATTCGGAGAAATGACTGGATTCTCCAACTTTTAGAACACATTCTCATAAACCACTGGCGTGATATTCTTGAGTTTAGTCGCACGTGGTTAGTTTTTATTATCTCTTTTAGGTGCGCAAAATCATGCATTTTTGTTTCGTTTTAAATTACATATAGTTTGTTCAAACATTAATTGAAATGAAAATGGAAACGCTAAAAACTCACGAATTTCACATTTGGTCACGTGATCGGCGAGATACTGGAAAGCACGCCCAATATCGGCATCGACCCACATAGTGTTTACCATTTTGGATATTGACTATTTTTAGCCTTACCATCTAACGACTAAAGTCAATTCTTTCGACGATTCGAACAAAAATATGTATTTTTATTAAACCGACAGCAGATAGTACTTAAAATATACACACTACATATTTCGACATAAACGAAAAGGATTTGCGATAGAACAAATCAGTTGAGAGTGGTGTTTTAAACATTTTTTTATTTCCTTAGAAGTTTGCCATAGAACTGACAATATTATGTGTACAATTGGAACATCACCAACAAGTGGCTAACGCCGTCAACTCGGCAACTTTTCACATCAAATATAAATAAAACGGATAAGGAAGTTCAAGGAACTTCGTATACAATTTCGTCCGTCAGACACATAGACAAATAATGGCTCATCGCATATCCGTTGACAACTTGACACATTAAAGCCATTTTATGAACGTCCAATGTGCCAATGGTTTGAGACAAAAACGTTTGAGGCAAAACCCCCCCCCCCTCCTCTTCTCCCAAACAAAAGTCAAATATATATTATGTCAAGGCCAGCCTCCCACCTATCACCTATTTTTAGAGGTCAACCTCCCACTTACCACCATTTTTCAGGATCAACCTCCCATGTGCCAATTCCATTTATATAATTTGTGTTCACAACTCACACCTCAAAATCTCACATTCAACCTCCCACCTATTTTTAAGGTTAACCTGCCACACCCCCTCAATTGTGTGGTTTGTGGTAATACATCTCACTGTTTGGGTTACCATGGGAACAAGGCTAAATTCAGAGGTCACGTTTATTTCATTTTACCACAAAATCCATTTCTGAGAAGAAGAAATTAACATTAGTAACAATTAATTTTCGGTAATTTATTAACCATTTTGGCGCACTGCACAACAGTGTCGCCACACAGCGGACCGAGAACCAACCAAATTAGCACCGTTATCATGACAGTGGCGCTACATAGTGAGCAGGAAACAACCAACCAGGTAATCTGGTTTCCGGATCGTTCCCTAGAGGCGCTCCGCACATTACGCTTAGGAAATGACCAAATTCGTGGTGGCGCTGACTACTGGGCAGCAGGTTCGTATTAGAAAAGAAACATTTGGATGCTGGCCCAGGTAGTCCGCCATGGTGGTGCATCCCAGTCCTACAGTGTACAGCTTGACAATGGCTGTGTAGTTCGGCGAAACAGATCACAAATAAACACCACTAAGGAGACTGATCCACTTACCACTCTCACGTCACGACGGTTATCTAATAAAACGTGCTTGTTAAAAAGACGCGGGAAGATGAAATATCTGCAGAAGAACAGCTTGTTCGCCCGACCGAGCCACCTCCTCACTATTTAAACACATGTATTCAACACAGGACAATCGTCCTTACTCGTCTCGATGTGGGTAATTTGTTTACATTCTTGACACGACAATACCTGATGATGCAAGCCGTGACTAGATTTAGTAACGGGCAGTGGGTGGTCACTTGATAGTGAATGTTTTTAAAGTACTAAAGCTGTTCATAGCAACAACCCAACTCTCCGTTACACATGTTAAGACTCCATTTAATTATGACAAATTCATTACCCTAATATTATTCCAAAGTAATTTTGTGCTAAAATATGAAACTGGCCATGATTGTTTTTAGAAACTGGCTAATATAGCACATACCTGTATGCCTCTGTGTAAAAACAAGTTAACAGAAACAATGAATATATGAAAACAACTGTTCACGGCTTTATCCAAAAAAGGTGCAACATAATATATACAGTAATTAGCAGCACTGAACTACGTATTGTTAACTATGCAAAAAACATTTTCTACACGTTAGTTTGTTTCCCAAGTCAGTAGAAATTATACAAACTTATCTATTTACAGGTTTCGCAGAATTTAACAAAAACGATCGACGGTCTGGTGCCCGGTGTCTGTAAAGGTAACCAAGCAGTATCCATACATAAAGTCTCTCCAAAGAGAAGTCATCGAGGCCAGACTGAACGATGACCTGCCCTTCAGAAGGAAGGTGGACATGTCTGCCAGCGACCCACGGCGAATAAAGAGACACTCTGCCAGTGGACCCGAACCCAGTAGCCCAGTTGGTAGCAAAGCACTTGTCAAGATTCGTCACCAGTTAGGGAGAGACACGCATAACACAGACGGGCGCAAGAATGTTAAAAGGCAATTGACCGATTGTTAGTGCCATTACATGCTTAGTAAAATGGTTTAGTACATTATTAATGTTAAATAATAAACAAATGTTTAATTGCAATTACCTTTATACACAGTACTGTGGATTCTTTGGGTGAGCAAAACATGGATTTTTTAGCATTGAAAAGTTAACCATATTATCATTCAGAGAGAAAGCATTTCAACTGTAACACATTCAAAGGGCAAAGTGTCATGTTACCTTTTTTGAAGAAAAAAATCCAACAAATGCATTATTAAACAAAGTAAATTTGTAAAAATTGTGTAACTACTCGCAATAATGTACCAAGCATTTTAAAAATAGTAACACCATTGAGTATCACAACAGTGCAAAATTGCGCCCATCCCTAACTGCTGCATAATAAAACCTATGCGAGGCGAGTGGTCATACTGTATACTGGCCATTTGGTGACAGCTACGACTGGCGGGTTTGCAAAACCACACAGCTCGGTATGACTCGTCTAACACCTGATCCTAGGCGTCCGTGTCACCACAAGACAAACAGCCTGTAGGCGTCATGACGCCTGTCCTTGTTGTCACTGTTAGCGTCAACAGCAAACGTCCGCCCTGTATAAATTGGCGATGCCCAAAACTCCTTGGTCGAGGATCAGTAAGTCGACTTCCTGCAGACAGAATAATGTATATAATTATATATTACGCGTTTTGTTTGTGTGGTACTTCACAATTAATGAGTGTATATCGATGTTTTTTTAAGATGGAGTTATTTTCCTTCAGTTTACCACACTCATACACACACACACGCACACACACACACACACACACACACACACACACACACACACACACACACACACACACACACACACACACACACACACACACACACGCACGCACGCACGCACGCACAAGCGCGCGCACGCAATCATACACACAAACAAATATTGATTTACGCACTGACTAATTCTTTGACGAATCCCATCAGGTGTACACAACACATTTTAATAAGATGTGTGTGCATGTTTGCGTATATGTAGGAATACATGCCAGATGCAATGCAAATTACTTCTTCTTCTGCACTAATTGTACCATGCAACCATGTGATGACACACCTAAAGAATTGCCTATACTACTCCTGCTTTATTTTACTGAGCAGATTGTTTCACGCCGTTTGTCCTTTGAACTGTGTGTGTTAGGAGTGTGTTAGGAGTGTGTTAGGAGTGTGCGGATGCCGTAGTAATTGGCTCTTGTATTGTTTCACTCAGCAGGTCTTTTTGTTTGAATAACGACATTGTACAACAAAGTACTTTATGTCAATAGCCACTTCTCTGAGAATCATCCGTGTTGTGTGAAATCATGGTTTGTGCACACTATGAATATCACACCTGTCGGACACCCTTTTGTGATGGGTCAGGCTACACGTGCTTTCGAGTGTCTGTGCTTTCTTCTCGATATCCTTCATCTCCGTTCACGCCATGCAAACAATAGCAGGTATTCTATTGGGCCGTTCATTACCAGTGAGGTGATGGGTGCATTGTCTTTGACTGCTCAGTTTAGTTCCCCTGTTGCTTCCACAGTCATTCCGCTTTATGACGCCTGACATGACTTTTGCTTTTATTTGTGATCGTTATCGTGCTAGTTATTAATAAATCAATTATAGTCTCACAGCCCTATCAACCATCCATAAGTACTTATTTTCAGCAGTAGCAACCGGAACGTTGAAGGACATTATGAATGGTTCTATGCCATTTGTCAAACGACAGGTGTTTTGATATTATGTATTGTCAGACGATTAATGGCGCAACAAGTCGCATCAAGATCAGGTTAGTTTAATGAAGATCATTTAAATTGAATTACTGTCTTGACCTCACAATCAATTAAAATCCATGCGGATCAGTGAGATTTGGAAATGAGGTTTCGGCGTCGTTCCAGCTAACTAGGAGGAAAAGCGTCGACCCGCAGCTACCAAAAAAACAAGCTTGCTTCAGATGTGGAAAGTCAACAACAGATCAAGTGACGACAGCTTCCAAGCTAACGATAAAGTTGGTGCCGTATTCTTGAACCAAACACCTGCGACGAAACTGGCGTGGAGGCATACAATTCAAGCTACTGTGGATCCTGTCGGATAAAAGACTGGTCAGCTTCATCATGCAACTAATCTCCAACTGAAGAATCACACTGAAGACCAGCAACGGACAGCGAACACACCTGTCTTTCTTCCGCACCAGCCGTCCGTTGCCCGTTGTTTTACGTTGTTTTTAAGCCCGCAATACACATACCGACTTTTAGTCGCCAACAGCTTGTCTACCGACAACTACCCATCGGCCGTCCGTCTGCCGACCGATTTGTCAAATGCCAGATATCCACAAAAAGTGTTGCCAACTGTTGGTGGGTGGAGAACATACACATAACGACTACGTTGAGTTGCCAAATGAAAAAGTAGTTGCCAGCATGTTGGCAACTGAAGAATCGGTATGTCTATGGCGGGCTTAACACATACGAGCCGCAACGTCGGTCTGGGAGCTGAAGCGGACGACGTTGTCTGTGTTAAAATGTTAAAACAACGGGCGTTGTTTCCGTGATTCTGTTCTTGCACCAGTTCTCCTCAACATCCACATCTACGACTTACTTCTGTTCACGGCGGACCACAGGCCAGCAACGACTCCTTACACTTACACGTACAGGTTAATGGGTTATTTTAGGCCATCGGCCTTTGTTGGTACCCAGTACTACCCATATCCCAGGCTATCCCATTGCTGATCTAGTCTGGCTTTGAACTGAGGGACTGTCTTGGCATCCACCACATTTTGCGGGAGTCCATTCCACAGATCAATCACTCTGATCGAAAAGAATCTCTGCCTAGTCAACAGTCTGGCTCTCGGTTTGAACATCTTCACTGTGTGTCCTCTGGTACGTCAGGCTGTCTCATTTCGAAGAATTTACGAGCTTCTACGTTTTCCAGTCCGTTTAATATTTTTCCATGGGACACGGTTTTGGGCTTCCAGCTCTCTCCGTTTGTGTTCTGCTTTTGACATCTCTGCTTCTACTTCTCTGCACCAGGTGTTTCTTGGCCTTCCAATTTTCCCTTTGTCCTGAAGGTTCCACGTGAGCATCTGTCTTGTGATGTGCTAAGTTGGCTTCCTGAGACCTGCCCCAAACTACCCAGCTACACTTCTTCCTTCTAATTTGATGTTCGATTGGTTCCTGATTTGTTCTGGCCCATACTGCTTCATTGCTAATTGTTTCCGGCCACCATATCCTTAGAAATCTACGTCAACGACCTGCCCCAAACTATCTCAATGAAGTACGGATGTGCGGCCAAGCGCCAAATAAAAACTTAAAAAAACAACAACTAGGATCGACCTCTGCGCATGCGTAAAAATGGATCATATTTATCATATGGTGGCGCCTCTGTCGGGAGTGTGAATCAGAACTGAGTCAACGCGCGCGGGGTATTTTGGGAAACGTCGATTAATAATTTTGTAGGGTTTGTATTTGGATGCCATTATCTAAACATATAGCTTAGTATATAATGTAACATATTGAGTATACCGATAAAGATATACATTGAAGGTATGACAGAAGCATTGTTGTAGAGGTACGACAGTAACTTTATTAAAGGATAATCAAGCAGAACTTTATTAAACGAGCGAGCAATGACGAACCAAACAAACGAAACGTTAATCACAGACAGCGTCATAGAGAATATTCCCTCTCGCCAAGTTCCCAGCGACATTCAATGTTCAAAGTGGCGCTTTCTCGGCGAACGTAGAATGTTCAACGGCTCAACGCCAAGTTTCGCGGCGTGATCTTCGCCTTGATCGACGTCGATCGGGTTTCGTTCGGAGTCCGAGAGCGTTCATTCATGTCCACGACATATGTTTTCGAAGAACGAGCGCCTCTATCGGCGTCAAACGTTTTGTGACGACCGCCCGTCGTCCGAGACCGTTTGTCTGCGGCCATGATAGATGATATCTTCGCCTCGATCGGCGTCGATCGCGTAACGTTCACTGTGAGAGCGCGTTCACCGGCGACCACGGTGGTAGACACTTCCGGTGACGATCGGTTTCGACGATGAATGATTTGAGTGGCGTTCGCCCGTGTCGGTGTTAACGTTGCTGGTGACTTTTGCCGATCAGTAGATCTCAATCATCTCGCTCGCGCTTGGAATCCTCCCAAACACGAACTAGGCACTGAGCAAATTTAATATTACGAAGCGTGATAAGAAATACAATACAAAACAAGAGATAATAAAAATAAAATCAGCAACATGTCGTCACATCCAAAGCAGTCGTCTGTCTGGATAAATCATAAACGCTCGGTAACACCGTACACGTGTGCATCTCCCCGGAGGTTCCCCGGTCCCCCGGGGCAACTCCTCGTCATAAACAATATAAATCAATAAAACTAAAAGCGAAACCTATTACCAACGCGTCGTGTCGTTTGCAGCCGCAACAGTGATCGGTCAAACCGGAAGCACGCGTGAGGCACCTGAAATGAAAGATCACCGACGACAATTAGCCGATTACAGTTTAAATAACTTTGCCGGTTATCTATCTACATACGACCTGGTAACACTATTGCCATTATCTTGGACACACACAGTATTGCATATATGCATACACATTTATAACACAGTTATACACATCAGAGGGCTCTGTTAGGCTTACCTCGGAGTAGAAGGCGTCCCTCCCGACCACCACGACGGGCAGTCTTGACTGCAGGACACCCCCAACCGTGCAGTGCCTGCACGCGTCACTTCCAGTACCGTGTGATCATCTGTTGCGCTTGAAGACGACGTGATAATGTTTATGCTCAGTGCCTAGTCGCGAGCGAAGTGTTCCGCAGACTCCAGGAGCTCTGGAATCTGTTTGCGTTGTGAACCCGTAGATAGACACAGCTTCAGTTTGTCTTCCTTTGACTTGCTGGTGATGTAGCGTTGTGAATCCGTAGACAAACACAGCTTCAGTTTGTCTTCCTTTGACTTGCTGGTGATGTAGCGTTGTGAACCCGTAGAGAGACACAGCTTCAGTTTGTCTTCCTTTGACTTGCTGGTGATGTAGCGTTGTGAACCCGTAGACAAACACAGCTTCAGTTTGTCTTCCTTTGTCTTGCTGGTGATGTAGCGTTGTGAACCCGTAGAGAGACACAGCTTCAGTTTGTCTTCCTTTGACTTGCTGGTGATGTAGCGTTGTGAACCCGTAGACAGACACAGCTTCAGTTTGTCTTCCTTTGTCTTGCTGGTGATGTAGCGTTGTGAACCCGTAGAGAGACACAGCTTCAGTTTGTCTTCCTTTGACTTGCTGGTGATGTAGCGTTGTGAACCCGTAGACAAACACAGCTTCAGTTTGTCTTCCTTTGACTTGCTGGTGATGTAGCGTTGTGAACCCGTAGAGAGACACAGCTTCAGTTTGTCTTCCTTTGACTTGCTGGTGATGTAGCGTTTCACATCATCGCGTGGGTTGTGTACAGTCCAATCAACGAGTTGGAATTACCTCCAAGATTGTTCACCCTTCAGTGTGACGTAAGCCAATATCTATCCAACAACAAAAACAATAATACGATTTATTATCTAACATTATACAACGGTGCGGGATATAATTTTATAAGTATACATTGTGGAATATTAGTTTAAGTATTATAGTAATAAAACTTCCATAGCCTTGGCTTTAGGCATAGCGCGTAAATCCTCAAAGCCCCGAGCTCAAACGTGCAAGAACCAGAATCGTTACGTATAAGACATTGGACTGCTTCTTGTTCTTCCTATGTTGAACATACAGGCGGGTCGGTAGGAGAACACATCGAAAATATCGTGTATACCATGGACTTATATTTATTCATATTTATAAATATATGTCCATGTGTATACAGTGCAAATAGGCCTACTCATCACATATTTGGGTAAGAAGATTAGGCAATGTTTTTTAAACTTACCAATTATAATATTGATCCATCGTGAAGCATTGTCCAGAGATCGCTGTCTCCGGTAGACGATAACGTGTCCAGATACCTTCGAACATTAACGATCGCAGCTCGTTCAAAACGCGTCCGATTTCTTTGACATCTAGTTTGTAAATGATTGCTACGAGTTACCGCATGATGACGTAACAATATCGACGCATTTCATTGCCCAATATAATTGACTTACGTCAAAGAACAATCGTCGTTCGAAATATGTAAAAACGGTAAGCTGAAAACGTTGCTTTCTAACGTAGGCCTACGCAAAACGTCGCAAGCAAACGTTCAACGTCCCGCATGCGGTTATGCTTCAGCTCCGCGAAGCATAGTTTGCTATACTTATTTGATTCTACCTCTGTCGTAATTAAACACAGTAGTATGCACCGAAATGTCATGGTTTTGTTTACTTATATCCTGACTATGACTGGAACTCGATTATGCAACATGGAACCGATACTAACCACTGGTGGATCCAGGATTTGACCAACGGGGGGGGGAGGGGCGCAGCCACACATGCAAGAGGATCCTGGGAAATGTTCTTGAAATGGTGTATCCCGGGGCATTACGTAGTAAACGTATGGTCAGACTTCTGATTGGTGATTTGAATGAATAATTATATCATCATATTAATTAAATAAAAAAACAGAATTAGACCAATGAACACGTTGAAACATTTAATGCATTAGTGCATTGTACGTACAGCTAGTGTGTTATACGTACAGCTAGTGTGTTGTACGTACAGCTAGTGTGTTGTACAGTTAGCACGCTCCACTCCAGCACTTGTACAGCTAGTGTGTTGTACGTACAGCTAGTGTGTTGTACAGTTAGCACGCTCCACTCCAGCAGTTAGCACGCTCCACTCCAGCACTTGTGACCGATATTAACATCAGCAATTGATAACTGCAGAACAGATTTCGGAACATGGAGCTGGGTGTTGCACCCATTGTTTTCTGTAGATTGTGGGGCTTTGTTTTTTCTGATGAATCCCATTTCTTCTTCCACCGTCTGACTTCAACTAACACGGACGCTGGAGGAGGCAGTAGCATTCTTGGTGGTCGGTTATGTTGCTGTCAGTTTGCCCACGTTATTGCTTTCCCTGTGTTTGCACTGAATCTCGTGTCAAATTCCTGGAGAAGATGGTCTAGAAATGGTAGGAATATTATGTGTCGCCAGAAATTTTGTAAATATTATGTTTTGTAATTTCTTATCTGTTTATGACGTACACATGTATATGTAATGATACATAAAATATGCATACATGGCTGGTTTCAATATTTTTCTGTTGAAGTTATGGCATAACACGGCATTTTTATACTTATGCAAACCATCACACTATCGATTTTATGCCAGATTTTTTTTCATTGAGATCGTGGGGTTGCAACCTCTTAACCCTCCCCGATATAGTTAATTTGTTCCTTGCAAAACAGGGAGATCTGAGCAGGAAATATATACAAACCTGTTCCCGGACACTGACATCCGTGGAACCACCACACAAGATGACCCTTGCATTGGTTTCCACGCGGTGTTGGCAATAATGCTGGTAAAATAGGCTGTCTGTTTGTCGTTTCTAAAACAGAAACGGTTGTGATGCTAATAAAATAATACAAATTTTGGGTTGTACATAATTCTTGCAATAAAACTAATTTCCTTAGTTTTTCTCTAGCCAACAAGAAATTGTGTACAACCCAATTTGATATTAAGTAATTAATTAATGACTCATTCTATTGCCCAACGCACATCACATCCGCAATCAGCCAATCAGCAGTATTCCATTAAAATCTTCCATCTGGACTTCGTCTTGCTAAATCACTACAGAAGCGCTGAAAACTTCGTTGCGTATATAATTAGTAGGTAATGGTGGCCCCCAAATCCGCTAGATGGCGCTACTGTAATGTACTGTAATCTAATGGCGCGAATTTTACTACGCTAAAGTATTATACAATTTGTTTTTGAAAAATACAAATTAAATAAAACATTGTAAGTTATTAAAAAAACACCATTGTATTTGATAAAAGTGCACAGCGAGGCGCCAGCCGACGAGTTCGTATTATTATTTACACCACGAACAGAACATTTTGTTTGCCGCTGTCAACCACCTCGACGGACAGGGACGGACGGCCGGACTGCCATGCATTGTCGAATGTCCTGACTCTCTTCAAGTCGTAGCGACGCTGCGTTTCTTTCCTCTTAATGACAGTCGCTTTATAATTCAGCCTAAAGTGTTCCTCTGAACTAAGAAAACAGCCTTATTCACGGCTAACGTAACAATCTAACTAAAACTAAATTATGTGATGGCGCCGTGCAAGCGGCAAGTAAAGGCCACCAGGCATTTAATATGCATGAGTTGTAGCAACTGGGTGGAATCGTCAGACCCGGGTGTGAGAAGTCCTGGGCTGAGGTTCAGGCGGATAGTTTTAGCTTTGAGTGTAGGGGATGTGCGAAGATGAAGCAATTACAGGTAGGGATGGAACTGCTGAGGCAGCTTGTTGTGGAATTGGTGGGAAGGGAAGAGGTGGGTTGTGCCAGTGGTTCCGGAGGGGGGGACAATGGATGGCAAAGTGACGGAAGACGATGAGATAGATGCTAGGGTGAGCTCACCTCAGCCTGGGAGGGAGCTGGACGTAAGCAGAGAGGAAGTAAGGACGCAGGACGTAAGGAGATCGGACGAAAGGAGAAGGGATGGAAGGAAATGGGAATGACTTTAACGGGAGGGAAGATAACGGGAGAGAAAGAGAAGGGAGGGAAGGAGACGCAAGGGAAGGCGATGGTAGCGAGGGAGACGGGAGGGAAGGCGAAAGGAACGGAGGCGTCAGGACTGAGGGCGACAGGAGCGCAAGCAAAAAAGGACGGAAAAGTGACATGTTGACGGGCGAGAGGGAGATGGACAGGTGGCTGCCAAGTGACACGACTGCATGACAGAATGCGACGAAAGGGATCCAACGCAAGAGCTACTCCGATGTAGTGATAGAAGGGGCGAAGAGGAGAGCGAGAGTGTTTGTGGGCGACTCGATAGTTAGGAATTATATTCTGTTTTGTACTGAAATGTGTTTTGTGTAAAAAAAAATAACGGCCACATACCTGCAGTATATTATGTATAGGATACACAAATTCTTATTTCTTTTTTATGGTATGTGATGTACAAAAGTAAAGCCGTGAATACCCTCTTTATTCTCAGTTTACATGAGTTTTTATTAATTATGGTTATTGTAAATTAAAATAGTTATGTAAAAATGTAAATTAAAATAGATAGGATTTTAATGGACACCCTTTATTCCTTTATAAAACACAATTTATCTAGCATTATAATTATGGTTAAGTAAATAAAATTCCACACGATAAATCAAACAGCAATCTGTATAGATAATAAATATTATTGTACTGGACATTGTCAGTGATACTTAGTATATAGTTGATTATCCTAACGTTAGGCGTCACCCATCTTTCTTGCCCCTCCCTGAAAAAATTCCTGCGGACGTCCCTACTTTTGTAATATACACTATATCATCGTAAATGACAAAGTGAACAAAGTTAGTCTTTACTTTAGACATGTGCTAAATAATCGATGCGTACGCAACCAAATATATTTTGTTCATAATAAACAGTCGTAGAGTCCTATAACAGGCAATGCGCGAATGTTTACGCAAAGGACCATCTAAAAACCTAGGTGGCGCTTCAGTCGCGCCATAACAGAAATCATATTGGACCCAGTGAAATGATCCGATATTGGCCAATCCAAAATGGCGCGCTACACAGCTGTTCTTTGCTTAAGAGTAACTCAAACCAACTAATTTATCATATATAATCAGTAAATGTGAATGGGCTGTTGACTCAAACTAAATGGCTAAGATATTTGTCTTACAAAATTCGTAGTGAATGTGACATGACAACGTTTCGGCATTGAATTGGTAGGCTGTAACCCCACCGTTGAGAATATCGTTGCCAAGCTGCAAGGCGCAAAGATGTTTACGACAAGCGGGTATTGATAAGTGAAGCCGGACGAGAAGAACTCCCTGTTAAATACCTTTAACCCGCCTTTCGGATGATACCGATTCACCGATTGCCATTTCGAATGAATTCGGCACAGGATGTCTTCCAAATAAGAGATTGATCTTACATACGAGGGGTTGCCCTTAGTCTACGGCAAGGACCGGCAAGACCATGACGCTAAGCTTGATGTCGTGTTACGCAGGACCCGGGAACGAGGGATCAAGTTAAATCCGGACAAGTGTGTCTTTCGGCCCATCAAGTCACCTATTTTGGACACATACTATCAGCTGATGGCCTACGACCTGATCCGGTAAAGATCCAGGGCATTCATGACATGCCTCCACCGACCCAAAGGGACGATCTGGAGACCGTACTTGGCATGACCACGTACTTGGGGAAGTTTGCGCCAAACTTATCGGATATAACCGCCCCCTTAAGAGACCTGACGAAGGACAACGAGTTCATTTGGGACGCCGTGAGGGAGAAGGGTTGCTCGCGGTGGTGTTTGCGTGCGAGCGATTTACGGTCGTGACGTGAATGGTGAGTCTGATCACAAGCCCCTGGAGGCCATATCGAGCAATCCATTAGGCTGGGCGCCAACATGGTTACAAAGAATGCTTCTGAAACTCCAGAGATACAATGTACAGATAACATACGTACCGGGGAAGCAGATTCCGTTGGCAGAGACAGTGGTCACCGACAATGAACCACAGAATTCACGAAATTCGCAAATACTTGGGGATTCGCGCATTCAACCTTTGTGACACGGTCACACAATGGTCGTGTATATATATATTTATATATATATATATATATATATATATATATATATATATATATATATATATATATATATATATATATATATATATATATATATATATATATATACACGACCATTGTGTGACCGTGTCACAAAGGTTGAATGCGCGAATACTTGGGGATTCGCGCATTCAACCTTTGTGACACGGTCACACAATGGTCGTGTATATATATATTTATATATATATATATATATATATATATATATATATATATATATATATATATATATACACGACCATTGTGTGACCGTGTCACAAAGGTTGAATGCGCGAATCCCCAAGTATTTGCGAATTTATATATATATATATATATATATATATATATATATATATATATATATATATATATATATATAAATATATATATATACCCGACTCGTTCAAGGAGATGTGTGGGATTGCAGAGCAGTATCTAAAAGCTTATCGCAAGTCTTTTCGACACTGGTGGATGCCCAATAAAAGTAAGAGTGAATGTCGTGATGTTAGAGGACAAGAGAGAGAGAGAGAGAGAGAGAACAAAAACCGACCTATGGGGATACCGAATCGGTTTCGTAGCAGCTCAGCACAATCACGTCAATTCAACCCAAGTACATCTAGCACCGGTCGTACTTGTTGGATATGTGGTTCTGCTAGGCACTGTGCTCGAGATTGTCCTCAAAACATGTACAAGACACCTACATCTGAGAGCAAAAACAGAGTAGGACCAAATGTGACGACATTGGCGTGCGAAGACGCTTTGTTTTTCATAGCCTGCCATCGTAACCACAAAACATATTGGAGATGTTCGCTACATTGAAGATAAAAACGGTACAAGATTTCAGTTAGAGGAAATGGCCGCTTTGGCATCTGACCAACATAAAGATATGGTAGTCGCAATAGGACGAGTAAGAGGTTGACCATACTTGGTTGAAGTCTTACGACGCGCAGCTGTGTTCTCTGATGAACTTGGACGACTGAACAACATAAAGGCTCGGGTTCAGCTGAAAGAGGAGCCGAAACCTCGATTTTGGGAAGCTAGACCCATCGCTTTGGCGCCCAAGCCAGCAGTGGAACGAGAGTTAGACCAACTTGAAGCTCGAGGCATCATTAAACGGATCTTCCACAGTGAGTGGGCGACACCGATAGTGACACAGGTGAAGAAGGACGCAAAGTTCGAATTTGTCGGGATTTTGAAGTGAACATAAATATTCAACTTGATGCGGACGAATATCCACTTCCTCGAATTGAGGAGATCTACGCTAATCTCTCTGGTGGTCAACCATACAGTGTGATTGATTTTAGACAGGCGTACCTTCAGATGGAGGTTGAAGAACAGTCCAAGCCATACGTGATTGTCAATACTCATCGTGGGTTGCACCAGTACCAGCGCTTACCTCATGGAGTGGCATCAGCACCTGCTGTATGACATGGACCACGTCCCGCAAGACATCCCTGGTGTCCAGTGCTATCTTGACGACATCATTGTCACCGGTTGAACTAGAGAGGAACACATGGAAACACTTGAAAAAGTGCTGGAACGACTGGACGAAAATGGGTTGAAAGCTAACAAGGAGAAGTGCACATTCCTGCAGAACTCAGTTGAGTACTTGGGCCACATCATATCCGCCGAGGGACTTCACCAGTCACCGAAGAAAGTCAAGGCTATGGCTGACCTACCACTTTATCAGAACGTTGGACAGTTCAGATCTTTCTTGGGGATGTATTATGCGCGTTTCGTGCCAGATCTGGCTACACATTTGCATCAACTTTTGCAGAAAGAGGAAACTTGGATATGTTGGTGAAGAACAAGAGCGTGGTTTCAGAAGCGTTAAAGAGATTCTGCTTCAAGATCGAGTACTCACACATTTCAACCCAGACTTGCCTCTGATTCTGGCATGCGATAGTTCGTCGTATGGGCTGGGCGCTGCCTTATCACATCTGATGTCAGACGGAAGTGAAAGACCACGTAGCGTACGCATCGCGCTCACTAACGCCAACTGAAAGAAAGTTCGCGCAGATAGAGAAAGAATCACTTGGGCTTTACTGGGGCGTTAGGAAATTCCAATCTTACCTAGACGGTCTTCGTTTCACATAATTCATGAATCCCTGAAGTATATCATGGATCCTGGTAAAGCGGTACCAGTCACAACTGCGGCGCAACTACTTTCTTGGTGCGGTTTCGAATCAGATCGAGTATCGTGGAACAAAACAACACGCAAATTGCGATGGGTTGTCTCGTCTATCGCTGGCGCAAACTCCAGGAGACAAGCCGGATGAAATCGAAATGTTTCATATGACTGTAACTGAAACATTACCAGTCACAGAGAAGGACATCTGAAGAGAAACAAACCGAGACGCACTGCTCTCTCGCGTTGTGCCATTCGTGGAGTAAGGCTGGGTGCTGAACCACATCCACATTTCGCACCTTACCTCTGTCGTAAGGATGAGCTGACTTTGCATCAAGGAATTCTGATGTGGGGTAACTGAGTGGTCGTTTCTTCGAAACTGCGAAGTAAAGTGCTCGAGATTCTGCACGAAGTGCACACGGGAACCGTAACGATGAAAGGTTTAGCACGAGAGTACGTTTGGTGGCCCCGAATGGATGAAGCAATCGAAGGAGTGACTAAGACATGTGGAAGATGCCATGTGGGAAGCAAAGAACCCAGCACAAGCTTCTCTGCAACGATGGGAATACAGTGCGTCTACATGGCAACGCCTGCATGTTGATTTTGGAGGACCATTTCAAGGCAAAATGTTCTTGATCGTAGCGGATGCCCACACCTAATGGCCTGAAATCGTTGAGATGCGGAACACAACTGCGGCTGAAACTATAGCTACACTGCGATCCTTATTTGCAAGGATGGGTTTGCCTGAGGAACCAATGTCAGACAATGGATCACAGTTCACGCATGTCTGGAGAATTCAAGTACTTCAAAGAAATGAACGGGATACGACACGTGACGGGCGCTCCTTATCATCCGTCTACAAATGGCTTAGTGGGGCGTATGGTTCAAAGCTTCAAAAACGCTGTCAACGCTGACAGAACAGACCGATCCATGCAAC
Organism: Lamellibrachia columna; assembly: GCA_963662155.1. Taxonomy (NCBI): domain Eukaryota; kingdom Metazoa; phylum Annelida; class Polychaeta; order Sabellida; family Siboglinidae; genus Lamellibrachia; species Lamellibrachia columna. The sequence continues at coordinate 34,372,210 of OY759271.1, read as the reverse complement.
ACAAACTTGACAGGTTTTTATTTAACTACCGTACTGCGCCGCATGCAACAACCGGACCGCGCAGCTATTGTTTGGGAGAAGCCTTAAATCAAGGCTAGATCTGTTGAAACCGAATGTGATGCGAGTAGTAGACTCCCGACTATTTCAAAATGAGACCAAGATGTTGACTTCTCACCAGACTGGGGGAGAAGTCTGGCTACGAAATTACCGAGGTGGATCAAAGTGGTTACCGGGAAGAATGCTGGAGAAAATGAGCCCATTCTTGTACCGGGTGCTGGTAGACGGTACTGTGTGGAGACGTCATGCGGACACAATGAGGTTGGGAATACCGGGCCACGGGGAGGGCGAAACTGTAGAAGAACACCATTCCGAGTACTAGTTTCCACTTGAAGAGCCAACCAAGCCGAGTCAACCAGCCGTATCGAGAAAACCGAACCAACCAACCAAATCAACGGAATCGGTGGAACAACAGTTGGCTGTAACACCTTCTGTCGAAGTTACATCCACAACGCCAACGGTGATAACAACCCATGCTGGAAGGCCGTTGAGGGCTCCAGTGAAACTTAAGGACTACGTGTGTTAGAGACAGTAGTTGAACAGAATGGACGCTCGGACAATAACTTGTATTTTTTTATTTTGTCTTGAAAAAGCTCAGATGTGGAATTGAGACATTTAAAAGGCGGGAAGTGTTAAGTCTGTACCGTTGTATAAGGCACCGGACGGTGTTATAACGCCACGGCTAATCACGTGGGCCTGTGGGGCCAATCACTGTTCCAGAAGATTACGTCAATGTCCGTCGTTCCGTTCTTATTAAAAGTATGTTCACCACGTTGTTTGTTGTTCGCTGTGAAGTCAGTATATTACAAGTTTATTGTTAAAAGACGTAACCATTATCTACTTAGATTTTCAGAAAACGTGATAGTGCCACATCAAAGATTGCTACTTAAATTAAAAGCCCATGGTATCGGGGACGGCATAACCGACTGGGTTGAACAATGGCTGACTGACAGAAGACAGCGTGTTGTAGTAGATGTGGTATGAGCATGGTCATTAGATATATTGGGGAGAAAATACGAGATGCGTCACTGAGGGGAGAGGGAGAGAGACGGGAAATAAATGATGTGTCTGATGAACATGTGTCTCTCATTCGTTGAATAGAAACCAGTACATGGTGTCAAGAAGTGGACTATGGCTGTAAATCCATCGTATCAGATAACACTGCCGCAGCCAATGGATTGTAGGAATCCAGTAGAATGACCGAAATGGATCAGAAGATTCGAGCGGTTTAGACAAACGTCAGAACTGTCCACGAAACCTAAAAACGACCAGGTAAACACGCTGATCTACAGTATGGGCGATGAGGCAGATGGTATACTAGCATCACTCAGTGTGACTGACGAAGAAATACAGGCATATGGCACTGTTAAGGGAAAACTGGATAGCTATTTCACCGAAAGCCGAAACGTGATATATGAAAAGGTAAAGTTTAACCAGAGAAAACAGCGAAAACTAAAGTCCGGCGAAACTATCAATTGTTTCATCACGTCACTCTATAAGTTTTGGCAGAACACTGTGGTTAAGGGGCGTTATGAGACGATCTTGTGATGAACAGATTGGTTGTCGGAATAAGAGACGAACAATTGTCTGTAAAACAACTTGACGCAACATTGGCTCTGAAAAGGCTGTCGACCAAGCACGCCAGAAAGAGGGCGTAAGAAAACAGCAGACGGTTGCGCGAAGTAGTCCGCAAAGGGCGCCACTGACGTTGATGCGGAAAAGGCCATGTCAAAAAGTTGGGAAATCAAAACCTGTTTTTCAAAAAACAAGGCAAAACTGGAACAGACCAACTTCGCATCACACTCAGAAGACATGCAGACGGTGTGGCAAGGAACCGCACTCGAAACAACGTTGCTCAGCAAAAGACGTGAAGTGTCACAAATGTGCAAAAACGGGACAATTTGTATCAGTTTATTTGTCCAGCAAACAAATCGGAACAGTGCGCGATTACAGCAATGGTGCTGATTACGCATTTATGGACACCGTGGAGGACAAAACGAGCAATAAACAATGGCTGATAACACTACATTTGGGAAATTCAAACGTTCAGTTTCGCATTGACACTGGTGCAGACGAAACTGTCTTCCCAGTGGAAGTGTACAAGGAACTGCAAGATGTTAATCCTCTCAAAGTACCAGACAAAAAACTCTTTGGTGTTGGCGAAACAAGCGTTCTAACAGTTATGGGCATGTTTACATCCGTCCTATGGGGAAAGACCAGGGCAGTAACCCAGAACATCTATGTTGTCAAAGGGGTACGCAAATCATTGCATGACAACCCAGCAATAGAGGCATTGCAACTGAACAGAAGAGTTGAGTCTGTCGAAGACAAAACTGATTATCAGAACGAGTTATCGGATCTCTTTGAAGGACCGGGCAAGATGGAAGGTTCTTACACAATCACCCTGAAGGAAGATGCCCAGCCTGTCGCCATCACCGTACCACGAAGACTACCTCTGCCACTGGTGGCCAAAACAAAGAAAGAGCTGAAAAAGATGGAAGAAATGGAAGTGATAATGAGAATCGAACAACCTACTGATTGGTGTACGCCGATGGTCGTAGTCCCAAAGAAAGACGATGTCAAGATCTGCATTGACCTGACGAAGATCAACAAAAGCGTACTTCGCGAAATGCCGTCGGTTGAATATACACTAGTTGGCAGGAGCGAAATATATACCAGTTGGCAGGAGCGAAATGCCCCACATGGAACGCTGAAACATTAATGTCTGCGAGCTCTCATGAGAAAGGAGGAAGTGGCATGAGCATGATCATTAGATATATCGGGGAGACAATGCGATATGCGACACCGTGGGTAGAGGGAGAGAGACGGCGAAATAAACAATGTGTCTCATGAACCTCTGGATAGAAATCAGTACAGTAGATAGGGAGGTTTCAAACTGGAAATAAGTTATATGTGGGGTAGCACAAGGATCAGTATTGGGACCTTTATTAATCTTAATATAAATATCAATGACTTCGACGATAATATAACAAACAACGTACTAAAATTTGCGGATGACATAAAATTGTTTAGAAAGGTTAAAATGATGGTGATGAACAATGTTTACAAAACGATCTAGGCAAATTATGGAAATGTAAATGCCTACATATAGGACACGGGAACTTGGATGTAAACTATAAAATGAAAGATACTGTTTAAGGGACTAATGCAAAAAAGGGTTTAGGAGTACAATAAGTGCTGATATGAAAGTTTCTGAACAGTGTGGTATTGCAGCTTCAAAGTGTAATCAACTTCTTGGGTTGATTAGAAGAAATATAACATACAAGGAAAAAAGCTAATTATACCTCTGTATAAAGCAATAGTTAGGCCTCATTTAGAATAGTGCATACAAGCGTGGATGCCATATCGTATGAAGGATATAGATACGCTTGAACGAATACAGAGGAGAGCAACTAAAATGTTCCAGAAATGAGTGACCTTAGTTATGAAGAACGCCTATAAGAATGTGGTTTAACAACCCTAGAGACAAGGAGGTTAAGAGGAGACCAAATTGAAGTTTTTAAAATATTTAATGGTTATGAAAATATTGATAGAATATATTCTCTCACCCAAGAAAGATAGTAGAACTAGAGGACATGAGGTAACTCTTGTAATGTGACTGAGTGGCACCACCTAGCGGAATCTCCCCTGCTGTACTTCTACACTGTATGGTGGCACTTTAACCCACGAACTCTGAAACTACTGTAGCGACGCACGAATTTTTTTTTCGAATGTGGTGTTTTAAGACAGTCGGGCGATAATAGAACCAAATAAGTCAAATCATGATGACGATGCAAACCAAGGCCAGGTCAGAGTCAACCCACCCCAGTCATTGTCTCTTCGAGATGGTCCTGAAGACCAAGAGAACATGAAGTTGTGGCAGCAAGAATGACCAATTATGCCAAAATCACAAAGCTGGAACAACATCCACCGGATGTAAAAAAATCCGTATTTATTCATTGTGCGGGAGATCAGTGCTCAACATATTCAATGCTCTAGAATTTGGACACAATGAGTCCAACGATGATCTGCAAACAATGATACAGAAATTAGAGACATACTTTATTGGGGAAATTTCAACAAGCGTGACAAACAACTCCATGAGAACATTGATGGCTTCGTGACATGTCTCCGGAACCTCGCGAAGACAATATAAATATCAATGGTTTCTACGCTTGTAATGGGTGTCTGATAGTCTGATCCGGAGTAGAGTTATCCTTGGCATTCGGTTTGATGGTTATCAACAAAATACACAAGAACTTTTGAAGATTAGACAGCTTGATCTGAAAAGTTGTACACTTGCAGAAGTGCAAATGCCAGCAAGCAGATGACAGTAGACATAAAGAAGGTATATCCTGACAAAGAAGAGATCAGTAAGGTTTATGTCCTCCGCAAATAGAAAGATGGAGGTCGTCCAAAGACGCAATGGGGAAGCATATACACCAAGTGCAAGCGTAGAAACCACTTTGCTGTGGTATGCAGACCTGGAAAGAATGGAGTACACAGCAAACAGTCACGAGTGTATGCTGTCGGAGAGGAGGACAGCAGCGAATCAGAGTGCGAGATCACCAGCACAGCCTGAGAAACTGTCAATGCTGTGTCAGACGACAAGAAACCAATATACACACACATTGAAATTCACAAGCAGACAGTTACATTCCAAGTAGATCCTGGTGAGACAATAAACGTTGTCCTTTGAGGGTGGTGAAGAATATCGCATAGTCCCCCACCGAAGTCACACTAGAAATGTGGAACAGCACAACAACCCGTCCTGTGGGTAAATGTCGACTGAAAATAAGAAATCCTTCGAGTCGTCGCAATTACAGTGTCAAATTCACATTAGTAGACAGCGACTGCACATCACTGTTAGGTCGGAAAGTTGCAGAATACATGCAACTGATCAGAGTAAACTACGAGAATCTGGCACAGATTCACTCCACTCACGAATCTGAGAAACCTGGTGTACTGTCGGACTATCCCGAGGTATTTGATGGTAGTCTTGGAACACTATCTGGAACAGTTCGTTTCCATGTCGATGAAACTGCCCCACCTGTGATCAGTAGACCCAGGACGATACCTGTGTCATTGGAGAAAATGTATCCTCGGAATTGGACAGTGTAGTGTAGCAAGGTATACTCACTGAAACATGCCGTATATTTGAAATCACACCTGCTATAGAACTCTTGATGTATCACGATGTCCCAGACAGACCATGACATGTACGCCTGTTATGTAGTCGTTGAGCAGGGCTAGGCAGATCCATTGTTGGCGTGTTACGAATGCCCAGTAGTGCTAGATATTGGGCAGCACCAGACTTTCGTAACACGCCAACAATGGATCTGCCTAGCCCTGCAGATCTCAAGTCCAAGAAGTATGCGAAGTCCCGTGCTAGTCCAAGACAAGTACTCCGTCAGTGCACACAGCAGCATCTACTTCTGTGTGTACCACACCAGGCAAGACACCTACTCCTGTATCAACTAGAGTGTCACTGAGATCAAACAAAGGCATGCCAGCTGTAAAATTTAACCTGTGAACAGTTGACTACACAATTCAGTGAACATTGATGTTGTGGAACATTCATAGCAGCTGAGAAGATCATGAACATGATTAATTATATGATACGATCGTAATTTGTAGTAGTTGAGTAGGCTATGAATGCTACTGATTATGTAATTCACATTCTTAATTATATGCTTAAAGAATATGTTTCTACCATGTTTCATTTGCTTACTGCTAGATGGCTAGCATTTGTTTTTTTAACTGAATTATCAGATAATTGGTAGGATATTATAATTCCGTATTAATTGCACTGTATTTAAAAAAACAATGAAAGAGGGATGTTGTAATATGACTGAGAGCCAGTCTGGTGACTACAGTGGCACCACCTAGCGGACATGTTCGCGGATGCCATCACGCAAAACAAAAATACGAAAAATACAGAACAAAACATCACATAGAACCTCACCCGATAGTGACATAAAAAATTCAATTTTAAACGACACCGCCCCTTTAGGAATTATTGGCATTGGTCGACTGTTTGTCTCCAGAAGGTGGTGACACTTGTCATGAACGAGCCCGTGATTGTCACCACTGATGTAAGGACATCAACCTCCGACATCCCACCTGTTTTGGGGACAACCTAAAATTTCCCCCCTTCACCATTTGTTAGAGTCCATTCACCACCAATCCCACCTATTTTGAGGCCAACTCACCAATTCTTACGACCAACATTCCATCCCCAACTTCCCTGCCACAATCCCTCACGAGGGCGGACCTAGACCCTGAAACGGGGTGCCCAGTTTTCAAAAATACACACCAGCTAGGTAGCAGGATTTCTAGTGCACGCACGCACGCACACACACGCACGCACGCACGCACGCACGCACGCACGCACGCGCGCACGCATATGTCTTTCGTGAGGGGAATTGTCAAGGAAAAGCCTTATTTCTGCATGGTTAGGTGGCCTCTGATGAGTGATAGGGGCCTTATAAGTGGTGGACCATTGTATATCAGGGGAGACCGGGGCTAGTTGTTACAATTTTCAGCTAAAGTCGCTGTTTGTGAAAAGTATGTTAGATGAGTTATTTCTGTCAACGTATACAGTAAATTTATTATTTAAATTTTATTTATTATTTATTAAATTTATTATTCGTGTTAATAAATTGTACCAAACCATTGATATACCAAACTGTAGTTCCATTGTAACAACTAGCCCCGTATACGGGGCAAGTTGTTACATCATACGGGGCAAGTTGTTACATCATACGGGGCATGTTGTTACATCATACGGGGCAAGTTGTTACATCATACGGGGCATGTTGTTACATCATACGGGGCATGTTGTTACATCATACGGGGCATGTTGCTACAGTAAAGAACGCGTGGAGATCGCAAAGCAAGTGTCACTCGTACACGTTACTGTTGTTACATTAACTGGATTATACACACATATACATGTTATATGCAGTGTGCATAACAATGTAGGTGTTCACAGTTTCATATCTTAAGCTTTTCATTTTTAGTTACCAAGAGGACTCATTTCCCGGATTCTCACATAAAAAACAATTGTGGATGGAATATAAATTATTGAATCGAGTATGAAATAGTGAATGGCAATATATATGTAATGCGACTTCTGCTTGATTGAATGATACACACGTACGCACTCACGCACGAACATCCATATTTCAATGGATCGTACAATATTTATTAATTGCTCAAATAGGGCTGTGCCATAACAATTTTACAAGATTGAACAAGATTGTCAGCCAAGGCAAGACACCTAGATAGCCAGTTGACAAGGAAGCCAGTGGCTTACTGAGTCCAACAAGCTTTGTGTAACCCGCCCTTCTGATATATTTGTTATTTTTGTTTGACACTTTTGACACTTTGCAGTACAGGTTATAAATAATTACTTTATGCTTCACAAGTGAAATAAAACATTCACAGTCGCGGTTAAATAAATGTTGTTCTTTCAGTCATTATCAGCACACAACTCGCTGATTTAACTTCTACTTGGCATAACCCCTTATACTATATAGTAGACATGTTTAAAGTTTCATTCTCGAAATATAGTGTGGCTGCATGAGATAATATTATGTGGGGATACCAAAAAGCAATGAAGTGGTTAAAAAGTCATTTTTGTTCACGTCTCTTTGATTTTGTCTTTTTAACACCCGATTTTTGGACGGTGTGTCTGCTGGTGAACTTCCAACCAACTACTGTCGATGGTATCTCCATATATATGCTATGTTTTCGTAAAACAACTCTTTAACAACTTGGTCCTGTATACCACTAGCCCCAGTCTCCCATATAAACTACACCAGAGTGTACATACGAAGTATAAAGCAAACAGAATGACCACCTTTTCGTTTACATATGTAAAACAGTTAACAAATTCATGGTGTTTTATTCTTGCCATCGCCCATTCTCTTGACAATTCAATCAATTATACAGTTTGAACTTGTGTAATCATACACCGCGATCAACACCACCAGGATGGGATTGTGCGAACACCTCCTGTGCATCACAGCGATTAATTCGTTGCTTCCGGCAAAGGTCCAGAAACTTGGCACGACATGCACGAAACACCAACTTTGTAATCGTCCCACAGTCGCTTGACAACGCTGATGGAATAATTCTTAATTCTGTGTTTGTGTTGATAAGTGCGTTTCCAGAACCAGCCTAGTCACCCATGCAACCATATTGCGGCGAAACTGAAACGAAAAAAAAGTGGGTGTGGCCCAACCCCCCCCAATCCGTCACTGTCCACAACCACATTACCAGTATCAACCGAGAAGTTGACGAGAACATTTAAATAGCCGTGATGTGTGACGTCACATGTGGCGCTGACATACGTTTTCATAGAGAATAATTGTCTTTCTATGGGCTACTGCTTTGGCGATTGTTTTTCACACTGTTTTTTAAGCCTGACAACAGCTGCCAACACGTGGAAAGTCACTAAAAATGCACCGACAACAAGAATCCATTTGCGTTTAGTAGTGGCTACTACGAGGATAAGGCGTGACGGGGGGGGGGAGCAAAAGGGCGCCACCTCGTAGCGTGTCAAGAACTAATTCTGAATTGATGAACAAATCCGGTCGAAATAAACGGGGTTGCCCTGGCACCAAGATGTGCTCATGCCATCGTTATGGTAGGAACAACACCGAACAGATTATATTCTTTGGCAGCGATTGACAAGAGATATTCCTCGTTATATGTTCATCAACGCATGTTAGCACAGTTAGGACACAGCGGTGGTTGTTAGGCTGATGATCCATTTGTCACCAGTGTTTTGATCAACCAAACAGGCGCAAACCTCGTGAATTGATTCCACCATCGCTCAGTCGTTCAATTACACTGTACAGTGTATATTTTCACGTTTTCAGTCGCAATTTTACGGTAATAGAGTTTTCTATACAGGCTTAGCGATTTAACAGGGTTCCCGGTTGTGATGACGTCTCAATGGGATGACTCGAGCGGGGGAACACTGGGCAACCGTATATGGCAAGAATGTGTGTAGACACTCTATAGGTCCACTGCTTCGCCGTTGAGCATTGCAGTGTGCTTGTTATCGAAAATAAGCGTGCGTTTGCGTCCACTTCACTATACAAATATGTCCGATCGAGAAAAATAATAAAAATGCATAATGTTAGTACATGAATTTTTAGCGGAGACCCTTAGATGGCTAAAAATTAAAACATGTTGTAAAAAAAATATTAAGTATACACCCGGTATTCCCAGGCTTTCACCCATCGAATAAACGATGCGTTCAACGTCATATGGCCGTAGACATTTTATAAAATTTTTGCTCAACGTTATTAGTCAGCCAAAGATGTAGGGATGGTAAACCGAACATAAGTAATAATTCAGAATCCACACACTTATTACGTGTTATATTGATCGGATCACCCATGACTAATGGCGCGTTTGAGGTGAGCGTCCATCGAAACGCAGTTGATTCGACGGCCACCCCAAATCTACCAGAGAATGTTTTCTTTATCGGCCTGATATAACAAGGTTCCCGATTGTGGTGATGTCACAGTGGGATGACTCACGTGCTGGGAACACTGGGCAACCGTACATGGCACGAAGGCCTATGTGTGTGGAAACTGTGCGGCTGAATTCCTGCGCCGCTGTGCGTTGCAACGGGTTTATTATTGAAAAGAAGCGTATGTTTGCGTCCATTTAACCATACAGTGTAAACGTACGTCAGAACGACAATAAAGAATATATCATGTTAGTAGCCCCTACAAGATTTTTGAGGAAGCCCCGTAGACGGCTGAAAACGAAAACAGAAATAAGCGTTTATAGATTCTTGATATACTTCTGAAATAACCGTCAGGATCATGCAAACATATAATAAATGACAGTCAGAACAGATTAAAAGCATATGCCGTATGTGTAATTGATACAATATTTTACTTTTGGAAAATTGGAAAAGGTTTACATTGAAAAAATACGTTGGGTAAAACAGCAAGCACCCTAATAATTAATGATAACAACATTGCAGTAAGTACACTTAAATTGCTCACTAGGCTACGTTGACATTCCGATGTTGCAGATACGACTCAGCGTTTGTGCGTTGCTGCTTTATTTTGTACACACGACACACGTGATTTCCCATCCTTGTACATAATTGGGACACGGCAGTGGTCCACCGCAAGTAGCCTCGGTGTTGTAGAAAAGGACGCCATCCTTGCTCTCTCCTCCTCCAAGGATAACTTCCGGGGCGTTGTCCATACAGACGTAGGTTGTTCGGCCTTTGTGTGTGTAATGTTCCGCCATCAAGTAGCCAGAATACTCTTTCGTCCACCCGTCTGGACAGGTCAGTTTGGCCGGAATCATCAGTTTCGTTGGTCGGCTGGTCACAAGGCACACGGCACACGGGACGTCGTTGTTGTGCAGCGACTGTGTGTTATCGTTGGAGAACGGGTCATTTGACTGTATTTCGTATTCAGCGCCGTACAAATGGCCGCCGGACTGGAAGCCTGCCGTGGTTTTCGGTCCCCATTCTGGGTCTCTTGGCATGCAAAGATAGTTCGAGCCACCACCGCTGTGTGTATGGGATGACCCGGCTACGACACCTTGAACAACAATACAGCCGAAGATGTTTAATCGTACAATCTTCAAAAGAATATCAGGTGTGCCTCGTAGGGGCCTGCATGCATATTCTACCTGCTTTCACAATTAAGACATTGCGAGAGGTGCGAAACAGGCGCTGTCTAAGGGAACTTCGGAAGACATATGAATACAATAAAAATATTGATAGAAATATGTATTTTTTCTCTAAAGAAAGCAGAACTAGAGGACATGAAGTAAAGTTAGTGAAGGATTAGTGTAGATTGGATATCAGGAAGTACTCATTCTCACAGAGGACAGTAAATGAATGGAACAGATTATCTACGGATTGTATAACCGCTAGCAGCGTGAATATGTTTAAAAACAGGTTGGACACATATCTCAGGAGGGCGGGTTACACGTAGACGAACACTGATGGACTCTCGATAAGCCAATGGCTTCCTTGTCCACTTGCCATCTGGGCCTTTGGCTTGGATGGCAAATCTTGTTAAATTTTGTTAAATAAAAATATGAAACAAATATAATAAACATCGTAGCTTCATCGAGTTTACTAGAAATACATAGACTTAATCAACAACAGAGAACACTACATCGCTAAAATACTTGCCCCAGTAGAGCAGCTGTGAGCCAGTTCCCGAACACATCTTCCGTCCCCACCGGATGTACACAGCGCCTCCTCTCTGCGACCGTTGATTGTCAGTGCCTGAAGAGTTAGTTCGAGCAACAGTAATATTCTCTGAAGTACTCGCTGTATGAGGACTATTATATAATTTTAGATATAATTTATTTCACGACTGAAATATTTTATTGACTGCTTTCGTGTATTTAGTGTTGTGTCATGTGGTCATTTTTACGGTGTCACGTGGGCAGCTCTGGAAATAAGATTCTAGTCAGGCTTGGGTAGACTGCGATCCAAAAATGCCGCCGTATAATCATCAAGGTTAGACAAGTTGGAGAAAAATACAACGGATTCTGACGTAAAGAGGTATGTGAAAATATTTACACTGAAACACCAAGCTTACATCACCAGGAGAGAATTGTTATTAGTAAGAACATGTAAAACAGATGGCGTTACCCACCGGTCTCGTCGATTTTCACTTCCAGTTGTTTCATGGTCGCTCGCAGATCAGGTATAGCAGCGACGACCTTGTTGACCAAAGTGAGCTGCGCCTGTAGACTGTCCACGACGGCTTTCAGTTCCATGACGTCTCGCATTCGCTGACTGACACAGACGTCACGGAAGGAGTAGGTGCACAGTCCGTCGTTAGACACTGCTCCCCTCGTGAGCTGACCGAGGGCATCCCCGCCAAAGACGACGAAGAGAAACGCCAGTTGAACGTACGTCGTCATCATGTTTACCAGTTGCTGAAGTCTGCTGTTTTCGTTCGTGTCGTCCCTTTAAGTATCGCGTTGACCCGATGTGTCACTAGCCACGTCATAGGAGGTTGTCTACCGATAACAACTGACTGAATTTTACCCAGAGAAGTCGAGTCAAGGGTGATGAGTATACCCTCCAAGCGGTCCTAAGCACTGGAATCTGGATACTGCACTATAAAACTTTCCTTTTAACATTTGATAGGGTGCTGGTGTTAACTATGATCATTTTAAATCTACTACTAAATAACAGTTGCACTGATTTGAAACATTTACTAAAGCATTCAGAATTGCTGTGCGTCTCATTACGTAAAATAAAGCAATATGCAAATAATTATGCCCTACTGACTGCATATTGAAATGCTGAAGGTCACAATACGATAATAAATGCAATTTTGTAAATGTATAAATACTTCATAATTTGAGATTTGTTGCTTGTAATCGACAATACACATTTGAGCAAAGTATATGTGACATGTTTGGTATGATGAAACAAAATAATAAATTGAAAGATGAATACACTTTCTAAATTTGCGAACATCATAAGCAAACTCGTTGTGAAAAAAAACAAAAGAATACTCGTGAAAAAAAAACCAGAATAGTATTTGCCTTAAATGTTCTGCAATTGTGCCACATGTCCACAGTCACCTCACCGTAGGGAGCCTCGACAACAACACACGAAGAGGATCTGGGAATGTTGAATCAACCGTTCTATTTCTTAGGCCCACATCCGCCTTGCACATGTTTCAGCACAGTAATTTATTTATGGCGTTGTGTATACAGTCGTAAACAGCACATATCAGATTGCAAGTACCCGAGTAAGAATGTCACCTAAAATAGTGAATAGGAAGGACACACCCATATCACGGTTATCCGGCGGCGAGGGACGGAAATATAAGTTACATTTCGATTGTAAACAAAACGTACGGTTCTAACCAAAGATGTCCGACAATGTGAATCATTGTGGTTCACTGGTATGGTAATGCAGCATGGTTTACGTCTTAGGCTTCTTTACCCACATCCGTGTAGCACATGTTTCAAATGTTATGAGTGCATTCTAGATAACACAGTAATTTTGTTGTGGCGTCATGTATACAGTCGTAAACAGCACATATCAGATGGCAAATACCCGAGTACGAACGTCGCCTAAAGTAGCGAAAGTTAACAGAAAGGGCACATCCACGTCGCTGTTATCCGACAGCGAAGGTCTGAGACAGAATTTACATTCAAATAAAAAAGCGTATGGCACTAACCAGACATGTGTTTCACTGGTTTAGTAATACAGCATGCATGGTTGACGGCTTGGTCATCCTGCAATCGAATATATGTATATATATATATATATATATATATATATATATATATATATATATTCTTAGAAGAGCAATTTAGTGGAAGTATGGTTCTATGACGACATTTTTACAAAAACATTTAAAGTAATCAGCGACCTCATGCTTTTGGTCGAGGGAACCGGGGTTCAAAACCCCCTGTTGCCGTTTTGAAACTTTGGCAATTTCGTTCACCCTCCTTTTGCCTGTGTCTTTCGGAAGAGACACTTAGGGCCGTTGGTCCATCCCTTCTATCTGGTGTCTATGCCAGGGGACGTACAAAATCACATACAGGGAAAACGAAAACCTTGGTCTTGTTGCTGGGTCCACGGACTTGTTGGAACTCAAGCCAAAAAACAAACAAACAAACAAACTGAAACAATCAGGCTATGTTTACGCTTACACGTATATATCAACATCTATTTACAAGATGATATTTTAATAGAATAAGGAAAACCATACATTAACACTTAACCCATAACGGAATGATAATGCAAAATGAGTATTCGTCGGGGCGGACGAACCCATGAAGCCTTGCTGATGCTAACTCAGTTAAACATTTATTCATTTCCTTAAAAGTTTACCGCAGACCTGACAATGTGTGTACAAGTTTACACAATCGGTTAAGTACTATGTAGCTGGAACATCACCAACAAGTGATTGTCGCCGTAAACTCTGTCACTTTTCAAATGGAATGTAAACAAAACGGATAAGGAAGTTCAAGGAACTTCGTATACAAACACATCCGTCAGACACATAGAGAAAAAATGGCTCATCGCGTATCCGTTGACAATATAAAGGCATTTTATATGCGTTCAGTATGACACGTTGGCGTGTTTTAAAGTCAGTGATAGTTGAACAACTTGCAGGAGTGTCTGCGCCCTAAATTAATGGCAATAATTCGGTTGGGATAAGTAGGTAAACGTAATGAGCGTTGCAGGAGTGTCACAAGGCCGATCCTCACTCGCTGACGTTTTCGTTGGTACATCCGGGATCATTACATAAGCCGCGATGTCATATTATCTCAACCAATTCTTCCTGTTTTTAATCGACGTAGTCTCGTGCTTTGTTGTTAGTGTCGCTGAATGGAACTGGATGTATTCATTAGGTTTGATCTTTTTATTTTCAGAATTGATTGAAACGATGCACATACCGTTGTTACGCGACCGACAAAACGGATCGTTTGAGACAAAAACATTTGAGGCAAACCTTCCTCCTCTCGTCCCAAACAAAAGTCAAATATATATTATGTCAAGGCCAGACTCCCACCTATCACCTATTTTGGAGGTCAACCTCCCACTTCCCACCATTTTTAAGGATCAACCTCCCATGTGCCAATTCCTGCCGCACCCTCTCATTAGCGCGATCACAAGTTCTCGTTCCCGCGGTTATTTTTAGTGTCTTTCCGTAAACGCGAAACGCATTCCTGTGTATGTTTGTATGACGTCTGCGCACGGATGTCACAGTAAAACGCCACGAAACGTCCGTGCGCGGACGTCATATAAAATCGGCATTCTTGTCCACTTGTCATCATCTGTTTAAATCTTGTTAAACAGCTGCCGCGGGTTGTGTTGTAGAATTGGTAACACTATAATTTGTAATGTTATTTATATAATTTGTGTTCACAACTCCCACATCAAAATCTCACATTTCACCTCCCACCTATTTTTGAAGTCTACCTGTCACACCCCCGCAATTGTGTGGTTTGTAGTAATACATCTCACTGTTTGGGCTACCATGGGAACAAGGCAAAATTCAGAGGTCACGTTTATTTCATTTTACCACAAAATCAATTTCTGAGAAGAAGAAATTAATATTAGTAACAATTAATCTACGGTAACTTATTAACCATTTTGGCGCACTGCACAATAGTGTCGCCACACAGCGGACCGAGAACCAACCAAATTGGCACCGTTGTAATGACAGTGGCGCTACATAGTGAGCAGGAAGCAACCAACCAGTTAATTTGCTTTCCGGATAGTAATGATCGTATGACATAATTCGTTGAGGCGCTGACAGCAGGTTCGTATTAGAAAAGAAAACATTTGATGCTGGCCCAGGCAGTCTGCCATGGTGGTGCATCCCAGTCCTACAGTGTACAGCTTGACAATGGCTGTGTAGTTCGGCGAAACATATCACAAATAAACACCACCAACGAGACTGATCTGGATTTCTCACGTCACGATGTTTGTCCAATACAACTTCCGTGTCAAGAAGACGCGGGAAGATCAAATATCTGCAGAAGAACAGCTTGTTCGCCCGACCGAGCCACCTCCTCAGCATCAGGGAGTCGTACCTCCTGACCAGAACAGTGCCAGTCCGATGGTTGGGCACTGGGATGGCAATAGTGAATAGTTTATGTTTTATGGTTTATGTGTATTTTTTGATACGAAAAAGGGGCGCATTATTATGATGTTAGCTGACTTAGTTTATAAGCCTGGAAGGAGATATCAATATGGTAAATTGCACATATTGGAAACTTTGGAACAGATGACTGACGTAGATCTGAGCAAATGTGTGTACGCTACTGTGTCATGATTAAACGTTATTACTTCGTGCGCTATATAAATAGATGCGTGTCGCGTAAAGCGTACGCGATCCGATACGAGTTGACAAAAGGCCAAAAGTTAATGAGTTAGAGACGCAGGCGTCCCGTTAGCCAAATTACAAGTGTGTGGTAAAACTTTGAGGTTTAATCTTGACCAGTAAAGAATAGAGGACTATGTGACGTTTATGTTTGGAGGAATCGTGGAGATTCGCTCCTAAATTCACGCGAACGTGCAATACGGGAAAGAGAGACGCTAATTTTCAAAGTGAGGTCGACGGAGGGACACGGAGACGTGTGTGTGTGCGTGCGTGTGTGCGTGCGTGCGTATGTGTGTGTGTGCGTGCGTGCGTGCGTGCGTGCGTGCGTGCGTGCGTATGTGTGTGCGTGTGTGTGGAAAACACGTGAAGTTCCTTCCACGACGTCACGAAAACTGCGGGTCTAAAATGTAATAACCAGTTGCCGTCGTGCCTGTTCAAGGGCGAGGGAAAGTGTCACCGATGTGGATATGATTGGATATACTTTGTTTACCTGTGATTCATTTTCCATTATACTTATGTTTTTATTTACCTTTGATTAATGTTTCATATACGTACCTCCAGTAATAATCAGGAGTGTGTCGTAATGTGTTACCGATGTGGATACGATTGGATATACTTTGTTTACCTGTGATTCATTTTCCATTATACTTATGTTTTTATTTACCTTTGATTAATGTTTCATATACGTACCTCCAGTAATAATCAGGAGTGTGTCGTAATGTGTTACCGCAAACCAGTCGATAGTAACATTTGATGGCAGCACATAATCAAAAAGGTTTCTACCGGGAGATACTCCGCACTGTTTGCACTAACTACTATGTTTTGGGGCGTATCAAAGCATATCTATATATTAAATACCTGACTTCATTGTTGTGACCTTTTGGCTAACGTCATTTCATGAGCGTTGAATTTAACTTTGCGGCCCGCTCCTAGACAGAGGCACTTGTGAACGAAGTTATAGATCCATGACATGCACAGTAACATTGTAATCTGCCCCTTAACATGTGGGAAAAACTATGGTTTTCACCACATTTGTCCAACAATGTGTATCGTAGTGATTTGTTTGGATTGTATGGTTGGCGCTTTTGTGTTCCCAGATTCAAACATTAATGGGTTAATTTCGTAAATCACATTTCATCATGGCAACTGGCAGTTAAGTAGGTCGCATCTTTATATACTCCACGGTTACTACAACCAAACACATCGCCGTCAGTTGGAATGAAACGACAGACCTCGTTCGTCTTAATGCTTGATTAGCGCCTACTAAAATCATACTCTGTATACGTTTATATAAAGAAACACATGTTTATCTCATAACATTCAGGCAATCAATTTTATTTAAAAAAACACGCATATTGAAGTAAAGATGTCATTACTACATTACATAACTGTAAATTGTTGAAAAAGGCAAGAATGACCTTAATATTTGTATTTCTTGCCCTAATACTTACATCCACCCAACAGCGTTTATTCAAACAAATTCAAACAAAATCAGTTAGTAATTCATTATAAACAAACAAGTTGTAAGTGAAATGTTTGAAAGGAATAATACAGAGGTGAAATATTTATAAAGTTGTGTTACTCCCTTACTAAAAAAAATCTAAACTTGGTAATACAAAGCATGGAACCAACATTTTTATACAATGCACTATTTGTTTTTCGAAGCGTCATTGACGGACGCACCAAATCTACTTTTACGCAAGGTGGCGCTGCGAACCTACAATAACCATTCGCACTGCCTAGATGGGTATCTTTGGTATGAATACTGTTGACTGTTTGGAGATGTTTACAATCCTCAACAAGTTAAGATTGCTTTTTAATATTTGAATATGTGTACATTTTCGTGAAATTTTCTTCCATCAATATTAAAAATTATAGATAAATAGACAACCGCATGCACCATCTCACATTCCAGTAATATATACGTCCAGTATTTTCTAGGTTATTATAATGCGTCGTACGATGAAACTCAATCATATACGAAGTGTCCGCAGTAGTTCGCAGAGTAGTGTAGACTATACTCCTGAAATAATGCCAGGATCATGTCGATACAAGATAATTGACAGTCAGAAAGGAAACCATATGCCGTATGTGTAATTGATACAATATTCCATTTTACTTTTGCACATTTCAAAAGGCTTTGAATTGAAAACAAACGGCTTGCGTTAAACTACAAGCGCCCTAATAATTAACGACGGCAACACTGCAGTGAGTTATGTTGCAGATACGACTCAGAGTGGATGCCTTTCCTGATTTATTTTGTACACACGACACACGTAATTTCCCATCCTTCTACATAACTGGGACACGGCAGCGCTCCACCACAAGTAGGCTCGATGACGTAGAAAAGAACGCCATTCTTATTCACCCCTCCACCTAGGATAACTTCCGGGGCGTTATCCATACATACATAGGTTCTTCGGCCTTTGTATGTGTAATGTTCCGCCATCAAGTAGCCGGAATATTCCTTCGTCCACCCGTCTGAACAGGTCATTTTGGCTGGGAACATCAGCTTCGTTGGTCGGCTGGTCACAAGGCACACGGCACACGGGACGTAGTTGTCGTCTAGCGACTGCGCGTTAACTTTGGAGAACGGGTCGTTTGATTGTATTTCGTATTCAGCGCCGTACAAATGGCCGCCGGACTGGAAGCCTGCCGTGGTTTTTCCCCATTCAGGGTCTCTTGGCAAGCAGAGATAGTTCGAGCCACCACCACTGTGTGTATGGTGTGACCGGCTACGACACCTTGAACAACAACAAATATGAAGATCTTCAAAAGAATACCAGGTGTGTTTTATAAATGTTTATATTGTCTGCATTCGACAGTTCTTTGGGTATTTTGAGAGAATGTGCACTTTTTGACTACCTCCTTTGCTTTTTGACGATACCAAAAACATATAAGTAGAGTCAAATTCTGAAAATATTATAATGAACGTGCCATTTCCCGAACACGTCTTCCTTCCGCAGCGGATGTACACAGCGCCGCCTTTCGACGAATGTTGATTGTCAGTTACTGAAAAGTTAGTTCGAACTACAATAATATTAGTAGTTGGGCTTGTGTAGATTACCGTCTTGAACTTCCGTCGTATAATCATAAGCTCAGTGTAACTCATCAGTGTTATGTACTGTGTTACTTTGTTAATATAAACTAATGTTTGTCCTTATTTGATTGGGGACACCAATATATTATTATGCAAAATGTCGTAATAACACTGTGATCTCGAGGAGGAAGCCCGTTTCTCCCGACAACATAGGCACTCCGCCGCAAGACGGTCAGTAGTGTAGGAAGAAGGAGATATTATGTGCCACCAACCTTACACCACCAGGAGAGAAGTGTCATTAGTAAGAAGGTGTATAACAGATGACGTTACCCACCGGTCTCCTCTTGTGTCTTGTCTTTTACATCGTCGATTTTCACTTCCAGTTGTTTCATGGTCGCCCGCAGATCAGGTATAGCAGCGACGACCTTGTTGACCAAAGTGAGCTGCGCCTGTAGACTGTCCACGACGGCTCTCAGTTCCATGACGTCCCGCATACGCTGACTGACACAGACGTCACGGAAGGTGTAGGTGCACAGCCCGTCGTTAGATACTGCTCCCCTCGTGAGCTGACCGAGGGCATAGCCGCCAAAGACGACGAAGAGAAACGCCAGTTGAACGTACGTCGTCATCATGTTTACCAGTTGCTGAAGTCTGCTGTTTTCGTCCGTGTCGTCCCTTTAAGTATCGCCATGACTCGATGTGTCACTAGCCACGTCATAGGAGGTTGTCTACCGATAACAAACTGAGTGCTACATAGTTAAGTCGATTCCTGGGTGATGTGTAATACTTCGAGCAGTCATAAGCACTGGAATCTGAATACCGCACTACAAAGCTTTCCTTTTAACATTTGATAGCGCGCTGGTGCTAACTATGGTCATTTTAAATCTACTGTTAAACAACAGTTTCACTGATTTGACACATTTACTGAAACACGTAGAATTTCTACGCATCTCATTACCATATGCAATAAGCAAATATTTAGGCCCTACTGACTACATATTGAAATGCTGGAGGTCACAATACGATAATACGTGTAATTGTCACCACTGATCTAAGGACATCAACCTCCGACATCCCTCCTGTTTTGAGGACAACCTACAATTTCCCACCTTCACCATTTTTTAGAGTCCACTTCAAACCAATCCCACCTATTTTGAGGCCAACTCACCAGTTCTTACCAACATTCCACCCCCAACTTCCCTGCCACAATCCCTCACGAGGGCGGATTTAGACCCTGAAACGGGGTGCCCAGTTTCCAAAAATACACACCAGCTAGGTAGCAGGATTTCTAGTGCACGCACGCACGCACGCACGCACGCACGCACGCACGCACGCACGCACATGTCTTTCGTGGCGGAAAATTGTCAAGGAAAAGCCTTATTTCTGCATGGTTAGGTGGCTTCTGATGAGTGATAGGGGCCTTATAAGTGGTGGACCATTGTATATCAGGGGAGACCGGGGCTAAAGTCACTGTTTGTGAAAAGTATGTTAGATGAGTTATTTCTGTCAACGTATACATTAAATTTATTATTCGTGTTAATAAAATGTACCAAACCATTGATATACCAAACTGTAGTTAGGTGGATATGTGAAGTTTCTCAGGCGTGGTCAACTGTAACAACTAGCCCCGTATGCGGGGCAAGTTGTTACATCATACGGGGCAAGTTGTTACATCATACGGGGCATGTTGCTACAGCAAAGAACGCGTGGATGGCAAAGCAAGTGTCACTCATACACGTTACTGTTGTTACATTAACTGGATTATACACACATATACATGTTATATGCAGTGTGCATAACAATGTAAGTGTTCACAGTTTCATATCTTAAGCTTTTCATTTTTAGTTACCAAAGAGGACTCATTCCCCGGATTCTCACATAACAAACAATTGTGGATGGAATATAAATTATTGAATCGAGTATGAAATAGTGAATGGCAATATATATGTAATGCGACATCTGCTTGATTGAATGATACACACGTACGCACTCACGCACTCACATCCATATTTCAATGGATCGTACAATATTTATTAATTGCTCAAATAGGGCTGTGCCATAACAATTTTACAAGATTGAACAAGATTGTCACCCAAGGCAAGACACCTAGATAGCCAGTTGACAAGGAAGCCAGTGGCTTACTGAGTCCAACAAGCTTTGTGTAACCCGCCCTTCTGATATATTTGTTATTTTTGTTTGACACTTTTGACACTTTGCAGTACAGGTTATAAATAATTACTTTATGCTTCACAAGTGAAATAAAACATTCACAGTCGCGGTTAAATAAATGTTGTTCTTTCAGTCATTATCAGCACACAACTCGCTGATTTAACTTCTACTTGGCATAACCCCTTATACTATATAGTAGACATGTTTAAAGTTTCATTCTCGAAATATAGTGTGGCTGCATGAGATAATATTATGTGGGCATACCAAAAAGCAATGAAGTGGTTAAAAAGTCATTTTTGTTCACGTCTCTTTGATTTTGTCTTTTTAACACCCGATTTTTGGACGGTGTGTCTGCTGGTGAACTTCCAACCAACTACTGTCGATGGTATCTCCATATATGTGCTATGTTTTCGTAAAACAACTCTTTAACAACTTGGTCCTGTATACCACTAGTCCCAGTCTCCCATATAAACTACACCAGAGTGTACATACGAAGTATAAAGCAAACAGAATGACCACCTTTTCGTTTACATATGTAAAACAGTTAACAAATTCATGGTGTTTTATTCTTGCCATCGCCCATTCTCTTGACAATTCAATCAATTATACAGTTTGAACTTGTGTAATCATACACCGCGATCCACACCACTAGGATGGGATTGTGCGAACACCTCCTGTGCATCACAGCGATTAATTCGTTGCTTCCGGCAAAGGTCCAGAAACTTGGCACGACATGCACGAAACACCAACTTTGTAATCGTCCCACAGTCACTTGACAACGCTGATGGAATAATTCTTAATTCTGTGTTTGTGTTGATAAGTGCGTTTCCAGAACCAGCCTAGTCACCCATGCAACCATATTGCGGCGAAACTGAAACGAAAAAAAAGTGGGTGTGGCCCAACCCCCCCCCAATACGTCACTGTCCACAACCACATTACCAGTATCAACCGAGAAGTTGACGAGAACATTTAAATAGCCGTGATGCGTGATGTCACATGTGGCGCTGACATACGTTTTCATAGAGAATAATTGTCTTTCTATGGGCTACTGCTTTGGCGATTGTTTTTCACACTGTTTTTTAAGCCTGACAACAGCTGCCAACACGTGGAAAGTCACTAAAAATGCACCGAAAACAAGAATCCATTAGCGTTTAATAATGGCTACTACGAGGATAAGGCGTGACGGGGGGGGGGAGCAAAAGGGCGCCACCTCGTAGCGTGTCAAGAAATAATTCTGAATTGATGAACAAATCCGGTCGAAATAAACGGGGTTGTCCGGGCACCAAGATGTGCTCATGCCATCGTTATGGTAGGAACAACACCGAACAGATTATATTCTTTGGCAGCGATTGACAAGAGATATTCCTCGTTATATGTTCATCAACGCATGTTAGCACAGTTAGGACACAGCGGTGGTTGTTAGGCTGATGATCCATTTGTCACCAGTGTTTTGATCAACCAAACAGGCGCAAACCTCGTGAACTGATTCCACCATCGCTCAGTCGTTCAATTACACTGTACAGTGTATATTTTCACGTTTTCAGTCGCAATTTTACGGTAATAGAGTTTTCTATACAGGCTTAGCGATTTAACAGGGTTCCCGGTTGTGATGACGTCTCAATGGGATGACTCGAGCGGGGGAACACTGGGCAACCGTATATGGCAAGAATGTGTGTAGACACTCTATAGGTCCACTGCTTCGCCGTTGAGCATTGCAGTGTGCTTGTTATCGAAAATAAGCGTGCGTTTGCGTCCACTTCACTATACAAATATGTCCGATCGAGAAAAATAATAAAAATGCATAATGTTAGTACATGAATTTTTAGCGGAGACCCTTAGATGGCTAAAAATTAAAACATGTTGTAAAAAAAATATTAAGTATACACCCGGTATTCCCAGGCTTTCACCCATCGAATAAACGATGCGTTCAACGTCATATGGCCGTAGACATTTTATAAAAATTTTGCTCAACGCTATTAGTCAGCCAAAGATGTAGGGATGGTAAACCGAACATAAGTAATAATTCAGAATCCACACACTTATTACGTGTTATATTGATCGGATCACCCAGGACTAACGGCGCGTTTGAGGTGAGCGTCCATCGAAACGCAGTTGATTCGACGGGCAACCCAAATCTACCAGAGAATGTTTTCTTTACCGGCCTGATATAACAAGGTTTCCGATTGTGGTGATGTCACAGTGGGATGACTCACGCGCTGGGAACACTGGGCAACCGTACATGGCACGAAGGCCTATGTGTGTGGACACTGTGCGGCTGAATTCCTGCGCCGCTGTGCGTTGCAACGGGTTTATTATTGAAAAGAAGCGTATGTTTGCGTCCATTTAACTATACAGTGTAAACGTATGTCAGAACGACAAAAAAGAATGTATCATGTTAGTAGCCCCTACAAGATTTTTGAGGGAGCCCCGTAGATGGCTGAAAACGAAAACAGAAATAAGCGTTTTTAGATTCTTGATATACTTCTGAAATAACCGTCAGGATCATGCAAATATATAATAAATGACAGTCAAAACAGATTAAAAGCATATGCCGTATGTGTAATTGATACAATATTTTACTTTTGGAAAATTGAACAGGGTTTACATTGAAAAAATACGTTGGGTAAAACAGCAAGCACCCTAATAATTAACGATAACAACATTGCAGTAAGTACACTTAAATTGCTACATTGACATTCCGATGTTGCAGATACGACTCAGCGTTAGTGCGTTGCTGCTTTATTGTGTACACACGACACACGTGATTTCCCATCCATTTACATAACTGGGACACGGCAGTGGTCCACCGCAAGTAGCCTCGGTATTGTAGAAAAGGACGCCATCGCTGTTCCGTCCTCCTCCAAGGATAACTTCCGGGGCGTTGTCCATACAGACGTAGGTTGTTCGGCCTTTGTGTGTGTAACGTTCCGCCATCAAGTAGCCAGAATACTCTTTCGTCCACCCGTCTGGACAGGTCAGTTTGGCCGGAATCATCAGTTTCGTTGGTCGGCTGGTCACAAGGCACACGGCACACGGGACGTCATTGTCGTGCAGCGACTGTGCGTTAGCGTTGGAGAACGGGTCATTTGACTGTATTTCGTATTCAGCGCCGTACAAATGGCCGCCGGACTGGAAGCCTGCCGTGGTTTTCGGTCCCCATTCTGGGTCTCTTGGCATGCAAAGATAGTTCGAGCCACCACCGCTGTGTGTATGGTGTGACCCGGCTACGACACCTTGAACAACAATACAGCCGAAGATGTTTAATCGTACAATCTTCAAAAGAATATCAGGTGTGCCTCATAGGGGCCTGCATGCATATTTAACCTGCTTTCACCATTAAGACATTGAGGTGCGAAACAGGCGCTGTCTAAGGGAACTTCGGAAGACATATGAATACAATAAAAATATTGATAGAAATATGTTTTTTTTCTCTAAAGAAAGCAGAACTAGAGGACATGAAGTAAAGTTAGTGAAGGATCAGTGTAGATTGGATATCAGGAAGTACTCATTCTCACAGAGGACAGTAAATGAATGGAACAGATTATCTACGGATTGTATAACCGCTAGCAGCGTGAATATGTTTAAAAACAGGTTGGACACATATCTCATGAGGGCGGGTTACACCTAGACGAACACTGATGGACTCTCAATAAGCCAATGGCTTCGTTGTCCACTTGCCATCTGGGCCTTTGGCTTGGATGGCAAATCTTGTTAAATTTTGTTAAATAAAAATATGAAACAAATATAATAAACATCGTAGCTACATCGAGTTTACTAGAAATACATATACTTAATCAACAACAGAGAACACTACATCGCTAAAATACTTGCCCCAGTAGAGTAGCTGTGAGCCAGTTCCCGAACACATCTTCCGTCCCCACCGGATGTACACAGCGCCTCCTCTCTGCGACCGTTGATTGTCAGTGCCTGAAGAGTTAGTTCGAGCAACAATAATATTCTCTGAAGTACTCGCTGTATGAGGACTATTATATAATTTTAGATATAATTTATTTCACGACTGAAATATTTTGTTGACTGCTTTCATGTATTTAGTGTTGGGTCATGCGGTCACTTTTACGGTGTCAAGTGGGCAGCTCTGGAAATAAGATTCTAGTCAGGCTTGGGTAGACTGCGATCCAAAAATGCCGCCGTATAATCATCAAGGTTAGACAAGTTGGAGAAAAATACAACGGATGCTGACGTAAAGAGGTATGTGAAAATATTTACACTGAAACACCAAGCTTACATCACCAGGAGAGAATTGTTATTAGTAAGAACATGTAAAACAGATGGCGTTACCCACCGGTCTCCTCTTGTGTCTTGTCTTTTACGTCGTCGATTTTCACTTCCAGTTGTTTCATGGTCGCTCTCAGATCAGGTATAGCAGCGACGACCTCGTTGACCAAAGTGAGTTGCGCCTGTAGACTGTCCACAACGGCTTTCAGTTCCATGACGTCTCGCATTCGCTGACTGACACAGACGTCACGGAAGGTGTAGGTGCACAGTCCGTCGTTAGACACTGCTCCCCTCGTGAGCTGACCGAGGGCATCCCCGCCAAAGACGACGAAGAGAAACGCCAGTTGAACGTACGTCGTCATCATGTTTACCAGTTGCTGAAGTCTGCTGTTTTCGTTCGTGTCGTCCCTTTAAGTATCGCGTTGACCCGATGTGTCACTAGCCACGTCATAGGAGGTTGTCTACCGATAACAACTGACTGAATTTTACCCAGAGAAGTCGAGTCAAGGGTGATGAGTATACCCTTCAAGCGGTCCTAAGCACTGGAATCTGAATACTGCACTATAAAACTTTCCTTTTAACATTTGATAGGGTGCTGGTGTTAACTATGATCATTTTAAATCTACTATTAAATAACAGTTGCACTGATTTGAAACATTTACTAAAGCATTCAGAATTGCTGTGCGTCTCACTACGTAAAATAAAGCAATATGCAAATAATTTTGCCCTACTGACTGCATATTGAAATGCTGAAGGTCACCATACGATAATAAATGCAATTTTGTAAATGTATAAATACTTCATGATTTGAGATTTGTTGCTTGTAATCGACAATACACATTTGAGCAAAGTATATGTGACATGTTTGGTATGATGAAACAAAATAATAAATTGAAAGATGAATACACTTTCTAAATGTGCGAACATCATAAGCAAACTCGTTGTGAAAAAAAACAAAAGAATACTCGTGAAAAAAAAAACAGAATAGTATTTGCCTTAAATGTTCTGCAATTGTGCCACATGTCCACAGTCACCTCACCGTAGGGAGCCTCGACAACAACACACGAAGAGGATCTGGGAATGTTGAATCAACCGTTCTATTTCTTAGACCCATATCCGCCTTGCACATGTTTCAGCACAGTAATTTATTTATGGCGTTGTGTATACAGTCGTAAACAGCACATATCAGATGGCAAGTACCCGAGTAAGAATGTCACCTAAAATAGTGAATAGGAAGGGCACACCCATATCACTGTTATCCGGCGGCGAGGGACGGAAATATAAGTTACATTTCGATTGTAAACAAAACGTACGGTTCTAACCAAACATGTCCGACAATGTGAATCATCGTGGTTCACTGGTATGGTAATGCAGCATGGTTTACGTCTTAGGCTTCTTTACCCACATCCGTGTAGCACATGTTTCAAATGTTATGAGTGCATTCTAGATAACACAGTAATTTTGTTGTGGCGTCATGTATACAGTCGTAAACGACACATATCAGATGGCAAATACCCGAGTACGAACGTCGCCTAAAGTAGCGAAAGTTAACAGAAAGGGCACATCCACATCGCTGTTATCCGACAGCGAAGGTCTGAGACAGAATTTACATTCAAATAAAAAAGCGTATGGCTCTAACCAGACATGTGTTTCACTGGTTTAGTAATGCAGCATGCATGGTTGACGGCTTGGTCATCCTGCAATCGAATATATGTATATATATATATATATATATATATATATATATATATATATATATATATATATATATATATATATATATATATATATATATATATATATATATATATATATATATATATATATATATATATATATATTCTTAGAAGAGCAATTTAGTGGAAGTATGGTTCTATGACGACATTTTTACAAAAACATTTCAAGTAATCAGCGACATCATGCTTTTGGTCGAGGGAACCGGGGTTCAAAACCCCCTGTTGCCGTTTTGAAACTTTGGCAATTTCGTTCACCCTCCTTTTGCCTGTGTCTTTCGGAAGAGACACTTAGGGCCGTTGGTCCATCCCTTCTATCTGGTGTCTATGCCAGGGGACGTACAAAATCACATACAGGGAAAACGAAAACCTTGGTCTTGTTGCTGGGTCCACGGACTTGTTGGAACCCAAGCCAAAAAACAAACAAACAAACAAACTGAAACAATCAGGCTATGTTTACGCTTACACGTATATATCAACATCTATTTACAAGATGATATTTTAATAGAATAAGGAAAACCATACATTAACACTTAACCCTTAACGGAATGATAATGTAAAATGAGTATTCGTCGGGGCGGACGAACCCATGAAGCCTTGCTGATGCTAACTCAGTTAAACATTTATTAATTTCCTTAAAAGTTTACCGCAGACCTGGCAATGTGTGTACAATTTTACACAATCGGTTAAGTACTATGTAGCTGGAACATCACCAACAAGTGATTGTCGCCGTAAACTCTGTCACTTTTCACATGGAATGTAAACAAAACGGATAAGGAAGTTCAAGGAACTTCGTATACAAACACATCCATCAGACACATAGAGAAACAATGGCTCATCGCGTATCCGTTGACAATATAAAGGCATTTTATATGCGTTCAGTATGACACGTTGGCGTGTTTTAAAGTCAGTGATAGTTGAAAAACTTGCAGGAGTGTCTGCGCCCTAAATTAATGGCAATAATTCGGTTGGGATAAGTAGGTAAACGCAGTGAGCGTTGCAGGAGTGTCACAAGGCCGATCCTCACTCGCTGACGTTTTCGTTGGTACATCCGGGATCATTACATAAGCCGCGATGTCATATTATCTCAACCAATTCTTCCTGTTTTTAATCGACGTAGTCCCGTGCTTTGTTGTTAGTGTCGCTGAATGGAACTGGATGTATTCATTAGGTTTGATCTTTTTATTTTCAGAATTGGTTGAAACGATGCACATACCGTTGTTACGCGACCGACAAAACGGATCGTTTGAGACAAAAACATTTGAGGCAAATCTCCCTCCTCTCGTCCCAAACAAAAGTCAAATATATATTATGTCAAGGCCAGCCTCCCACCTATCACCTATTTTGAGGCCAACCTCCCACTTCCCACCATTTTTAAGGATCAACCTCCCATGTGCCAATTCCTGCCGCACCCTCTCATTAGCGCGATCACGAGTTCTCGTTCCCGCGGTTATTTTTAGTGTCTTTCCGTAAACGCGAAACGCATTCCTGTGTGTGTTTGTATGACGTCTGCGCACGGATGTCACAGTAAAACGCCACGAAACGTCCGTGCGCGGACGTCATATAAAATCGGCATTCTTGTCCACTTGTCATCATCTGTTTAAATCTTGTTAAACAGCTGCCGCGGGTTTTGTTGTAAAATTGGTAACACTATAATGTGTAATGTTATTTATATAATTTATGTTCACAACTCCCACATCAAAATCTCACATTTCACCTCCCACCTATTTTTGAAGTCAACCTGTCACCCCCCCCCCCCCAATTGTGTGGTTTGTAGTAATACATCTCACTGTTTGGGCTACCATGGGAACAAGGCTAAATTCAGAGGTCACGTTTATTTCATTTTACCACAAAATCAATTTCTGAGAAGAAGAAATTAATATTAGTAAAAATTAATCTACGGTAACTTATTAACCATTTTGGCGCACTGCACAATAGTGTCGCCACACAGCGGACCGAGAACCAACCAAATTGGCACCGTTGTCATGACAGTGGCGCTACATAGTGAGCAGGAAGCAACCAACCAGGTAATTTGCTTTCCGGATCGTAATGATCGTATGACATAATTCGTGGAGGTGCTGACTACTGGACAGCAGGTTCGTATTAGAAAAGAAAACATTGGATGCTGGCCCAGGCAGTCCGCCATGGTGGTGCATCCCAGTCCTACAGTGTACAGCTTGCCAAGGGCTGTGTATTTCGGCGAAACATATCACAAATAAACACCACCAAGGAGACTGATCTGGATTTATCACGTCACGATGTTTGTCCAATACAACTTCCGTGTCAAGAAGACGCGGGAAGATCAAATATCTGCAGAAGAACAGCTTGTTCGCCCGACCGAGCCACCTCCTCAGCACCAGGGAGTCGAATCTCCTGACCAGAACAGTGCCAGTCCGATGGTTGGGCACGGGGATGGCAATAGTGTCTCCGTATCGCCGCCACGTTACGGCGAATAAACAGTAATTCGCAAAGACGCTTTTCTTGTTTGTTCGGATAAGTGATCACCATTATGAATAGTTTATGGTTTATGGTTTATGTGTATTTTTTTATACGAAAAAGGGGCGCGTTATTATGATGTTAGCTGACTTAGTTTATAAGCCTGGAAGGCGATATCAATATGGTAAATTGCACATATTGGAAACTTTGGAACAGATGACTGACGTAGATCAGAGCAAATGTGTGTACGCTTCTGTGTCATGATTAAACGTTATTACTTCGTGCGCTATATAAATAGATGCGTGTCGCGTAAAGCGTACGCGATCCGATACGAGTTGACAAAAGGCCAAAAGTTAATGAGTTAGAGACGCAGGCGTCCCGTTAGCCAAATTACACGTGTGTGGTAAAACTTTGAGGTTTAATCGTGACCAGTAAAGAATAGAGGACTATGTGACGTTTATGTTTGGAGGAATCGTGGAGATTCGCTCCTAAATTCACGCGAACGAGCAATACGGGAAAGAGAGACGCTAATTTTCAAAGTGAGGTCGACGGAGGGACACGGAGACGTGTGTGTGTGTGCGTGCGTGCGTGCGTGCGTGCGTATGTGTGTGCGTGTGTGTGGAAAACACGTGAAGTTCCTTCCACGACGTCACGAAAACTGCGGGTCTAAAATGTAATAACAAGTTGCCGTCGTGCCTGTTCAAGGGCGAGGGACAGTGTCACCGATGTGGACACGATTGGATATACTTTGTTTACCTCTGATTCATTTTCCATTATACTTTATTTACCTTTGATTAATGTTTCATATACGTACCTCCAGTAATAATCAGGAGTGTGTCGTAATGTGTTACCGCAAACCAGTCGATAGTAACATTTGATGGCAGCACATAATCAAAAAGGTTTCTACCGGGAGATACTCCGCATTATTTGCACTAACTACTATGTTTTGGGGCGTATCAATACATATCTATATATTAAATACCTGACTTCATTGTTGTGACCTTTTGTGCTAACGTCATTTCATGAGCGTTGAATTTAACTTTGCGGCCCGCTCCTAGACAGAGGCACTTGTGAACGAAGTTATAGATCCATGACACGCATAGTAACATTGTAATCTGCCCCTTAACCTGTGGGAAAAAGTATGGTTTTCACCACATTTGTCCAACAATGTGTATCGTAGTGATTTGTTTGGATTGTACGGTTGGCGCTTTTGTGTTCCCAGATTCAAACATTAATGGGCGAGTTTCGTAAATCACATTTCATCATGGCAACTGGCAGTTAAGTAGGTCGCATCTTTATATACTCCACGGTTACTACAACCAAACACATCGCCGTCAGTTGGAATGAAACGACAGACCTCGTTCGTCTTAATGCTTGATTAGCGCCTACTAAAATCATACTCTGTATACGTTTATATAACGAAACACATGTTTATCTCATAACATTCAGGCAATCAATTTTATAAAAAAAACACGCATATTGAAGTAAAGATGTCATTACTACATTACATAACTGTAAATTGTTGAAAAAGGCAAGAATGACCTTAATATTTGTATTTCTTGCCCTAATACTTACATCCACCCAACAGCGTTTATTCAAACAAATTCAAACAAATTCAAACAAAATCAGTTAGTAATTCATTATAAACAAACAACTTGTAAGTGAAATGTTTGAAAGGAATAATACAAAGGTGAAATATTTATAAAGTTGTGTTACTCCCTTACTAAAAAAATCTAAACTTGGTAATACAAAGCATGGAACCAAATTTTTTATAAAATGCACTATTTGTTTTTCGAAGCGTCATTGACGGACGCACCAAATCTACTTTTACGCAAGGTGGCGCTGCGAACCTACAATAACCATTCGCACTACCTAGTTGGGTATCTTTGGTGTGACTACTGTTGACTGTTTGGAGATGTTTACAATCCTCAACAAGTTAAGATTGCTTTTTAATATTTGAATATGTGTGCATTTTCGTGAAATTGTCTTGCATCAATATTAACAATTATAGATAATTAGACAACCGCATGCACCATCTCACATTCCATTAATATATACGTCCAGTATTTTCTAGGTTATTATAATGTGTCGTACGATGAAACTCAATCATATACGAAGTGTCCGCAGTAGTTCACAGAGTAGTGTAGACTATACTCCTGAAATAATGCCAGGATGATGTCGATACAAGATAATTGACAGTCAGAAAGGAAAACATATGCCGTATGTGTAATTGATACAATATTCCATTTTACTTTTGCACATTTGAAAGGGCTTTGAATTGAAAACAAACGGCTTGCGTAAAACTACAAGCGCCGTAATAATTAACGGCGGCAACACTGCAGTGAGTTATGTTGCAGATACGACTCAGAGTGGGTGCCTTTCCTGATTTATTTTGTACACACGACACACGTTATTTCCCATCCTTCTACATAACTGGGACACGGCAGCGCTCCACCGCAAGTAGCCTCGATGACGTAGAAAAGGACGCCATTCTTATTCACCCCTCCACCTAGGATAACTTCCGGGGCGTTATCCATACAGACATAGTTTGTTTTGCCTTTGTGTGAGTAATGTTCCGCCATCAAGTAGCCGGAATATTCCTTCGTCCACCCGTCTGAACAGGTCATTTTGGCTGGGAACATCAGCTTCGTTGGTCGGCTGTTCACAAGGCACACGGCACACGGGACGTAGTTGTCGTCTAGCGACTGCGCGTTAACTTTGGAGAACGGGTCGTTTGATTGTATTTCGTATTCAGCGCCGTACAAATGGCCGCCGGACTGGAAGCCTGCCGTGGTTTTTCCCCATTCAGGGTCTCTTGGCAAGCAGAGATAGTTCGAGCCACCACCGCTGTGTGTATGGTGTGACCGGCTACGACACCTTGAACAACAACAAATATGAAGATCTTCAAAAGAATACCAGGTGTGTTTTATAAATGTTTATATTGTCTGCATTCGACAGTTCTTTGGGTATTTTGAGAGAAGTACAAAATGTGCACTTTTTGACTACCTCCTTTGCTTTTTGACGATACCAAAAACATGTAAGTAGAGTCAAATTCTGAAAATATTATAATGAACGTCGTAGCATCGTCAGATCTTTGAGAAAAACATAAACTTCATCAACAACAAAGAACTCTGTATTCGGCTAAAATACTTGCCCCAGTAGAGCAGTTCCGTGCCATTTCCCGAACACGTCTTCCTTCCGCAGCGGATGTACACAGCGCCGCCTTTCGACGAATGTTGATTGTCAGTTACTGAAAAGTTAGTTCGAACTACAATAATATTCAATGAAGTACTTACTTTATGAATACAATGGCACTATCCTAAATACAATTTATTTCATGTCTGTTTTATGTGGGTTGCTATGGGAATTAGATAGTAGTTGGGCTTGGGTAGACTACCGTCTTGAACTTCCGTCGTATAATCATAAGCTCAGTGTAACTCATCAGTGTCATGTACTGTGTTACTTTGTTAATATAAACTAATGTTTGTCCTTATTTGATTGGGGACACCAATATATTATTATGCAAAATGTCGTAATAACACTGTGATCTCGAGGAGGAAGCCCGTTTCTCCCGACAACATAGGCACTCCGCCGCAAGACGGTCAGTAGTGTAGGAAGAAGGAGATATTATGTGCCACCAACCTTACAGCACCAGGAGAGAAGTGTCATTAGTAAGAAGGTGTATAACAGATGACGTTACCCACCGGTCTCCTCTTGTGTCTTGTCTTTTACATCGTCGATTTTCACTTCCAGTTGTTTCATGGTCGCCCTCAGATCAGGTATAGCGGCGACGACCTTGTTGACCAAAGTGAGCTGCGCCTGTAGACTGTCTAAGACGGCTCTCAGTTCCATGACGTCCCGCATACGCTGACTGACACAGACGTCGCGGAAGGTGTAGGTGCACAGCCCGTCGTTAGATATTGCTCCCCTCGTGAGCTGACCGAGGGCATCCCCGCCAAAGGCGACGAAGAGAAACGCCAGTTGACCGTACGTCGTCATCATGTTTACCAGTTGCTGAAGTCTGCTGTTTTCGTCCGTGTCGTCCCTTTAAGTATCGCCATGACTCGATGTGTCACTAGCCACGTCATAGGAGGTTGTCTACCGATAACAAACTGAGTGCTACATAGTTAAGTCGAGTCCAGGGTGATGTGTAATACTTCGAGCAGTCATAAGCACTGGAATCTGAATACCGCACTACAAAGCTTTCCTTTTATCATTTGATAGCGCGCTGGTGCTAACTATGGTCATTTTAAATCTACTGTTAAACAACAGTTTCACTGATTTGACACATTTACTGAAACACGTAGAATTGCTACGCATCTCATTACCATATGCAATAAGCAAATAATTATGCCCTACTGACTACATATTGAAATGCTGGAGGTCACACTACGATAATAAGTGTAATTGTCACCAATGATCTAAGGACATCAACCTCCGACATCCCTCCTGTTTTGAGGACAACCTATAATTTCCCACCTTCACCATTTTTTAGAGTCCACTTCAAACCAATCCCACCTATTTTGAGGCCAACTCACCAGTTCTTACCAACATTCCACCCCCAACTTCCCTGCCACAATCCCTCACGAGGGCGGATCTAGACCCTGAAACGGGGTGCCCAGTTTCAAAAAATACACACCAGCTAGGTAGCAGGATTCCTAGTGCACTCACGCACGCACGCACGCGCACGCACGCACGCACGCACATGTTTTTCGTGAGGGAAAATTGTCAAGGAAAAGCCTTATTTCTGCATGGCTAGGTGGCCTCTGATGAGTGATAGGGGCCTTATGAGTGGTGGACCATTGTATATCAGGGGAGACCGGGGCTAAAGTCACTGTTTGTGAAAAGTATGTTAGATGAGTTATTTCTGTCAACGTATACATTAAATTTATTATTCGTGTTAATAAAATGTACCAAACCATTGATGTACCAAACTGTAGTTAGGTGGATATGTGAAGTTTCTCAGGCGTGGTCAACTGTAACAACTAGCCCCGTATGCGGGGCAAGTTGTTACATCATACGGGGCATGTTGTTACATCATACGGGGCAAGTTGTTACATCATACGGGGCATGTTGTTACATCATACGGGGCATGTTGCTACAGCAAAGAACGCGTGGATCGCAAAGCAAGTGTCACTCATACACGTTACTGTTGTTACATTAACTGGATTATACACACATATACATGTTATATGCAGTGTGCATAACAATGTAAGTGTTCACAGTTTCATATCTTAAGCTTTTCATTTTTAGTTACCAAGATGACTCATTTCCCGGATTCTCACATAACAAACAATTGTGGATGGAATATAAATTATTGAATCGAGTATGAAATAGTGAATGGCAATATATATGTAATGCAACTTCTGCTTGATTGAATGATACACACGTACGCACTCACGCACTCACATCCATATTTCAATGGATCGTACAATATTTATTAATTGCTCAAATAGGGCTGTGCCATAAAAATGTTACAAGATTGAACAAGATTGTCACCCAAGGCAAGACACCTAGATAGCCAGTGGACAAGGAAGCCAGTGGCTTATTGAGAGTCCAACAAGCTTTGTGTAACCCGCCCTTCTGATATATTTGTTATTTTTGTTTGACACTGCTAGCATTTGCAGTACAATTTATAAATAATTACGTTATGCTTTACAAGTGAAATAAAACGTTCACAGTCGCGGTTAAATAAATGTTGTTCTTTCAGTCATTATCATCACACAACTCGCTAATTTAACTTCTACTTGGTATAACCCCTTATACTATATAGTAGACATGTTTAAAGTTTCATTCTCGAAGTATAAAAAGTGGCTGCATGAGATAATATTATGCGGGCATACCAAAAAAATGAAGTGGTTAAAAAGTATTATTTTTCCACATCTCGTTGATTTTGTCTTTTTAACACCCGATTTTTAGACGGTGTGTCTGCTGGTGAACTTCCAACCAACTACTGTCGATAGTATCTCCATATATGTGCTATGTTTTCGTAAAACAACTCTGTAACAACTTGGTCCTGTATACCACTAGTCCCAGTCTCCCATATAAACTACACCAGAGTGTACATACGAAGTATAAAGCAAACAGAATGACTACCTTTTCGTTTACATATGTAAAACAGTTGACAAATTCATGGTGTTTTATTCTTGCCATCGCCCATTCTCTTGACAATTCAATCAATTATACAGTTTGAACGTGTGTAATCATACACCGCGATCCACACCACTAGGATGGGATTGTGCGAACACCTCCTGTGCATCACAGCGATTAATTCGTTGCTTCCGGCAAAGGTCCAGAAACTTGGCGCGACATGCATGAAACGCCAGCTTTGTAATCATCCAACAGTCACTTGGCAACGCGGATGGAATAATTATTAATGTTGTGTTTGTGTTGATAAGTGCGTTTCCAGAACCAGCATAGTCACCCATGCTGCCATATTGCGGCGAAACTGAAACGAAAAAAAAGTGGGTGTGGCCCAATGCCCCCCCCCCCCAATAAGTCACTGTCCACAACCACATTACAGGTCTAGCGATTTAACAGGGTTCCCGGTTGTGATGACGTCTCAATGGGATGACTCGAGCGGGGGAACACTGGGCAACCGTATATGGCAAGAATGTGTGTAGACACTCTATAGGTGCACTGCTTCGCCGTTGAACATTGCAGTGGGCTTGTTATCGAAAATAAGCGTGCGTTTGCGTCCACTTCACTATACAAATATGTCCGATCGAGAAAAATAATAAAAATGCATAATGTTAGTACATGAATTTTTAGCGGAGACCCTTAGATGGCTAAAAATTAAAACATGTTGTAAAAAAAATATTAAGTATACAACACCCGGTATTCCCAGGCGGTCACCCATCGAATAAACGATGCGTTCAACGTCATATGGCCGTAGACATTTTATAAAATTTTTGCTCAACATTATTAGTCAGCCAAAGATGTAGGGATGGTAAACCGAACATAAGTAATAATTCAGAATCCACAAACTTATTACGTGCTATATTGACCCAGGACTAACGGCGCGTTTGAGGTGAGCGTCCATCGAAACGCAGTTGATTCGACGGCCACCCCAAATCTACCAGAGAATGTTTTCTTTACCGGCCTGATATAACAAGGTTCCCGATTGTGGTAACGTCGCAGTGGGATGACTCACGCGCTGGGAACACTGGGCAACCGTACATGGCACGAAGGCCTATGTGTGTGGAAACTGTGCGGCTGAATTCCTGCGCCGCTGTGCGTTGCAACGGGTTTATTATTGAAAAGAAGCGTATGTTTGCGTCCATTTAACTATACAGTGTAAACGTATGTCAGAACGACAATAAAGAATGTATCATGTTAGTAGCCCCTACAAGATTTTTGAGGGAGCCCCGTAGACGGCTGAAAACGAAAACAGAAATAAGCGTTTTTAGATTCTTGATATACTTCTGAAATAACCGTCAGGATCATGCAAATATATAATAAATGACAGTCAGAACAGATTAAAAGCATATGCCGTATGTGTAATTGATACAATATTTTACTTTTGGAAAAATGAACAGGGTTTACATTGAAAAAATACGTTGGGTAAAACAGCAAGCACCCTAATAATTAACGATAACAACATTGCAGTAAGTACACTTAAATTGCTACATTGACATTCCGATGTTGCAGATACGACTCAGCGTTAGTGCGTTGCTGCTTTATTGTGTACACACGACACACGTGATTTCCCATCCATTTACATAACTGGGACACGGCAGCGCTCCACCGCATGTAGCCTCGGTGATGTAGAATAGGGCGCCATCCTTATCCAGCCCTCCACCTAGGATAACTTCCGGGGCGTTGTCCATACAGACGTAGGTTGTTCGGCCTTTGTGTGTGTAATGTTCCGCCATCAAGTAGCCAGAATACTCTTTCGTCCACCCGTCTGGACAGGTCAGTTTGGCCGGAATCATCAGTTTCGTTGGTCGGCTAGTCACAAGGCACACGGCACACGGGACGTCGTTGTTGTGCAGCGACTGCGCGTTAACTTTGGAGAACGGGTCATTTGACTGCATTTCGTATTCAGCGCCGTACAAATGGCCGCCGGACTGGAAGCCTGCCGTGGTTTTCGGTCCCCATTCAGGATCTCTTGGCATGCAGAGATAGTTCGAGCCACCGCCGCTGTGTGTATGGTGTGACCCGGCTACGACACCTTGAACAACAATACAGCCGAAGATGTTTAATCGTACAATCTTCAAAAGAATATCAGGTGTGCCTCATAGGGGCCTGCATGCATATTTTACCTGCTTTCACCATTAAGACATTGCGAGAGGTGCGAAACAGGCGCTGTCTAAGGGAACTTCGGAAGACATATGAATACAATAAAAATATTGATAGAAATATGTTTTTTTTCTCTAAAGAAAGCAGAACTAGAGGACATGATGTAAAGTTAGTGAAGGATCAGTGTAGATTGGATATCAGGAAGTACTCATTCTCACAGAGGACAGTAAATGAATGGAACAGATTATCTACGGATTGTATAACCGCTAGCAGCGTGAATATGTTTAAAAACAGGTTGGACACATATCTCATGAGGGCGGGTTACACCTAGACGAACACTGATGGACTCTCAATAAGCCAATGGCTTCGTTGTCCACTTGCCATCTGGGCCTTTGGCTTGGATGGCAAATCTTGTTAAATTTTGTTAAATAAAAATATGAAACAAATATAATAAACATCGTAGCTTCATCGAGTTTACTAGAAATACATATACTTAATCAACAACAGAGAACACTACATCGCTAAAATACTTGCCCCAGTAGAGTAGCTGTGAGCCAGTTCCCGAACACATCTTCCGTCCCCACCGGATGTACACAGCGCCTCCTCTCTGCGACCGTTGATAGTCAGTGCCTGAAGAGTTAGTTCGAGCAACAATAATATTCTCTGAAGTACTCGCTGTATGAGGACTATTATATAATTTTAGATATAATTTATTTCACGACTGAAATATTTTGTTGACTGCTTTCATGTATTTAGTGTTGTGTTATGCGGTCACTTTTACGGTGTCACGTGGGCAGCTCTGGAAATAAGATTCTAGTCAGGCTTGGGTAGACTGCGATCCAAAAATGCCGCCGTATAATCATCAAGGTTAGACAAGTTGGAGAAAAATACAACGGATGCTGACGTAAAGAGGTATGTGAAAATATTTACACTGAAACACCAAGCTTACATCACCAGGAGAGAATTGTTATTAGTAAGAACATGTAAAACAGATGGCGTTACCCACCGGTCTCCTCTTGTGTCTTGTCTTTTACGTCGTCGATTTTCACTTCCAGTTGTTTCATGGTCGCTCGCAGATCAGGTATAGCGGCGACGACCTTGTTGACCAAAGTGAGCTGCGCCTGTAGACTGTCCACGACGGCTCTCAGTTCCACGACGTCCCGCATACGCTGACTGACACAGACGTCACGGAAGGTGTAGGTGCACAGTCCGTCGTTAGATACAGCTCCCCTCGTGAGCTGACCGAGGGCATCCCCGCCAAAGAAGACGAAGAGAAACGCCAGTTGAGCGTACGTCGTCATCATGTTTACCAGTTGCTGAAGTCTGCTGTTTTCGTTCGTGTCGTCCCTTTAAGCATCGCGTTGACCCGATGTGTCACTAGCCACGTCATAGGAGGTTGTCTACCGATAACAACTGACTGAATTTTACCCAGAGAAGTCGAGTCAAGGGTGATGAGTATACCCTTCAAGCGGTCCTAAGCACTGGAATCTGGATACTGCACTATAAAACTTTCCTTTTAACATTTGATAGGGTGCTGGTGTTAACTATGATCATTTTAAATCTACTACTAAATAACAGTTGCACTGATTTGAAACATTTACTAAAGCATGCAGAATTGCTATGCGTCTCATTACGTAAAATGAAGCAATATGCAAATAATTATGCCCTACTGACTGCATATTGAAATGCTGAAGGTCACAATACGATAATAAATGCAATTTTGTAAATGTATAAATACTTCATGATTTGAGGTTTGTTGCTTGTAATCGACAATACACATTTGAGCAAAGTATATGTGACATGTTTGGTATGATGAAACAAAATAATAAATTGAAAGATGAATACACGTTCTAAATGTGCGAACATCATAAGCAAACTCGTTGTGAAAAAAAACAAAAGAATACTCGTGAAAAAAAAAACAGAATAGTAATTGCCTTAAATGTTCTGCAATTGTGCCACATGTCCGCAGTCACCTCACCGTAGGGAGCCTCGACAACAACACACGAAGAGGATCTGGGAATGTTGAATCAACCGTTCTATTTCTTAGGCCCACATCCGCCTTGCACATGTTTCAGCACAGTAATTTATTTATGGCGTTGTGTATACAGTCGTAAACAGCACATATCAGATGGCAAGTACCCGAGTAAGAATGTCACCTAAAGTAGTGAATAGGAAGGGCACACCCATATCACTGTTATCCGACGCCGAGGGACGGATATATAAGTTACATTTTGATTGTAAACAAAACGTACGGTTCTAACCAAACATGTACGACAATGTGAATCATCGTGGTTCACTGGTATGGTAATGCAGCATGGTTTACGTCTTAGGCTTCTTTACCCAAATCCGTGTAGCACATGTTTCAAATGTTATGAGTGCATTCTAGATAACACAGTAATTTTGTTGTGGCGTCGTGTATACAGTCGTAAACAGCAAATATCAGATGGCAAATACCCGAGTACGAACGTCGCCTAAAGTAGCGAAAGTTAACAGAAAGGGCACATCCACGTCGCTGTTATCCGACAGCGAAGGTCTGAGACAGAATTTACATTCAAATAAAAAAGCGTATGGCTCTAACCAGACATGTGTTTCACTGGTTTAGTAATGCAGCATGCATGGTTGACGGCTTGGTCATCCTGCAATCGAATATATGTGTGTATATATATATATATATATATATATATATATATATATATATATATATATATATATATATATATATATATATTCTTAGAAGAGCAATTTAGTGGAAGTATGGTTCTATGACGACATTTTTACAAAAACATTTCAAGTAATCAGCAACATCATGCTTTTGGTCGAGGGAACCGGGGTTCAAAACCCCCTGTTGCCGTTTTGAAACTTTGGCAATTTCGTTCACCCTCCTTTTGCCTGTGTCTT
This sequence comes from Lamellibrachia columna, assembly GCA_963662155.1. Taxonomy (NCBI): domain Eukaryota; kingdom Metazoa; phylum Annelida; class Polychaeta; order Sabellida; family Siboglinidae; genus Lamellibrachia; species Lamellibrachia columna. The sequence continues at coordinate 34,331,531 of OY759271.1, read as the reverse complement.
TCGGAAGAGACACTTAGGGCCGTTGGTCCAACCCTTCTATCTGGTGTCTATGTCAGGGGACGTACAAAATCACATACAGGGAAAACGAAAACCTTGGTCTTGTTGCTGGGTCCACGGACTTGTTGGAACCCAAGCCAAAAAACAAACAAACAAACAAACAAACTGAAACAATCATTAACACTTAACCCTTAACGGAATGATAATGTAAAATGAGTATTCGTCGGGGCGGACGAACCCATGAAGCCTTGCTGATGCTAACTCAGTTAAACATTTATTCATTTCCTTAAAAGTTTACCGCAGACCTGACAATGTGTGTACAATTTTACACAATCGGTTAAGTACTATGTAGCTGGAACATCACCAACAAGTGATTGTCGCCGTAAACTCTTTTCACATGGAATGTAAACAAAACGGATAAGGAAGTTCAAGGAACTTCGTATACAAATACATCCGTCAGACACATAGAGAAACAATGGCTCATCGCGTATCCGTTGACAATATAAAGGCATTTTATATGCGTTCAATATGACACGTTGGCGTGTTTTAACGTCAGTGATAGTTGACCAACTTGCAGGAGTGTCTGCGCCCTAAATTAATGGCAATAATTCGGTTGGGATAAGTAGGTAAACGCAGTGAGCGTTGCAGGAGTGTCACAAGGCCGATCCTCACTCGCTGACGTTTTCGTTGGTACATCCGGGATCATTACATAAGCCGCGATGTCATATTATTTCAACCAATTCTTCCTGTTTTTAATCGACGTAGTCTCGTGCTTTGTTGTTGGTGTCGCTGAATGGAACTGGATTTATTCATTAGGTTTGATCTTTTTATTTTCCGAATTGATTGAAACGATGCACATACCGTTGTTACGCGACCGACAAAACGGATCGTTTGAGACAAAAACATTTGAGGCAAACCTCCCTCCTCTCGTCCCATACAAAAGTCAAATATATATTATGTCAAGGCCAGACTCCCACCTATCACCTATTTTGGAGGTCAACCTCCCACTTCCTACCATTTTTAAGGATCAACCTCCCATGTGCCAATTCCTGCCGCACCCTCTCATTAGCGCGATCACAAGTTCTCGTTCCCGCGGTTATTGTTAGTGTCTTTCCGTAAACGCGATCCGCATTCCTGTGTATATTTGTATGACGTCTGCGCATGGATGTCACAGTAAAACGCCACGAAACGTCCGTGCACGGACGTCATAGTAAATCGGCATTCTTGTCCACTTGTCATAAATCTTTTTAATATTGTTAAACAGCTGCCGCTGGTTGTGTTGTAAAATGGGTAATGCCATTTACATAATGTGTAATATTATTTTGTATAATTTGTGTCCACAACTCCGACCTCAAAATCTCACATTTCACCTCCCACCTATTTTTGAAGTCAACCTGTCACACCCCCTCAATTGGGTGGTTTGTAGTAATACATCTCACTGTTTTGGCTACCATGGGAACAAGGCTAAATTCAGAGGTCACGTTTATTTCATTTTACCACAAAATCTATTTCTGAGAAGAAGAAATTAATATTAGTAACAATTAATTTACGGTAATTTATTAACCATTTTGGCGCACTGCACAACAGTGTCGCCACACAGCGGGCCGAGATCCAACCAAATTGGCACCGTTGTCATGACAGTGGCGCTACATAGTGAGCAGCAAACAACCAAACAGGTAATCTGGTTTCCGGATCGTTCCCTAGAGGCGCTCCGCACACTACGCTTCGCAAATGACCTAATTATTGGAGGCGCTGACTACTGGACAGCAGGTTCGTATTAGAAAAGATAACATTGGATGCTGGCCCAGGTAGTCCGCCATGGTGGTGCATCCCAGTCCGACTGAGTACAGCTTGCCAAAGGCTGTGTAGTTCGGCGAAACAGATAACAAATAAACACCACCAACGAGACTGATCTGGATTTCTCACTTCACGATGTTTGTTCAATACAACGTTCGTGTCAAGAAGACGCCGGAAGATCAAAGATTAGTAGAAGAACAGCTTGTTCGCCCGACCGAGCAACCTTCTCAGCCCCAAGAATTCGAACTTCATGACCAGAACAGTGCCAGTCCGATGGTTGGGCACGGGGATGGCAATAGTGTCTCCGTATCGCCGCTACGTTACGGCGAATAAACAGTAATGCGCAAAAACGCTTTTCTTGTTTGTTCGATTAAGTGATCACCATGATGAATAGTACCTGTGGACAATGGACTTTGAAACATGGGTCCGGATTTAGCCTTGGTTTATTTCACTGTGTATTTTTTATACCAAACTAGGGGCGTGTCGTTATGATGTTAGCTAACTATTTTTATAAGCCTAGTAGGCGATATCAATACAGTAAATTGCAGATAATCGAAATGGTGGAACAGACGACTGAAGTAGATCAGAGTAAGTAAGTAAACATGTGTGTACGTCACTGTGTCATGATTAAACGTGATTACTTTATTAAGTCTGCTACTGTCTTCAATTAATCAACAAACTTGACATTTACCTGGTCGAATCATCCGAGAAAATGACTATGTGAATAGATGCGGTCGCCTAAAGCGGGTTGATAAAAAGTCAAAAGTTAATGAGTTATTAGAGACAGAGGTGTTTCTTTAGCCAAATTACATGTGTGTGGTAAAACATTGAGGTTTAATCTTGACAAGTAAAGAAGAGAGGACTCTCTTACATTTATGTTTGGAGGAATCGTGGAGATTCGTTCCTGAATTCACGCGAACGAAGAACACGGGAAAGAGAGACACTAATTGTCTAAGTGAAATCGATGGAGAAAGACGGAGACGGAGACGTGTGATGTAGCGTTCGGCAGTTTACGGCGGTGCCTAGCGGTCGACTGTATTAGTCGCTTAACTGTTGGCAGTTTATTCGTTCGATTAAGAGTTGTAAACTAAAATCAATATGTTGTGGTCATTACAACTTTACAAATGGCGACCAGGATGGGATGCGAATTCATGCAAATTTGACAGTTAAGTTACGATTGCTCCCGCAATATTGATGTAATATTCATTGAATAACATCACCCACGCCGGTCGCGATGCCTCGAACAAAAACTGAACACTCAGTGATTAGCACATTGCTAATGTGAACTGTATTATGACAACACATTTCTCAGTTGTAAGTACATAAATTCTATGTGTCACAGTCTCTACGCACACACAAGTCAACAGCCTGAGATGTCTAATGACGATCAAGTGACCGCAGCACCGTTGCCGCCCGTACACGGAATACGACCGCCGTCTTGAGTCCAATATAAACGAGAACTGTAAGCTGTTCAAGCAAAAATGGAAGAACTACGCCACGATCACCCATCTCGAGAAACAGCCGGCCGATTATCAGGTTGCATTGCTACTTCACACGGTCGGTGATGGTACTTTGAGAATATATAATGGGTTTACGTTCGACACGGACGCTGACGGCCGATCGGTGGATGATATCCTAGCAAAATTCGACTGTTTCGCAATCGGATAAGCCCATGAATCTTATGAGAGGTTTATCTTCAACAGCCGAAACCAACAACAAGGCGAAACATTCGAACACTCTTTAACAACAATAACAGTACTCATTAAGTCCTGCAATTTCTGCGATAACTGCAGAAACTCGCGACAGAATCGTCATGGGTGTCCAAGATCGTGATATCCAGGAAGCACTCCTGAAGGAACGCAACATATCCTTGGAGTCAACAATTTATACATGCAGATCAGCACAAAATGCATGTTTGCAGAGTAAGGCCATTCGCCCTGAGACTGGCAACAGGGTCAGCAAATCAAAATATGCCCATGAACCAAAACCAGGAAGTCCAAAAAACGGGACGGGAATACATGAAAGGATACAGAAACAAACATACACCACTGGACCGCGGGAGTCGTCCACAACAACCAGCAAGTGAGATAACCTGTCAACAGTGCGGATTTGATTACCACATTCATGAGTGTGTCCTGCAGAGGGAGAGACGGATTCGACAGGTTTAACCAGAGATATGTGTACAAATGAATGGTGACTCCATCGAATATGAGTATACAAGGATGGTTGACAGCCGGCCGACAAAGGGACAAAACATAGGAAAATCACCTATGACCGTGATCGCTGTAAATGACATCAAAATAAGAATGACGGTTGACACAGGCGGGTCAGTAAATGTGATGGATGAACGATTGTATGAGAGGATTCAGAAACCAACGTCGCAAAAACAGAAGACGCAAACCACTGAACATCCTTGGTGTGTGTGTGATGTGACAATCGAATCAAAATCCGCCATTCAATGTCATCATTTCCATGTCTTACAAGGCGCTCACAGATCTCTGATTGGATTCAACACAACTCAGGAGTTAGGACTAGAGATATTGTAAACAAAATCAACTCCGAGTGGGAAGAAGAATAGCCCGATCTCACAAAGGGTATTGGGAAAATGTGCAAACAAAAACCCGGAAAATCCCGTTCCACGTGAGACCTAAGATTGATGAAGAGGGAACAGCGACTTCTTAGCGAAGACACAATAGAACGGGTACCAGTTGGTGAACCCACTCCGTGGTTGTCCCCGATTGTCACTCCGCCGAAGAAGGCTGGCTCCATACGTTTGTTCATTGATATGCGTGAGCCTAACAAAGCGAGCACACAGTATTCAGTAACCTGGATCTGTTCAACGGTTACCACCAGTTGGAGCTTCATCCATCGTCCAGATACTTCACGACGTTCAGAACGCATAATGGCCTATACATATACAAAATACTGAACTGGCATATCGTCAGCGAGTTTCATTTTTTAGAAACACATTAGAAATGCTTAATGCGAAGCGGTTTCCTAGGCATGATGAACTACCAATCAAGGTTCATTAAAGACTTTTCCATGATCAGTGAACACGTGAGGCGTCTAACCCAGAAGACATCGACTGGGTATGGACAAGAGATCAGGACGTGGCTATTAATTCACTCAAAGAAGCACAAATACTTCGATGTCAACAAAACAACAACGACAATAGTTGATGCCAGTTCATTGGGGTTCGGCAGCATATTTAACTCAAGACGGTCGTGCAATCGCCTATGCGACGTTATTGGACGTTTAAAGCAGCTATAGCCAAACTGAACGCGAAGCTCTGGGCACAGTGTGGAGGTGTGAACACTTCGATCAGTAACTCCAAGGAGATCCTCAGTTCAAGATCATCACTGACCATGAGCCGCGTCTGACCATATGGAATAAACCTAGCCGGCCTTTACTCATTGGACGATGGAGCCTACGACTGCAACCTTACAACTTCACTTTGTAAGGTAAATAAAAACCCAACTGACTACATGTCCAGGGACCCGTCAACCTTGGCTGGGACTCGTCGACACCAAAATATGGCTGCAGATGATGTGAACTTTGTCGGACCGTGCAACATACCCAATACGATGAATATCGAGGATGTCAAACTTGCCACTGAAACATATGACTTTATGCAGACGATCATCACTCTTTGTAGAAACGGATGATGGTTCGAGATCTGCAAATCGGACGACCCAGTGATGCGAGAGTTCCACAAGGTCAGGAAAGAACTGTCACTGACGACTGTCACTGACGACAACACACTACAACCGGGGATGTGGTCATTCCAGAGTCCCTAAGAGACCAAGCCGTGGCGCTTGCGCATGAAGGTCAACAGGGGATTGTCAAAATAAAGGAACTCATAAGATCAAAGGTATGGTTTCCGAAAATGAACGACAAAGTTGAGACAGCAGTACGTCAGTGTTTCGCCTACCAATGCACATATAACGGAAACCCACATCTTGAACCCATGCATATGTCAGGTATGCCAACCTTGGAGAAAGGACCTTGGAGAAAGTTAAGAGTATCCACTGCAACATACTAGCTCGTTTGTGCAGCTTTTGTGTGTCGTTTTTTTTTAAATCATCAGACAAACTATTAAAGCGAAACAAAAGGTATGGTTTTCCGCCTATGCATCTATAAGAGTTAATAAAACATACAACTACAATTAAGAATATCATGCCAGTGGTTTACTAAGAAACATTGTCGAACATACAACATCTTAATTTCATCGACCGCGCCTTACTGTTAAATAACACTACGTCACGAGTGCGGTATTCTGGCTATATTCTCTCGTCAAATGAAAATAAATTCGTATACAATTTCTATTTTGCCAATAGAATATGGCCATGCTATTTGCGTCCAATATTAACCTATGTTTTGGCATTTGTTTAGTACATTAATCTTCTATCTGGTAAAATACCATGTTTGTTCGAGGTTTTGCGCTGGTTCTGTGTATGCCGGCCTCCCTTAATACATCATCGGTCGCCCTTTGTCGTCAGGAGAAGAACTCGTGGTCCCGCTAGATGAATATTCAAGATACCGCTAGTACAGATTGTTCGTTCAGTGTCAACAAACACTGAACGAACAAAGTACTGACAACGTTTGGGTATCTTAAGGTCACCAAATCAGACAACGGGTCTCCATTTAATTCGGACGCATTCGGTTTGTTTGCAAAGCACAGTGTATTTCATCACAGAAGAGTCACCGAATGTAGTCCTTCGGGAAACGCACAAGCTGAATATTTCAATAAACCCTTGATGAAGGCAATTCGATCAGCTGTGTTGGAGCAGAAAAACTGGAAACAGGAAATGTACCATTTCCTACGGCAATACCGGGCCACACCACACACATCAACGACGTTTTCCCCACATCACCTTCTGTTTGATAGAGAACCTGTAACAAAACTTACATCACATTGAACGATGACCATGATGACAACGAGGTCCATGCTGCAGCACAAAGGAACGATAAGCACACAAAACGGACCCAAAAGACCTATGCAGATCATAGAAACAGATATGCAGATCACAATGACTTGCAAGTGGGGGACACTGTCTCATGCGTTGTGATAAGAAATCCAACAAGCTATGCACTCAGTAAACCACTTGCAAGAGTATTCATCTTGTCATTAAAAGAGGGAGTTGTTCCGTTTGAATGGAAAGAAGCAAACATCATACCATTATTTAAAAAGGGTTCGAGAAATAAGTCAGATAATTACAGACCAGTGAGTTTAACGTCAGTGATTTGTAAATTATTAGAAAGGTTAGCTAAAGACAATATGGTGGACTTATTCTTTAAGCATAAATTATTAAATTCATCTCAACATGGATTCCTTAAAGCGAGGTCATGCTTAACAAATATGTTATGTTTTTTTGGAAGAAATCACTAAGTGGATAGACGAGGAATCGCCAGTAGATATTATCTACTTAGATTTTCAGAAAGCTTTTGACAAAGTGCCCCATCAAAGATTACTGCTTAAATTAAAAGCCCATGGTATCGGGGATAGCATAACTGACTGGATAGAACAATGGCTGACTGACAGAAGACAACGAGTTGTAGTAGATGGAGAAGTTTCAAATCGGAAATCGGTTTTGAGTGGAGTACCTCAAGGATCAGTATTAGGACCTATATTATTCTTAATATATATCAATGACTTGGACGAAAGTATAACAAGTAACGTACTAAAACTTGCGGATGACACAAAATTGTTTAGAAAGGTTAATACTGATGGTGATAAACAACATTTACAAAACGACCTAGACAGATTAGTGAAATGGTCTGAGAAATGGCAGATGTTGTTCAATTTTGCACAGGACATGGGAACTTGGATGTAAACTATAAAATGGAAGATACTGTTCTGGGTACTACTGTAAAAGAAAAGGACTTAGGAGTTACAATAAGCGCTGATATGAAAGTTTCAGAGCAGTGCGGTATTGCAGCTTCTAAGGGTAATCAAATTCTTGGATTGATTAGACGAAACATAACATACAAGGAAAAAAGTTAATTATACCTCTTTATAAAACAATAGTTAGACCTAAAATGATTCCAGAACTGAGAGACCTTAGTTACGAAGAACGCCTGAAAGAATGTGGTTTAACAACTCTAGAGGCAAGGAGGTTAAGAGGAGATGAGATAGAAGTTTTTAAGATATTAAATGGATATGAAAATATTGATAGAAATATGTTTTTATCACTCAAGAAGGATAGCAGAACTAGAGGACATGAGGTAAAATTAGTAAAGGATCAATGTAGATTGGACATCAGGAAGCACTCGTTCTCACAGAGTACAATAAATGAATGGAACAAATTGTCTACAGATTGTGTAACTGCCAGCAGCGTGAATATGTTTAAAAACAAGGTTGACACATATCTCTGGAGGGCGGGTTATAAGTAGATGAACATTGTTGGACTCTCGATAAGCCAATGGCTTCCTTGTCCACTTGCCATCTGGGCCATAGGCTTGGATGGCAAATCTTGTTAAATCTCACTCCTTTCTGTCCCAAACCCACGGTGATCCCCGACATCAAGGGTACAGCGGTTACCGCAGCGGATGACAGGCACGCTATTCATCTGAATGCATCCCAGTTCAAGAAGATGTTTAAGCCAATTCCTGTCTTTGAAAAAATGGTGAAATTTGGAGAAGTCCGGGATACCACAGACACACCTATAACAACGACATCAACTGTAAAATGTTCAGATAGGAGACAGCCTGAAGCTCTAAGTAACAAGACCCCATGCCCCATGATGTCAACTCATCGCCGAGAACTCCCACGTCACCCAATGATACACCAAAGCGACAACGGCCACAACGGCAATATTACGACCCTTGCCATCTCAACGACTACATTCTAGTGGAAATGTACGTATAATCAGGACATTTATCACGAGTTTAACATTTATACGGTTACAGTAGTATAACATTTGGGACCATGCATAGGATTATATACGTGTAGTCTTATATGTATAATACAGTATATATTTCAAGAATCAGCCTAAGGATGTAGAACGAACTTCACAACAGTTACGAGCTAATAGTAAAGAGGGGAGGAATGTAGCGTTCGGCAGTTTATTCGTCCGATTACAAACTGTAAAGCCAATGTGTTGTGGTCATTGCAACTTTACGTGTGTGTGTGCGTGCGTGCGTGCGTGCGTGAGTGAATGCGCGCGTGCGTGCGTGCGTGTGTGTGTGTGTGGGAAAATGTGAAGTTCCTTCCCCTGCGTCACGAAGAGTGGGACGAGAACTTATCGTGCCTGAGCGAGGGCGAGGGACTGTGTCACCGGCGTGGATACGATTGGATATACTTTGTTTACATATGATTAATTTGCCATTATACTTATGTTTTTCTTTACTTTTGATTACTGTGTCATATACGTACATCCAGTAGTAATCAGCAGTGTGATGTAATATGTTACCGCAAACTAGTCGATAGTATAATTGGAGGGTAGCAATTCGGAACACATAATCAAAAGGGTTTCTACGAGTTACTCCGGATTGTTTGTAATAAATGCTATGTTTTGGGAGTATTAAAACATATCTATATATTAAATACATGAATTCATTGTTGTGATCTATTGTGCGAACGCCATTTCACGAGCGTTGAATGTAACTTTGCGGCCCGCTCCTAAACAGAGCGAAGTTATCCACTTAGATCCGTGACACACACCCATAGCATTGTTATATGCCCCTTAAACTGTGGGAATACGTATGGTTTTCATCACATTTGTCAAACACCGTGTATCTTAATGATCTGTTTGGATAGTAATGCAATATGGTTGGCGCTGATGTGTTCCTAGATTCGAACATTAATGGGTGAGTTTCGTAAATCACATCTTATCAACTGGCAATTAAGTAGGTAGCAGCGTCATATATTCCACGGTTACGACAGCCAAACACATCGTCGTCAGTTGGTATGAAACGACAGACTTGTTCGTCTTAATGCTTTATTAGCGCCTACTCAAATCATGTTCTCTTTACGTGTATACAAAGAAACACATATTTACCTGATAACATTCAGGCAATTAACTTTTATTTCAACAAAGAACATGCATATTGAAATAAAGATGTCATTACTACATTACATAAATGTAATTTGTTGAAAAGGCAAGAAGGAGCTTAATAATAATATCACTTGCCCTACTACTTCCATTCATTCAACAACGTTTATTCAAACAAATTCTAGCAAAATCAGTTAGTAATTAATTATAACAGACAACTTGTAAGTGAAATGTTTGAAAGGAGGTGAAATACTTATAAAGTTGTGTTACTCCCTTACTCAAAAAAATAAAATAACACTTGGTAATACAAAGCCTGCAACCAAAACCTCTATACAATGCATTATTTGTTTTTCGAAGCGTCATTGACGTACACACCAAATCTACTTCTACGCAAGGTGGCGCTGCGAATGAACAATAACCACTGGCACCGCCTAGCTGGGTATCTTTAGCGTGACTATCTTTGACATCGGTTTGGAGATGTTTACAATCATCAACAAGTTAAGGCTGCTTTTGAATATGCATACATTTTCGTGAGATTATCCTGCATCATTACTAAAAAAGATAGATTAACAGGCAACCATATATATATATATATATATATATATATATATGCACCATCTCACATCCCAGTAATATATTCGTCCAGGTTTTTCTAGGTTATTGTAATGTAAAATGTATTGTAAAGATAATTGACAGTCAGAAAGGAAAACATATGCTGTATGTGTAACTGGTGCAATATTCCATTCTACTTTTGCACATTTGAACAAGGTATTAAATGGAACAAAAACAGTTTGCGTAAAGCTACAAGCGCCCTAATAGTTAACGACAACAACACTGCAGTAAGTGCAATTGAATTGCTCATTAGGCTACGTTGTAATTTTGGTATTGAGTTATGTTGCAGATACGACTCAGTGTGGGTGGTTTTCCTGCTTTATTTTGTACACACGACACACGTAATTTCCCATCCTTCTACATAATTGGGACACGGCAGCGCTCCACCGCAAGTAGCCTCGGTGACGTAGAAAAGGACGCCATCCTTATCCAGCCCTCCACCTAGGATAACTTCCGGGGCGTTGTCCATACAGACGTAGGTTGTTCGGCCTTTGTGTGTGTAATGTTCCGCCATCAAGTAGCCCGAATACTCCTTTGTCCACCCGTCTGGACAGGTCAGTTTGGCAGGGAACATCAGTTTCGTTGGTCGGCTGGACACAATGCACATGGCGCATGGGACGTCGTTGTCGTGCAGCGACTGTGCGTTAACTTTGGAGAACGGGTCGTTTGACTGTATTTCGTATTCAGCGCCGTACAATTGGCCGCCGGACTGGAAGCCTGTCGTGGTTTTCCCCCATTCAGGGTCTCTTGGCATGCAGAGATAGTTCGAGCCACCGCCGCTGTGTGTATAGCGTGACCCGGCTACGACACCTTGAACAACAACAAATTTGCAATCTTCAAAAGAATATCAGGTGTGTTTTATAAATGCTAATTTTATCTGCTTTCGACATTTCTTTAGGTATTTTGAGAGAAGTGCAAAATGTGTACCTTTTTACTACATCCTTTGCTTTTTGACGATACCGAAAACATGTAAGTAGAGTAAAATTATAAAAAAATTATAATGAACGGCGTAGCATCGTCAGATCTTTCAGAAAGACGTAAACTTCATCAACAACAAAGAACTCTGTATTCGGCTAAAATACTTGCCCCAGTAGAGCAGTTCCGTGCCATTTTCCGAGCACGTCTTCCTTCCCCAGCGGATGTACACAGCGCCGCCTTTCGACGAATGTTGATTGTCATTGGCTGAAAAGTTAGTTCGAACTACAATAATATTTATGGAAGTACTCACTACATGAGTACAATGGCACTATTTAAAATACAATTTATTTCATATCTGTGTCATGCCGGCTGCTATGGGAATTGGGTACTCGTGTGGCTTGGTTCGATTGCTGATGTAAACTCCACGTAACTAATCAGTTAATTCTGACCGGTTTGTGTATTGTACTACTTTGTTAATACAAACTAATGTTTGTTATCATTTGTATTGAGACACTACTATATTATTATACAAACTGTCGTAATAACATTGTGATTTCTAGGAGGAAGCCCGTTTCTTCCGACAACATGGGCACTCCGCCGCAAGACGGTGAGTAGTGTAGGTAGAAAGAGATAATATGTGCCACCAACCTTACAGCACCAGGAGAGAAGTGTCATTAGTAAGAAGATGTATAACAGATGACGTTACCCACCGATCTCCTCTTGTGTCTTGTCTTTTACGTCGTCAATTTTCACTTCCAGTTGTTTCATTGTCGCCCTCAGATCAGGTATAGCGGCGACGACCTTGTTGACCAAAGTGAGCTGCGCCTGTAGACTGTCCACGACGGCTCTCAGTTCCATGACGTCCCGCATACGCTGACTGACACAGACGTCACGGAAGGTGTAGGTGCACAGCCCGTCGTTAGATACTGCTCCTCTCGTGAGCTGACCGAGGGCATCCCCACCAAAGAAAACGAAGAGAAACGCCAGTTGAACGTACGTCGTCATCATGTTTACCAGTTGCTGAAGTCTGCTGTTTTCGTTCGTGTCGTCCCTTTAAGTAACGCGTTGACCCAATGTTTCACCAGCCACGTCGTAGGAGGTTCTCTACCGATAACAAACTGTATGGGCGTATTGTGTTGCCATATGTTTTTGCTTGCGAAATTTTCGGAAAGTACATAACATGTATTGTGTTAATCGCAAAAGTAAATAAAAACTCGAATGCCAAACATACACAACACGCTTATCAAACACTTTCATGATTACCTCCCAGGGCTTTTTTAATGTCGGGAGGAAAGACGCAGATAGGCAGGTTTCCGGAGCCACCTGGCGGATATGTATACTCACGATGTATTATCGTCAGATTTCTCAAGTCGACGACAACTTGGTAGGCCTACTTATATTTCCAAAATGAAAGATGAATACACTTTCTAAATGTGCGTACATCATAAGCAAACTATTTTTAAAAACCAACATAATACTCCTTGTGAAAAAAACCAGAATAATATTTTACTTAAATTTGGGACACAATGCGCCATTTTGCCACATGTCCGCAGTCAGCTCACCGTAGGGAGCCTCGACAACAACACTCGAAGTGGATCCGGGGATTTGAATCACCCGTTCTACCTCTTAAGTCCACATCCGCCTTGCACATGTTCTAAATTAATGAGAGTATTCTAGATTACACACTAATGTATTTGTGGCGTTGTTTTTTGTGGCACATATCAGATGGCAAGTACCCGAGTACGAATGTCGCCTAAAGTAGCGAAGGTCAACAGAAAAAGCACACCCATATCATTATCCGACGGCGAAGGACGGAGACATAATTTACATTTAAATTGTAAACAAGCCATATGGTTCTAATCACACATGTCCGACAATGTGAATCATCGTGTTTCACTGGTATGGTAATGCAGAATAGTTTACGTCTTAGTTTTCTTCGAATCGAAAATATACTGGGGAACATGGGGCAAGCTGACGAATGGGGCAAGTTGCAAATTGCATAATAATGTTAAAACAAGGAACATATGGCAGCACCACGCAATTTTCTAATGAAGTAGACACACATGCAGAGTGATCAACACGGGAACATTTGCAACTTTACGCAAACTGCAAGCGGTAAAAATAAAAGTTGGTTTCTCTTGAAATTACCAAAATAATTTTATTACACCATATAAGGCCTGATAGTACACGTTTATCTGCGAAATTTCAAGCAACTATTTGTGCTTGTGTGTAACATATTTCGTTTGTGCATTGCTGAGTACAATGTCAAAGTCTGACAAATGACCTGAAGGGGCAAGTTGACGAACGAGGAGCGACAGCTATGAAAACTAAAGAGTACAAAAAAGAGCGTATATCTATTAGGACAACTTGCCCTTAAGCGCCGAAGATCCCAGCGGATAACGACAGACAAGATGTGGTATGTTAGTCGTATAATGTGCTCTTCCTCCTTGTTCCCTGCTGTACAGGGGTGAGGGTCAGGTAAAATATTGTCGAGCCACTCTTTCTGTTCTTTCTTTCCATAGTTTTCTATCGGCCGCTCCCTCTCTCCATCTTTCATCCTCCACCGATCTTCTCATGTCCCTCCTCACGCAGTCCTCCCATCTCAGCTGTGGCCTTCCCTTTTTCTTGCTTCCTTGATGTTTTTCCACCTCTGCTCTCTTTGCTAGTTTGCTTGCATCCAATCTTACCCAGTGGCCTGCCCATCTCATCCTGCTTCTCACCAATCTTCCTGTTAGGCTGCATTGCATCCCAACCTCTTTCCTTAGGTCGTTCATCCTTCTTCTGTCCACCCTCTTTGTTCTTGTTATTCGCAGAACCCAGTTATTCTCACACACTTGCAGCTTCTGTTGTTGTTGTTCTGTCAACGCCACTGTCTCCAGACCATACAGGCATGCTGGTTTAACACTTGTTCTCAGGACTATCCCTTTCAGCTTTTTTGAAATTGTTCTGCCTAACATGACTCTCTCTACCTTTCTCCAAGCATTCGCTCCCGCTTGTGTCCGACGTTGCACTTCTGCCGCTGAATGCCCATCCTCCGTAACCATTCCTCCAAGGTACACAAAGCCATCCACCTGCTTGATCTCCTTACCATCCAACCTGATGTTCAACTCCTCTCTCTGGTGTCCAACCCACATCACTTCTGTCTTCTCTAGGCACATTCTCAGTCCGTGCTTCTCGAACACCCCCTTCCATTCCTCCAACACTTCCTGTAGGTCTTGTTTGCTTTCTGCTATTATGGCCAGATCATCTGCGTACATCATCTTCCTGAGAATATCCTTCGTGCTGATCTTTCTACTGATTATTTCCATCACCATGATAAACAGTAAAGGGCTAAGGGCACTTCCTTGGCTCAAACCGATGTTAACTGGAAACTCTTCCGACAACCCAGATCCAACAACAACTCTTCCTTTTGTTCTCTCATACATTGCTCCCACCATCCTGGCTTCTGCTTCTGGCACTCCCATCCATCTCACTGTTGCCGTCACTATCTCTCTAGGGACTGTATAATATGGAATTAAAAATCCGTCAACCAAGGACTGTATCCAGTGCTGTCAGTGGATCGAAAGTTGGCAAAGGTGGCCTTGAAAGAAGGTACACGTGTTTAAGTGTCCTGTTTAGGTTGTATTGTTACCATATTGCTGATGTTAATATTGCTGATGTTAATAAAAGCCACATAAATAAACAATCAATGCTTAGCGCTGTCAACTTGCCCCAGTTTCCCCAAGATATGCGAGATCCTTCGAAAAGCAATAGAATGCAAGTATTGGTAGAGTGTTCTACGACGACATTTTTACAAATATATTCCAAAGAAACAACGACATAATCTGTTGGTATGAAATGACAGACGGGCTTGTGTTCATGTTTACCAGTGCTGTTATCTCTAATTGTTATTATTCATGTTATGTTTACGCATACCCGTGTATATCAACATATATTTACAAGATGAGATTCGAATAGAATAAGGGAAAGCATACGCTGACATTTCCCTTAAGGAAATTGTATTCATCTGGGTCGGACGAACCGATGAAGTCTTCATGATGCTAATTAAGTTAGTTAAATGTTCCTCCTCAATTCAATTTTTTTCGCTAGTTTCATTTCAAGTTAATTTTGCGAACAATCGAACCTACCTAATATCCACTGCAACATACTAGCTCCTTTGTGCAGCTTTTGTGTATCGTTTTTTTTAAATCATCAGACAAACTATTAAAGCGAAACAAAAGGTATGGTTTTCCGCCAATGCATCTATAAGAGTTAATAAAACATACAACTACAATTTAGAATATCATGCCAGTGGTTTACTAAGAAACATTGTCGAACATACAACATCTTAATTTCATCGACCGCGCCTTACTGTTAAATAACACTACGTCACGAGTGCGGTATTCTGGCTATATTCTCTCGCCAAATGAAAATAAATTCGTATACAATTTCTATTTTGCCAAAAGAATATGGCCATGCTATTTGCGTCCAATATTAACCTATGTTTTGGCATTTGTTTAGTACATTAATCTTCTATCTGGTAAAATACCATGTTTGTTCGAGACTTTGCACTGGTTCTGTGTATGCCGGCCTCCCTTAATACATCACTTTAGTCTGGGCCACCCCGATTTCATAGAACTGCGCATTCGCTTATCGGTGGCGCTGGTTGACATGTCAGCCCTCGGTCATTCGGAGAAATGACTGGATTCTCCAACTTTTAGAACACATTCTCACTAAACCACTGGCGTGATATTCTTGAGTTTAGTTGCACGTGGTTAGTTTTTATTATCTCTTTTAGGTGCACAAAATCATGCATTTTTGTTTCGTTTTAAATTACATAAAGTTTGGTCAAACATTAATTGAAATGAAAATGGAAACGCTATAAAACTCACGAATTTCACATTTGGTCACGTGATCGGCGAGATACTGGAAAGCACGCCCAATATCGGCATCGACCCACATAGTGTTTACCATTTTGGATATTGACTATTTTTAGCCTTACCATCTAACGACTAAAGTAAATTCTTTCGACGATTCGAACAAAAATATGTATTTTTATTAAACCGACAGTGGATAGTACTTAAAATATACACACTACATATTTCGACATAAACGAAAAGGATTTGCGATAGAACAAATCAGTTGAGAGTGGTGTTTTAAACATTTATTAATTTCCTTAGAAGTTTACCATAGAACTGACAATATTATGTGTACAATTGGAACATCACCAACAAGTGGCTAACGCCGTAAACTCGGCAACTTTTCACATCAAATATAAATAAAACGGATAAGGAAGTTCAAGGAACTTCGTATACAATTTCGTCCGTCAGACACATAGACAAATAATGGCTCATCGCATATCCGTTGACAACTTGACACAATAAAGCCATTTTATGAACGTCCAATGTGCCAATGGTTTGAGACAAAAAAAACGTTTGAGGCAAACCCCCCCCCTCCTCTCCTCCCAAACAAAAGTCAAATATATATTATGTCAAGGCCAGCCTCCCACCTATCACCTATTTTTAGAGGTCAACTTCACACTTCCCACCATTTTTCAGGATCAACCTCCCATGTGCCAATTCCATTGATATAATTTGTGTTCACAACTCACACCTCAAAATCTCACATTCAACCTCCCACCTATTTTAAGGTTAACCTGCCACACCCCCTCAATTGTGTGGTTTGTGGTAATACATCTCACTGTTTGGGTTACCATGGGAACAAGGCTAAATTCAGAGGTCACGTTTTTTTCATTTTACCACAAAATCCATTTCTGAGAAGAAGAAATTAACATTAGTAACAATTAATTTACGGTAATTTATTAACCATTTTGGCGCACTGCACAACAGTGTCGCCACACAGCGGACCGAGAACCAACCAAATTGGCACCGTTATCATGACAGTGGCGCTACATAGTGAGCAGGAAACAACCAACCAGGTAATCTGGTTTCCGGATCGTTCCCTAGAGGCGCTCCGCACATTACGCTTAGGAAATGACCAAATTCGTGGTGGCACTGACTACTGGGCAGCAGGTTCGTATTAGAAAAGAAACATTTGGATGCTGGCCCAGGTAGTCCGCCATGGTGGTGCATCCCAGTCCTACAGTGTACAGCTTGACAATGGCTGTGTAGTTCGGCGAAACAGATCACAAATAAACACCACTAAGGAGACTGATCCACTCACCACTCTCACGTCACGACGGTTATTTAATAAAGCGTGCTTGTTAAAAAGAAGCGGGAAGATGAAATAACTGCAGAAGAACAGCTTGTTCGCCCGACCGAGCCACCTCCTCACTATTTAAACACATGTATTCAACACAGGACAATCGTCCTTACTCGTCTGGATGTGGGTAATTTGTTTACATTCTTGACACGACAATACCTGATGATGCAAGCCGTGACTAGATTTAGTAACGGGCAGTGGGTGGTCACTTGATAGTGAATGTTTTTAAAGTACTAAAGCTGTTCATAGCAACAACCCAACTCTCCGTTACACATGTTAAGACTCCATTTAATTATGACAAATTCATTACCCTAATATTATTCCAAAGTAATTTTGTGCTAAAATATGAAACTGGCCGTGATTGTTTTTAGAAACTGGCTAATATAACACATACCTGTATGCCTGTGTGTAAAAACAAGTTAACAGAAACAATGAATATATGAAAACAACTGTTCACGGCTTTATCCAAAAAAGGTACAACATAATATATACAGTAATTAGCAGCACTGAACTACGTATTGTTAACTATGCAAACAACATTTTCTACACGTTAGTTTGTTTCCCAAGTCAGTAGAAATTATACAAACTTATCTATTTACAGGTTTCGCAGAATTTAATAAAAACGATCGAAGGTCTGGTGCCCGGTGTCTGTAAAGGTAACCAAGCAGTATCCATACATAAAGTCTCTCCAAAGAGAAGTCATCGAGGCCAGACTGAACGACGACCTGCCCTTCAGAAGGAAGGTGGACATGTCTGCCAGCGACCCACGGCGAATAAAGAGACACTCTGCCAGTGGACCCGAACCCAGTAGCCCAGTTGGTAGCAAAGCACTTGTCAAGATTCGTCACCAGTTAGGGAGAGACACGCATAACACAGACGGGCGCAATAATGTTAAAAGGCAATCGACCGATTGTTAGTGCCATTACATGCTTAGTAAAATGGTTTAGTACATTATTAATGTTAAATAATAAACAAATGTTTAATTGCAATTACCTTTATACACAGTACTGTGGATTCTTTGGGTGAGCAAAACATGGATTTTTTAGCATTGAAAAGTTAACCATATTATCATTCAGAGAGAAAGCATTTCAACTGTAACACATTCAAAGGGCAAAGTGTCATGTTACCTTTTTTGAAGAAAAAAATCCAACAAATGCATTATTAAACAAAGTAAATTTGTAAAAATTGTGTAACTACTCGCAATAATGTACCAAGCATTTTAAAAATAGTAACACCATTGAGTATCACAACAGTGCAAAATTGCGCCCATCCCTAACTGCTGCATAATAAAACCTATGCGAGGCGAGTGGTCATACTGTATACTGGCCATTTGTTGACAGCTACGACTGGCGGGTTTGCAAAACCACACAGCTCGGTATGACTCGTCTAACACCTGATCCTAGGCGTCCGTGTCACCACAAGACAAACAGCCTGTAGGCGTCATGACGCCTGTCCTTGTTGTCACTGTTAGCGTCAACAGCAAACGTCCGCCCTGTATAAATTGGCGATGCCCAAAACTCCTTGGTCCAGGATCAGTAAGTCGACTTCCTGCAGACAGAATAATGTATATAATTATATATTACGCGTTTTGTTTGTGTGGTACTTCACAATTAATGTGTGTATATCGATGTTTTTTTAAGATGGAGTTATTTTCCTTCAGTTTACCACACGCATACACACACACACACACGCACGCACGCACGCACGCACGCAAGCGCGCGCACGCAATCACACACACAAACAAATATTGATTTACGCACTGACTAATTCTTTGACGAATCCCATCAGGTGTACACAACACATTTTAATAAGATGTGTGTGCATGTTTGCGTATATGAAGGAATACATGCCAGATGCAATGCAAATTACTTCTTCTTCTTCTGCACTAATTGTACCATGCAACCATGTGATGACACACCTAAAGAATTGCCTATACTACTCCTGCTTTGTTTTACTGAGCAGATTGTTTCACGTCGTTTGTCCTTTGAACTGTGTGTGTTAGGAGTGTGTTAGGAGTGTGTTAGGAGTGTGCGGATGCCGTAGTAATTGGCTCTTGTATTGTTTCACTCAGCAGGTCTTTTTGTTTGAATAACGACATTGTACAACAAAGTACTTTATGTCAATAGCCACTTCTCTGAGAATCATCCGTGTTGTGTGAAATCACGGTTTGTGCACACTATGAATATCACACCTGTCGGACACCCTTTTGTGATGGGTCAGGCTACACGTGCTTTCGAGTGTCTGTGCTTTCTTCTCGATATCCTTCATCTCCGTTCACGCCAGGCAAACAATAGCTGGTATTCTATTGGGCCGTTCATTACCAGTGAGGTGATGGGTGCTTTGTCTTTGACTGCTCAGTTAAGTTCCCCTGTTGCTTCCACAGTCATTCCGCTTAATGACGCCTGACATGACTTTTGCTTTTATTTGTGATCGTTATCGTGCTAGTTATTAATAAATCAATTATAGTCTCACAGCCCTATCAACCATCCATAAGTACTTATTTTCAGCAGTAGCCACCGGAAAGGTGAAGGACATTGTGAATGGTTCTATGCCATTTGTCAAAAGACAGGTGTTTTGATATTACGTATTGTCAGACGATGAATGGCGCAACAAGTCGCATCAAGATCAGGTTAGTTTAATGAAGATCATTTAAATTGAATTACTGTCTTGACCTCACAATCAATTAAAATCCACGCGGATCAGTGAGATTTGGAAATGAGGTTTCGGCGTCGTTCCAGCTAACTAGGAGGAAAAGCGTCGACCCGCAGCTACCAAAAAACAAACTTGCTTCAGATGTGGAAAGTCAACAACAGATCAAGTGACGACAGCTTCCAAGCTAACGATAAAGTTGGTGCCGTATTCTTGAACCAAACACCTGCGACGACACTGGCGTGGAGGCATACAATTCAAGCTACTGAGGATCCTGTCGGATAAAAGACTGGTCAGCTTCATCATGCAACTAATCTCCAACTGAAGAATCACACTGAAGACCAGCAACGGACAGCGAACACACCTGTCTTTCTTCCGCACCAGCCGTCCGTTGCCCGTTGTTTTACGTTGTTTTTAAGCCCGCCATACACATACCGACTTTTAGTCGCCAACAGATTGTCTACCGACAGCTACCCATCGGCCGTCCGTCTGCCGACCGATTTGTCAAATGCCAGATGTCCACAAAAAGTGTTGCCAACTGTTGGTGGGTGGAGAACATACACATAACGACTACGTTGAGTTGCCAAATGAAAAAGTAGTTGCCAGCATGTTGGCAACTGAAGAATCGGTATGTCTATGGCGGGCTTAACACATACGAGCTGCAACGTCGGTCTGGGATCTGAAGCGGACGACGTTGTCTGTGTTAAAATATTAAAACAACGGGCGTTGTTTCCGTGATTCTGTTCTTGCACCAGTTCTCCTCAACATCCACATCTACGACTTACTTCTGTTCACGGCGGACCACAGGCCAGCAACGACTCCTTACACTTACACGTACAGGTTAATGGGTTATTTTAGGCCATCGGCCTTTGTTGGTACCCAGTACTACCCATATCCCAGGCTATCCCATTGCTGATCTAGTCTGGCTTTGAACTGAGGGACTGTCTTGGCATCCACCACATTTTGCGGGAGTCCATTCCACAGATCAATCACTCTGATCGAAAAGAATCTCTGCCTAGTCAACAGTCTGGCTCTCGGTTTGAACATCTTCACTGTGTGTCCTCTGGTACGTCAGGCTGTCTCATTTCGAAGAATTTACGAGCTTCTACGTTTTCCAGTCCGTTTAATATTTTTCCATGGGACACGGTTTTGGGCTTCCAGCTCTCTCCGTTTGTGTTCTGCTTTTGACATCTCTGCTTCTACTTCTCTGCACGAGGTGTTTCTTGGCCTTCCAATTTTCCCTTTGTCCTGAAGGTTCCACGTGAGCATCTGTCTTGTGATGTGCTAAGTTGGCTTCCTGAGACCTGCCCCAAACTACCCAGCTACACTTCTTCCTTCTAATTTGATGTTCGATTGGTTCCTGATTTGTTCTGTCCCATACTGCTTCATTGCTAATTGTTTCCGGCCACCATATCCTTAGAAATCTACGTCAACGACCTGCCCCAAACTATCTCAATGAAGTACGGATGTGCGGCCAAGCGCCAAATAAAAACTTAAAAAAACAACAACTAGGACCGACCTCTGCGCATGCGTAAAAATGGATCATATTTATCATATGGTGGCGCCTCTGTCGGGAGTGTGAATCAGAACTGAGTCAACGCGCGCGGGGTATTTTGGGAAACGTCGATTAATAATTTTGTAGGGTTTGTATTTGGATGCCATTATCTAAACATATAGCTTAGTATATAATGTAACATATTGAGTATACCGATAAAGATATACATTGAAGGTATGACAGAAGCATTGTTGTAGAGGTACGACAGTAACTTTATTAAAGGATAATCAAGCAGAACTTTATTAAACGAGCGAGCAATGACGAACCAAACAAACGAAACGTTAATCACAGACAGCGTCATAGAGAATATTCCCTCTCGCCAAGTTCCCAGCGACATTCAATGTTCAAAGTGGCGCTTTCTCGGCGAACGTAGAATGTTCAACGGCTCAACGCCAAGTTTCGCGGCGTGATCTTCGCCTTGATCGACGTCGATCGGGTTTCGTTCGGAGTCCGAGAGCGTTCATTCATGTCCACGACATATGTTTTCGAAGAACGAGCGCCTCTATCGGCGTCAAACGTTTTGTGACGACCGCCCGTCGTCCGAGACCGTTTGTCTGCGGCCATGATAGATGATATCTTCGCCTCGATCGGCGTCGATCGCGTAACGTTCACTGTGAGAGCGCGTTCACCGGCGACCACGGTGGTAGACACTTCCGGTGACGATCGGTTTCGACGATGAATGATTTGAGTGGCGTTCGCCCGTGTCGGTGTTAACGTTGCTGGTGACTTTTGCCGATCAGTAGATCTCAATCATCTCGCTCGCGCTTGGAATCCTCCCAAACACGACCTAGGCACTGAGCAAATTTAATATTACGAAGCGTGATAAGAAATACAATACAAAACAAGAGATAATAAAAATAAAATCAGCAACATGTCGTCACATCCAAAGCAGTCGTCTGTCTGGATAAATCATAAACGCTCGGTAACACCGTACACGTGTGCATCTCCCCGGAGGTTCCCCGGTCCCCCGGGGCAACTCCTCGTCATAAACAATATAAATCAATAAAACTAAAAGCGAAACCTATTACCAACGCGTCGTGTCGTTTGCAGCCGCAACAGTGATCGGTCAAACCGGAAGCACGCGTGAGGCACCTGAAATGAAAGATCACCGACGACAATTAGCCGATTACCGTTTAAATAACTTTGCCGGTTATCTATCTACATACGACCTGGTAACACTAATGCCATTATCTTGGACACACACAGTATTGCATATATATATTTATAACACAGTTATACACATCAGAGGGCTCTGTTAGGCTTACCTCGGAGTAGAAGGCGTCCCTCCCGACCACCACGACGGGCAGTCTTGACTGCAGGACACCCCCAACCGTGCAGTGCCTGCACGCGTCACTTCCAGTACCGTGTGATCATCTGTTGCGCTTGAAGACGACGTGATAATGTTTATGCTCAGTGCCTAGTCGCGAGCGAAGTGTTCCGCAGACTCCAGGAGCTCTGGAATCTGTTTGCGTTGTGAACCCGTAGATAGACACAGCTTCAGTTTGTCTTCCTTTGACTTGCTGGTGATGTAGCGTTGTGAATCCGTAGACAAACACAGCTTCAGTTTGTTTTCCTTTGACTTGCTGGTGATGTAGCGTTGTGAACCCGTAGAGAGACACAGCTTCAGTTTGTCTTCCTTTGACTTGCTGGTGATGTAGCGTTGTGAACCCGTAGACAAACACAGCTTCAGTTTGTCTTCCTTTGTCTTGCTGGTGATGTAGCGTTGTGAACCCGTAGAGAGACACAGCTTCAGTTTGTCTTCCTTTGACTTGCTGGTGATGTAGCGTTGTGAACCCGTACACAAACACAACTTCAGTTTGTCTTCCTTTGACTTGCTGGTGATGTAGCGTTGTGAACCCGTAGAGAGACACAGCTTCAGTTTGTCTTCCTTTGACTTGCTGGTGATGTAGCGTTTCACATCATCGCGTGGGTTGTGTACAGTCCAATCAACGAGTTGGAATTACCTCCAAGATTGTTCACCCTTCAGTGTGACGTAAGCCAATATCTATCCAACAACAAAAAACAATAATACGATTTATTATCTAACATTATACAACGGTGCGGGATATAATTTTATAAGTATACATTGTGGAATATTAGTTTAAGTATTATAGTAATAAAACTTCCATAGCCTTGGCTTTAGGCATAGCGCGTAAATCCTCAAAGCCCCGAGCTCAGACGTGCAAGAACCAGAATCGTTAAGTATAAGACATTGGACTGCTTCTTGTTCTTCCTATGTTGAACATACAGGCGGGTCGGTAGGAGAACACATCGAAAATATCGTGTATACCATGGACTTATATTTATTCATATTTATAAATATATGTCCATGTGTATACAGTGCAAATAGGCCTACTCATCACATATTTGGGTAAGAAGATTAGGCAATGTTTTTTAAACTTACCAATTATAATATTGATCCATCGTGAAGCATTGTCCAGAGATCGCTGTCTCCGGTAGACGATAACGTGTCCAGATACCTTCGAACATTAACGATCGCAGCTCGTTCAAAACGCGTCCGATTTCTTTGACATCTAGTTTGTAAATGATTGCTACGAGTTACCGCATGATGACGTAACAATATCGACGCATTTCATTGCCCAATATACTTGACTTACGTCAAAGAACAATCGTCGTTCGAAATATGTAAAAACGGTAAGCTGAAAACGTTGCTTTCTAACGTAGGCCTACGCAAAACGTCGCAAGCAAACGTTCAACGTCCCGCGTGCGGTTATGCTTCAGCTCCGCGAAGCATAGTTTGCTATACTTATTTGATTCTACCTCTGTCGTAATTAAACACAGTAGTATGCACCGAAATGTCATGGTTTTGTTTACTTATATCCTGACTATGACTGGAACTCGATTATGCAACATGGAACCGATACTAACCACTGGTGGATCCAGGATTTGACCAACGGGGGGGGGGAGGGGCGCAGCCACACATGCAAGAGGATCCTGGGAAATGTTCTTGAAATGGTGTATCCCGGGGCATTACGTAGTAAACGTATGGTCAGACTTCTGATTGGTGATTTGAATGAATAATTATATCATCATATTAATTAAATAAAAAAACAGAATTAGACCAACGAACACGTTGAAACATTTAATGCATTAGTGCATTGTACGTACAGCTAGTGTGTTATACGTACAGCTAGTGTGTTGTACGTACAGCTAGTGTGTTGTACAGTTAGCACGCTCCACTCCAGCACTTGTACAGCTAGTGTGTTGTACGTACAGCTAGTGTGTTGTACAGTTAGCACGCTCCACTCTAGCAGTTAGCACGCTCCACTCCAGCACTTGTGACAGACAGACAGACAGACAAAATCGTTTATTTATCCATTTGTACATAGTATTACAGTAACTGTAATTCCTATTAATTAATATATTTAGTACAACGTGGATTTGGGAGACTCCTATTAAGACTAAAGAAGTCGCTCTCATAGGAGCCACCTTGGTACGTTTTCATTGAATTTATTGTATATTTCCGCTTGTGTAGATTAACGTTAACACGTACAGCTAGATTAATTATTTATTATTGACCATGCGTGCAAGTGTAGCAGTTAACTTCGGTGCATATGCATACATAGCTTTTTATAATAATTTTTTTAGCATAAGATATATATCCCTGTAAGCTGTGTGTGGTCACCTTATCTTTTAATATGTCTGGAGTATTGTTGATGATATGTGGTAAATTATATTTCAGACACTTTTTTGCAAATTCGTGTTGTGTTCTAAATGTGTGTATTTTGTTGTGTTTACGCGTGAAATGATTATGTATGTGTGTATTCTGGTTTATCGGCCAGCTTTGTAAGTATGCTGGTAATTGTTTGTGTATGAATTTATAATAAAATCGTAGTATCTGTACTTTAAGTAAGTCTTCAACCTTTAGAACAGAGAGGCTTTTAAATAATGGTTCCGTATGTGAGTTATATTTGGTTACAGATATTATTCTAATTGCTTTCTTCTGTAATTTTATTATCCTATTACACTGATAGCCCCAAATCATTAGGCAGTAATTTATGTGGGGTAATATTAATGAATTATACAGTATAATTCTGATACTTTTTGGTAAGACATGCTTCAATTTGTTTATAATTCCGATTGTCCTAGAACACTTATTTGCTATTTTCTCAATGTGTTTATTCCAATTTAAATGTGTGTCTAATATTAAACCTAAGAAGTTGAAATGTTGGACTCTTTCAATGTTTACACCATCTATTGTTAGTGTTGGTACTGTTACCTTTTTGTTTGGCATTTGAAAAATCATATATTTAGTTTTGTTGATATTTAATGTTAATTTATTTAATTTTAACCATTCTGCTATGTTGTGTAGTTCTGTATTTATCATATGTTCAGTATTTGGATTGTTTGTACCATTTGTAAAAGACCCGAGCGTACTTACTAAAGAAGTATCATCGGCATATGTAATGAATTTAAAGACATTACTGGCTTGTGAGAAATCGTTAATATATATAATGAATAACAGAGGACCTAGTATTGAGCCTTGTGGGACTCCCGTGTTTATAGGTAAGACATTTGATTTTATGTCATCAATTTTTACAAATTGCTCACGGTTTGTTAAGTAACTCTTTAGTAATTGTAATGCTGATGGTTCCAACCCATAATGTTCTAATTTTTTTAAGAGGATTGTGTGGTCAAGTGTATCAAATGCTTTCGATAAATCAAGAAATATACTGATGGGTAATTGGTTGTTATCCAAGTGTGTAGTGATCCTATCGACTATTTCTAGAGCTGCATATTCAGTTGAATGGTGGGGTCTGAATCCATATTGACTATCAGACAGTAGTTTTGTATTAGTAAAATACATGAGTAATTGGTTATTCATAATTCTTTCCAATACTTTTGAAATAACAGGCAAAAGGGATATTGGTCTATAATTTGTGAATAATGTGGGATCATTTTTCTTAAATATAGGAATAACTTTTGCTACTTTAAGTTTGTCAGGAAATTGTCCTGTGTTCAGCACTTGATTTATTAATAATGTTAAAGGTTTCACTATATCTGGTTCAATAAGTTTTAATAATTTGCTGGATATTCCATCACAACCATAGCTATTTTTATTTGGAAGGTTATTGATTATTTGTGATACGGATTCCTCTTGTATTTCTGTGAATCTGAAACCATTTGTATTCTTGTTTTTGAGAAATTTAGTGATATTATTTACAGTTGTACATTGTATGTTTTCCGCAAGATTAGGGCCTGTTTCCGTAAAGATATGATTAAATTCATTAGCTATGTCAATCTTATTAGTATATGTCTTGTTATTTTGTTTAAAATATGTTGGAAATTGCGTACTAGATTTGTGTCTTGATATAATTTCATTAATTGCTTTCCATGTATTTGCTGCATTAAATTTGTATTTGTCGAAAAGTTGTACATAGTGTAATCTCTTTGCTTCACGAATGTTCTTCTTAAGTATTACGTTGTATGTTTTTAGATTAGTGCAACTTGTGGTGACCGATATTAACATCAGCAATTGATAAATGCAGAACAGATTTCGGAACATGGAGCTGGGTGTTGCACCCATTGTTTTCTGTAGATTGTGGGGCTTTGTTTTTTCTGATGAATCCCATTTCTTCTTCCACCGTCTGACTTCAACTAACACGGACGCTGGAGGAGGCAGTAGCATTCTTGGTGGTCGGTTATGTTGCTGTCAGTTTGCCCACGTTATTGCTTTCCTTTGTTTGCACTGAATCTCGTGTCAAATTCCTGGAGAAGATGGTCTAGAAATGGTAGGAATATTATGTGTCGTCAGAAATGTTGTAAATATTATGTTTTGTAATTTCTTATCTGTTTATGACGTACACATGTATATGTAATGATACATAAAATATGCATACATGGCTGGTTTCAATATTTTTCTGTTGAAGTTATGGCATAACACGGCATTTTTATACTTATGCAAACCATCACACTATCGATTTTATGCCAGATTTTTTTTCATTGAGATCGTGGGGTTGCAACCTCTTAACCCTCCCCGATACAGTTAATTTGTTCCTTGCAAAACAGGGAGATCTGAGCAGGAAATATATACAAACCTGTTCCCGGACACTGACATCCGTGGAACCACCACACAAGATGACCCTTGCATTGGTTTCCACGCGGTGTTGGCAATAATGCTGGTAAAATAGGCTGTCTGTTTGTCGTTTCTAAAACAGAAACGGTTGTGATGCTAATAAAATAATACAAATTTTGGGTTGTACATAATTCTTGCAATAAAACTAATTTCCTTAGTTTTTCTCTAGCCAACAAGAAATTGTGTACAACCCAATTTGATATTAAGTAATTAATTAATGACTCATTCTATTGCCCAACGCACATCACATCCGCAATCAGCCAATCAGCAGTATTCCATTAAAATCTTCCATCTGGACTTCGTCTTGCTAAATCACTACAGAAGCGCTGAAAACTTCGTTGCGTATATAATTAGTAGGTAATGGTGGGCCCCAAATCCGCTAGATGGCGCTACTGTAATGTACTGTAATCTAATGGCGCGAATTTTACTACGCTAAAGTATTATACAATTTGTTTTTGAAAAATACAAATTAAATAAAACATTGTAAGTTATTAAAAAAACACCATTGTATTTGATAAAAGTGCACAGCGAGGCGCCAGCCGACGAGTTCGTATTATTGTTTACATCACGAACAGAACATTTTGTTTGCCGCTGTCAACCACCTCGACGGACAGGGACGGACGGCCGGACTGCCATGCATTGTCGAATGTCCTGACTCTCTTCAAGTCGTAGCGACGCTGCGTTTCTTTCCTCTTAATGACAGTCGCTTTATAATTCAGCCTAAAGTGTTCCTCTGAACTAAGAAAACAGCCTTATTCACGGCTAACGTAACAATCTAACTAAAACTAAATTATGTGATGGCGCCGTGCAAGCGGCAAGTAAAGGCCACCAGGCATTTAATATGCATGAGTTGTAGCAACTGGGTGGAATCGTCAGACCCGGGTGTGAGAAGTCCTTGGCTGAGGTTCAGGCGGATAGTTTTAGCTTTGAGTGTAGGGGATGTGCGAAGATGAAGCAATTACAGGTAGGGATGGAACTGCTGAGGCAGCTTGTTGTGGAATTGGTGGGAAGGGAAGAGGTGGGTTATGCCAGTGGTTCCGGAGGGGGGACAATGGATGGCAAAGTGACGGAAGACGATGAGATAGATGCTAGGGTGAGCTCACCTCAGCCTGGGAGGGAGCTGGACGTAAGCAGAGAGGACGTAAGGAGGCAGGACGTAAGGAGATCGGACGAAAGGAGAAGGGATGGAAGGAAATGGGAATGACTTTAACGGGAGGGAAGATAACGGGAGAGAAAGAGAAGGGAGGGAAGGAGACGCAAGGGAAGGCGATGGTAGCGAGGGAGACGGGAGGGAAGGCGAAAGGAACGGAGGCGTCAGGACTGAGGGCGACAGGAGCGCAAGCAAAAAAGACCGAAAAGTGACATGTTGACGGGCGAGAGGGAGATGGACAGGTGGCTGCCAAGTGACACGATTGCATGACAGAATGCGACGAAAGGGATCCAACGCAAGAGCTACTCCGATGTAGTGATAGAAGGGGCGAGGAGGAGAGCGAGAGTGTTTGTGGGCGACTCGATAGTTAGGAATTATATTCTGTTTTGTACTGAAATGTGTTTTGTGTAAAAAAAAATAATGGCCACATACCTGCAGTATATTATGTATAGGATACAAAAATTCTTATTTCTTTTTTATGATATGTGATGTACAAAAGTAAAGCCGTGAATACCCTCTTGATTCTCAGTTTACATGAGTTTTTATTATTTATGGTTATTGTAAATTAAAATAGTTATGTAAAAATGTAAATTAAAATAGATAGGATTTTAATGGACACCCTTTATTCCTTTATAAAACACAGTTTATCTAGCATTATAATTATGGTTAAGTAAATAAAATTCCACACGATAAATCAAACAGCAATCTGTATTGATAATAAATATTATTGTACTGGACATTGTCAGTGACACTTAGTATATAGTTGATTGTCCTAACGTTAGGCGTCACCCATCTTTCTTGCCCCTCCCTGAAAAAATTCCTGCGGACGTCCCTACTTTTGTAATATACACTATATCATCGTAAATGACAAAGTGAACAAAGTTAGTCTTTACTTTAGACATGTGCTAAATAATCGATGCGTACGCAACCAAATATGTTTTGTTCATAATAAACAGTCGTAGAGTCCTATAACAGGCAATGCGCGAATGTTTACGCAAAGGACCATCTAAAAACCTAGGTGGCGCTTCAGTCGCGCCATAACAGAAATCATATTGGACCCAGTGAAATGATCCGATATTGGCCAATCCAAAATGGCGCGCTATACAGCTGTTCTTTGCTTAAGAGTAACTCAAACCAACTAATTTATCATATATAATCAGTAAATGTGAATGGGCTGTTGACTCAAACTAAATGGCTAAGATATTTGTCTTACAAAATTCGTAGTGAATGTGACATGACAACGTTTCGGCATTGAATTGGTAGGCTGTAACCCCACCGTTGAGAATATCGTTGCCAAGCTGCAAGGCGCAAAGATGTTTACGACAAGCGGGTATTGATAAGTGAAGCCGGACGAGAAGAACTCCCTGTTAAATACCTTTAACCCGCCTTTCGGATGATACCGATTCACCGATTGCCATTTCGAATGAATTCGGCACAGGATGTCTTCCAAATAAGAGATTGATCTTACATACGAGGGGTTGCCCTTAGTCTACGGCAAGGACCGGCAAGACCATGACGCTAAGCTTGATGTCGTGTTACGCAGGACCCGGGAACGAGGGATCAAGTTAAATCCGGACAAGTGTGTCTTTCGGCCCATCAAGTCACCTATTTTGGACACATACTATCAGCTGATGGCCTACGACCTGATCCGGTAAAGATCCAGGGCATTCATGACATGCCTCCACCGACCCAAAGGGACGATCTGGAGACCGTACTTGGCATGACCACGTACTTGGGGAAGTTTGCGCCAAACTTATCGGATATAACCGCCCCCTTAAGAGACCTGACGAAGGACAACGAGTTCATTTGGGACGCCGTGAGGGAGAAGGGTTGCTCGCGGTGGTGTTTGCGTGCGAGCGATTTACGGTCGTGACGTGAATGGTGAGTCTGATCACAAGCCCCTGGAGGCCATATCGAGCAATCCATTAGGCTGGGCGCCAACATGGTTACAAAGAATGCTTCTGAAACTCCAGAGATACAATGTACAGATAACATACGTACCGGGGAAGCAGATTCCGTTGGCAGAGACAGTGGTCACCGACAATGAACCACAGAATTCACGAAATTCGCAAATACTTGGGGATTCGCGCATTCAACCTTTGTGACACGGTCACACAATGGTCGTGTATATATATATATATATATATATATATATATATATATATATATATATATATATATATATATATATATATATATATATATATATATATATATATATATATACCCGACTCGTTCAAGGAGATGTGTGAGATTGCAGAGATTTAACAAGATTTAACAAGATTTGCCATCCAAGCCAAAGGCCCAGATGACAAGTGGACAAGGAAGCCATTGGCTTATCGAGAGTCCAACAATGTTCATCTACTTATAGCCTGCCCTCCTGAGATATGTGTCAACCTTGTTTTTAAACATATTCACGCTGCTAGCAGTTACACAATCTGTTGACAATTTGTTCCATTCATTTATTGTCCTCTGTGAGAACGAGTGCTTCCTGATGTCCAATCTACATTGATCCTTTACTAATTTTACCTCATGTCCTCTAGTTCTGCTATCCTTCTTGAGTGAGAAAAACATATTTCTATCAATATTTTCATACCCATTCAATATCTTAAAAACTTCAATCTGATCTCCTCTTAACCTCCTTGTCTCTAGAGTTGTTAAACCACATTCTTTCAGGCGTTCTTCATAACTAAGGTCTCTCAGTTCTGGAATCATTTTAGTTGCTCTCCTTTGTATGCGTTCAAGCGTATCTATATCCTTCTTACGATATGGTCTCCATGCTTGTATACAGTATTCTAAATGAGGTCTAACTATTGCTTTATAAAGAGGTATAATTAACTTTTTTCCCTTGTATGTTATGTTTCTTCTAATCAATCCAAGAATTTGATTACCCTTTGAAGCTGCAATACCACACTGCTCTGAAACTTTCATATCAGCGCTTATTGTAACTCCTAAGTCCTTTTCTTTTACAGTAGTACCCAGAACAGTATCTCCCATTCTATAGTTTACATTCAAGTTCCTATGTCCTGTATGTAGGCATTTACATTTCCCAAAATTGAACAACATCTGCCATTTCTCAGACCATTTCACTAATCTGTCTAGATCGTTTTGTAAATGTTGTTTATCACCATCAGTATTAACCTTTCTAAACAGTTTTGTGTCATCCGCAAATTTCAGTACGTTACTTGTTATACTGTCGTCCAAGTCATTGATATAAATTAAGAATAATATAGGTCCTAATACTGATCCTTGAGGTACCCCACTCAAAACCGATTTCCAATTTGAAACTTCTCCATCTACTACAACTCGTTGTCTTCTGTCAGTCAGCCATTGTTCTATCCAGTCAGTTATGCTATCCCCGATACCATGGGCTTTTAATTTAAGTAGTAATCTTTGATGTGGCACTTTGTCAAAAGCTTTCTGAAAATCTAA
Organism: Lamellibrachia columna; assembly: GCA_963662155.1. Taxonomy (NCBI): domain Eukaryota; kingdom Metazoa; phylum Annelida; class Polychaeta; order Sabellida; family Siboglinidae; genus Lamellibrachia; species Lamellibrachia columna. The sequence continues at coordinate 34,299,129 of OY759271.1, read as the reverse complement.
GTAGATAATATCTACTGGCGATCCCACGTCTATCCACTTAGTGGTTTCTTCCAAAAAACATAACATATTTGTTAAGCATGACCTCGCTTTAAGGAATCCATGTTGAGATGAATTTAATAATTTATGCTTAACGAGGAAGTCCACCATATGGTCTTTAATTAACCTTTCTAATAATTTACAAATCACTGACGTTAAACTCACTGGTCTGTAATTCTCTGACTTATTTCTCGAACCCTTTTTAAATAATGGTATGATGTTTGCTTCTTTCCATTCAAACGGAACAACTCCCTCTTTTAATGACAAGTTGAATACTCTTGCAAGTGGTATACTGATTTGTTCTACTGTTTCCATTAGTAATTTTGGAGGAATCCCATCCACTCCCGGTGATTTGTTATCCTTCATTGCCTTTATTTTCTTAGCTACCAATTCTGGAGTTACAACTAACGGACCTAAATAGTCAGATTTAGCCCCCTGAAATTTAGCATCAGCAACTGGTAATGAACTAATATCTTCTTTGGTAAACACTGAACTGAAGTAACCATTTAGGTCTTCCGCCATTAAAAACCCCTGTGATATTATATTTCCAGCACTGTCTTCTAGAGGTCCAACCTTGTCTTGTACGTTTTGTTTACTCCTGACATATGCATAAAAACTCTTGCTGTCATTTTTTATGTTACATGCTAGTTTTTGCTCATAGCTTCTTTTAGATTGTCTGATTTCAGTTGTAGCTGCATTAAGTGCCTCTTTGTATTTTGCATAGTCTTCGTCCTTTCTGGTACGCCTATAAACCCTCCACATAGTTTGTTTTAGCATTATTTTTCTAATAGCCTCTTTTGACAAGTGTTTCTTTCTACACCGTTTTCCTTGTTTTTGGAAGGGAACAAATTTATCGATGATACTCTCAATTTCATATTTTAGAATATTCCAACATTCAATTGCGGTCTTATTCATCAGCATGTTATTCCAATCTAGCTTTGCTAAGTATTTTCTCATATCTTTGTAGTTACCTTTGTGGAAGTTTCTCTTGTACGTTTTCTTATTTTTACTTTCTGATTTTACATTGATGTCAAAATGTATTTGATTATGGTCACTATTACCCAATGGTTCAAATATTTTTACATTGTCCACTAATTCTTTTTGTGATGACAAAACTATATCTAATACATTTTCTCCCCTGGTTGGTTCTAGTACGTGCTGAGTAAGAAAGCTATCCTGGATTAAAAATAGAAATTGTTGGTCCTCAAACCCTGTGCTCTCTAGAGAATTCCATTGTATGTGTCCATGGTTAAAATCTCCCATTATGATACATTCCCCTTTACTAACTTCCTTTATAGCGTTTTTTATTTTTGTGTTGTCCTCTTCGTTTATGTTTGGACTTCGGTAAACTAATCCAATAGTTAATTTTGAATTTCCTGAAACAATTTTGCACCAAACAGCTTCATCGCAATCTGCTTCCCTTTCTAGTTTTATTTCATAAGCCTGAATAGATTCTTTAACATATAAAATAACTCCCCCGCCCCTTCTTCCTATTCAATCTTTCCTAAACATTACATATCCTGTCAGTCCTAATTCAGCATCTGTTATATCTATGTTGGCCCATGATTCAGTTATACCAATTATGTGAGGGTCAATATCTTCTACCATAATGTTTAATTCGTTTTTCTTATTTACTATGCTCCTTGCATTTAAACATACGCATCTATCAGCCTAACCTTTTTCAGTGATGTTTTTCGGATGATTTGATATTGGTTTATCTGTGCTAGTGGCCTCTTGTTCTGCTTGAGACACCTCTAGGTAACCCCCCTGCACTTCTAGTTTAAAGAATGTTTACTTCCAAAAATATTTGTCATTGTACCCAAGTCACTATCTACTGCTGCTGAAAGTTTGTCCGCGAATACAGAGCAGTATCTAAAAGCTTATCGCAAGTCGTTTCGACACTGGTGGATGCCCAATAAAAGTAAGAGTGAATGTCGTGATGTTAGAGGACAAGAGAGAGAGAGAGAACAAAAACCGACCTATGGGGATACCGAATCGGTTTCGTAGCAGCTCAGCACAATCACGTCAATTCAACCCAAGTACATCTAGCACCGGTCGTACTTGTTGGATATGTGGTTCTGCTAGGCACTGTGCTCGAGATTGTCCTCAAAACATGTACAAGACACCTACATCTGAGAGCAAAAACAGAGTAGGACCAAATGTGACGACATTGGCGTGCGAAGACGCTTTGTTTTTCATAGCCTGCCATCGTAACCACAAAACATATTGGAGATGTTCGTTACATTGAAGATAAAAACGGTACAATATTTCAGTTAGAGGAAATGGCCGCTTTGGCATCTGACCAACATAAATATATGGTAGTCGCAATAGGACGAGTAAGAGGTTGACCATACTTGGTTGAAGTCTTACGACGCGCAGCTGTGTTCTCTGATGAACTTGGACGACTGAACAACATAAAGGCTCGGGTTCAGCTGAAAGAGGAGCCGAAACCTCGATTTTGGGAAGCTAGACCCATCGCTTTGGCGCCCAAGCCAGCAGTGGAACGAGAGTTAGACCAACTTGAAGCTCGAGGCATCATTAAACGGATCTTCCACAGTGAGTGGGCGACACCGATAGTGACACAGGTGAAGAAGGACGGCAAAGTTCGAATTTGTCGGGATTTTGAAGTGAACATAAATATTCAACTTGATGCGGACGAATATCCACTTCCTCGAATTGAGGAGATCTACGCTAATCTCTCTGGTGGTCAACCATACAGTGTGATTGATTTTAGACAGGCGTACCTTCAGATGGAGGTTGAAGAACAGTCCAAGCCATACGTGATTGTCAATACTCATCGTGGGTTGCACCAGTACCAGCGCTTACCTCATGGAGTGGCATCAGCACCTGCTGTATGACATGGACCACGTCCCGCAAGACATCCCTGGTGTCCAGTGCTATCTTGACGACATCATTGTCACCGGTTGAACTAGAGAGGTACACATGGAAACACTTGACAAAGTGCTGGAACGACTGGACGAAAATGGGTTGAAAGCTAACAAGGAGAAGTGCACATTCCTGCAGAACTCAGTTGAGTACTTGGGCCACATCATATCCGCCGAGGGACTTCACCAGTCACCGAAGAAAGTCAAGGCTATAGCTGACCTACCACTTTATCAGAACGTTGGACAGTTCAGATCTTTCTTGGGGATGTATTATGCGCGTTTCGTGCCAGATCTGGCTACACATTTGCATCAACTTTTGCAGAAAGAGGAAACTTGGATATGTTGGTGAAGAACAAGAGCGTGGTTTCAGAAGCGTTAAAGAGATTCTGCTTCAAGATCGAGTACTCACACATTTCAACCCGGACTTGCCTCTGATTCTGGCATGCGATAGTTCGTCGTATGGGCTGGGCGCTGCCTTATCACATCTGATGTCAGACGGAAGTGAAAGACCACGTAGCGTACGCATCGCGCTCACTAACGCCAACTGAAAGAAAGTTCGCGCAGATAGAGAAAGAATCACTTGGGCTTTACTGGGGCGTTAGGAAATTCCAATCTTACCTAGACGGTCTTCGTTTCACATACTTCATGAATCCCTGAAGTATATCATGGATCCTGGTAAAGCGGTACCAGTCACAACTGCGGCGCAACTACTTTCTTGGTGCGGTTTCGAATCAGATCGAGTATCGTGGAACAAAACAACACACAAATTGCGATGGGTTGTCTCGTCTATCGCTGGCGCAAACTCCAGGAGACAAGCCGGATGAAATCGAAATGTTTCATATGACTGTAACTGAAACATTACCAGTCACAGAGAAGGACATCTGAAGAGAAACAAACCGAGACGCACTGCTCTCTCGCGTTGTACCATTCGTGGAGTAAGGCTGGGTGCTGAACCACATCCACATTTCGCACCTTACCTCTGTCGTAAGGATGAGCTGACTTTGCATCAAGGAATTCTGATGTGGGGTAACTGAGTGGTCGTTTCTTCGAAACTGCGAAGTAAAGTGCTCGAGATTCTGCACGAAGTGCACACGGGAACCGTAACGATGAAAGGTTTAGCACGAGAGTACGTTTGGTGGCCCCGAATGGATGAAGCAATCGAAGGAGTGACTAAGACATGTGGAAGATGCCATGTGGGAAGCAAAGAACCCAGCACAAGCTTCTCTGCAACGATGGGAATACAGTGCGTCTACATGGCAACGCCTGCATGTTGATTTTGGAGGACCATTTCAAGGCAAAATGTTCTTGATCGTAGCGGATGCCCACACCTAATGGCCTGAAATCGTTGAGATGCGGAACACAACTGCGGCTGAAACTATAGCTACACTGCGATCCTTATTTGCAAGGATGGGTATGCCTGAGGAACCAATGTCAGACAATGGATCACAGTTCACGCATGTCTGGAGAATTCAAGTACTTCAAAGAAATGAACGGGATACGACACGTGACGGGCGCTCCTTATCATCCGTCTACAAATGGCTTAGTGGGGCGTATGGTTCAAAGCTTCAAAAACGCTGTCAACGCTGACAGAACAGACCGATCCATGCAACACAAACTTGACAGGTTTTTATTTAACTACCGTACTGCGCCGCATGCAACAACCGGACCGCGCAGCTATTGTTTGGGAGAAGCCTTAAATCAAGGCTAGATCTGTTGAAACCGAATGTGAAGCGAGTAGTAGACTCCCGACTATTTCAAAATGAGACCAAGATGTTGACTTCTCACCAGAATGGGGGAGAAGTCTGGCTACGAAATTACCGAGGTGGATCAAAGTGGTTACCGGGAAGAATGAGCCCAGTCTTGTACCGGGTGCTGGTAGACGGTACTGTGTGGAGACGTCATGCGGACAAAATGAGGTTGGGAATACCGGGCCACGGGGAGGGCGTAACTGTAGAAGAACACCATTCCGAATACTAGTTTCCACTTGAAGAGCCACCCAAGCCGAGTCAACCAGCCGTATCGAGAAAACCGAACCAACCAACCGAATCAACGGAATCGGTGGGACAACAGTTGGTTGTAACACTTTCTGTCGAAGTTACATCCACAACGCCAACGGTGATAACAACCCATGCTGGAAGGCCGTTGAGGGCTCCAGTGAAACTTAAGGACTACGTGTGTTAGAGACAGTAGTTGAACAGAATGGACGCTCGGACAATAACTTGTATTTTTTTATTTTGTCTTGAAAAAGCTCAGATGTGGAATTGAGACATTTAAAAGGCGGGAAGTGTTAAGTCTGTACCGTTGTATAAGGCACCGGACGGTGTTATAACGCCACGGCTAATCACGTGGGCCTGTGGGGCCAATCACTGTTCCAGAAGATTACGTCAATGTCCGTCGTTCCGTTCTTATTAAAAGTCTGTTCACCACGTTGTTTGTTGTTCGCTGTGAAGTCAGTATATTACAAGTTTATTGTTAAAAGACGTAACCATTATCTACTTAGATTTTCAGAAAACGTGATAGTGCCACATTAAAGATTGCTACTTAAATTAAAAGCCCATGGTATCGGGGACGGCATAACCGACTGGGTTGAACAATGGCTGACTGACAGAAGACAGCGTGTTGTAGTAGATGTGGTATTAGCATGGTCATTAGATATATTGGGGAGAAAATGCGAGATGCGTCACTGAGGGGAGAGGGAGAGAGACGGGAAATAAATGATGTGTCTGATGAACATGTGTCTCTCATTCGCTGAATAGAAACCAGTACATGGTGTCAAAAAGTGGACTATGGCTGTAAATCCATCGTATCAGATAACACTGCCACAGCAAATGGATTGTAGGAACAACATCCACCGGATGTAAAAAAATCCGTATTTATTAATTGTGCGGGAGATCAGTGCTCAAAATATTCAATGCTCTAGAATTTGGACACAATGAGTCCAACGATGATCTGCAAACAATGATACAGAAATTAGAGGCATATTTTATTGGGGAAATTTCAACAAGCGTGACAAACAACTCCATGAGAACATTATTGGCTTCGTGACATGTCTCCGGAACCTCGCGAAGACAATATAAATATCAATGGTTTCTACGCTTGTAATGGGTGTCTGATAGTCTGATCCGGAGTACAGTTATCCTTGGCATTCGGTTTGATGGTTATCAACAAAATACACAAGAACTTTTGAAGATTAGACAGCTTGATCTGAAAAGCTGTACACTTGCAGAAGTGCAAATGCCAGCAAGCAGATGACAGTATACATAAAGAAGGTATATCCTGACAAAGAAGAGATCAGCAAGGTTTATGTCCTCCGCAAATAGAAAGATGGAGGTCGTCCAAAGACGCAATGGTGAAGCATATACACCAAGTGAAAGCGTAGAAACCACTTTGCTGTGGTATGCAGACCTGGAAAGAATGGAGTACACAGCAAACAGTCACGAGTGTATGCTGTCGGAGAGGAGGACAGCAGCGAATCAGAGTGCGAGATCACCAGCACAGCCTGAGAAACTGTCAATGTTGTGTCAGACGACAAGAAACCAATATACACACACATTGAAATTCACAAGCAGACAGTTACATTCCAAGTAGATCCTGGTGAAACAATAAACGTTGTCCTTTGAGGGTGGTGAAGAATATCGCATTGTCCCCCACCGACGTCACACTAGAAATGTGGAACGGCACAACAACCCGTCCTGTGGGTAAATGTCGACTGAAAATAAGAAATCCCTCGAGTCGTCGCAATTACAGTGTCGAATTCACATTAGTAGACAGCGACTGCACATCACTGTTAGGTCGGAAAGTTGCAGAATACATGCAACTGATCACAGTAAACTACGAGAATCTGGCACAGATTCACTCCACTCACGAATCTGAGGAACCTGGTGTACTGTCGGACTATCCCGAGGTATTTGATGGTAGTCTTGGAACACTATCTGGAACAGTTCGTTTCCATGTCGATGAAACTGCCCCACCTGTGATCAGTAGACCCAGGACGATACCTGTGTCATTGGAGAAAATGTATCCTCGGAATTGGACAGTGTAGTGTAGCAAGGTATACTCACTGAAACATGCCGTATATTTGAAATCACACCTGCTATAGAACTCTTGATGTATCACGATGTCCCAGACAGACCATGACATGTACGCCTGTTATGTAGTCGTTGAGCAGGGCTAGGCAGATCCATTGTTGGCGTGTTACGAATGCCCAATAGTGCTAGATATTGGGCAGCACCAGACTTTCGTAACACGCCAACAATGGATCTGCCTAGCCCTGCAGATCTCAAGTCCAAGAAGTATGCGAAGTCCCGTGCCAGTCCAAGACAAGTACTCCGTCAGTGCACACAGCAGCATCTACTTCTGTGTGTACCACACCAGGCAAGACACCTACTCCTGTATCAACTATAGTGTCACTGAGATCAAACAAAGGCATGCCAGCTGTAAAATTTAACCTGTGAACAGTTGACTATACAATTCAGTGAACATTGATGTTGTGGAACATTCATAGCAGCTGAGAAGATCATGAACATGATTCATTATATGATACGATCGTAATTTGTAGTAGTTGAGTAGGCTATGAATGCTACTGATTATGTAATTCACATTCTTAATTATATGCTTAAAGAATATGTTTCTACCATGTTTTATTTGCTTACTGCTAGATGGCTAGCATTTGTTTTTTTAACTGAATTATCAGATAATTGGTAGGATATTATCATTCCGTATTAATTGCACTGTATTTAAAAAAACAATGAAAGAGGGATGTTGTAATATGACTGAGAGCCAGTCTGGTGACTACAGTGGCACCACCTAGCGGACCTGTTCGCGGATGCCATCACGCAAAACAAAAATACGAAAAATACAGAACAAAACATCACATAGAACCTCACCCGATAGTGACATAAAAAATTCAATTTTAAACGACACCGCCCCTTTCGGAATTATTGGCATTGGTCGACTGTTTGTCTCCAGAAGGTGGTGACACTTGTCATGAACGAGCCCGTGATTGTCACCACTGATGTAAGGACATCAACCTCCGACATCCCACCTGTTTTGGGGACAACCTAAAATTTCCCCCCTTCACCATTTGTTAGAGTCCATTCACCACCAATCCCACCTATTTTGAGGCCAACTCACCAATTCTTACGACCAACATTCCATCCCCAACTTCCCTGCCACAATCCCTCACGAGGGCGGACCTAGACCCTGAAACGGGGTGCCCAGTTTTCAAAAATACACACCAGCTAGGTAGCAGGATTTCTAGTGCACGCACGCACGCACGCACGCACGCACGCACGCACGCACGCGCGCGCGCGCGCACGCATATGTCTTTCGTGAGGGGAATTGTCAAGGAAAAGCCTTATTTCTGCATGGTTAGGTGGCCTCTGATGAGTGATAGGGGCCTTATAAGTGGTGGACCATTGTATATCAGGGGAGACCGGGGCTAGTTGTTACAATTTTCAGCTAAAGTCGCTGTTTGTGAAAAGTATGTTAGATGAGTTATTTCTGTCAACGTATACAGTAAATTTATTATTCGTGTTAATAAATTGTACCATACCATTGATATACCAAACTGTAGTTCCATTGTAACAACTAGCCCCGTATACGGGGCAAGTTGTTACATCATACGGGACATGTTGTTACATCATACGGGGCATGTTGTTACAGCAAAGAACGCGTGGATGGCAAAGCAAGTGTCACTCGTACACGTTACTGTTGTTACATTAACTGGATTATACACACTTATACATGTTATATGCAGTGTGCATAACAATGTAAGTGTTCACAGTTTTATATCTTAAGCTTTTCATTTTTAGTTACCAAAGAGGACTCATTCCCCGGATTCTCACATAACAAACAATTGTGGATGGAATATAAATTATTGAATCGAGTATGAAATAGTGAATGGCAATATATATGTAATGCGACTTCTGCTTGATTGAATGATACACACGTACGCACTCACGCACTCACATCCATATTTCAATGGATCGTACAATATTTATTATTTGCTCAAATAGGGCTATGCCATAACAATTTTACAAGATTGAACAAGATTGTCACCCAAGGCAAGACACCTAGATAGCCAGTTGACAAGGAAGCCAGTGGCTTACTGAGTCCAACAAGCTTTGTGTAACCCGCCCTTCTGATATATTTGTTATTTTTGTTTGACACTTTTGCCACTTTGCAGTACAGGTTATAAATAATTACTTTATGCTTCACAAGTGAAATAAAACATTCACAGTCGCGGTTAAATAAATGTTGTTCTTTCAGTCATTATCAGCACACAACTCGCTGATTTAACTTCTACTTGGCATAACCCCTTATACTATATAGTAGACATGTTTAAAGTTTCATTCTCGAAATATAGTGTGGCTGCATGAGATAATATTATGTGGGCATACCAAAAAGCAATGAAGTGGTTAAAAAGTCATTTTTTTCACGTCTCTTTGATTTTGTCTTTTTAACACCCGATTTTTGGACGGTGTGTCTGCTGGTGAACTTCCAACCAACTACTGTCGATGGTATCTCCATATATGTGCTATGTTTTCGTAAAACAACTCTTTAACAACTTGGTCCTGTATACCACTAGCCCCAGTCTCCCATATAAACTACACCAGAGTGTACATACGAAGTATAAAGCAAACAGAATGACTACCTTTTCGTTTACATATGTAAAACAGTTAACAAATTCATGATGTTTTATTCTTGCCATCGCCCATTCTCTTGACAATTCAATCAATTATACAGTTTGAACTTGTGTAGTCATACACCGCGATCCACACCACCAGGATGGGATTGTGCGAACACCTCCTGTGCATCACAGCGATTAATTCGTTGCTTCCGGCAAAGGTCCAGAAACTTGGCACGACATGCACGAAACACCAACTTTGTAATCGTCCCACAGTCACTTGACAACGCTGATGGAATAATTCTTAATTCTGTGTTTGTGTTGATAAGTGCGTTTCCAGAACCAGCCTAGTCACCCATGCAACCATATTGCGGCGAAACTGAAACGAAAAAAAAGTGGGTGTGGCCCAACCCCCCCCCCCAATACGTCACTGTCCACAACCACATTACCAGTATCAACCGAGAAGTTGACGAGAACATTTAAATAGCTGTGATGTGTGACGTCACATGTGGCGCTGACATACGTTTTCATAGAGAATAATTGTCTTTCTATGGGCTACTGCTTTGGCGATTGTTTTTCACATTGTTTTTTAAGCCTGACAACAGCTGCCAACACGTGGAAAGTCACTAAAAATGCACCGACAACAAGAATCCATTAGCGTTTAATAATGGCTACTACGAGGATAAGGCGTGACGGGGGGGGGGGGAGCAAAAGGGCGCCACATCGTAGCGTGTCAAGAAATAATTCTGAATTGATGAACAAATCCGGTCGAAATAAACGGGGTTGCCCGGGCACCAAGATGTGCTCATGCCATCGTTATGGTAGGAACAACACCGAACAGATTATATTCTTTGGCAGCGATTGACAAGAGATATTCCTCGTTATATGTTCATCAACGCATGTTAGCACAGTTAGGACACAGCGGTGGTTGTTAGGCTGATGATCCATTTGTCACCAGTGTTTTGATCAACCAAACAGGCGCAAACCTCGTGAACTGATTCCACCATCGCTCAGTCGTTCAATTACACTGTACAGTGTATATTTTCACGTTTTCAGTCGCAATTTTACGGTAATAGAGTTTTCTATACAGGCTTAGCGATTTAACAGGGTTCCCGGTTGTGATGACGTCTCAATGGGATGACTCGAGCGGGGGAACACTGGGCAACCGTATATGGCAAGAATGTGTGTAGACACTGTATAGGTGCACTGCTTCGCCGTTGAACATTGCAGTGGGCTTGTTATCGAAAATAAGCGTGCGTTTGCGTCCACTTCACTATACAAATATGTCCGATCGAGAAAAATAATAAAAATGCATAATGTTAGTACATGAATTTTTAGCGGAGACCCTTAGATGGCTAAAAATTAAAACATGTTGTAAAAAAAATATTAAGTATACACCCGGTATTCCCAGGCTTTCACCCATCGAATAAACGATGCGTTCAACGTCATATGGCCGTAGACATTTTATAAACATTTTGCTCAACGTTATTAGTCAGCCAAAGATGTAGGGATGGTAAACCGAACATAAGTAATAATTCAGAATCCACACACTTATTACGTGTTATATTGATCGGATCACCCATGACTAATGGCGCGTGTGAGGCGAGCGTCCATCGAAACGCAGTTGATTCGACGGGCACCCCAAATCTACCAGAGAATGTTTTCTTTACCGGCCTGATATAACAAGGTTCCCGATTGTGGTGATGTCACAGTGGGATGACTCACGCGCTGGGAACACTGGGCAACCGTACATGGCACGAAGGCCTATGTGTGTGGACACCGTGCGGCTGAATTCCTGCGCCGCTGTGCGTTGCAACGGGTTTATTATTGAAAAGAAGCGTATGTTTGCGTCCATTTAACTATACAGTGTAAACGTATGTCAGAACGACAATAAAGAATGTATCATGTTAGTAGCCCCTACAAGATTTTTGAGGGAGCCCCGTAGACGGCTGAAAACGAAAACAGAAATAAGCGTTTTTAGATTCTTGATATACTTCTGAAATAACCGTCAGGATCATGCAAATATATAATAAATGACAGTCAGAACAGATTAAAAGCATATGCCGTATGTGTAATTGATACAATATTTTACTTTTGGAAAATTGAACAGGGTTTACATTGAAAAAATACGTTGGGTAAAACAGCAAGCACCCTAATAATTAACGATAACAACATTGCAGTAAGTACACTTAAATTGCTACATTGACATTCCGATGTTGCAGATACGACTCAGCGTTAGTGCGTTGCTGCTTTATTTTGTACACACGACACACGTAATTTCCCATCCATTTACATAACTGGGACACGGCAGTGGTCCACCGCAAGTAGCCTCGGTGTTGTAGAAAAGGACGCCATCGCTGCTCTGTCCTCCTCCAAGGATAACTTCCGGGGCGTTGTCCATACAGACGTAGGTTGTTCGGCCTTTGTGTGTGTAATGTTCCGCCATCAAGTAGCCAGAATACTCTTTCGTCCACCCGTCTGGACAGGTCAGTTTGGCCGGAATCATCAGTTTCGTTGGTCGGCTGGTCACAAGGCACACGGCACACGGGACGTCGTTGTCGTGCAGCGACTGTGCGTTAGCGTTGGAGAACGGGTCATTTGACTGTATTTCGTATTCAGCGCCGTACAAATGGCCGCCGGACTGGAAGCCTGCCGTGGTTTTCGGTCCCCATTCAGGATCTCTTGGCATGCAAAGATAGTTCGAGCCACCACCGCTGTGTGTATGGTGTGACCCGGCTACGACACCTTGAACAACAATACAGCCGAAGATGTTTAATCGTACAATCTTCAAAAGAATATCAGGTGTGCCTCATAGGGGCCTGCATGCATATTTTACCTGCTTTCACCATTAAGACATTGCGAGAGGTGCGAAACAGGCGCTGTCTAAGGGAACTTCGGAAGACATATGAATACAATAAAAATATTGATAGAAATATGTTTTTTTTCTCTAAAGAAAGCAGAACTAGAGGACATGATGTAAAGTTAGTGAAGGATCAGTGTAGATTGGATATCAGGAAGTACTCATTCTCACAGAGGACAGTAAATGAATGGAACAGATTATCTACGGATTGTATAACCGCTAGCAGCGTGAATATGTTTAAAAACAGGTTGGACACATATCTCATGAGGGCGGGTTACACCTAGACGAACACTGATGGACTCTCAATAAGCCAATGGCTTCGTTGTCCACTTGCCATCTGGGCCTTTGGCTTGGATGGCAAATCTTGTTAAATTTTGTTAAATAAAAATATGAAACAAATATAATAAACATCGTAGCTTCATCGAGTTTACTAGAAATACATATACTTAATCAACAACAGAGAACACTACATCGCTAAAATACTTGCCCCAGTAGAGTAGCTGTGAGCCAGTTCCCGAACACATCTTCCGTCCCCACCGGATGTACACAGCGCCTCCTCTCAGCGACCGTTGATTGTCAGTGCCTGAAGAGTTAGTTCGAGCAACAATAATATTCTCTGAAGTACTCGCTGTATGAGGACTATTATATAATTTTAGATATAATTTATTTCACGACTAAAATATTTTGTTGACTGCTTTCATGTATTTAGTGTTTGGTCATGCGGTCACTTTTACGGTGTCACGTGGGCAGCTCTGGAAATAAGATTCTAATCAGGCTTGGGTAGACTGCGATCCAAAAATGCCGCCGTATAATCATCAAGGTTAGACAAGTTGGAGAAAAATACAACGGATGCTGACGTAAAGAGGTATGTGAAAATATTTACACTGAAACACCAAGCTTACATCACCAGGAGAGAATTGTTATTAGTAAGAACATGTAAAACAGATGGCGTTACCCACCGGTCTCCTCTTGTGTCTTGTCTTTTACGTCGTCGATTTTCACTTCCAGTTGTTTCATGGTCGCTCTCAGATCAGGTATAGCAGCGACGACCTTGTTGACCAAAGTGAGCTGCGCCTGTAGACTGTCCACGACGGCTTTCAGTTCCATGACGTCTCGCATTCGCTGACTGACACAGACGTCACGGAAGGTGTAGGTGCACAGTCCGTCGTTAGACACTGCTCCCCTCGTGAGCTGACCGAGGGCTTCCCCGCCAAAGACGACGAAGAGAAACGCCAGTTGAACGTACGTCGTCATCATGTTTACCAGTTGCTGAAGTCTGCTGTTTTCGTTCGTGTCGTCCCTTTAAGTATCGCGTTGACCCGATGTGTCACTAGCCACGTCATAGGAGGTTGTCTACCGATAACAACTGACTGAATTTTACCCAGAGAAGTCGAGTCAAGGGTGATGAGTATACCCTTCAAGCGGTCCTAAGCACTGGAATCTGGATACTGCACTATAAAACTTTCCTTTTAACATTTGATAGGGTGCTGGTGTTAACTATGATCATTTTAAATCTACTATTAAATAACAGTTGCACTGATTTGAAACATTTACTAAAGCATTCAGAATTGCTGTGCGTCTCATTACGTAAAATAAAGCAATATGCAAATAATTATGCCCTACTGACTGCATATTGAAATGCTGAAGGTCACCATACGATAATAAATGCAATTTTGTAAATGTATAAATACTTCATGATTTGAGATTTGTTGCTTGTAATCGACAATACACATTTGAGCAAAGTATATGTGACATGTTTGGTATGATGAAACAAAATAATAAATTGAAAGATGAATACACTTTCTAAATGTGCGAACATCATAAGCAAACTCGTTGTGAAAAAAAACAAAAGAATACTCGTGAAAAAAAAACCAGAATAGTATTTGCCTTAAATGTTCTGCAATTGTGCCACATGTCCACAGTCACCTCACCGTAGGGAGCCTCGACAACAACACACGAAGAGGATCTGGGAATGTTGAATCAACCGTTCTATTTCTTAGGCCCACATCCGCCTTGCACATGTTTCAGCACAGTAATTTATTTATGGCGTTGTGTATACAGTCGTAAACAGCACATATCAGATGGCAAGTACCCGAGTAAGAATGTCACCTAAAATAGTGAATAGGAAGGGCACACCCATATCACTGTTATCCGGCGGCGAGGGACGGAAATATAAGTTACATTTCGATTGTAAACAAAACGTACGGTTCTAACCAAACATGTCCGACAATGTGAATCATCGTGGTTCACTGGTATGGTAATGCAGCATGGTTTACGTCTTAGGCTTCTTTACCCACATCCGTGTAGCACATGTTTCAAATGTTATGAGTGCATTCTAGATAACACAGTAATTTTGTTGTGGCGTCGTGTATACAGTCGTAAACAGCAAATATCAGATGGCAAATACTCAAGTACGAACGTCGCCTAAAGTAGCGAAAGTTAACAGAAAGGACACATCCACATCGCTGTTATCCGACAGCGAAGGTCTGAGACAGAATTTACATTCAAATAAAAACGCGTATGGCTCTAACCAGACATGTGTTTCACTGGTATAGTAATGCAGCATGCATGGTTGACGGCTTGGTCATCCTGCAATCGAATATATATATATATATATATATATATATATATATATATATATATATATATATATATATATATATTCTTAGAAGAGCAATTTAGTGGAAGTATGGTTCTATGACGACATTTTTACAAAAACATTTAAAGTAATCAGCGACATCATGCTTTTGGTCGAGGGAACCGGGGTTCAAAACCCCCTGTTGCCATTTTGAAACTTTGGCAATTTCGTTCACCCTCCTTTTGACTGTGTCTTTCGGAAGAGACACTTAGGGCCTTGGTCCATCCCTTCTATCTGGTGTCTATGCCAGGGGACGTACAAAATCACATACAGGGAAAACGAAAACCTTGGTCTTGTTGCTGGTTCCACGGACTTGTTGGAACTATCTATTTACAAGATGATATTTTAATAGAATAAGGAAAACCATACATTAACACTTAACCCTTAACGGAATGATAATGCAAAATGAGTATTCGTCGGGGCGGACGAACCCATGAAGCCTTGCTGATGCTAACTCAGTTAAACATTTATTCATTTCCTTAAAAGTTTACCGCAGACCTGACAATGTGTTCACGATTTTACACAATCGGTTAAGTACTATGTAGCTGGAACATCACCAACAAGTAATTGTCGCCGTAAACTCTGTCACTTTTCAAATGGAATGTAAACAAAACGGATAAGGAATTTCAAGGAACTTCGTATACAAACACATCCGTCAGACACATAGAGAAACAATGGCTCATCGCGTATCCGTTGACAATATAAAGGCATTTTATATGCGTTCAATGAGGCACGTTGGCGTGTTTTAAAGTCAGTGATAGTTGAACAACTTGCAGGAGTGTCTGCGCTCTAAATTAATGGCAATAATTCGGTTGGGATAAGTAGGTAAACGCAGTGAGCGTTGCAGGAGTGTCACAAGGCCGATCCTCACTCGCTGACGTTTTCGTTGGTACATCCGCGATCATTACATAAGCCGCGATGTCATATTATCTCATCCAATTCTTCCTGTTTTTAATCGACGTAGTCTCGTGCTTTGTTGTTGGTATCGCTGAATGGAACTGGATGTATTCATTAGGTTTGATCTTTTTATTTTCCGAATTGATTGAAACGATGCACATACCGTTGTTACGCGACCGACAAAACGGATCGTTTGAGACAAAAACATTTGAGGCAAACCTTCCTCCTCTCGTCCCAAACAAAAGTCAAATATATATTATGTCAAGGCCAGACTCCCACCTATCACCTATTTTGGAGGTCAACCTCCCACTTCCCACCATTTTTAAGGATCAACCTCCCATGTGCCAATTCCTGCCGCACCCTCTCATTAGCGCGATCACGAGTTCTCGTTCCCGCGGTTATTTTTAGTGTCTTTCCGTAAACGCGAAACGCATTCCTGTGTATGTTTGTATGACGTCTGCGCACGGATGTCACAGTAAAACGCCACGAAACGTCCGTGCGCGGACGTCATATAAAATCGGCATTCTTGTCCACTTGTCATCATCTGTTTAAATCTTGTTAAACAGCTGCCGCGGGTTGTGTTGTAAAATTGGTAACACTATTTACATAATGTGTAATGTTATTTATATAATTTGTGTTCACAACTCCCACATCAAAATCTCACATTTCACCTCCCACCTATTTTTGAAGTCAACCTGTCACACCCCCCGCAATTGTATGGTTTGTAGTAATACATCTCACTGTTTGGGCTACCATGGGAACAAGGCAAAATTCAGAGGTCACGTTTATTTTATTTTACCACAAAATCTATTTCTGAGAAGAAGAAGTTAATATTAGTAATAATTAATCTACGGTAACTTATTAACCATTTTGGCGCACTGCACAATAGTGTCGCCACACAGCGGACCGAGAACCAACCAAATTGGCACCGTTGTAATGACAGTGGCGCTACATAGTGAGCAGGAAGCAACCAACCAGGTAATTTGCTTTCCGGATAGTAATGATAGTATGACATAATTCGTTGAGGCGCTGACAGCAGGTTCGTATTAGAAAAGAAAACATTTGATGCTGGCCCAGGCAGTCTGCCATGGTGGTGCATCCCAGTCCTACAGTGTACAGCTTGACAATGGCTGTGTAGTTCGGCGAAACATATCACAAATAAACACCACCAACGAGACTGATCTGGATTTCTCACGTCACGATGTTTGTCCAATACAACTTCCGTGTCAAGAAGACGCGGGAAGATCAAATATCTGCAGAAGAACAGCTTGTTCGCCCGACCGAGCCACCTCCTCAGCATCAGGGAGTCGTACCTCCTGACCAGAACAGTGCCAGTCCGATGGTTGGGCACTGGGATGGCAATAGTGAATAGTTTATGGTTTATGGTTTATGTGTATTTTTTATACGAAAAAGGGGCGCATTATTATGATGTTAGCTGACTTAGTTTATAAGCCTGGAAGGAGATATCAATATGGTAAATTGCACATATTGGAAACTTTGGAACAGATGACTGACGTAGATCAGAGCAAATGTGTGAACGCTACTGTGTCATGATTAAACGTTATTACTTCGTGCGCTATATAAATAGATGCGTGTCGCGTAAAGCGTACGCGATCCGATACGAGTTGACAAAAGGCCAACAGTTAATGAGTTAGAGACGCAGGCGTCCCGTTAGCCAAATTACAAGTGTGTGGTAAAACTTTGAGGTTTAATCTTGACCAGTAAAGAATAGAGGACTATGTGACGTTTATGTTTGGAGGAATCGTGGAGATTCGCTCCTAAATTCACGCGAACGTGCAATACGGGAAAGAGAGACGCTAATTTTCAAGTGAGGTCGACGGAGGGACACGGAGACGTGTGTGTGTGCATGCGTGTGTGCGTGTGTGCGTGCGTGCGTATGTGTGTGCATGTGTGTGGAAAACACGTGAAGTTCCTTACACGACGTCACGAAGACTGCTGGTCTAAAATGTAATAACCAGTTGCGAACGACGAGAACCTGTCGTGCCTGTTCAAGGGCGAGGGAAAGTGTCACCGATGTGGATACGATTGGATATACTTTGTTTACCTGTGATTCATTTTCCATTATACTTATGTTTTTATTTACCTTTGATTAATGTTTCATATACGTACCTCCAGTAGTAATCAGGAGTGTGTCGTAATGTGTTACCGATGTGGATACGATTGGATATACTTTGTTTACCTGTGATTCATTTTCCATTATACTTATGTTTTTATTTACCTTTGATTAATGTTTCATATACGTACCTCCAGTAGTAATCAGGAGTGTGTCGTAATGTGTTACCGATGTGGATACGATTGGATATACTTTGTTTACCTGTGATTCATTTTCCATTATACTTATGTTTTTATTTACCTTTGATTAATGTTTCATATACGTACCTCCAGTAGTAATCAGGAGTGTGTCGTAATGTATTACCGATGTGGATACGATTGGATATACTTTGTTTACCTGTGATTCATTTTCCATTATACTTATGTTTTTATTTACCTTTGATTAATGTTTCATATACGTACCTCCAGTAGTAATCAGGAGTGTGTCGTAATGTGTTACCGATGTGGATACGATTGGATATACTTTGTTTACCTGTGATTCATTTTCCATTATACTTATGTTTTTATTTACCTTTGATTAATGTTTCATATACGTACCTCCAGTAGTAATAAGGAGTGTGTCGTAATGTGTTACCGCAAACCAGTCGATAGTAACATTTGATGGCAGCACATAATCAAAAAGGTTTCTACCGGGAGATACTCCGCACTGTTTGCACTAACTACTATGTTTTGGGGGGTATCAAAGCATATCTATATATTAAATATCTGACTTCATTGTTGTGACCTTTTGTGCTAACGTCATTTCATGAGCGTTGAATTTAACTTTGCGGCCCGCTCCTAGACAGAGGCACTTGTGAACGAAGTTATAGATCCATGACACGCACAGTAACATTGTAATCTGCCCCTTAACCTGTGGGAAAAAGTAAGGTTTTCACCACATTTGTCCAACAACATTTATCGTAGTGATTTGTTTGGATTGTACGGTTGGCGCTTTTGTGTTCCCAGATTCAAACATTAATGGGCGAGTTTCGTAAATCACATTTCATCATGGCAACTGGCAGTTAAGTAGGTCGCATCTTTATATACTCCACGGTTACTACAACCAAACACATCGCCGTCAGTTGGAATGAAACGACAGACCTCGTTCGTCTTAATGCTTGATTAGCGCCTACTAAAATCATACTCTGTATACGTTTATATAAAGAAACACATGTTTATCTCATAACATTCAGGCAATCAATTTTATTTAAAAAAAACACGCATATTGAAGTAAAGATGTCATTACTACATTATATAACTATAAGTTGTTGAAAAAGGCAAGAATGAGCTTAATATTTGTATTTCTTGCCCTATTACTTACATCCAACCAACAGCGTTTATTCAAACAAATTCAAACAAAATCAGTTAGTAATTCATTATAAACAAACAACTTGTAAGTGAAATGTTTGAAAGGAATAATACAAAGGTGAAATATTTATAAAGTTGTGTTACTCCCTTACTAAAAAAATCTAAACTTGGTAATACAAAGTATGGAACCAAAATTGTTATACAGTGCACTATTTGTTTTTCGAAGCGTCATTGACGGACGCACCAAATCTACTTTTACGCAAGGTGGCGCTGCGAACCTACAATAACCATTCGCACTGCCTAGTTGGGTATCTTTGGTGTGACTACTGTTGACTGTTTGGAGATGTTTACAATCCTCAACAAGTTAAGATTGCTTTTTAATATTTGAATATGTGTGCATTTTCGTGAAATTGTCTTGCATCAATATTAAAAATTATAGATAAATAGACAACCGCATGCACCATCTCACATTCCAGTAATATATACGTCCAGTATTGTCTAGGTTATTATAATGCGTCGTACGATGAAACTCAATCATATACGAAGTTTCCGCAGTAGTTCGCTTAGTAGTGTAGACTATACTCCTGAAATAATGCCAGGATCATGTCGATACAAAATAATTCACAGTCAGAAAGGAAAACATATGCCGTATGTGTAATTGATACAATATTCCATTTTACTTTTGCTTATTTGAAAAGGCTTTCAATTGAAAACAAACGGCTTGCGTAAAACTACAAGCGCCCTAATAATTAACGACGGCAAAACTGCAGTGAGTTATGTTGCAGATACGACTCAGAGTGGGTGCCTTTCCTGATTTATTTTGTACACACGACACAAGTGATTTCCCATCCTTCTACATAACTGGGACAAGGCAGCGCTCCACCGCAAGTAGCCTCGGTGACGTAGAAAAGGACGCCATTCTTGTCCACCCCTCCACCTAGTATAACTTCCGGGGCGTTATTCATACATACATAGGTTGTTCGGCCTTTGTGTGAGTAATGTTCCGCCATCAAGTAGCCGGAATACTCCTTTGTCCACCCGTCTGGACAGGTCAGTTTGGCCGGAATCATCAGTTTCGTTGGTCGGCTGGTCACAAGACACACGGCACACGGGACGTCGTTGTCGTGCAGCGACTGTGCGTTAGCTTTGGAGAACGGGTCGTTTGACTGTATTTCGTATTCAGCGCCGTACAAATGGCCGCCGGACTGGAAGCCTGTCGTGGTTTTCGGTCCCCATTCTGGGTCTCTTGGCATGCAGAGATAGTTCGAGCCGCCGCCACTGTGTATATGGGATGACCCGGCTACGACACCTTGAACAACAACAAATATGAAGATCTTCAAAAGAATACCAGGTGTGTTTTATAAATGCTTATATTGTCTGCTTTCGACAGTTATTTAGGTATTTTGAGAGAAGTACAAAATGTGCACTTTTTGACTACCTCCTTTGCTTTTTGACGATACCGAAAACATGTAAGTACAGTAAAACTATGAAACAATTATAATGAACGGCGTAACATCGTCAGATCTTTGAGAAATACATAAACTTCGTCAACAACAAAGAACTCTGTATCCGGCTAAGATACTTGCCCCAGTAGAGCAGTTCCGTGCCATTTCCCGAACACGTCTGCCTTCCCCAGCGGATGTACACAGCGCCACCTTTCGACGAATGTTGATTGTCAGTTACTGAAAAGTTAGTTCGAACTACAATAATATTCAATGAAGTACTTACTTTATGAATACAATGGCATTATCCAAAATACAATTTATGTCATGTCTGTTTTATGTGGGTTGCTATGGGAATTAGATACTAGTTGGGCTTGGGTAGACTATCATCTAGAACTTCCGTCGTATAATCATAAGCTCAGTATAACTAATCAGTTTTATGTACTGTGCTACTTTGTTAATATAAACTAATGTTTGTCCTTATTTGATTGGGTACACCAATATATTATTATGCAAAATGTCGTAATAACACTGATTTCGAGGAGGAAGCCCGTTTCTCCCGCCAACATGGGCACTCCGCCGCAAGACGGTGATTAGTGTAGGAAGAAAGAGATATTATGTGCCACCAACCTTACAGCACCAGGAGAGAAGCGTCATTAGTAAGAACATGTACAACAGATGACGTTACCCACCGGTCTCCTCTTGTGTCTTGTCTTTTACGTCGTCGATTTTCACTTCCAGTTGTTTCATGGTCTCTCGCAGATCAGGTATAGCAGCGACGACCTTGTTGACCAAAGTGAGCTGCGCCTGTAGACTGTCCACGACGGCTCTCAGTTCCATGACGTCCCGCATTCGCTGACTGACACAGACGTCACGGAAGGTGTAGGTGCACAGCCCGTCGTTAGATACTGCTCCCCTCGTGAGCTGACCGAGGGCATCCCCGCCAAAGAAGACGAAGAGAAACGCCAGTTGAACGTACGTCGTCATCATGTTTACCAGTTGCTGAAGTCTGCTGTTTTCGTTCGTGTCGTCCCTTTAAGTATCGCGTTGACCCGATGTGTCACTAGCCACGTCATAGGAGGTTGTCTACCGATAACAACTGACTGAATTTTACCCAGAGAAGTCGAGTCAAGGGTGATGAGTATACCCTTCAAGCGGTCCTAAGCACTGAAATCTGGATACTGCACTATAAAACTTTCCTTTTAACATTTGATAGGGTGCTGGTGTTAACTATGATCATTTTAAATCTACTGTTAAATAACAGTTGCACTGATTTGAAACATTTACTAAAGCATGCAGAATTGCTGTGCGTCTCATTACGTAAAATAAAGCAATATGCAAATAATTATGCCCTACTGACTGCATATTGAAATGCTGAAGGTCACCATACGATAATAAATGCAATTTTCTAAATGTATAAATACTTCATGATTTGAGATTTGTTGCTTGTAATCGACAATACACATTTGAGCAAAGTATATGTGACATGTTTGGTATGATGAAACAAAATAATAAATTGAAAGATGAATACACGTTCTAAATGTGCGAACATCATAAGCAAACTCGTTGTGAAAAAAAACAAAAGAATACTCGTGAAAAAGAAAACAGAAAAGTATTTGCCTTAAATGTTCTGCAATTGTGCCACATGTCCACAGTCACCTCACCGTAGGGAGCCTCGACAACAACACACGAAGAGGATCTGGGAATGTTGAATCAACCGTTCTATTTCTTAGGCCCACATCCGCCTTGCACATGTTTCAGCACAGTAATTTATTTATGGCGTTGTGTATACAGTCGTAAACAGCACATATCAGATGGCAAGTACCCGAGTAAGAATGTCACCTAAAGTAGTGAATAGGAAAGGCACAACCATATCACTGTTATCCGACGGCGAAGGACGGAAATATAATTTACATTTCGATTGTAAACAAAACGTACGGTTCTAACCAAACATGTCCGACAATGTGAATCATCGTGGTTCACTGGTATGGTAATGCAGCATGGTTTACGTCTTAGGCTTCTTTACCCACATCCGTGTAGCACATGTTTCAAATGTTATGAGTGCATTCTAGATAACACAGTAATTTTGTTGTGGCGTCGTGTATACAGTCGTAAACAGCACATATCAGATGGCAAATACCCGAGTACGAACGTCGCCTAAAGTAGCGAAAGTTAACAGAAAGGGCACATCCACATCGCTGTTATCCGACAGCGAAGGTCTGAGACAGAATTTACATTCAAATAAAAAAGCGTATGGCTCTAACCAGACATGTGTTTCACTGGTTTAGTAATGCAGCATGCATAGTTGACGGCTTGGTCATCCTGCAATCGAATATATGTATATATATATATATATATATATATATATATATATATATATATATATATATATATATATATATATATTCTTAGAAGAGCAATTTAGTGGAAGTATGGTTCTATGACGACATTTTTACAAAAACATTTAAAGTAATCAGCGACATCATGCTTTTGGTCGAGGGAACCGGGGTTCAAAACCCCCTATTGCCGTTTTGAAACTTTGGCAATTTCGTTCACCCTCCTTTTGCCTGTGTCTTTCGGAAGAGACACTTAGGGCCGTTGGTCCATCCCTTCTATCTGGTGTCTATGCCAGGGGACGTACAAAATCACATACAGGGTAAACGAAAACCTTGGTCTTGTTGCTGGGTCCACGGACTTGTTGGAACTCAAGCCAAAAAACAAACAAACAAACAAACTGAAACAATCAGGCTATGTTTACGCTTACACGTATATATCAACATCTATTTACAAGATGATATTTTAATAGAATAAGGAAAACCATACATTAACACTTAACCCATAACGGAATGATAATGTAAAATGAGTATTCGTCGGGGCGGACGAACCCATGAAGCCTTGCTGATGCTAACTCAGTTAAACATTTATTCATTTCCTTAAAAGTTTACCGCAGACCTGACAATGTGTGTACAATTTTACGCAATCGGTTAAGTGCCATTTAGCTGGAACATCACCAACAAGTGATTGTCGCCGTAAACTCTGTCACTTTTCAAATGGAATGTAAACAAAACGGATAAGGAAGTTCAAGGAACTTCGTATACAAACACATCCGTCAGACACATAGAGAAACAATGGCTCATCGCATATCCGTTGACACTATAAAGGCATTTTATATGCGTTCAATGAGGCACGTTGGCGTATTTTAAAGTCAGTTGCAGGAGTGTCTGCGCCCTAAATTAATGGCAATAATTCGGTTGGGATAAGTAGGTAAACGCAGTGAGCGTTGCAGGAGTGTCACAAGGCCGATCCTCACTCGCTGACGTTTTCGTTGGTACATCCGGGATCATTACATAAGCCGCGATGTCATATTATCTCAACCAATTCTTCCTGTTTTTAATCGACGTAGTCTCGTGCTTTGTTGTTGGTGTCGCTGAATGGAACTGGATGTATTCATTAGGTTTGATCTTTTTATTTTCAGAATTGATTGAAACGATGCACATACCGTTGTTACGCGACCGACAAAACGGATCGTTTGAGACAAAAACATTTGAGGCAAACCTCCCTCCTCTCGTCCCATACAAAAGTCAAATATATATTATGTCAAGGCCAGACTCCCACCTTTCACCTATTTTGGAGGTCAACCTCCCACTTCCTACCATTTTTAAGGATCAACCTCCCATGTGCCAATTCCTGCCGCACCCTCTCATTAGCGCGATCACAAGTTCTCGTTCCCGCGGTTATTGTTAGTGTCTTTCCGTAAACGCGATCCGCATTCCTTTGTATATTTGTATGACGTCTGCGAACGGATGTCACAGTAAAACGCCACGAAACGTCCGTGCACGGACGTCATAGTAAATCGGCATTCTTGTCCACTTGTCATAAATCTTTTTAATCTTGTTAAACAGCTGCCGCTGGTTGTGTTGTAAAATGGGTAATGCCATTTACATAATGTGTAATATTATTTTGTATAATTTGTGTCCACAACTCCGACCTCAAAATCTCACATTTCACCTCCCACCTATTTTTGAAGTCAACCTGTCCGACCCCCTCAATTGTGTGGTTTGTAGTAATACATCTCACTGTTTGGGCTACCATGGGAACAAGGCTAAATTCAGAGGTCACGTTTATTTCATTTTACCACAAAATCTATTTCTGAGAAGAAGAAATTAATATTAGTAACAATTAATTTACGGTAATTTATTAACCATTTTGGCGCACTGCACAACAGTGTCGCCACACAGCGGGCCGAGATCCAACCAAATTGGCACCGTTGTCATGACAGTGGCGCTACATAGTGAGCAGCAAACAACCAAACAGGTAATCTGGTTTCCGGATCGTTCCCTAGAGGCGCTCGGCACACTACGCTTCGCAAATGACCTAATTATTGGAGGCGCTGACTACTGGACAGCAGGTTCGTATTAGAAAAGATAACATTGGATGCTGGCCCAGGTAGTCCGCCATGGTGGTGCATCCCAGTCCGACTGAGTACAGCTTGCCAAAGGCTGTGCAGTTCGGCGAAACAGATAACAAATAAACACCACCAACGAGACTGATCTGGATTTCTCACTTCACGATGTTTGTTCAATACAACGTTCGTGTCAAGAAGACGCCGGAAGATCAAAGATTAGTAGAAGAACAGCTTGTTCGCCCGACCGAGCAACCTTCTCAGCCCCAAGAATTCGAACTTCATGACCAGAACAGTGCCAGTCCGATGGTTGGGCACGGGTATGGCAATAGTGTCTCCGTATCGCCGCCACGTTAAGGCGAATAAACAGTAATGCGCAAAAACGCTTTTCTTGTTTGTTCGATTAAGTGATCACCATGATGAATAGTACCTGTGGACAATGGACATTGAAACATGGGTCCGGATTTAGCCTTGGTTTATTTCACTGTGTATTTTTTATACCAAACTAGGGGCGTGTCGTTATGATGTTAGCTAACTATTTTTATAAGCCTAGTAGGCGATATCAATACAGTAAATTGCAGATAATCGAAATGGTGGAACAGAAGTAAGTAAACATGTGTGTACGCCACTGTGTCATGATTAAACGTGATTACTTTATTAAGTCTGCTACTGTCTTCAATTAATCAACAAACTTGACATTTACCTGGTCGAATCATCCGAGAAAATGACTATGTGAATAGATGCGGTCGCCTAAAGCGTACGCTCTCCGATACGGGTTGATAAAAAGTCAAAAGTTAATGAGTTATTAGAGACAGAGGTGTTTCGTTAGCCAAATTACATGTGTGTGGTAAAACATTGAGGTTTAATCTTGACAAGTAAAGAAGAGAGGACTCTCTGACATTTATGTTTGGAGGAATCGTGGAGATTCGTTCCTGAATTCACGCGAACGAAGAACACGGGAAAGAGAGACGCTAATTGTCTAAGTGAAATCGATGGAGAAAGACGGAGACGGACACGTGTGATGTAGCGTTCGGCAGTTTACGGCGGTGCCTAGCGGTCGACTGTATTAGTCGCTTAACTGTTCGCAGTTTATTCGTTCGATTAAGAGTTGTAAACTAAAATCAATATGTTGTGGTCATTACAACTTTACAAATGGCGACAAGGATGGGATGCGAATTCATGCAAATTTGACAGTTAAGTTACGATTGCTCCCGCAATATTGTAATATTCATTGAATAACATCACCCACGCCGGTCGCGATGCCTCGAACAAAAACTGAACACTCAGTGATTAGCACATTGCTAATGTGAACTGTATTATGACAACACATTTCTCAGTTGTAAGTACATAAATTCTCTGTGTCACAGTCTCTACGCACACACAAGTCAACAATCTGAGATGTCTAATTACGATCAAGTGACCGCAGCACATTTGCCGCCCGTACACGGAATACGACAGCCGTCTTGAATCCAATATAACCGAGAACTGTAAGCTGTTCAAGCAAAAATGGAAGAACTACGCCACGATCACCCATCTCGAGAAGCAGCCGGCCGATTATCAGGTTGCACTGCTACTTCACACTGTCGGTGATGGTACTTTGAGAATATATAATGGGTTTACGTTCGACACGGACGCTGACGCCCGTTTGGTGGATGAGATCCTAGCAATATTCGACAATTTCGCAATCGGATAAGCCAATGAATTTTATGAGAGGTTTATCTTCAACAGCTGAAACCAACAACAAGGCGAAACATTCGAACACTTTTTAATAACAATAACAGTACTCATTAAGTCCTGCAATTTCTGCGATAACTGCAGAAACTCGCGACAGAATCGTCATGGGCGTCCAAGATCGTGATATCCAGGAAGCACTCCTGAAGGAACGCAACATATCATTGGAGTCAACAATCGACACATGCAGATCAGTAGAAAATGCATGTTTGCAGAGTAAGGCCATTCGCCCTGAGACTGTCAACAGGGTCAGCAAATCAAAATATGCCCATGAACTAAAAACCAGGAAGTCCGAGAAACAATACACAGGAATACATGAAAGGATACAGAAACAAACATACACCACTGGACCACGGGAGTCGTCCACACCAACCAGCAAGTGAGATAATCTGTCAACAGTGCGTATTTGATTACCACATTGATGGAGTGTGTCCTGCAGAGGGAGAGACGGGTTCGACACAGGCGGGTCAGTAAACGTGATGGATGAACGACTGTATCAGAGGATTCAGAAACCAACGTCGCAATAAAACAGAGGACCAAAACTCTTACCCTATGGCGGCGGCAAATCTCTGATTGGATTCAACACAACTCAGCTCAGGAGTTAGGACTAGAGAACATTGTAAACAAAATCAACTCCGAGTGGGAAGAAGAATAGCCCGGTCTCACAAAGGGTATTGGGAAAATGTGCAAACAAAAACCCGGAAAATCCCTTTCCACGTGAGACCTAAGATTGATGAAGAGAAACAGCGACTCCTTGGCGAAGACACAATAGAACGGGCACCAGTTGGTGAACTCACTCCATGGGTGTCCCCGATTGTCACTCCGCTGAAGAAGGATGGCTCCATACGTTTGTTCATTGATATGCGTGAGCCTAACAAAGCGATCACACGAGAACGCCGCAACAGTATTCAGTAACCTGGATCTGTTCAACGGTTACCACCAGTTGGAGCTTCATCCATCGTCCAGATACATCACGACGTTCAGAACGCATAATGGCATATACATATAAAAAATACTGAACTGGGATATGTGAACACTTCGAACAGTACCTCCAAGGAGATCCTCAGTTTACGATCATCACTGACATTGAGCCGCTTCTGACCATATGGATAAAACCTAACCGGCCTTTACGCATTGGACGATGGGGCCTGCGACTGCAACCTTAAAACTTCACCTCGTAAGGTAAACACAAACCCAACCGACTACATGTCCAGGAACCCGTCAACCTTGGCTGGGACTCGTCGACACCAAAATATGGCTGCAGGTGATGTGAACTTTGTCGGACCGTGCAACATACCCAATACGATGAATATCGAGGATGTCAAACTTGCCACTGAAACATATGACTTTATGCAGACGATCATCACTCTTTGTAGAAACGGACGATAACTTTATGCAGACGATCATCACTCTTTGTAGAAACGGACGATAACTTTATGCAGACGATCATCACTCTTTGTAGAAACGGACGATAACTTTATGCAGACGATCATCACTCTTTGTAGAAACGGACGATAACTTTATGCAGACGATCATCACTCTTTGTAGAAACGGACGATAACTTTATGCAGACGATCATCACTCTTTGTAGGAACGGACGATGGTCCGAGATCTGCAAATCGGACGACCCAGTGATGCGAGAGTTCCACAAGGTCAGGAAAGAACTGTCACTGACGACTGTCACTAACGACAACACACTACAACGGGGGATGTGGTCATTCCAGAGTCCCTAAGAGACCAAGCCGTGGCGCTTGCGCATGAAGGTCAACAAGGGATTGTCAAAATAAAGGAACTCATAAGATCAAAGGTATGGTTTCCGAAAATGAACGACACAGTTGAGACAGCAGTACGTCAGTGTTTCGCCTGCCAATGCACATATAACGGAAACCCACATCTTGAACCCATGCATATGTCAGGTATGCCAACCTTGGAGAAAGGACCTTGGAGAAAGTTAAGATTTGACTTTCTTGGGCCTTTGTCGTCAGGAGAAGAACTCGTGGTCCCGCTAGATGAATATTCAAGATACCGCTAGTACAGATTGTTCGTTCAGTGTCAACAAACACTGAACGAACAAAGTACTGACAACGTTTGGGGATCTTAAGGTCACCAAATCAGACAACGGGTCTCCATTTAATTCGGACGCATTCGGTTTGTTTGCAAAGCACAGTGTATTTCATCACAGAAGAGTCACCGAATGTTGGCCTTCGGGAAACGCGCAAGCTGAAGATTTCAATAAACCCTTGATGAAGGCAATTCGATCAGCTGTGTTGGAGCAGAAAAACTGGAAACAGGAAATGTACCGTTTCCTACGGCAATACCGGGCCACACCACACACATCAACGACCTTTTCCCCACATCACCTTCTGTTTGATAGAGAACCTGTAACAAAACTTACATCACAGTGAACGATGACCATGATGACAACGAGGTCCATGCTGCAGCACGAAGGAACAATAACCACACAAAACGGACCCAAAAGATCTATGCAGATCATAGAAACAGATATGCAGATCACAATGACTTGCAAGTGGGGGACACTGTCTCATGCGTTGTGATAAGAAATCCAACAAGCTATGCACTCCTTTCTGTCACAAACCCACGGTGATCCCCGACATCAAGGGTACAGCGGTTACCGCAGCGGATGACAGGCACGCTATTCGTCTGATTGCATCCCGTTTCAAGAAGATGTTTAAGCCACTTCCTGTCTTTGAAAAAAAGGGTGAAATTGGGAGAAGTCCCGGATACCACAGACACTCCTACAAAACAACGACACCAACTGTAAAATGTTCAGATAGGAGACAGCCTGAAACTCTAAGTAACAAGACCCCATGCCCCATGATGTCAACTCATCGCCGAGAACTCCCATGTCACCCAATGATACACCAAAGCGACAACGGCCACATTACGACCCTTGCCATCTCAACGACTACATTCTAGTGGAAATGCACGTATAATCAGGACATTTAGCACGAGTCTAACACTTATACGGTTACAGTACTATAACATTTGGGACCATGCATAGGATTATATGCGTGTAGTCTTATACGTATAATACAGTATATATTTCAAGAATCAGCAGAAGGATGTAGAACGAACTTTACCACAGTTACGAGCTAACAGTAAAGAGGGGAGGAATGTAGCGTTCGGCAGTTTATTCGTCCGATTACAAACTGCCAATGTGTTGTGGTCATTGCAACTTTACGTGTGTGTGTGTGCGTGTGTGTGTGTGTGTGTGTGTGTGTGTGTGTGTGTGTGCGTGCGTGCGTGCGTGCGTGCGTGAGTGAGTGAGTGCGCGCGCGTGCGTGTGTGTGGAAAAAATGTGAAGTTCCTTCTCCGGCGTCACGAAGAGTGGGACGAGAACTTGTCGTGCCTGAGCGAGTGCGAGGGACTGTGTCACCGGCGTGGATACGATTGGATATACTTTGTTTACATATGATTAATTTGCCATTATACTTATGTTTTTATTTACCTTTGATTACTGTGTCATATACGTACATCTAGTAGTAATCAGGAGTGTGACGTAATATGTTACCGCAAACCAGTCGATAGTATAATTGGAGGGTAGCGATTCGGAACACATAATCAACAGGGGTTTCTACGGGGAGTTACTCCGGATTGTTTGGACTAAGAGCTATGTTTTTGGGAGTATCGAAACATATCTATATATTAAATACATGAATTCATTGTTATGATCTATTGTGCGAATGTCATTTCACGAGCGTTGAATGTAACTTTGCGGCCCGCTCCTAGACAGAGGCATCCACTTAGATACGTGACACACACCCATAGCATTGTTATATGCCATTTAAACTGTGGGAAAACATTTGTCCAATAACGTGTATCTTAATGATTTGTTTGGATAGTAATATGGTTGGCGCTCATGTGTTCTTAGATTCGAATATTAATGGGTGAGTTTCGTAAATCACATCTGATCAACTGGCAATTAAGTAGGTAGCAGCGTCATATATTCCACGGTTACGACAGCCAAACACATCGTCGTCAGTTGGTATGAAACGACAGACTTGTTCATCTTAATGCTTTATTAGCACCTACTCAAATCATGTTCTCTTTACGTTTATACAAAGAAACACATATTTACCTGGTAATATTCAGACAAGTAACTTTTATTTCAACAAAGAACATGCATATTGAAATAAAGATGTCATTATTACATTACAGAACTGTAAATTGTTGAAAAGGCAAGAAGGAGCTTAATACTAATATCACTTGCCCTAATACTTCCATTTATTCAACAACGTTTATTCAAACAAATTCAAGCAAAATCAGTTAGTAATTAATTATAAACAGACAATTTGTAAGTGAAATGTTTGAAAGGAGGTGAAATACTTATAAAGTTGTGTTACTCCCTTACTCAAAAAAATAAAACTTGGTAATACAAACCCTGCAACCAAAACCTCTATACAATGCACTATTTGTTTTTCGAAGCGTCATTGACGTATACACCAAATCTACTTCTACGCAAGGTGGCGCTGCGAATGAACAATAACCGCTGGCGCCGCCTAGTTGGGTATCTTTAGCGTGACTATTTTCGACATCGGTTTGGAGATGTTTACAATGATCAACAAGTTAAGGCTGCTTTTGAATATGCATACATTTTCGTTCCATTATCGTGCATAATTAATAAAAATGATAGATCAACCATATATATATATATATATATATATATATATATATATATATATATATATATATATATATATATATATATATATAAGCACCATCTCACGTCCCAGTAATATATACGTCCAGGATTTTCTAGGTTATTGTAACGTAAAATGTATTGTAAAGATAATTGACAGTCAGAAAGGAAACATATGTGTAACTGGTGCAATATTCCATTTTACTTTTGCACATTTGAACAAGGTATTAAATGAAGATAAAAACAGTTTGCGTAACATCTACAAGCGCCCTAATAATTAACGACAACAACACTTCAGTAAGTGCAATTTAATTGCTCATTAAGCTACGTTGTCATTTTGGTATTGATTCATGTTGCAGATACGACTCAGTGTGGGTGGTTTTCCTGCTTTATTTTGTACACACGACACACGTGATTTCCCATCCTTCTACATAACTGGGACACGGCAGCGCTCCACCGCAAGTAGCCTCGATGACGTAGAATAGGGCGCCATTCTTGTCCACCCCTCCACCTAGTATAACTTCCGGGGCGTTGTCCATACAGACGTAGGTTGTTCGGCCTTTGTGACTGTAACGCTCCGCCATCAAGTAGCCCGAATATTCCTTCGTCCACCCGTCTGGACAGGTCAGTTTGGCCGGAATCATCAGCTTCGTTGGTCGGCTGGTCACAAGGCACACGGCGCACGGGACGTCGTTGTCGTGCAGCGACTGCGCGTTAGCGTTAGCTTTGGAGAACGGATCGTTTGACTGTATTTCGTATTCAGCGCCGTACAAATGGCCGCCGGACTGGAAGCCTGCCGTGGTTTTCCCCCATTCAGGGTCTCTTGGCATGCAGAGGTAGTTCGAGCCACCACCGCTGTGTGTATAGTGTGACCCGGCTACGACACCTTGAACAACAACAAATTTTCAATCTTCAAAAGAATATCAGGTGTGTTTTATAAATGCTAATTTTATCTGCTTTCGACATTTCTTTAGGTTTTTTTAAGAGAAGTGCAAAATGTGTACCTTTTTACTACATCCTTTGCTTTTTGACGATACCGAAAACATGTAAGTAGAGTAAAATTATAAAAAAATTATAATGTACGGCGTAGCATCGTCAGATCTTTCAGAAAGACGTAAACTTCATCAACAACAAAGAACTCTGTATTCAGCTAAAATACTTGCCCCAGTAGAGCAGTTCCGTGCCATTTTCCGAACACGTCTTCCTTCCCCAGCGGATGTACACAGCACCGCCTTTCGACGAATGTTGATTGTCATTTGCTGAAAAGTTAGTTCGAACTACAATAATATTTATGGAAGTACTCACTACATGAGTACAATGGCACTATTTAAAATACAATTTATTTCATGTCTGAGTCATGCCGGCTGCTATGGGAATTGGGTACTCGTGTGGCTTGGTTCGATTGCTGATGTAAACTCCACGTAACTAATCAGTTAATTCTGACAGGTTTGTGTATTGTACTACTTTGTTAATACAAACTAATGTTTGTTATCATTTGTATTGAGACACTACTATATTATTATACAAAATGTCGTAATAACATTGTGATTTCTAGGAGGAAGCCCGTTTCTTCCGACAACATGGGCACTCCGCCGCAAGACGGTGAGTAGTGAATGTAGAAAGAGATAGTATGTGCCACCAACTTTACAGCACCAGGAGAGAAGTGTCATTAGTAAGAAGATGTATAACAGATGGCGTTACCCACCGATCTCCTCTTGTGTCTTGTCTTTTACGTCGTCAATTTTCACTTCCAGTTGTTTCATTGTCGCCCTCAGATCAGGTATAGCGGCGACGACCTTGTTGACCAAAGTGAGCTGCGCCTGTAGACTGTCCACGACGGCTCTCAGTTCCATGACGTCCCGCATACGCTGACTGACACAGACGTCACGGAAGGTGTAGGTGCACAGCCCGTCGTTAGATACTGCTCCTCTCGTGAGCTGACCGAGGGCATCCCCGCCAAAGAAAACGAAGAGAAACGCCAGTTGAACGTACGTCGTCATCATGTTTACCAGTTGCAGAAGTCTGCTGTTTTCGTTCGTGTCGTCCCTTTAAGTAACTCGTTGACCCAATGTTTCACCAGCCACGTCGTAGGAGGTTCTCTACCGATAACAAACTGTATGGGCGTATTGTGTTGCCACATGTTTTTGCTTGCGAAATTTTCGGAAAGTACATAACATGTATTGTGTTAATCGCAAAAGTAAACAAAAACTCGAATGCCAAACATACACAACACGCTTATCAAACACTTTCATGATTAACTCCCAGGGCTTTTTTAATGTCGGGAGGAAAGACGCAGATAGGCAGGTTTCCGGAGCCACCTGGCGGATATGTATACTCACGATGTATTATCGTCAGATTTCTCAAGTCGACGACAACTTGGTAGGCTTACTTATATTTCCAAAATGAAAGATGAATACACTTTCTAAATGTGCGTACATCATAAACAAACTATTTTTAAAAACCAACATAATACTCCTTGTGAAAAAAACCAGAATAATATTTTACTTAAATTTGGGACACAATGCGCCATTTTGCCACATGTCCGCAGTCAGCTCACCGTAGGGAGCCTCGACAACAACACACGAAGTGGATCCGGGAATTTGAATCACCCGTTCTACCTCTTAAGTCCACATCCGCTTTGCACATGTTCTAAATTAATGAGAGTATTCTGGATTACACACTAATGTATTTGTGGCGTCGTTTTTTTGTGGCACATATCAAATGGCAAGTACCCGAGTACGAATGTTGCCTAAAGTAGTGAAGGTTAACAGAAAAAGCACACCCATATCATTATCCGACGGCGAAGGACGGAGACATAATTTACACTTAAATTGTAAACAAGCCATATGGTTCTAATCACACATGTCCGACAATGTGAATCATCGTGTTTCACTGGTATGGTAATGCAGAATGGTTTGCGTCTTAGTTTTCTTCGAATCGAAAATATACTGGGGAACATGTGGCAAGCTGACGAATGGGGCAAGTTGCAAATTGCATAATAATGTTAAAACAAGGAACATATGGCAGCACCACGCAATTTTCTAATGAAGTAGACACACATGCAGTGTGATCAACACGGGAACATTTGCAACTTTACGCAAACTGCAAGCGGTAAAAATAAAAGTTGGTTTCTCTTGAAATTACCAAAATAATTTTATTACACCATATAAGGCCTGATAGTACACGTTTATCTGCGAAATTTCAAGCAACTATTTGTGCTTGTGTGTAACATATTTCTTTTGTGCATTGCTGAGTACAATGTCAAAGTCTGACAAATGACCTGAAGGGGCAAGTTGACGAACGAGGAGCGACAGCTATGAAAACTAAAGAGTACAAAAAAGAGCGTATATCTATTAGGACAACTTGCCCTTAACCGCCGAAGATCCCAGCGGATAACGACAGACAAGATGTGGTATGTTAGTCGTATAATGTGCTCTTCCTCCTTGTTCCCTGCTGTACAGGGGTGAGGGTCAGATAAAATATTGTCGAGCCACTCTTTCTGTTCTTTCTTTCCATAGTTTTCTATCGGCCGCTCCCTCTCTCCATCTTTCATCCTCCACCGATCTTCTCATGTCCCTCCTCAAGCAGTCCTCCCATCTCAGCTGTGGCCTTCCCTTTTTCCTGCTTCCTTGATGTTTTTCCACCTCTGCTCTCTTTGCTAGTTTGCTTGCATCCAATCTTACCCAGTGGCCTGCCCATCTCATCTTGCTTCTCACCAATCTTCCTGTTAGGCTGCATTGCATCCCAACCTCTTTCCTTAGGTCGTTCATCCTTCTTCTGTCCACCCTCTTTGTTCTTGTTATTCGCCGAACCCAGTTATTCTCACACATTTGCAGCTTCTGTTGTTGTTGTTATGTCAACGCCACTGTCTCCAGACCATACAGGCATGCTGGTTTAACACTTGTTCTCAGGACTTTCCCTTTACCTTTCTCCAAGCATTCGCTCCCGCTTGTGTCCGACGTTGCACTTCTGCCGCTGAATGCCCATCCTCCATAACCCTTCCTCCAAGGTACACAAAGCCATCCACCTGCTTGATCTCCTTACCATCCAACCTGATGTTCAACTCCTCTCTCTGGTGTCCAACCCACATCACTTCTGTCTTCTCTAGGCTCATTCTCAGTCCGTGCTTCTCGAACACCCCCTTCCATTCCTCCAACACTTCCTGTAGGTCTTGTTTGCTTTCTGCTATTATGACCAGCTCATCTGCGTACATCATCTTCCTGAGAATATCCTTCGTGCTGATCTTTCTGCTAATTATTTCCATCACCATGATAAACAGTAAAGGGCTAAGGGCACTTCCTTGGCTCAAACCGATGTTAACTGGAAACTCTTCCGACAACCCAGATCCAACCACAACTCTTCCTTTTGTTCTCTCATACATTGCTTCCACCATCCTGGCTTCTGCTTCTGGCACTCCCATCCATCTCACTGTTGCCGTCACCATCTCTCTAGGGACTGTATAATATGGAATTAAAAATCCGTCAACCAAGGACTGTATCCTGTGCTGTCAGTGGATCGAAAGTTGGCAAAGGTGGCCTTGAAAGAAGGTACACGTGTTTAAGTGTCCTGTTTAGGTTGTATTGTTACCATATTGCTGATGTTAATAAAGCCACATAAATAAACAATCAATGCTTAGCGCTGTCAACTTGCCCCAGTTTCCCCAAGATATGCGAGATCCTTCGAAAAGCAATAGAATGCAAGTATTGGTAGAGTGTTCTACGACGACATTTTTACAAATATATTCCAAAGAATCAACGACATAATCTGTTGGTATGAAATGACAGACGGGCTTGTGTTCATGTTTACCAGTGCTGTTATCTCTAATTGTTATTATTCATGTTATGTTTACGCATACCCGTGTATATCAACATCTAGTTACAAGATGAGATTCGAATAGAATAAGGGAAAGCATACGCTGACATTTCCCTTAAGGAAATTGGATTCATCTGGGTCGGACGAACCAATGAAGTCTTCATGATGCTAATTAAGTTAGTTAAATGTTCCTCCTCAATTCAATTTTTTTCGCTAGTTTCATTTCAAGTTAATTTTGCGAACAATCGAACCTACCTAATATCCACTGCAACATACTGGCTCGTTTGTGCAGCTTTTGTGTGTCGTTTTTTTTTAAATCATCAGACAAACTATTAAAGCGAAACAAAAGGTATGGTTTTCCGCCTATGCATCTATAAGAGTTAATAAAACATACAACTACAATTAAGAATATCATACCAGTGGTTTACTAAGAAACATTGTCGAACATACAACATCTTAATTTCATCGACCGCGCCTTACTGTTAAATAACACTACGTCACGAGTGCGATATTCTGGCTATATTCTCTCGCCAAATGAAAATAAATTCGTATACAATTTCTATTTTGCCAATAGAATATGGCCATGCTATTTGCGTCCAATATTAACCTATGTTTTGGCATTTGTTTAGTACATTAATCTTCTATCTAGTAAAATACCATGTTTGTTCGAGGTTTTGCGCTGGTTCTGTGTATGCCGGCCTCCCTTAATACATCACTTTAGTCTAGGTCACCCCGATTTCATAGAACTGCGCATTCGCTTATCGGTCGCGCTGGTTGACATGTCAGCCCTCGGTCATTCGGAGAAATGACTGGATTCTCCAACTTTTAGAACACATTCTCACTAAACCACTGGCGTGATATTCTTGAGTTTAGTTGCACGTGGTTAGTTTTTATTATCTCTTTTAGGTGCACAAAATCATGCATTTTTGTTTCGTTTTAAATTAAATAAAGTTTGTTCAAACATTAATTGAAATGAAAATGGAAACGCTAAAAACTCACGAATTTCACATTTGGTCACGTGATCGGCCAGATACTGGAAAGCACGCCCAATATCGGCATTGACCCACATAGTGTTTACCATTTTGGATATCGACTATTTTTAGCCTTACCATCTAACGACTAAAGTCAATTCTTTCGACGATTCGAACAAAAATATGTATTTTTATTAAACCGACAGCGGATAGAGTACTTAAAATATACACACTACATATTTCGACATAAACGAAAAGGATTTGCGATAGAACAAATCAGTTGTGAGTGGTGTTTTAAACATTTATTAATTTCCTTAAAAGTTTGCCATAGACCTGACAATATTATGTGTACAATTGGAACATCACCAACAAGTGGCTAACGCCGTCAACTCGGCAACTTTTCACATCAAATATAAATAAAACGGATAAGGAAGTTCAAGGAACTTCGTATACAATTTCGTCCGTCAGACACATAGACAAACAATGGCTCATCGCATATCCGTTGACAACTTGACACAATAAAGCCATTTTATGAACGTCCAATGTGCCACGTTGGCGTGTTTTAACGTCGCCGATAGTCAAACAACTTCGGCGCCGTAAATTAGTGATTATGACTCGGTTGGGATAAGTAGGTAACCGCAGTGGGCGTTGCAGGAATGTCACAAGGCCGATACTCACTCGCTGACGTTTTAGTAGGTACATCCGGGATCATTACATTAGTCGTGATATCATACTATCTCAACCAATTCTTCCTGTTTTTAATCGACGTAGTCTCGTCCTTTGTTGTTGATGTCGCTGAATGGAACTGGATGTATTCGTTACGTGTTATCTTTTTATTTTCAGATTTGGTTGAAGCGATGCTTAGACCGTTGTTGCTACGCGATCGACAAACCGAATGGTTTGAGACAAAAACGTTTCAGGCAAAACCCCCCTCCTCTCCTCCCAAACAAAAGTCAAATATATATTATGTCAAGGCCAGCCTCCCACCTATCACCTATTTTTAGAGGTCAACCTCCCACTTCCCACCATTTTTTTAGGATCAACCTCCCATGTGCCAATTCCTGCCGCACCCTCTCATTAGCGCGATCACGAGTTCTCGTTCCCGCGGTTCGTTTTAGTGTCTTTCCGTAAACGCGATACGCATTCCTGTGTATGTTTGTATGACGTCTGCGCACGGATGTCACAGTAAAACGCCACGAAACGTCGGTGCGCGGACGTCATAGTAAATCGGCATCCTTGTCCACTTGTCATCATCTGTTTAAATCTTGCTGCTGCGGGTTTTGTTGTAAAACAGGTAATGCTATTTACATAATGTGTAATGTTATTTATATAATTTGTATTCACAACTCCCACCTCAAAATCTCACATTCCACCTCCCATACATACATCTCACTGTTTGGGTTACCATGGGAACAAGGCTAAATTCAGAGGTCACGTTTATTTCATTTTACCACAAAATCCATTTCTGAGAAGAAGAAATTAATATTAGTAACAATTAATTTACAGTAATTTATTAACCATTTTGGCGCACTGCACAACAGTTTCGCCACACAGCGGGCCGAGAACCAACCAAATTGGCATCGTTGTCATGACAGTGGCGCTACATAGTGAGCAGGAAACAACCAAACAGGTAATCTGGTTTCCGGATCGTTCCCTAGAGGCGCTCCGGAAACTACACTTAGGAAATGACCAAATTCGTGGAGGCGCTGACTACTGGGCAGCAGGTTCGTATTAGAAAAGATAACATTTGGATGCTGGCCCAGGTAGTCCGCCATGGTGGTGCATCCCAGTCCTACAGTGTACAGCTTGCCAATGGCTGTGTAGTTCGGCGAAACATATCACAAATAAACACCACCAAGGAGACTGATCTGGATCTCTCATGTCACGACGGTTGACCAATAAAACGTTCGTGTTAAGAAGACGTGGGAAGATGAAATATCTGCAGAAGAACAGCTTGTTCGCCCGACCGATCGACCTCCTCAGCACAAGGAAGTCGAAACTCCTGATCAAAACAGTGCCAGTCCGATGGTTGGGCACTGGAATGGTAATAGTGTCTCCGTATCGCCGCCACGTTACGGCGAATAAACAGTAATTCGCAAAGAAGCTTTTTTTGTTTGTTCGATTAAGTGATCACCATTGTGAATAATACATGTGGACAATTGACATTGAAACGTGGGTCCGGATTTAGCCTTGGTTTATTTCACTGTGTATTTTTTATACTAAACAAGGGGCGTGTCGTTATGATGTTAGCTAACTATTTTTATAAGCTTAGAAGGCGATATCAATACGGTAAATTGCAGATAATCGAAACGGTGGAACAGACGACTGAAGTAGACACGAGTGTACGCTACTGTGTCATGATTAAACGTGATTACTTTGTTAAGTCTGCTACTGTCTTCAAGTTAATCGACAAACTTAATATTTACCTGGTCGAATCATCCGAGGAAATGACTATGTGAACAGTTGCGGTCGAGTAAAGCGTACGCGCTCCGATACGGGTTAACAAAAAGTCAAAAGTTAATGAGTTATTAGAGTCAGAGGCGTCCCGTTAGCCAAATTACACGTGTCTGGTAAAACCTTGAGGTTTAATCTTGACAAGTAAAGAAGAGAGGACTCTCTGACGTTTATGTTTGGAGGAATCGTGGAGATTCGTTCCTAAATCCACGCGAACGAGCAATACGGGAAAGAGAGACGTTAATTTTAAAGTGTAGTCGCTAGAGACGCTAGCGTACGGCAGTTTACGGTGATGCCTAGCGGTCGACTGTATTAGTCGCTTAACTGTTGGCAGTTTATTCGTTCGATTAAGAGTTGTAAACTAAAATCAATATGTTGTGGTCATTACAACTTTACAAATGGCGACCAGGATGGGATGCGAATTTATGCAAATTCATGCAAATTCATACACGGACGCTGACGGCCGATCGGTGGACGATATCCTAGCAAAATTCGACTGTTTCGCAATCGGATAAGCCCATGAATCTTATGAGAGGTTTATCTTCAACAGCCGAAACCAACAACAAGGCGAAACATTCGAACACTCTTTAACAACAATAACAGTACTCATTAAGTCCTGCAATTTCTGCGATAACTGCAGAAACTCGCGACAGAATCGTCATGGGTGTCCAAGATCGTGATATCCAGGAAGCACTCCTGAAGGAACGCAACATATCCTTGGAGTCAACAATCGACACATGCAGGTCAGCAGAAAATGCATGTTTGCACAGTAAGGCCATTCGCTCTGAGACTGTCAAGGGTCAGCAAATCAAAATATGCCCATGAACCAAAACCAGGAAGTCCGAGAAACAATGCAATGTGTGTGTGTGTGTTTTGTGTGTGTGTGTGTGTGTGTGTGTGTTTGTGTGTGTGTGTGTGTGTGTGTGTGTGTGTGTGTGTGTGTGTGTGGGTGGGTGGGTGTGGGTGTGGGTGAGGGTGAGGGTGAGGGTGTGGGTGTGGGTGTGGGTGTGGGTGTGGGTGTGGGTGTAGGTGTGACAATCGAATTAAAATCCGCCATTCATTGTCATAATTTCCATGTCATAAAAGGCGCTCATCGATCTCTGATTGGATTCAACACAACTCAGGAGTTAGGACTAGAGAACATTGTAAACAATATCAACTCCGAGTGGGACGAATAATAGCCCGGTCTCACAAAGGGTATTGGGAAAATGTGCAAACAAAAACCCGGAAAGTCCCGTTCCACGTGAGACCTAAGATTGATGAAGAGGGAACAGCGACTTCTTAGCGAAGACACAATAGAACGGGTACCACTTGGTGAACCCACTCCATGGGTGTCCCCGATTGTCACTCCGCTGAAGAAGGATGGCTCCATACGTTTGTTAAATTTTTAGAAACACATTAGAAATGCTTAATGCGAAGCGGTTTCCTAGGCATGATGAACTAGCAATCAAGGTTCATTAAAGACTTTTCCATGATCAGTGAACACGTGAGGCGCCTAACCCAGAAGACATCGACTGGGTATGGACAAGAGATCAGGACGTGGCTATTAATTCACTCAAAGAAGCACAAATACTTCGATGTCAACAAAACAACAACGACAATAGTTGATGCCAGTTCATTGGGGTTCGGCAGCATATTTAACACAAGACGGTCGTGCAATCGCCTATGCGACGTTATTGCCAAACTGAACGCGAAGCTCTGGGCATAGTGTGGAGGTGTGAACACTTCGATCAGTAACTCCAAGGAGATCCTCAGTTCACGATCATCACTGACCATGAGCCGCTTCTGACCATATGTAAAAAAACCTAGCCGGCCTTTACTCATTGGACGATGGGGCCTGCGACTGCAACCTTACAACTTCACTTTGTAAGGTAAATAAAAACCCAACTGACTACATGTCCAGGGACCCGTCAACCTTGGCTGGGACTCGTCGACACCAAAATATGGCTGCAGATGATGTGAATTTGTCGGACCGTGCAACATACCCAATACGATGAATATCGAGGATGTCAAACTTGCCACTGAAACAGAAGACTTTATGCAGACGATCATCACTCGTTGTAGGAACGGACGATGGTTGGAGATCTGCAAATCGGACGACCCAGTGATGCGAGAGTTCCACAAGGTCAGGAAAGAACTGTCACTGACGAATGTCACTGACGACAACACACTACAACGGGGGATGTGGTCATCCCAGAGTCCCTAAGAGACCAAGCCGTGGCGCTTGCGCATGAAGGTTTGGATTTGGATTGTCAAAATAAAGGAACTCATAAGATCAAAGGTATGGTTTCCGAAAATGAACGACAAAGTTGAGACAGCAGTACGTCAGTGTTACGCCTACCAATGCACATATAACGGAAACCCACATCTTGAACCCATGCAGATGTCAGGTATGCCAACCTTGAGAAAGGACCTTGGAGAAAGTTAAGAGTTGACTTTCTTGGCCCTTTGTCATCAGGAGAAGAACTCGTGGTCCCGCTAGATGAATATTCAAGATACCGGTAGTACAGATTGTTCGTTTAGTGTCAACAAACACTGAACGAACAAAGTACTGACAACGTTTGGGTATCTTAAGGTCACCAAATCAGACAACGGGTCTCCATTTAATTCGGACGCATTCTTGTTTGTTTGCAAAGCACAGTGTATTTCATCACAGAAGAGTCACCGAATGTTGTCCTTCGGGAAACGCACAAGCTGAAGATTTCAATAAACCCTTGATGAAGGCAATTCGATCAGTTGTGTTGGAGCAGAAAAACTGGAAACAGGAAATGTACCGTTTCCTACGGCAATTCCGGGCCACACCACACACATCAACGACGTTTTCCCCACATCACCTTCTGTTTGATAGAGAACCTGTAACAAAACTTACATCACAGTGAACGATGACCATGATGACAACGAGGTCCATGCTGCAGCACGAAGGAACAATAACCACACAAAACGGACCCAAAAGATCTATGCAGATCATAGAAACAGATATGCAGATCACAATGACTTGCAAGTGGGGGACACTGTCTCATGCGTTGTGATAAGAAATCCAACAAGCTATGCACTCCTTTCTGTCACAAACCCACGGTGATCCCCGACATCAAGGGTACAGCGGTTACCGCAGCGGATGACAGGCACGCTATTCGTCTGATTGCATCCCGTTTCAAGAAGATGCTTAAGCCACTTCCTGTCTTTGAAAAAAAGGGTGAAATTGGGAGAAGTCCCGGATACCACAGACACTCCTAAAACAACGACACCAACTGTAAAATGTTCAGATAGGAGACAGCCTGAAGCTCTAAGTAACAAGACCCCCATACCACATGATGTCAACTCATCGCCGAGAACTCCCATGTCACCCAATGATACACCAAAGCGACAACGGCCACATTACGACCCTCGCCATCTCAACGACTACATTCTAGTGGAAATGCACGTATAATCAGGACATTTAGCACGAGTTTAACATTTATACGGTTACAGTAGTATAGCATTTGGGACCATGCATAGGATTATATACGTGTAGTCCTATACGTATAATACAGTATATATTTCAAGAATCAGCATAAGGATGTAGAACGAACTTTACAACAGTTACGAGCTAACAGTAAAGAGGGGTGGAATGTAGCGTTCGGCAGTTTATTCGTCCGATTATAAACTGTAAAGCCAATGTGTTGTGGTCATTGCAACTTTGCGAGTTTGTGTGTGTGCGTGTGCGTGTGTGCATGTGTGAGTGCGTGCGTGTATGTGAAAAAAAAATGTGAAGTTCCTTCCCCGGCGTCACGAAGAGTGGGTCGAGAACTTGTCGTGTCTGAGCGAGGGCGAGGGACTGTGTCACCGGCGTGGATACGATTGGATATATCTTGTTTACATATGATTAATTTGCCATTATACTTATGTTTTTATTTACCTTTGATTACTATGTCATATACGTACATGCAGTAGTAACCAGGCGTGTGACGTAATATGTTACCGCAAACAAGTCGATAGTATAATTGGAGGGTAGCGATTCTGAACACATAATAAAAAGGGTATCTACGGGGAGTTACTCCGGATTGTTTGGACTAACAGCTATGTTTTTGGGAGTATCAAAACATATTTATATATTAAATACATGAATTCATTGTTGTTATCTATTTTGCGAACGCCATTTCACGAGCGTTGAATGTAACTTTGCGGCCCGCTCCTAAACAGAGGCACTTGTGAGCGAAGTTATCCACTTAGATCCGTGACACATACCCATAGCATTATTATATGCCCCTTAAACTGTGGGAAAACATTTGTCCAATAACGTGTACCTTAATGATTTGTTTGGATAGTAATATGGTTGGCGCTCATGTGTTCCTAGATTCGAACATAAATGGGTGAGTCAACTGACAAATAAGTAGGTCGCAGCGTCATATATTCCACGGTTACGACAGCCAAACACATCGTCGTCAGTTGGTATGAAACGACAGATTGTTCGTCTGAATGCTTTATTAGCGCCTACTCAAACCATGTTCTCTTTACGTGTGTACAAAGAAACACATATTTACCTGGTAACATTCAAGCAATTAACTTTTATTTCAACAAAGAACATGAATATTGAAATAAAGATGTCATTACTACATTACATAACTGTAAATTGTTGAAAAGGCAAGAAGGAGCTTAATATTAATATCACTTGCCCTAATGCTTCCA
The DNA here is from genome assembly GCA_963662155.1 of Lamellibrachia columna. Lineage (NCBI taxonomy): Eukaryota > Metazoa > Annelida > Polychaeta > Sabellida > Siboglinidae > Lamellibrachia > Lamellibrachia columna. The sequence continues at coordinate 34,254,628 of OY759271.1, read as the reverse complement.
TTTATTCAACAACGTTTATTCAAACAAATTCAAGCAAAATCAGTTAGTAATTAATTATAAACATACAACTTGTAAGTGAAATGTTTGAAAGGAGGTGAAATACTTATAAAGTTGTGTTACTCCCTTACTCAAAAAAATAAAATAAAACTTGGTAATACAAAGCCTGCAACCAAAACCTCTATACAATGCACTATTTGTTTTTCGAAGCGTCTTTGACGTACACACCAAATCTACTTCTACGCAAGGTGGCGATGCGAATGAACAGTAACCACTGGCACCGCCTCGTTGGGTATCTTTAGCGTGACTATCTTTGACATCTGTTTGGAGATGTTTCCAATCATCATCAAGTTAAGGCTGCTTTTGAATATGCAAACATTTTCGTGAGATTATCCTGCATCATTACTAAAAATGATAGATCAACAGGCAACTATATATATATATATATATATATATATATATATATATATATATATATATATGTTTTCCTTTCTGACTGTCAATTATCTTTACAATACATTTTACATTACAATGGTGCATATATATATATATGTATATATATATATATATATATATATATATATGTGTGTGTGTGTGTGTGTGTGTGTGTGTGTGTGTGTGTGTGTGTGTGTGTGTGTGTGTGTGTGTGTGTGTGTGTGTGTGTGTGTGTGTGTGTGTGTGTGTGTGTGTGTGTGTGTGTGTGTGTGTGTGTGTGTGTGTGTGTGTGTGTGTGTGTGTGTGTGTGTGTGTGTGTGTGTGTGTGTGTGTGTGTGTGTGTGTGTGTGTGCACCATCTCACATCCCAGTAATATATACGTCCAGGATTTTCTAGGTTATTGTAATGTAAAATGTATTGTAAAGATAATTGACAGTAAGAAAGGAAAACACATGCCGTATGTGTAACTGGTGCAATATTCCATTTTACTTTTGCACATTTGAACAAGGTATTAATTGAAGAAAAAAAACAGTTTGCGTAAAGCTACAAGCACCCTAATAATTAACGACAACAACACTGCAGTAAGTGCAATTGAATTGCTCATTAGGCTACGTTGTCATTCTGGTAGTGAGTCATGCTGCAGATACGACTCAGTGTGGGTGGTTTTCCTGCTTTATTTTGTACACACGACACACGTAATTTCCCATCCTTCTACATAATTGGGACACGGCAGCGATCCACCGCAAGTAGCCTCGGTGACGTAGAAAAGGACGCCTTCCTTATCCAGCCCTCCACCTAGGATAACTTCCGGGGCGTTGTCCATACAGACGTAGGTTGTTCGGCTTATGTGTGTGTAATATTCCGCCATCAAGTAGCCCGAATATTCCTTCGTCCACCCGTTTGGACAGGTCAGTTTGGCCGGGAACATCAGCTTCGTTGGTCGGCTGGTCACAAGGCACACGGCGCACGGGACGTCGTTGTCGTGCAGCGACTGTGCGTTAACTTTGGAGAACGGGTCGTTTGAATGTATTTCGTATTCAGCGCCGTACAATTGGCCGCCGGACTGGAAGCCTGCCGTGGTTTTCGGTCCCCATTCTGGGTCTCTTGGCATACAGAGATAGTTCGAGCCACCACCGCTGTGTGTATAGTGTGACCCGGCTACGACACCTTGATCAACAACAAATTTGTAATCTTCAAAAGAATATCAGGTGTGTTTTATAAAGGCTCATTTTATCTGCTTTCGACATTTCTTTAGGTATTTCGAGAGAAGGGCAAAATGTGCACCTTTTTACTACATCCTTTGCTTTTTGACGATACCGAAAACATGTAAGTAGCGTAAAATTATGAAAAAATTATAATGAACGGCGTAGCAACGTCAGATCTTTGGGAAAGACATAAACTTCATCAACAACAAAGAACTCTGTATTCTGATAAAATACTTGCCCCAGTAGAGCAGTTCCGTGCCATTTCTCGAACACGTCTTCCTTCCCCAGCGGATGTACACAGCGCCGCCTTTCGACGAATGTTGATTGTCAGTTACTGAAAAGTTAGTTCGAACTACAATAATATTTATGGAAGTACTCACTATATGAGTACAATGGCACTATTTAAAATACAATTTATTTCATGTATGTGTCATGCCGGCTGCTATGGGAATTAGGTACTGGTGTGGCTTAGGTCGATTGCCGATGTAAGCTCCATGTAACTAATCAGTTAATTCTGACCGGTTTGTGTATTGTACTACTTTGTTAATATAAACTAATGTTTGTTATCATTTGAATTGGGACACTACTATATTATTATACAAAATGTCGTAATAACATTGTGATTTCTAGGAGGAAGCCCGTTTCTTCCGACAACATGGGCACTCCGCCGCAAGACGGTGAGTAGTGTAGATAGAAAGAGATAGTATGTGCCACCAACCTTACAGCACCAGGAGAGAAGTGTCATTAGTAAGAAGATGTATAACAGATGACGTTACCCACCGATATCCTCTTGTATCTTGTCTTTTACGTCGTCAATTTTCACTTCCAGTTGTTTCATGGTCGCCCTCAGATCAGGTATAGCGGCGACGACCTTGTTGACCAAAGTGAGCTGCGCCTGTAGACTGTCCACGACGGATCTCAGTTCCATGACGTCCCGCATACGCTGACTGACACAGACGTCACGAAAGGTGTAGGTGCACAGCCCGTCGTTAGATACTGCTCCCCTCGTGAGCTGACCGAGGGCATCCCCGCCAAAGAAAACGAAGAGAAACGCCAGTTGAACGTACGTCCTCATCATGTTTACCAGTTGTTGAAGTCTGCTGTTTTCGTTCGTGTCGTCCCTTTAAGTAACGCGTTGACCCAATGTGTCACCAGCCACGTCGTAGGAGGTTCTCTACCGATAACAAACTGACTGAATGTTAGGTTAGTTGTTTGAATAACAAAAATTATAAATTGTATATGTCGAATCTATGCAATACAAATTTGGGGTGGTGGGAGTCGTACGGGCGTATTGTGTTGCCATATGTTTTTGTTTGCGAAATTTTCGGAAAGTACATAACATATCTTGTGTTAATCGCAAAAGTAAACAAAAGCTCGAATGCCAAACATACACAACACGCTTATCAAACACTTTCATGATTAACTCCCAGGGCTTTTTTAATGTCGGGAGGAAAGACGTAGATAGGCAAGTTTCCGGAGCCACCTGGCGGATATGTATACTCACGATGTATTATCGTCAGATTTCTCAAGTCGACGACAACTTGGTAGGCCTACTTATATTTCCAAAACGAAAGATGAATACACTTTCTAAATGTGCGTACATCATAAGCAAAATATTTTTGAAAAACCAACATAATACTCCTTGTGAAAAAAAACCAGAATAATATTTTACTTAAATTTGGGACACAATGCGCCATTTTGCCACATGTCCGCAGTCAGCTCACCGTAGGGAGCCTCGACAACAACACACGAAGTGGATCCGGGGATTTGAATCACCCGTTCTACCTCTTAAGTCCACATCCGCCTTGCACATGTTCTAAATTAATGAGAGTGTTCTGGATTACACACTAATGTATTTGTGGCGTCGTTTTTTTGTGGCACATATCAGATGGCAAGTACCCGAGTACGAATGTCGCCTAAAGTAGCGAAGGTTAACAGAAAAAGCACTCCCATATCATTATCCGACGGCGAAGGACCGAGACATAATTTTCATTTAAATTGTAAACAAGCCATATGGTTCTAATCACACATGTCCGACAATGTGAATCATCGTGTTTCACTGGTATGGTAATGCAGAATGGTTTGCGTCTTAGTTTTCTTCGAATCGAAAATATACTGGGGAACATGTGGCAAGCTGACGAATGGGGCAAGTTGCAAATTGCATAATAATGTTAAAACAAGGAACATATGGCAGCACCACGCAATTTTCTATTGAAGTAGACATACATGCAGAGTGATCAACAACGGGAACATTTGCAACTTTACGCAAACTGCAAGCGGTAAAAATAAACGTTGGTTTCTCTTGAAATTGCCAAAATAGTTTTATTACACTATATAAGGCCTGATAGTACACGTTTTTCTGCGAAATTTCAAGCAACTATTTGTGCTTGTGTGTAACATATTTGGTTTGTGCATTGCTGAGTACAATGTCAAAGTCTGACAACTGACCTGAAGGGGCAAGTTGACGAACGAGGAGCGACAGCTATGAAAACTAAAGAGTACAAAAAGGAGCGTATATCTATTAGGACAACTTGCCCTTAAGCGCCGAAGATCCCAGCGGATAAAGACAGATAAGATGTGGTATGTTAGTCGTATAATGTGCTCTTCCTCCTTGTTCCCTGCTGTACAGGGGTGAGGGTCAGGTAAAATATTGTCGAGCCACTCTTTCTGTTCTTTCTTTCCATAGTTTTCTATCGGCCGCTCCCTCTCTCCATCTTTCATCCTCCACCGATCTTCTCATGTCCCTCCTCACGCAGTCCTCCCATCTCAGCTGTGGCCTTCCCCTTTTTCTACTTCATTGATGTTTTTCCACCTCTGCTCTCTTTGCTAGTCTGCCTGCATCCAATCTTACCAAGTGACCTGCCCATCTCATCCTGCTTCTCACCAATCTTCCTGTTAGGCTGCATTGCATCCCAACCTCCTTCCTTAGGTCGTTCATCCTTCTTCTGTCCACCCTCGTTGTTCTTGTTATTCGCCGAACCCAGTTATTCTCACACACTTGCAGCTTCTGTTGTTTTTGTTCTGTCAACGCCACTGTCTCCAGACCATACAGGCATGCTGGTTTAACACTTGTTCTCAGGACTTTCCCTATCAGCTTTTTTGAATTTTTTCTGCCTAACATGTCCCCCTCTACCTTTCTCCAAGCATTCGCTCCCGCTTGTGTCCGACGTTGCACTTCTGCCGCTGAATGCCCATCCTCCGTAACCATTCCTCTTAGGTACACAAAGCCATCCACTTGCTTGATCTCCTTACCATCCAACCTGATGTTCAACTCCTCTCTCTGGTGTCCAACCCACATCACTTCTGCCTTCTCTAGGCTCATTCTCAGTCCGTGCTTCTCGAACACCCCCTTCAACACTTCCTGTAGGTCTTGTTTGCTTTCTGCTATTATGGCCAGATCATCTGCGTACATCATCTTCCTGAGAATATCCTTCGTGCTGATCTTTCTGCTGATTATTTCCATCACCATGATAAACAGTAAAGGGCTAAGGGCACTTCCTTGGCTCAAACCGATGTTAACTGGAAACTCTTCCGACAACCCAGATCCAACCACAACTCTTCCTTTTGTTCTCTCATACATTGCTTCCACCATCCTGGTTTCTGCTTCTGGCACTCCCATCCATCTCACTGTTGCCATCACCATCTCTCTAGGTACTGTATAATATGGAATTAAAAATCCGTCAACCAAGGAGTGTATCCTGTGCTGTCAGTGGATCGAAAGTTGGCAAAGGTGGCCTTGAAAGAAGGTACACGTGTTTAAGTATCCTGTCGGTTGTATTGTTACCACATTGCTGATGTTAATATTGCTTATGTTAATAAAAGCCACACAAATCAATGATCAATGCTTAACGCTGTCAACTTGCCCCAGTTTCCCCAAGATATGCGAGATCCTTCGAAAAGCAATAGAATGCAAGTATTGGTAGAGTGTTCTACGACGACATTTTTACAAATATATTCCAAAGAATCAACAACATAATCTGTTGGTATGAAATGACGGACGGGCTTGTGTTCATGTTTACCAGTGCTGTTATAGCTAATTTTTATTGTTCATGTTATGTTTACGCATACACGTGTATATCAACATCTATTTACAAGATGAAATTCGAATAGAATAACGGAAAGCATGCACTGACATTTCTCTTCAGGAAATTGTGTTCATCTGGGTCGGACGAACCAATGAAGTCTTCATGATGCTAAGTTAGTTAAGTGTTCCTCCTCAATTAAATTTTTGTTTTCGCTAGTTTCATTTCAAGTTAGTTTTGCGAACAATCGAACCTACCTAATATCCACTGCAACATACTAGCTCGTTTGTGCATCTTTTGTGTGTCGTTTTTTTTTAAATCATCAGACAAACTATTAAAGCGAAACAAAAGGTATGGTTTTCCGCCTATGCATCTATAAGAGTTAATAAAACATACAACTACAATTAAGAATATCATGCTAGTGGTTTATTAAGAAACATTGTCGAACATACAACATCTTAATTTCATCGACCGCGCCAAACTGTTAAATAACACTACGTCACGAGTGCGCTATTCTGGCTATATTCTCTCGTCAAATGAAAATAAATTCGTATACAATTTCTATTTTGCCAATAGAATATGGCCATGCTATTTGCGTCCAAAATTAACCTACGTTTTGGCATTTGTTTAATACATTAACATTCTTTCTGGTAAAATAACACGTTTGTTCGAGGTTTTACGCTGGTTCTGTGTATGCCGGCCTCCCTTAATACGTCACTTTAGTCTAGGTCACCCGGATTTCATAGAACTGCGCATGCGCTTATCGGTCGCGCTGGTTGACATGTCAGCCCTCGGTCATTCGGAGAAATGACTGGATTCTCCAACTTTTAGAACACATTCTCACTAAACCACTGGCGTGCTATTCTTGAGTTTAGTTGCACGTGGTTAGTTTTTATTATCTCTTTTAGGTGCGCAAAATCATGCATTTTTGTTTCGTTTTAAATTACATAAAGTTTTTTCAAACATTAATTGAAATGAAAATGGAAACGCTAAAAACTCACGAATTTCATATTTGGTCACGTGATCGGCGAGATACTGGAAAGCAGGCCCAATATCGGTATAGTGTTTACCATTTTGGATATCGACTATTTTTAGCCTTACCATCTAACGACTAAAGTTAATTCTTTCGACGTTTCGAACAAAAATATGTATTTTTATTAAACCGACAGCGGATAGTACTTAAAATATTCACACGCTACATATTTCGACATAAACGAAAAGGATTTGCGATAGAACAAATCAGTTGAGAGTGGCGTTTTAAACATTTATTAATTTCCTTAGAAGTTTGCCATAGACCTGACAATATTATGTGTACAATTGGAACATCACCAACAAGTGGCTAACGCCGTAAACTCGGCAACTTTTCACATCAAATATAAATAAAACGGATAAGGAAATTCACGGAACTTCGTATACAATTTCGTCCGTCAGACACATAGACAAACAATGGCTCATCGCATATCCGTTGACAACTTGACACAATAAAGCCATTTTATGAACCTCCAATGTGCCACGTTGGCGTGTTTTAACGTCGCAGATAGTCAAACAACGTCGGCGCCGTAAATTAGTGATTATGACTCGGTTGGGATAAGTAGGTAACCGCAGTGGGCGTTGCAGGAATGTCACAAGGCCGATACTCACTCGCTGACGTTTTAGTAGGTACATCAGGGATCATTACATTAGCCGTGATATCATACTATCTCAACCAATTCTTCCTGTTTTTAATCGACGTAGTCTCGTCCTTTGTTGTTGATGTCGCTGAATGGAACTGGATGTATTCGTTAGGTGTTATCTTTTTTTTTTCAGATTTGGTTGTGAGCGATGCATAGACCGTTGTTGCTACGCGATCGACAAACCGAATGGTGTGAGACAAAAACGTTTGAGGCAAAACCCCCTTCCTCTCCTCCCAAACAAAAGTCAAATATATATTATGTCAAGGCCAGACTCCCACCTATCACCTATTTTTAGAGGTCAACCTCCCACTTCCCACCATTTTTTAGGATCAACCTCCCACGTGCCAATTCCTGCCGCACCCTCTCATTAGCGCGATCACAAGTTCTCGTTCCCGCGGTTCGTTTTAGTGTCTTTCCGTAAACGCGATACGCATTCCTTTGTATGTTTGTATGACATCTGCACACGGTTGTCACAGTAAAACGTCACGAAACGTCGGTGCGCGGACGTCATAGTAATTTGGCATCCTTGTCCACTTGTCATCATCTGTTTAAATCTTGCTGCCTCGGGTTGTGTTGTAAAACTGGTAATGCTATTTACATAATGTGTAATGTTATTTATATAATTTGTGTTCACAACTCACACCTCAAAATCTCACATTCAACCTCCCACCTATTTTTAAGGTTAACCTGCCACACCCCCTCAATTGTGTGGTTTGTGGTAATACATCTCACTGTTTGGGTTACCATGGGAACAAGACTAAATTCAGAGGTCACGTTTATTTCATTTTACCACAAAATCCATTTCTGACAAGAAGAAATTAATATTAGTAACAATTAATTTACGGTAATTTATTAACCATTTTGGCACACTGCACAACAGTGTCGCCACACAGCGGGCCGAGAACCAACCAAATTGGCATCGTTGTCATGACAGTGGCGCTACTTAGTGAGCAGGAAACAACCAACCAGGTAATCTGGTTTCCGGATCGTTCCCTAGAGGCGCTCCGCACACTACACTTAGGAAATGACCAAATTCTTGGAGGCGCTGACTACTGGGCAGCAGGTTCGTATTAGAAAAGATAACATTGGATGCTGGCCCAGGTAGTCCGCCATGGTGGTGCATCCCAGTCCTATAGTGTACAGCTTGACAATGGCTGTGTAGTTCGGCGAAACAGATCACAAATAAACACCACCAAGGAGACTGATCTGGATCTCTCATGTCACGACGGTTGTCCAATAAAACGTTCGTGTTAAGAAGACGTGGGAAGATGAAATATCTGTAGAAGAACAGCTTGTTCGACCGACCGATCGACCTCCTCAGCACAAGGAAGTCGAACATCCTGATCAAAACAGTGCCAGTCCGATGGTTGGGCACGGGGATGGCAATAGTGTCTCCGTATCGCCGCCACGTTACGGTGAATAAACAGTAATTCGCAAAGACGCTTTTCATGTTTGTTCGATTAAGTGATCACCATTGTGAATAGTACCTGTCGACAATGGACATTGAAACGTGGGTCCGGATTTAGCCTTGGTTTATTTCACTGTGTATTTTTTATACTAAACAATGGGCGTGTCGTTATGATGTTAGCTAACTATTTTTATAAGCTTAGAAGGCGATATCAATACGGTAAATTGCAGATAATCGAAACGGTGGAACAGACGACTGAAGTAAATCAGAGTAAGTAAGTAAACACGAGTGTACGCTACTGTGTCATGATTAAACGTGATTACTTTGTTAAGTCTGCTACTGTCTTCAAGTTAATCGACAAACTTATATTTACCTGGTCGAATCATCCGAGGAAATGACTATGTGAACAGATGCGGTCGCGTAAAGCGTACGCGCTCCGATACGGGTTAACAAAAAGTCAAAAGTTAATGAGTTATTAGAGTCAGAGGCGTCCCGTTAGCCAAATTACACGTATCTGGTAAAACCTTGAGGTTTAATCTTGACAAGTAAAGAAGAGAGGACTCTCTGACGTTTATGTTTGGAGGAATCGTGGAGATTCGTTCCTAAATCCACGCGAACGAGCAATACGGGAAAGAGAGACGTTAATTTTAAAGTGAAGTCGCTGGAGACGGAGACGGAGACGGAGACGGAGAAGGAGAAGGAGACGGAGACGGAGACGCGTGATGTAGCGTACGGCAGTTTACGGTGATGCCTAGCGGTCGACTGTATTAGCCGCTTAACTGTTGGCAGTTTATTCGTTCGATTAAGAGTTGTAAACTAAAATCAATATGTTGTGGTCATTACAACTTTACAAATGGCGACCAGGATCGGATGCGAATTCATGCAAATTTGACAGTTAAGTTACGATTGCTCCCGCAATATTGATGTAATATTCATAGATATCCATAACATCGCCCACGCCAGTCGCGATGACTCGAACAAAAACTGAACACTCAGTGATTAGCACATTGCTAATGTGAACTGTATTATGACCACACATTTCTCAGTTGTAAGTACATAAATTCTCTGTGTCACAGTCTCTATACGCACACACAAGTCAACAGCCTGAGATGTCTAATGACGATCAAGTGACCGCAGCACCGTTGCCGCCCGTACACGGAATACGACCGCCGTCTTGAGTCCAATATAAACGAGAACTGTAAGCTGTTCAAGCAAAAATGGAAGAACTACGCCACGATCACCCATCTCGAGAAACAGCCGGCCGATTATCAGGTTGCATTGCTACTTCACACGGTCGGTGATGGTACTTTGAGAATATATAATGGGTTTACGTTCGACACGGACGCTGACGGCCGATCGGTGGATGATATCCTAGCAAAATTCGACTGTTTCGCAATCGGATAAGCCCATGAATCTTATGAGAGGTTTATCTTCAACAGCCGAAACCAACAACAAGGCGAAACATTCGAACACTCTTTAACAACAATAACAATACTCATTAAGTCCTGCAAGTTCTGCGATAACTGCAGAAACTCGCGACAGAATCGTCATGGGTGTCCAAGATCGTGATATCCAGGAAGCACTCCTGAAGGAACGCAACATTGGAGTCAACAATTTATACATGCAGATCAGCACAAAATGCATGTTTGCAGAGTAAGGCCATTCGCCCTGAGACTGGCAACAGGGTCAGCAAATCAAAATATGCCCATGAACCAAAACCAGGAAGTCCAAAAAACGGGACGGGAATACATGAAAGGATACAGAAACAAACATACACCACTGGACCGCGGGAGTCGTCCACAACAACCAGCAAGTGAGATAATCTGTCAACAGTGCGGATTTGATTACCACATTCATGGAGTGTGTCCTGCAGAGGGAGAGACGGATTCGACAGGTTTAACCAGAGATATGTGTACAAATGAATGGTGACTCCATCGAATATGAGTATACAAGGATGGTTGACAGCCGGCCGACAAAGGGACAAAACATAGGAAAATCACCTATGTCCGTGATCTTTGTAAATGACAATAAAAATAGAATGACGGTTGACACAGGCGGGTCAGTAAATGTGATGGATGAACGATTGTATGAGAGGATTCAGAAACCAACGTCGCAAAAACAGAAGACCAAAACTCTTACCCTATGGCGGCGGCAAACCACTGAACATCCTTGGTGTGTGTGTGATGTGACAATCGAATCAAAATCCGCCATTCAATGTCATCATTTCCATGTCGTACAAGGCGCTCACAGATCTCTGATTGGATTCAACACAACTCAGGAGTTAGGACTAGAGATATTGTAAACAAAATCAACTCCGAGTGGGAAGAAGAATAGCCCGATCTCACAAAGGGTATTGGGAAAATGTGCAAACAAAAACCCGGAAAATCCCGTTCCACGTGAGACCTAAGATTGATGAAGAGGGAACAGCGACTTCTTAGCGAAGACACAATAGAACGGGTACCAGTTGGTGAACCCACTCCGTGGTTGTCCCCGATTGTCACTCCGCCGAAGAAGGCTGGCTCCATACGTTTGTTCATTGATATGCGTGAGCATAACAAAGCGATCACACGAGAACGCCACAACAGTATTCAGTAACCTGGATCTGTTCAACGGTTACCACCAGTTGGAGCTTCATCCATCGTCCAGATACATCACGACGTTCAGAACGCATAATGGCCTATACATATACAAAATACTGAACTGGGATATCGTCAGCGAGTTTCATTTTTAAGAAACACATTAGAAATGCTTAATGCGAAGCGGTTTCCTAGGCATGATGAACTACCAATCAAGGTTCATTAAAGACTTTTCCATGATCAGTGAACACGTGAGGCGCCTAACCCAGAAGACATCGACTGGGTATGGACAAGAGATCAGGACGTGGCTATTAATTCACTCAAAGAAGCACAAATACTTCGATGTCAACAAAACAACAATGACAATAGTTGATGCCAGTTCATTGGGGTTCGGCAGCATATTTAACTCAAGACGGTCGTGCAATCGCAACCTATGCGACGTTATTGGACGTTGAAAGCAGCTATAGCCAAACTGAACGCGAAGCTCTGGGCACAATGTGGAGGTGTGAACACTTCGATCAGTAACTCCAAGGAGATCCTCAGTTCAAGATCATCACTGACCATGAGCCGCGTCTGACCATATGGAATAAACCTAGCCGGCCTTTACTCATTGGACGATGGAGCCTGCGACTGCAACCTTACAACTTCACTTTGTAAGGTAAATAAAAACCCAACCGACTACATGTCCAGGAACCCGTCAACCTTGGCTGGGACTCGTCGACACCAAAATATGGCTGAAGATGATGTGAACTTTGTCGGACCGTGCAACATACCCAATACGATGAATATCGAGGAGGTCAAACTTGCCACTGAAACATATGACTTTATGCAGACGATCATCAATCTTTGTAGAAACGGATGATGGTTCGAGATCTGCAAATCGGACGACCCAGTGATGCGAGAGTTCCACAAGGTCAGGAAAGAACTGTCACTGACGACAACACACTACAACGGGGGATGTGGTCATTCCAGAGTCCCTAAGAGACCAAGCCGTGGCGCTTGCGCGTGAAGGTCAACAGGGTATTGTCAAAATAAAGGAACTCATAAGATCAAAGGTATGGTTTCCGAAAATGAACGATAAAGTTGAGACAGCAGTGCGTCAGTGTTTCGCCTGCCAATGCACATATAACGGAAACCCACATATTGAACCCATGCATATGTTAGGTATGCCTTGGAGAAAGTTAAGAGTTGACTTAGATTAATATTCAAGATTGTTCGTTCAGTGTCAACAAATACTGAATGAACAAAGTACTGACAACGTTTGTGTATCTTAAGGTCATCAAATCAGACAACGGGTCTCCATTTAATTCGGACGCATTCTGTTTGTTTGCAAAGTACACTGGATTTCCTCACAAAAGAGTTACCGAATGTTGGCCTTCGGGAAACGCACAAGCTGAAGATTTCAATAAACCCTTGATGAAGGCAATTCGATCAGCTGTGTTGGAGCAGAAAACCTGGAAACAGGAAATGTACCGTTTCCTACGTTTCACACACATCAACGACGTTTTCCCCACATCACCTTCTGTTTGATAGAGAACCTGTAACAAAACTTACATCACAGTGAACGATGATCATGATGACAACGAGGTCCATGCTGCAGCACGAAGGAACAATAACCACACAAAACGGACCCAAAAGACCTATGCAGATCATAGAAACAGTAATGCAGATCACAATGACCTGCAAGTGGGGGACACTGTCTCATGCGTTGTGATAAGAAATCCAACAAGCTATGCACTCAGTAAACCACTTGCAAGAGTATTCAACTTGTCATTAAAAGAGGGAGTTGTTCCGTTGAATGGAAAGAAGCAAACATCATACCATTATTTAAAAAAGGTTCGAGAAATAAGTCAGAGAATTACAGACCAGTGAGTTTAACGTCAGTGATTTGTAAATTATTAGAAAGGTTAGCTAAAGACAATATGGTGGACTTCTTCGTTAAGCATAAATTATTAAATTCATCTCAACATGGATTCCTTAAAGCGAGGTCATGCTTAACAAATATGTTGTTTTTTGGAAGAAATCACTAAGTGGATAGACGAGGGATCGCCAGTAGATATTATCTACTTAGATTTTCAGAAAGCTTTTGACAAAGTGCCACATCAAAGATTACTGCTTAAATTAAAAGCCCATGGTATCGGGGATAGCATAACTGACTGGATAGAACAATGGCTGACTGACAGAAGACAACGAGTTGTAGTAGATGGAGAAGTTTCAAATCGGAAATCGGTTTTGAGTGGAGTACCTCAAGGATCAGTATTAGGACCTATATTATTCTTACTATATATCAATGACTTGGACGAAAGTATAACAAGTAACGTACTAAAACATGCGGATGACACAAAACTGTTTAGAAAGGTTAATACTGATGGTGATAAACAACATTTACAAAACGACCTAGACAGATTAGTGAAATGGTCTGAGAAATGGCAGATGTTGTTCAATTTTGCACAGGACATGGGAACTTGGATGTAAACTATAAAATGGGAGATACTGTTCTGGTTACTACTGTAAAAGAAAAGGACTTAGGAGTTACAATAAGCGCTGATATGAAAGTTTCAGAGCAGTGCGGTATTGCAGCTTCTAAGGGTAATCAAATTCTTGGATTGATTAGAAGAAACATAACATACAAGGAAAAAAAAGTTAATTATACCTCTTTATAAAACAATAGTTAGACCTAAAATGATTCCAGAACTGAGAGACCTTAGTTACGAAGAACGCCTGAAAGAATGTGGTTTAACAACTCTAGAGACAAGGAGGTTAATAGGAGATCAGATAGAAGTTTTTAAGATATTGAATGGATATGAAAATATTGATAGAAACATGTTTTTCTCACTCAAGAAGGATAGCAGAACTAGAGGACATGAGGTAAAATTAGTAAAGGATCAATGTAGATTGGACATCAGGAAGCACTCGTTCTCACAAAGTACAATAAATGAATGGAACAAATTGTCTACAGATTGTGTAACTGCCAGCAGCGTGAATATGTTTAAAAACAAGGTTGATACATATCTCAGGAGGGCGGGTTATAAGTAGATGAACATTGTTGGACTCTCGATAAGCCAATGGCTTCCTTGTCCACTTGCCATCTGGGCCATAGGCTTGGATGGCAAATCTTGTTAAATCTCACTCCTTTCTGTCCCAAACCCACGGTGATCCCCGACATCAAGGGTACAGCGGTTACCGCAGCGGATGACAGGCACGCTATTCGTCTGAATGCATCCCGGTTCAAGAAGATGTTTAAGCCAATTCCTGTCTTTGAAAAAAGGGTGAAATTTGGAGAAGTCCGGGATACCACAGACACACCTATAACAACGACACCAACTGTAAAATGTACAGATAGGAGACAGCCTGAAGCTCTAAGTAACAAGACCCCATACCCCATGATGTCAACTCATCGCCGAGAACTCCCATGTCACCCAATGATACACCAAAGCGACAACGGCCACAACGGCAATATTACGACCCTTGCCATCTCAACGACTACATTCTAGTGGAAATGTACGTAATTTGCCATTATACTTATGTTTTTCTTGACCTTTGATTACTGTGTCATATACTTACATCCAGTAGTAATCAGCAGTGTGATGTAATATGTTACCGCAAACTAGTCGATAGCATAATTGGAGGGTAGCAATTCGGAACACATAATCAAAAGGGTTTCTACGGGGAGTTACTCCGGATTGTTTGTAATAAGAGCTATGTTTTGGGAGTATCAAAACATATATATATATTAAATACATGAATTCATTGTTGTGATATATTGTGCGAACGCCATTTCACGAGCGTTGAATGTAACTTTGCGACCCGCTCCTAAACAGAGCGAAGTTATCCACTTAGATCCGTGACACACACCCATAGCATTGTTATATGCCCCTTAAACTGTGGGAATACGTATGGTTTTCATCACATTTGTCAAACACCGTGTATCTTAATGATCTGTTTGGATAGTAATGCAATATGGTTGGCGCTGATGTGTTCCTAGATTCGAACATTAATGGGTGAGTTTTGTAAATCACATCTTATCAACTGGCAATTAAGTAGGTAGCAGCGTCATATATTCCACGGTTACGACAGCCAAACACATCGTCGTCAGTTGGTATGAAACGACAGACTTGTTCGTCCTGATGTTTTATTAGCGCCTACTCAAACCATGTTCTCTTTACGTTTATACAAAGAAACATATATTTACCTGATAACATTCAGGCAATTAACTTTTATTTCAGCAAAGAACATGCATATTGAAATAAAGATGTCATTACTACATTACATAACTTTAAATTGTTGAAAAGGCAAGAAGGAGCTTAATACTAATATCACTTGCCTTAATATTTCCATTCATTCAACAACGTTTATTCAAACAAATTCTAGCAAAATCAGTTAGTAATTAATTCTAAACGGACAACTTGTAAGTGAAATGTTTGAAAGGAGGTGAAATACTTTAAAGTTGTGTTACTCCTTTACTCAAAAAAATAAAATAACACTTGGTAATACAAAGCCTGCAACCAAAACCTCTATACAATGCATTATTTGTTTTTCGAAGCGTCATTGACGTACACACCAAATCTACTTCTACGCAAGGTGGCGGTGCGAATGAACAATAACCACTGGCACCGCCTAGCTGGGTATCTTTAGCGTGACTATCTTTGACATCGGTTTGGAGATGTTTACAATCATCAACAAGTTAAGGCTGCTTTTGAATATGCATACATTTTCGTGAGATTATCCTGCATCATTACTAAAAATGATAGATTAACAGGCAACCATATATATATATATATATATATATGCACCATCTCACATCCCAGTAATATATACGTCCAGGTTTTTCTAGGTTATTGTAATGTAAAATGTATTGTAAAGATAATTGACAGTCAGAAAGGAAAACATATGCTGTATGTGTAACTGGTGCAATATTCCATTCTACTTTTGCACATTTTAACAAGGTATTAAATGGGAAAAAAACAGTTTGCGTAAAGCTACAAGCGCCCTAATAGTTAACGACAACAACACTGCAGTAAGTGCAATTGAATTGCTCATTAGGCTACGTTGTCATTTTGGTATTGAGTTATGTTGCAGATACGACTCAGTGCGGGTGGTTTTCCTGCTTTATTTTGTACACACGACACACGTAATTTCCCATCCTTCTACATAATTGGGACACGGCAGCGCTCCACCGCAAGTAGCCTCGGTGACGTGGAAAAGGACGCCATCCTTATCCAGCCCTCCACCTAGGATAACTTCCGGGGCGTTGTCCATACAGACGTAGGTTGTTCGGCCTTTGTGTGTGTAATGTTCCGCCATCAAGTAGCCCGAATACTCCTTCGTCCACCCGTCTGGACAGGTCAGTTTGGCCGGAATCATCAGTTTCGTTGGTCGGCTGGTCATAAGGCACACGGCACACGGGACGTCGTTGTCGTGCAGCGACTGCGCGTTAGCTTTGGAGAACGGGTCGTTTGACTGTATTTCGTATTCAGCGCCGTACAATTGGCCGCCGGACTGGAAGCCTGCCGTGGTTTTCCCCCATTCAGGGTCTCTTGGCATGCAGAGATAGTTCGAGCCACCGCCGCTGTGTGTATAGTGTGACCCGGCTACGACACCTTGAACAACACCACATTTGTAATCTTCAAAAGAATGTCAGGTGTGTTTTATAAATGCTCATTTTATCTGCTTTCGACATTTCTTTAGGTATTTTGAGAGAAGGGCAAAATGTGCACCTTTTTACTACATCCTTTGCTTTAGTTTAGTAGCGTAACATTATGAAAAAATTATAATGAACGGCGTAGCATCGTCAGATCTTTGAGAAAGACATAAACTTCATCAACAACAAAGAACTCTGTATTCGGCTAAAATACTTGCCCCAGTAGAGCAGTTCTGTGCCATTTCCCGAACACGTCTTCCTTCCCCAGCGGATGTACACAGCGCCGCCTCTCGACGAATGTTGATTGTCAGTTACTGAAAAGTTAGTTCGAACTACAATAATAGTTATGGAAGTACTCACTATATGAGTACAATGGCACTATTGAAAATACAATTTGTTTCATGTCTGTGTCATGCCGGCTGCTATGGGAATTATGTACTGGTGTGGCTTGGGTCGATTGCCGATGTAAGTTCCATGTAACTAATCAGTTAATTCTGACCGGTTTGTGAATTGTACTACTTTGTTAATATAAACTAATGTTTGTTGTCATTTGGATTGGGACACTACTATATTAGTATACAAAATGTCGTAATAACATTGTGATTTCTAGGAGGAAGCCAGTTTCTTCCGACAACATGGGCACTCCGCCGCAAGACGGTGAGTAGTGTAGGTAGAAAGAGATAGTATGTGCCACCAACCTTACAGCACCAGGAGAGAAGTGTCATTAGTAAGAACATATACAACATGTGACGTTACCCACCGGTCTCCTCTTGTGTCTTGTCTTTTACGTCGTCGATTTTCACTTCCAGTTGTTTCATGGTCGCTCTCAGATCAGGTATAGCGGCGACGACCTTGTTGACCAAAGTAAGCTGCGCCTGTAGACTGTCCACGACGGCTCTCAGTTCCATGACGTCCCACATACGCTGACTGACACAGACGTCACGGAAGGTGTAGGTGCACAGTCCGTCGTTAGATACTGCCCCCCTCGTGAGCTGACCGAGGGCATCGCCGCCAAAGACGACGAAGAGAAACGCCAGTTGAACGTACGTCCTCATCATGTTTACCAGTTGCTGAAGTCTGCTGTTTTCGTTCGTGTCGTCCCTTTAAGTATCGCGTTCACCCGATATATCACCAGCCACGTCGTAGGAGGTTCTCTACAGATAACAAATTGACTTAGTTAGATTAGTTGCTTGAATAACAAATTTATAAATTATATATATATCGAATTTGGGGTGGTGGGAGTCGTACGGGCGTATTGTTTTGCCATATCCTCAAGTCGACGACAACTTGGTAGGCCTACTTATATTTCCAAAATGAAAGATGAATACACTTTCTAAATGTGCGTACATCATAAGCAAACAATTTGTGAAAAACCAACATAATACCCCTTGTGAAAAAAACCCAGAATAATATTTGACTTAAATTTGGGACATGCGCAAGTCACCTCACCGTAGGGAGCCTCGACAACAACACACGAAGAGGATCCGGAAATTTGAATCACCCGTTCTTCCTCTTAGGTCCACATCCGCCTTGCACATGTTCTAAATTAATAGAGTATTCTAGATTACACACTAATGTATTTGTGGCGTCGTTTTTTGTGGCACATATCAGATGGCAAGTACCCGAGTACGAATGTCGCCTAAAGTAGCGAAGGTCAACAGAAAAGGCACACCCATATCATTATCCGACGGCGAAGGATGGAGACAGAATTTACATTTAAATTGTAAACAAGTCATATGGTTCTAATCACACATGTCCGACAATGTGAATCATCGTGTTTCACTTGTATGGTAATGCAGAATGGTTTGCGTCTTAGTTTTCTTCGAATCGAAAATATACAGGGGAACATGGGGCAAGCTGACGAATGGGGCAAGTTACAAATTGCATAATAATGTTAAAACAAGGAACATATGGCAGAACCACGCAATTTTCTATTGAAGTAGACACACATGCAGAGTGATCAACATGGGAACATCTGCAACTTTACGCAAATTGCAATCGGTAAAAATAAAGTTGGTTTCTCTTGAAATTGCCAAAATATTTTTATTACACCACATAAGGTCTGATAGTACACGTTTATCTCCGACATTTCAAGCATCTATTTGTGCCTGTGTGTAACATATTTCGTTTGTGCATTGCTGAGTACAATGTCAAAGTCTGACAAATGACCTGAAGGGGCAAGTTGACTGGGCAAGTTGGCGAACGAGGAGCGACAGCTATGAAAACTAAAGAGTAAAAGATCCCAGCGGATAACGACAGACAAGATGTGATATGTTAGTCATATAATATGGAATTAAAAATCCGTCAACCAAGGACTGTATCCTGTGCTGTCAGTGGTCGAAAGGTGGCAAATGTGGCCTTGAAAGAAGGTACACGTGTTTAAGTGTCCTGTTTAGGTTGTATTGTTACCATATTGCTGATGTTATTAAAAGCCACATAAATCAACGATCAATGCTTAACGCTGTCAACTTGCTCCAGTTTCACCAAGATATGCGAGATCCTTCGAAAAGCAATTGAGTGCAAGTATTGGTAGAGTGTTCTACGACGACATTTTTACAAATATATTCCAAAGAATCAACGACATCATCTGTTGGTATGAAATGACAGACGGACTTGTGTTCATGTTTATCAGTGTTGTTATAGCTAATTGTTATTAATCATGTTATGTTTACGCATACACGTGTATATCAACATCTATTTACAAGATGAGATTCGAATAGAATATACACTGACATTTCCCTTATGGAAATTATAATGGAAATGTGAGTATTCCTCTCGGTCGGACGAACCCATGAAGTCTTTGTGATGCTTAGTTAGTTAAATGTTCCTCCTCAATTCGCAAGTTTCATTTCAAGTTAATTTTGCGAAAAATCGAACCTACCTAATATCCACTGCAACATACTAGCTCGTTTGTGCAGCTTTTGTGTGTCGTTTTTTTGTGTGAAATCATTAGACAAACTATTAAAGCGAAACAAAAGGTATGGTTTTCGGCCTATGCATTTATAAGAGTTACTAAAACATACAACTACAATTAAGATTATCACGCCAGTGGTTTACTAAGAAAACCTTGTCGAACATACAACATCTTAATTTCATGGGCCGCGCCTTACTGTTAAATAATACTACGTCACTAATGCGGTATTCTGGCTATATTCTCTCGCCAAATGAAAATATCAGCCCTCGGTCATTCGGAGAAATGACCCGATTCTCCAACTTTTAGAACACATTCTCACTAAACCACTGGCGTGATATTCTTGAGTTTAGTTGCACGTGGTTAGTTTTTATAATCTCTTTTAGGTGCACAGCCCCAAAATCATGCATTTTGTTTCGCTTTAAATTACATATAGTTTGTTCAAACATTAATTGAAATGAAAATGGAACCGCTAAAAACGAAACGCTAAAAACGAATTTCACCTTTGGTGAAATTTCGTAACTTTGTCATATGATCTGCGAGAAACTGGAAATCACGCCTATTATCGGTATTGACCCACATAGTGTTTACCATTTTGGATATCGACTATTTTTAGTCTTACCATCTAACGACTAAATTAAATTCTTACGACGATTCGAACAAAAATGTGCATATTTATTAAACCGACTGCGGGTAGTACTTAAAATGCATATTATTTTCGACATCAACGAACCGGATTTGCGATAGAACAAATCAGTTGAGGATGGTATTTTAAACATTTATTAATTTCCATAGAAGTTTACCATATTCCTGACAATACCATGTGTACAATTGAAACATCACCAACAAGTGGCTGACGCCGTAAAGTCGGCAACTTTTCACATCAAATATAAAGAAAACGGATAAGGAAGTTCAAGGAACTTCGTATAAAATTTCATCCGTCAGACACATAGACAAACAATGGCTCCACGCATATCAGTTGACAACTTGACACAATAAAGCCAGTTTATGAACGTCCAATGTGCCACGTTGGCGTGTTTTAACGTCGCAGATAGTCAAACAACTTCGGCGCCGTAAATCAGTGGTTATGACTCGGTTGGGATAAGTAGGTAACCGCAGTTGGCGTTGCAGGAATGTCACTAGGCCGATACTCACTCGCCGACGTTTTAGTAGGTACATCCGGGACCATTACATTAGCCGTGATATCATACTATCTCAACCAATTCTTCCTGTTTTTAATCGACGTAGTCTCGTTCTTTGTTGTTGGTGTCGCTGAATGGAACTGGATGTATTCGTTAGGTGTTATCTTTTTATTTTCAGGTTTGGCTGAAGCGATGCATAGACCGTTGCTGCTACGCGATCGACAAACCGAATGGTTTGAGACAAAAACGTTTGAGGCAAAACCTACCTCCTCTCCTCCCAAACAAAAGTCAAATATATATTATGTCAAGGCCAGCCACCCACCTATCACCTATTTTTAGAGGTCAACCTCCCACTTCCCACCATTTTTCAGGATCAACCTCCAATGTGCCAATTCCTGCCGCACCCTCTCATTAGCGCGATCACGAGTTCTCGTTCCCGCGGTTCGTTTTAGTGTGTTTCCGTAAACGCGATCCGCATTCCTTTGTGTGTTTGTATGACGTCTGCGCACGGATGTCACAGTAAAACGCCACGAAACGTCGGTGCGCCGACGTCATAGTAAATTGGCATCCTTGTCCACTTGTCATCATCTGTTTAAATCTTGCTGCCGCGGGTTGTGTTGTAAAACTGGTAATGCTATTTACATAATGTGTAATGTTATTTATATAATTTATGTTCACAACTCCCACCTCAAAATCTCACATTCAACCTCCCACCTATTTTTAAGGTTAACCTGCCACACCCCCTCAATTGTGTGGTTTGTGGTAATACATCTCACTGTTTGGGTTACCATGGGAACAAGGCTAAATTCAGAGGTCACGTTTATTTCATTTTACCACAAAATCCATTTCTGAGAAGAAGAAGAAATTAACATTAGTAACAATTAATTTACGGTAATTTATTAACCATTTTGGCGTACTGAACAGCAGTGTCGCCATACAGCGGACCGAGAACCAACCAAATTGGCATCGTTATCATGACAGTGGCGCTACATAGTGAGCAGGAAGCAACCAAACAGGTAATCTGGTTTCCGGATCGTTCCCTAGAGGCGCTCCGCACATTACGCTTAGGAAATGACCAAATGCGTGGAGGCGCTGACTACTGGGCAGCAGGTTCGTATTAAAAAGAAACATTTGGATGCTGGCCCAGGTAGTCCGCCATGGTGGTGCATCCCAGTCCTACAGTGTATAGCTTGACAATGGCCGTGTAGTTCGGCGAAACAGATGACAAATAAACACCACTAAAGAGACTGATCTGGATTTCTCATGTCACGACGGTTGACCAATAAAACGTTCTTGTTAAGAAGACGCGGGAAGATGAAATATCTGCAGAAGAACAGCTTGTTCGCCCGACCGAGCCACCCCCTCACTATTTAAACACATGTATTCAACACAGGACAATCGTCCTTACTCATCTGGATGTGGGTAGTTTGTTTACATTCTTGACACGACAATACCTGATGATGCAAGCAGTGATTAGATTTAGTAATGGCCAGTGGGTGGTCACTTGATAGTGAATGTTTTTAAAGTACTAAAGCTGTTCATAGCAACAACCCAACTCTCCGTTACACATGTTAAGACTCCATTTAATTATGACAAATTCATTACCCTAATATGATTCCAAAGTAATTTTGTGCTAAAATATGAAACTGGCCGTGATTTTTTTTTGAAACTGGCTAATATAACACATACCTGTATGCTTGTGTGTAAAAACAAGTTAACAGAAACAATCGATATATGAAAACAACTGTACAGGTCTTTATCCAAAAAAAGGTACAACATAATATATACAGTAATTAACAGCACTGAACTACGTAAGGTTAACTATGCAAAAAAAATTTGTCTACACGTTAGTTTGTTTCCCAAGTCAGTAGAAATTACACAAACTTATCTATTTACAGGTTTCGCAGAATTAAAAAAAAAACGAGTTTCAGTTGTAGTTGTAGGAGTTTCAATTGTTGTAGTTGTTGGAGCTTCAGTTGTTGAAGTTGTAGGAGTTTCAATTGTTATTTTGATCTCGTAGTACGGCTTACAGCTGGATAGAAACACACACTGCAGATTGATAGAAACCGTAAACGGAAGTCCATCGTGCACATGGTCACCGGATTTGCTGATTAGGGTTAGTCGCCAGGGATCGCTCAGGAGTTAGGGTTAGCTCCAGTCGCCAGGGCGCTGATAAAGTCGCCAGGTGGCGCTCAAGCACAAGACACCGGAAACGGAAGTCAATCGTGCCGCCGCCGTCGCCGTTTCCATTTTGTTGGTTTGTTCATCATTTTGTTAGTTTGTACGTTGTTGTGTGATTTTGTGTGTTTGTTGTGTGTGTGTTGTTTGTGTTGTGTGTGTATTGTTTGTGTTGTGTGTGTATTGTGTGTGTGTGTGTGTGTGTGTGTGTGTGTGTGTGTGTGTGTGTGTGTGTGTGTGTGTGTGTGTGTGTGTGTGTGTGTGTGTGTGTGTGTGTGTGTGTGTGTGTGTGTGTGTGTGTGTGTGTGTGTGTGTGTGTGTGTGTGTGTGTGTGTGTGTGTGTGTGTGTGTGTGTGTGTGTGTGTGTGTGTGTGTGTGTGTGTGTGTGTGTGTGTGTGTGTGTGTGTGTGTGTGTGTGTGTGTGAGTTGTGTGTGTGTGTGTGTGTTTGTGCGTGTGTTAGTTAAGGGATCATATTAAAAAGTGTACCTAGTGATTACAAATGAACCAGCTGATTGTCTCAATAAATTAAAGGATCATTTAATAAAATAATGTGGTCTTCCCACGCGGTCACTTCATATAATTAAAGGAAATCTAAACATGTAAGGATTTATAGCAAAACACAAACTTGAGGGGTCATCAAAAATTATGGGGTCACATCGAAAATGTAAGGGGTTATTTCAAATAAATTAAACTGATTTTTTAAGTAAATTAAGGAATCATTTTGATAAATGTAAGGGTCATTTAACAAAGTAACTAGCTCATCATTTGAAAAAAGTTAAGAGGGCCATCAGAACATTAAGGAGTCATCCAGAAATGTAGTAAGAGGGTCATCTAAAAAAATCAGCCTCTTATTTTACGTTTTGATGTGACCGCTTTTAATTTAAAGATACCCTTTACATATACCCTTTTGGGATTACCTCTAAATTTCGTACGTTTTAAATGTGCCACTTAATTTTACATTTTTCTTGATTATCCCTTAAATGGGAACAAAAGGCAATTTTTTGTATGTTATCCACCTAAAACAATGAATACAAACTAACCATTTGCAACTACAATCAACAATATCACGCCAATGGTTTATTAGAAAAGTTTATTGAACACACAGCAACCATATTTCATGGGCCGCGCCATTGTTGTCGATAAACCTATGTAGCGAGTTCCTGCTTATCTCTACAACTAGTTTTCCACACTTCCGACAGATGACGCTTGTTCTTTTCATTGAATTTTTTTTTAATTACCCCTTAACTTTCTTTATTTTATGAGATGTCCACTTAATGTTTTGAGATGATCCCCTAACGATCAGCCAGTTCTTTTTAATCAACACGTCTATTTTTGAAAAGATCCATTTTATGAAATGACACTTTAATGTTTAAAAATGATTTTTGTATTTATTGAGACGATCAGCTAGTTCTTTTTTAATGAATATTTACGTTTTTTAAATGATTATTTGACTTTTTAGAAGACCCCCTTTATTGTATGAGGTGACCTTTTAATGTTTTAAGATGATCCCTTAATGTATTGAGACGATCAGCTAGTTTATTATTAATGACCACATGCATGTTTTGTGATCCCATAGCTTCTTCGAGAATGAGATGATCCCATATTTTTTCAGACAATCAACTACATCAGTTGTTAAATGATCCCTCACACTTTTTTAAATCACCATTTAGTTTTGTAGAATTATATTATATGATTTCTGTTGAGATGATCAGCTTTTTGCAATGACCCCTTACGTTTTTTTTAATGTCCCCTTCACTTTTTTGGAAGACCTCTTAATTTTAGAATGTGACACCTTAATTTGTTTGAGACGATCGGCTAGTTATTTTGTTTAAATGATACCTTACATTTGAGATGAGCGTTTATTTTTTAAAGGACCCATTCCTTTTCGTCTTCCCTGCTACCCTGCATGATTCAAACCCATCGTTTGCCCACATCAATTATTATTATTGCCGTATGCTATCTAGGAAGATATATAAACGGCAGTACATATGTTCTCCCAGAAAACAAGCCGCTGAATCGTTCTAAGAATCTGAGTTTAAGTATGTTTTAGTGAACGTCGAGTGGTTGTCAGCATGAGTAGCCATGATACGGGTGAACATGAGGATGTTGAGAAGGAGGAGGAGCAGGACGATGAGGCTGATGAGGATGACAAAGTTGTCTTCATCATCGTAATAATTATCATCCTCATAATCACCTGCACTAAGATAAACCCTTAATTATCTTCGTCTTTCTCCTCCTATTTATCATCATCAGTACAATTTATCATCTTCATCATCATCGTCATTATAATCATCTTCATCGCTTTTATTATATTACTGGTCGATTATTACATTACTGGTCGATTATTACGTTACTGGTTGTAACAGGCTAACAGGCGCCATTGACATATACGATAAATCTACTTCTAACGAACCGCCGTTCGCGTGGTGGCGATGCGATCGTACAATAACCATTATCACCGCCGAGTTAGATATATTTAGTCAAACTCTCTGTCAGTAGAGCCATAACCATGGCACCACTGCCACAACTTATAGTTGATGTACAGATTCTGCATATCTTTATTTCATTTGTTAAACTCCTAATTTTGTTCCGTGTCTAGAAACAAAATAATGTTTGTTTTTGTTTGAAATTATGTTAAGTTACTCAGTTGCCTGTTGCAATGACGTAGCAAGTCGTAAACAACAAGGACGTTACACAGCCAAACAATTATCCATGCATGATTTATCGATACTAAATATGACAGATCAACAAAAAAACTTATACTACATCTCTCAACCCAGTAATATAATACGTCCAGGATTTCCTATGTTTTTGTAACGTACGATGAAACTCAAGCATATGCAAAGTATCCATAATAGAACGAAGAGTATGGTAAGTTGTACTTCTTAAATTACTGTAAGGATCATGTCGATATACAATAAATCAAAAAAGATAAAACATATGCCATATGTGTACCTGATATAATATTCTATTTTACTTTTTGCATACTTGAACAAGGTTTAAATTATAAAAAAAAGTGTTTGCTTAAAACTACGAGCACCCTACTAATGAAAGACAACAACACTGCAGTAAGTGCAGTTAATTTGCCCAGTAAGCTACGTTGTCATTCTGATATTGAGTCGTATCTGACATATTGCAGAGAGGACTCAGTATGAGTGCGATTATGCTTCATTTTGTACACACGACACACGTGATTTCCCATCCTTCTACATAATTGGGACACGGCAGTGGTCCACCGCAAGTAGCCTCGATGACGTAGAAAAGGACGCCACCCTTACCCACCCCTCCTCCTGGGATGACTTCCGGGGCATTGTCCATACAGACGTAGGTCGTTCGGCTTTTGTGTGCGTAATACCCCGCCATCAAGTAGCCCGAATATTCCTTCGTCCACCCGTCTGGGCAGGTCAGTTTGGCCGGAATCATCAGCTTCGTTGGTCGGCTGGTCACAAGACACACGGCACACGGGACGTCGTTGTCGTGCAGCGACTGCGCGTTAGCTTTGGAGAACGGGTCGTTTGACTGTATTTCGTATTCAGCGCCGTACAATTGGCCGCCGGACTGGAAGCCTGCCGTGGTTTTCGGTCCCCATTCTGGGTCTCTTGGCATGCAGATATAGTTCGAGCCACCACCGCTGTGTGTATAGCGTGACCCGGCTACGACACCTTGAACAACAACAAATTTGCAATCTTCAAAAGAATATCAGGTGTGTTTTATAAATGCTAATTTTATCTGCTTTCGACATTTCTTTAGGTTTTTTAAGAGAAGTGCAAAATGTGTACCTTTTTACTACATCCTTTGCTTTTTGACGATACCGAAAACATGTAAGTAGAGTAAAATTATAAAAAAAATTATAATGAACGGCGTAGCATCGTCAGATCTTTCAGAAAGACGTAAACTTCATCAACAGCAAAGAACTCTGTATTCAGCTAAAATACTTGCCCCAGTAGAGCAGTTCCGTGCCATTTTCCGAACACGTCTTCCTTCCCCAGCGGATGTACACAGCGCCGCCTTTCGACGAATGTTGATTGTCATTTGCTGAAAAGTTAGTTCGAACTACAATAATATTTATGGAAGTACTCACTACATTAGTACAATGGCACTATTTAAAATACAATTTATTTCATGTCTGTGTCATGCCGGCTGCTATGGGAATTGGGTACTGGTGTGGCTTGGGTCGATTGTAAACTCCACATAACTAGTCAGTTAATTCTGACCGGTTTGTGTACTGTACTACTTTGTTAATATAAACTAATGTTTGTTATCATTTGTATTGAGACATTACAAAATTATTATACAAAATGTCGTAATAACATTGTGATTTCTAGGAGGAAGCCCGTTTCTTCCGACAACATGGGCACTCCGCCGCAAGACGGTGAGTAGTGTAGGAAGAAAGAGATATTATGTGCCACCAACCTTACAGCACCAGGAGAGAAGTGTCATTAGTAAGAAGATGTATAACAGATGACGTTACCCACCGGTCTCCTCTTGTGTCTTGTCTTTTACGTCGTCAATTTTCACTTCCAGTTGTTTCATTGTCGCCCTCAGATCAGGTATAGCGGCGACGACCTTGTTGACCAAAGTGAGCTGCGCCTGTAGACTGTCCACGACGGATCTCAGTTCCATGACGTCCCGCATACGCTGACTGACACAGACGTCACGGAAGGTGTAGGTGCACAGTCCGTCGTTAGATACTGCTCCTCTCGTGAGCTGACCGAGGGCATCCCCGCCAAAGAAAACGAAGAGAAACGCCAGTTGAACGTACGTCGTCATCATGTTTACCAGTTGCTGAAGTCTGCTGTTTTCGTTCGTGTCGTCCCTTTAAGTAACGCGTTGACCCAATGTTTCACCAGCCACGTCGTAGGAGGTTCTCTACCGATAACAAACTGACTGAATGTTAGATTAGTTGTTTGAATAAAAAAATTATAAATTGTATATGTCGAATCTATGCAATACAAATTTGGGGTGGTGGGAGTCGTATGGGCGTATTGTGTTGCCATATGTTTTTGCTTGCGAAATTTTCGGAAAGTACATAACATGTCTTGTGTTAATCGCAAAAAGTAAAAAAAAACTCGAAGGCCAAACAATCACAACACGCTTATCAAACACTTTCATGATTAACTCCCAGGGCTTTTTTAATGTCGGGAGGAAAGACGCAGATAGGCAGGTTTCCGGAGCCACCTGGCGGATATGTATACTCACGATGTATTATCGTCAGATTTCTCAAGTCGACGACAACTTGGTAGGCCTACTTATATTTCCAAAATGAAAGATGAATACACTTTCTAAATGTGCGTACATCATAAGCAAACTATTTTTAAAAACCAACATAATACTCTTTGTGAAAAAAACCAGAATAATATTTTACTTAAATTTGGGACACAATGCGCCATTTTGCCACATGTCCGCAGTCAGCTCACCGTAGGGAGCCTCGACAACAACACACGAAGTGGATCCGGGGATTTGAATCACCCGTTCTACCTCTTAAGTCCACATCCGCCTTGCACATGTTCTAAATTAATGAGAGTATTCTAGATTACACACTAATGTATTTGTGGCGTTGTTTTTTGTGGCACATATCAGATGGCAAGTACCCGAGTACGAATGTCGCTTAAAGTAGTGAAGGTTAACAGAAAAAGCACACATATATCATTATCCGACGGCGAAGGACGGAGACATAATTTACATTTAAATTGTAAACAAGCCATATGGTTCTAATCACACATGTCCGACAATGTGAATCATCGTGTTTCACTGGTATGGTAATGCAGAATAGTTTACGTCTTAGTTTTCTTCGAATCGAAAATATACTGGGGAACATGGGGCAAGCTGACGAATGGGGCAAGTTGCAAATTGCATAATAATGTTAAAACAAGGAACATATGGCAGCACCACGCAATTTTCTAATGAAGTAGACACACATGCAGAGTGATCAACACGTGAACATTTGCAACTTTACGGAAACTGCAAGCGGTAAAAATAAAAGTTGGTTTCTCTTGAAATTACCAAAATAATTTTATTACACCATATAAGGCCTGATAGTAAACGTTTATCTGCGAAATTTCAAACAACTATTTGTGCTTGTGTGTAACATATTTCGTTTGTGCATTGCTGAGTACAATGTCAAAGTCTGACAAATGACCTGAAGGGGCAAGTTGACGAACGAGGAGCGACAGCTATGAAAACTAAAGAGTACAAAAAAGAGCGTATATCTATTAGGACAACTTGCCCTTAAGCGCCGAAGATCCCAGCGGATAACGACAGACAAGATGTGGTATGTTAGTCGTATAATGTGCTCTTCCTCCTTGTTCCCTGCTGTACAGGGGTGAGGGTCAGGTAAAATATTGTCGAGCCACTCTTTCTGTTGTTTCTTTCCATAGTTTTCTATCGGCCGCTCCTTCTCTCCATCTTTCATCCTCCACCGATCTTCTCATGTCCCTCCTCACGCAGGTGGCCTGCCCATCTCATCCTGCTTCTCACCAATCTTCCTGTTAGGCTGCATTGCATCCCAACCTCTTTCCTTAGGTCGTTCATCCTTCTTCTGTCCACCCTCTTTGTTCTTGTTATTCGCCGAACCCAGTTATTCTCACACACTTGCAGCTTCTGTTGTTGTTGTTCTGTCAACGCCACTGTCTCCAGACCATACAGGCATGCTGGTTTAACACTTGTTCTTATGACTTTCCCTTTCAGCTTTTTTGAAATTGTTCTGCCTAACATGACTCTCTCTACCTTTCTCCAAGCATTCGCTCCCGCTTGTGTCCGACGTTGCACTTCTGCCGCTGAATGCCCATCCTCCGTAACCATTCCTCCAAGGTACACAAAGCCATCCACCTGCTTGATCTCCTTACGATCCAACCTGATGTTCAACTCCTCTCTCTGGTGTCCAACCCACATCACTTCTGTCTTCTCTAGGCACATTCTCAGTCCGTGCTTCTCGAACACCCCCTTCCATTCCTCCAACACTTCCTGTAGGTCTTGTTTGCTTTTTGCTATTATGGCCAGATCATCTGCGTACATCATCTTCCTGAGAATATCCTTCGTGCTGATCTTTCTGCTGATTATTTCCATCACCACGATAAACAGTAAAGGGCTAAGGGCACTTCCTTGGCTCAAACCGATATTAACTGGAAACTCTTCTGACAACCCAGATCCAACAACAACTCTTCCTTTTGTTCTCTCATACATTGCTCCCACCATTCTGGCTTCTGCTTCTGGCACTCCCATCCATCTCACTGTTGCCGTCACCATCTCTCTAGGGACTGTATAATATGGAATTAAAAATCCGTCAACCAAGGACTGTATCCAGTGCTGTCAGTGGATCGAAAGTTGGCAAAGGTGGCCTTGAAAGAAGGTACACGTGTTTAAGTGTCCTGTTTAGGTTGTATTGTTACCATATTGCTGATGTTAATAAAAGCCACATAAATAAACAATCAATGCTTAGCGCTGTCAACTTGCCCCAGTTTCCCCAAGATATGCGAGATCCTTCGAAAAGCAATAGAATGCAAGTATTGGTAGAGTGTTCTACGACGACATTTTTACAAATATATTCCAAAGAAACAACGACATAATCTGTTGGTATGAAATGACAGACGGGCTTGTGTTCATGTTTACCAATGCTGTTATCTCTAATTTTTATTATTCATGTTATGTTTACGCATACCCGTGTATATCAACATCTATTTACAAGATGAGATTCGAATAGAATAAGGGAAAGCATACGCTGACATTTCCCTTAAGGAAATTATATTCATCTGGGTCGGACGAACCGATGAAGTCTTCATGATGCTAATTAAGTTAGTTAAATGTTCCTCCTCAATTCAATTTTTTTCGCTAGTTTCATTTCAAGTTAATTTTGCGAACAATCGAACCTACCTAATATCCACTGCAACATACTAGCTCGTTTGTGCAACTTTTGTGTATCGTTTTTTTTAAATCATCAGACAAACTATTAAAACGAAACAAAAGGTATGGTTTTCCGCCAATGCATCTATAAGAGTTTATAAAACATACAACTACAATTAAGAATATCATGCCAGTGGTTTACTAAGAAACATTGTCGAACATACAACATCTTAATTTCATCGATCGCGCCTTACTGTTAAATAACACTACGTCACGAGTGCGGTATTCTGGTTATATTCTCTCGCCAAATGAAAATAAATTCGTATACAATTTCTATTTTGCCAATAGAATATGGCCATGCTATTTGCGTCCAATATTAACCTATGTTTTGGCATTTGTTTAGTACATTTATCTTCTATCTGGTAAAATACCATGTTTGTTCGAGACTTTGCACTTGTTCTGTGTATGCCGGCCTCCCTTAATACATCACTTTAGTCTGGGCCACCCCGATTTCATAGAACTGCGCATTCGCTTATCGGTCGCGCTGGTTGACATGTCAGCCCTCGGTCATTCGGAGAAATGACTGGATTCTCCAACTTTTAGAACACATTCTCACTAAACCACTGGCGTGATATTCTTGAGTTTAGTTGCACGTGGTTAGTTTTTATTATCTCTTTTAGGTGCACAAAATCATGCATTTTTGTTTCGTTTTAAATTACATAACGTTTGTTCAAACATTAATTGAAATGAAAATGGAAACGCTAAAAACTCACGAATTTCACATTAGGTCACGTGATCGGCGAGATACTGGAAAGCACGCCCAATATCGGCATCGACCCACATAGTGTTTACCATTTTGGATATTGACTATTTTTAGCCTTACCATCTAACGACTAAAGTAAATTCTTTCGACGATTCGAACAAAAATATGTATTTTTATTAAACCGACAGCGGATAGTACTTAAAATATACACACTACATATTTCGACATAAACGAAAAGGATTTGCGATAGAACAAATCAGTTGAGAGTGGTGTTTTAAACATTTATTAATTTCCTTAGAAGTTTGCCATAGAACTGACAATATTATGTGTACAATTGGAACATCACCAACAAGTGGCTAACGCCGTAAACTCGGCAACTTTTCACATCAAATATAAATAAAACGGATAAGGAAGTTCAAGGAACTTCGTATACAATTTCGTCCGTCAGACACATAGACAAATAATGGCTCATCGCATATCCGTTGACAACTTGACACAATAAAGCCATTTTATGAACGTCCAATGTGCCAATGGTTTGAGACAAAAACGTTTGAGGCAAACCCCCCCCTCTCCTCCCAAACAAAAGTCAAATATATATTATGTCAAGGCCAGCCTCCCACCTATCACCTATTTTTAGAGGTCAACCTCCCACTTCCCACCATTTTTCAGGATCAACCTCCCATGTGCCAAATCCATTTATATAATTTGTGTTCACAACTCACACCTCAAAATCTCACATTCAACCTCCCACCTATTTTTAAGGTTAACCTGCCACACCCCCTCAATTGTGTGGTTTGTGGTAATACATCTCACTGTTTGGGTTACCATGGGAACAAGGCTAAATTCAGAGGTCACGTTTATTTCATTTTACCACAAAATCCATTTCTGAGACGAAGAAATTAACATTAGTAACAATTAATTTACGGTAATTTATTAACCATTTTGGCGCACTGCACAACAGTGTCGCCACACAGCGGACCGAGAACCAACCAAATTGGCACCGTTATCATGACAGTGGCGCTACATAGTGAGCAGGAAACAACCAACCAGGTAATCTGGTTTCCGGATCGTTCCCTAGAGGCGCTCCGCTCATTACGCTTAGGAAATGACCAAATTCGTGGTGGCGCTGACTACTGGGCAGCAGGTTCGTATTAGAAAAGAAACACTTGGATGCTGGCCCAGGTAGTCCGCCATGGTGGTGCATCCCAGTCCTACAGTGTACAGCTTGACAATGGCTGTGTAGTTCGGCGAAACAGATCACAAATAAACACCACTAAGGAGACTGATCCACTGACCACTCTCACGTCACGACGGTTATCTAATAAAACGTGCTTGTTAAAAAGACGCGGGAAGATGAAATATCTGCAGAAGAACAGCTTGTTCGCCCGACCGAGCCACCTCCTCACTATTTAAACACATGTATTCAACACAGGACAATCGTCCTTACTCGTCTGGATGTGGGTAATTTGTTTACATTCTTGACACGACAATACCTGATGATGCAAGCCGTGACTAGATTTAGTAACGGGCAGTAGGTGGTCACTTGATAGTGAATGTTTTTTAAAGTACTAAAGCTGTTCATAGCAACAACCCAACTCTCCGTTACACATGTTAAGACTCCATTTAATTATGACAAATTCATTACCCTAATATTATTCCAAAGTAATTTTGTGCTAAAATATGAAACTGGCCGTGATTGTTTTTAGAAACTGGCTAATATAGCACATACCTGTATGCCTCTGTGTAAAAACAAGTTAACAGAAACAATGAATACATGAAAACAACTGTTCACGGCTTTATCCAAAAAAGGTACAACATAATATATACAGTAATTAGCAGCACTGAACTACGTATTGTTAGCTATGCAAAAAATATTTTCTACACGTTAGTTTGTTTCCCAAGTCAGTAGAAATTATACAAACTTATATATTTACAGGTTTCTCAGAATTTAACAAAAACGATCGGAGGTCTGGTGCCCGGTGTCTGTAAAGGTAACCAAGCAGTATCCATACATAAAGTCTCTCCAAAGAGAAGTCATCGAGGCCAGACTGAACGACGACCTGCCCTTCAGAAGGAAGGTGGACATGTCTGCCAGCGACCCACGGCGAATAAAGAGACACTCTGCCAGTGGACCCGAACCCAGTAGCCCAGTTGGTAGCAAAGCACTTGTCAAGATTCGTCACCAGTTAGGGAGAGACACGCATAACACAGACGGGCGCAATAATGTTAAAAGGCAATCGACAGATTGTTAGTGCCATTACATGCTTAGTAAAAATGGTTTAGTACATTATTAATGTTAAATAATAAACAAATGTTTAATTGCAATTACCTTTATACACAGTACTGTGGATTCTTTGGGTGAGCAAAACATGGATTTTTTAGCATTGAAAAGTTAACCATATTATCATTCAGAGAGAAAGCATTTCAACTGTAACACATTCAAAGGGCAAAGTGTCATGTTACCTTTTTTGATGAAAAAAATCCAACAAATGCATTATTAAACAAAGTAAATTTGTAAAAATTGTGTAACTACTCGCAATAATGTACCAAGCATTTTAAAAATAGTAACACCATTGAGTATCGCAACAGTGCAAAATTGCGCCCATCCCTAACTGCTGCATAATAAAACCTATGCGAGGCGAGTGGTCATACTGTATACTGGCCATCTGGTGACAGCTACGACTGGCGGGTTTGCAAAACCACACAGCTCGGTATGACTCGTCTAACACCTGATCTTAGGCGTCCGTGTCACCACAAGACAAAAGGCATGTAGGCGTCATGACGCCTGTCCTTGTTGTCACTGTTAGCGTCAACAGCAAACGTCCGCCCTGTATAAATTGGCGATGCCCAAAACTCCTTGGTCCAGGATCAGTAAGTCGACTTCCTGCAGACAGAATAATGTATATAATTATATATTACGCGTTTTGTTTGTGTGGTACTTCACAATTAATGTGTGTATATCGATGTTTTTTAAGATGGAGTTATTTTCCTTCAGTTTACCACACGCATACACACACACGCACGCACGCACGCACGCACGCGCGCACGGACGCAAGCGCGCGCACGCAATCACACACACAAACAAATATTGATTTACGCACTGACTAATTCTTTGACGAATCCCATCAGGTGCACACAACACATTTTAATAAGATGTGTGTGCATGTTTGCGTATATGTAGGAATACATGCCAGATGCAATGCAAATTACTTCTTCTTCTGCACTAATTGTACCATGCAACCATGTGATGACACACCTAAAGAATTGCCTATACTACTCCTGCTTTGTTTTACTGAGCAGATTGATTCACGTCGTTTGTCCTTTGAACTGTGTGTGTTAGGAGTGTGTTAGGAGTGTGTTAGGAGTGTGCGGATGCCGTAGTAATTGGCTCTTGTATTGTTTCACTCAGCAGGTATTTTTGTTTGAATAACGACATTGTACAACAAAGTAATTTATGTCAATAGCCACTTCTCTGAGAATCATCCGTGTTGTGTGGAATCACGGTTTGTGCACACTATGAATATCACACCTGTCGGACACCCTTTTGTGATGGGTCAGGCTACACGTGCTTTCGAGTGTCTGTGCTTTCTTCTCGATATCCTTCATCTCCGTTCACGCCAGGCAAACAATAGCTGGTATTCTATTGGGCCGTTCATTACCAGTGAGGTGGTGGGTGCTTTGTCTTTGACTGCTCAGTTAAGTTCCCCTGTGGCTTCCACAGTCATTCCGCTTAATGACGCCTGACATGACTTTTGCCTTTATTTGTGATCGTTATCGTGCTAGTTATTAATAAATCAATTATAGTCTCACAGCCCTATCAACCATCCATAAGTACTTATTTTCAGCAGTAGCAACCGGAACGTTGAAGGACATTATGAATGGTTCTATGCCATTTGTCAAAAGACAGGTGTTTTGATATTACGTATTGTCAGACGATGAATGGCGCAACAAGTCGCATCAAGATCAGGTTAGTTTAATGAAGATCATTTAAATTGAATTACTGTCTTGACCTCACAATCAATTAAAATCCACGCGGATCAGTGAGATTTGGAAATGAGGTTTCGGCGTCGTTCCAGCTAACTAGGAGGAAAAGCGTCGACCCGCAGCTACCAAAAAAACAAGCTTGCTTCAGATGTGGAAAGTCAACAACAGATCAAGTGACGACAGCTTCCAAGCTAACGATAAAGTTGGTGCCGTATTCTTGAACCAAACACCTGCGACGACACTGGCGTGGAGGCATACAATTCAAGCTACTGTGGTCAGCTTCATCATGCAACTAATCTCCAACTGAAGAATCACACTGAAGACCAGCAACGGACAGCGAACACACCTGTCTTTCTTCCGCACCAGCCGTCCGTTGCCCGTTGTTTTACGTTGTTTTTAAGCCCGCCATACACATACCGACTTTTAGTCGCCAACAGATTGTCTACCGACAACTACCCATCGGCCGTCCGTCTGCCGACCGATTTGTCAAATGCCAGATGTCCACAAAAAGTGTTGCCAACTGTTGATGGGTGGAGAACATACACATAACGACTACGTTGAGTTGCCAAATGAAAAAGTAGTCGCCAGCATGTTGGCAACTGAAGAATCGGTATGTCTATGGCGGGCTTAACACATATGAGCCGCAACGTCGGTCTGGGAGCTGAAGCGGACGACGTTGTCTGTGTTAAAATGTTAAAACAACGGACGTTGTTTCCGTGATTCTGTTCTTGCACCAGTTCTCCTCAACATCCACATCTACGACTTACTTCTGTTCACGGCGGAGCACAGGCCAGCAACGACTCCTTACACTTACACGTACAGGTTAATGGGTTATTTTAGGCCATCGGCCTTTGTTGGTACCCAGTACTACCCATATCCCTGGCTATCCCATTGCTGATCTAGTCTGGCTTTGAACTGAGGGACTGTCTTGGCATCCACCACATTTTGCGGGAGTCCATTCCACAGATCAATCACTCTGATCGAAAAGAATATCTGCCTAGTCAACAGTCTGGCTCTCGGTTTGAACATCTTCACTGTGTGTCCTCTGGTACGTCAGGCTGTCTCATTTCGAAGAATTTACGAGCTTCTACGTTTTCCAGTCCGTTTAATATTTTTCCATGGGACACGGTTTTGGGCTTCCAGCTCTCTCCGTTTGTGTTCTGCTTTTGACATCTCTGCTTCTACTTCTCTGCACCAGGTGTTTCTTGGCCTTCCAATTTTCCCTTTGTCCTGAAGGTTCCAAGTGAGCATCTGTCTTGTGATGTGCTAAGTTGGCTTCCTGAGACCTGTCCCAAACTACCCAGCTACACTTCTTCCTTCTAATTTGATGTTCGATTGCTTCCTGATTTGTTCTGTCCCATACTGCTTCATTGCTAATTGTTTCCGGCCACCATATCCTTAGAAATCTACGTCAACGACCTGCCCCAAACTATCTCAATGAAGTACGGATGTGCGGCCAAGCGCCAAATAAAAACTTAAAAAAACAACAACTAGGACCGACCTCTGCGCATGCGTAAAAATGGATCATATTTATCATATGGTGGCGCCTCTGTCGGGAGTGTGAATCAGAACTGAGTCAACGCGCGCGGGGTATTTTGGGAAACGTCGATTAATAATTTTGTAGGGTTTGTATTTGGATGCCATTATCTAAACATATAGCTTAGTATATAATGTAACATATTGAGTATACCGATAAAGATATACATTGAAGGTATGACAGAAGCATTGTTGTAGAGGTACGACAGTAACTTTATTAAAGGATAATCAAGCAGAACTTTATTAAACGAGCGAGCAATGACGAACCAAACAAACGAAACGTTAATCACAGACAGCGTCATAGAGAATATTCCCTCTCGCCAAGTTCCCAGCGACATTCAATGTTCAAAGTGGCGCTTTCTCGGCGAACGTAGAATGTTCAACGGCTCAACGCCAAGTTTCGCGGCGTGATCTTCGCCTTGATCGACGTCGATCGGGTTTCGTTCGGAGTCCGAGAGCGTTCATTCATGTCCACGACATATGTTTTCGAAGAACGAGCGCCTCTATCGACCATGATAGATGATATCTTCGCCTCGATCGGCGTCGATCGCGTAACGTTCACTGTGAGAGCGCGTTCACCGGCGACCACGGTGGTAGACACTTCCGGTGACGATCGGTTTCGACGATGAATGATTTGAGTGGCGTTCGCCCGTGTCGGTGTTAACGTTGCTGGTGACTTTTGCCGATCAGTAGATCTCAATCATCTCGCTCGCGCTTGGAATCCTCCCAAACACGAACTAGGCACTGAGCAAATTTAATATTACGAAGCGTGATAAGAAATACAATACAAAACAAGAGATAATAAAAATAAAATCAGCAACATTTCGTCACATCCAAAGCAGTCGTCTGTCTGGATAAATCATAAACGCTCGGTAACACTGTACACGTGTGCATCTCCCCGGAGGTTCCCCGGTCCCCCGGGGCAACTCCTCGTCATAAACAATATAAATCAATAAAACTAAAAGCGAAACCTATTACCAACGCGTCGTGTCGTTTGCAGCCGCAACAGTGATCGGTCAAACCGGAAGCACGCGTGAGGCACCTGAAATGAAAGATCACCGACGACAATTAGCCGATTACCGTTTAAATAACTTTGCCGGTTATCTATCTACATACGACCTGGTAACACTAATGCCATTATCTTGGACACACACACAGTATTGCATATATATATTTATAACACAGTTATACACATCAGAGGGCTCTGTTAGGCTTACCTCGGAGTAGAAGGCGTCCCTCCCGACCACCACGACGGGCAGTCTTGACTGCAGGACACCCCCAACCGTGCAGTGCCTGCACGCGTCACTTCCAGTACCGTGTGATCATCTTTTGCGCTTGAAGACGACGTGATAATGTTTATGCTCAGTGCCTAGTCGCGAGCGAAGTGTTCCGCAGACTCCAGGAGCTCTGGAATCTGTTTGCGTTGTGAACCCGTAGATAAACACAACTTCAGTTTGTCTTCCTTTGACTTGCTGGTGATGTAGCGTTGTGAATCCGTAGACAAACACAGCTTCAGTTTGTCTTCCTTTGACTTGCTGGTGATGTAGCGTTGTGAACCCGTAGAGAGACACAGCTTCAGTTTGTCTTCCTTTGACTTGCTGGTGATGTAGCGTTGTGAACCCGTAGACAGACACAGCTTCAGTTTGTCTTCCTTTGTCTTGCTGGTGATGTAGCGTTGTGAACCCGTAGAGAGACACAGCTTCAGTTCGTCTTCCTTTGACTTGCTGGTGATGTAGCGTTGTGAACCCGTACACAAACACAGCTTCAGTTTGTCTTCCTTTGACTTGCTGGTGATGTAGCGTTGTGAACCCGTAGAGAGACACAGCTTCAGTTTGTCTTCCTTTGACTTGCTGGTGATGTAGCGTTTCACATCATCGCGTGGGTTGTGTACAGTCCAATCAACGAGTTGGAATTACCTCCAAGATTGTTCATCCTTCAGTGTGACGTAATCCAATATCTATCCAACAACAAAAAACAATAATACGATTTATTATCTAACATTATACAACGGTGCGGGGTATAATTTTATAAGTATACATTGTGGAATATTAGTTTAAGTATTATAGTAATAAAACTTCCATAGCCTTGGCTTTAGGCATAGCGCGTAAATCCTCAAAGCCCCGAGCTCAGACGTGCAAGAACCAGAATCGTTAAGTATAAGACATTGGACTGCTTCTTGTTCTTCCTATGTTGAACATACAGGCGGGTCGGTAGGAGAACACATCGAAAATAACGTGTATACCATGGACTTATATTTATTCATATTTATAAATATATGTCCATGTGTATACAGTGCAAATAGGCCTACTCATCACATATTTGGGTAAGAAGATTAGGCAATGTTTTTTAAACTTACCAATTATAATATTGATCCATCGTGAAGCATTGTCCAGAGATCGCTGTCTCCGGTAGACGATAACGTGTCCAGATACCTTCGAACATTAACGATCGCAGCTCGTTCAAAACGCGTCCGATTTCTTTGACATCTAGTTTGTAAATGATTGCTACGAGTTACAGCATGATGACGTAACAATATCGACGCATTTCATTGCCCAATATACTTGACTTACGTCAAAGAACAATCGTCGTTCGAAATATGTAAAAACGGTAAGCTGAAAACGTAGGCCTACGCAAAACGTCGCAAGCAAACGTTCAACGTCCCGCGTGCGGTTATGCTTCAGCTCCGCGAAGCATAGTTTGCTATACTTATTTGATTCTACCTCTGTCGTAATTAAACACAGTAGTATGCACCGAAATGTCATGGTTTTGTTTACTTATATCCTGACTATGACTGGAACTCGATTATGCAACATGGAACCGATACTAACCACTGGTGGATCCAGGATTTGACCAACGGGGGGGAGGGGGGAGGGGCGCAGCCACACATGCAAGAGGATCCTGGGAAATGTTCTTGAAATGGTGTATCCCGGGGCATTACGTAGTAAACGTATGGTCAGACTTCTGATTGGTGATTTGAATGAATAATTATATCATCATATTAATTAAATAAAAAAACAGAATTAGACCAATGAACACGTTGAAACATTTAATGCATTAGTGCATTGTACGTACAGCTAGTGTGTTATACGTACAGCTAGTGTGTTGTACGTACAGCTAGTGTGTTGTACAGTTAGCACGCTCCACTCCAGCACTTGTACAGCTAGTGTGTTGTACGTACAGCTAGTGTGTTGTACAGTTAGCACGCTCCACCCCAGCAGTTAGCACGCTCCACTCCAGCAGTTAGCACGCTCCACTCCAGCAGTTAGCACGCTCCACTCCAGCAGTTAGCACGCTCCACTCCAGCACTTGTGACCGATATTAACATCAGCAATTGAAAAATGCAGAACAGATTTCGGAACATGGAGCTGGGTGCTGCACCCATTTACCTGTAGATTGTGGGGCTTTGTTTCTTCTGATGAATCCCATTTCTTCTTCCACCGTCTGACTTCAACTAACACGGACGCTGGGGGAGGCAGTAGCATTCTTGGTGGTCGGTTATGTTGCTGTCATTATTATGTTTTGTAATTTCTTATCTGTTTATGACGTACACATGTATATGTAATGATATATAAAATATGCATACATGGCTGGTTCCAATATTTTTCTGTTGAGGTTATGGCATAACACGACATTTTTATACTTATGCAAACCATCACACTTTCGATTTTATGCCAGATTTTTTTTCATTGAGATCGTGGGGTTGCAACCTCTTAACCCTCCCGATATAGCTAATTTGTTCCTTGCAAAACAGGGAGATCTGAGCAGGAAATATATACAAACCTGTTCCCGGACACTGACATCCGTGGAACCATCATACAAGATGACCCGGAAGGGTGCCTTGGCACCCTACTCTTGCATTGGTTTCCACACGGTGTTGGCAATAATGCTGGTAAAATAGGCTGTATGTTTGTCGTTTCTAAAACAGAAACGGTTGTGATGCTAATAAAATAATAAAAATTTTGGGTTGTACATAATTCTTGCAATAAAACTAATTTCCTTAGTTTTTCTCTAGCCAACAAGAAATTATGTACAACCCAATTTGATATTAATTAATTAATTAATGCCTCATTCTATTGCCCAACGCACATCACATCCGCAATCAGCCAATCAGCAGTATTCCATTAAAATCTTCCATCTGGACTTCGTCTTGCTAAATCACTACAGAAGCGCTGAAAACTTCGTTGCGTATATAATTAGTAGGTAATGGTGGCCCCCAAATCCGCTAGATGGCGCTACTGTAATGTACTGTAATCTAATGGCGCGAATTTTAATACGCTAAAGTATTATACAATTTCTTTTTGAAAAATACAAATTAAGTAAAACATTGTAAGTTATTAAAAATACACTATTGTATTTGATAAAAGTGCACCGCGAGGCGCCAGCCGACGAGTTCGTATTATTGTTTACATCACGCACAGAACATTTTGTTTGCTGCTGTCAACCTCCTCGACGGCCAGGGACGGACGGCCGGACTGACAGCATTGTCGAATGTCCTGACTCTCTTCAAGTCGTAGCGACGCTGCGTTTCTTTCCTCTTAATGACATTCGCTTTATAATTCAGCCTAAAGTGTTCCTCTGAACTCAGAAAACAGCCTTATTCACGGCTAACGTAACAATCTAACTAAAACTAAATTATGTGATGGCGCCGTGCAAGCGGCAAGTAAAGGCCACCAGGCATTTAATATGCATGAGTTGTAGCAACTGGGTGGAATCGTCAGATCCGGGTGTGAGAAGTCCTGGGCTGAGGTTCAGGCGGATAGTTTTAGCTTTGAGTGTAGGGGATGCGCGAAGATGAAGCAATTACAGGTAGGGATGGAACTGCTGAGGCAGCGTGTTGTGGCATTGGTGGGAAGGGAAGAGGTGGGTTGTGCCAGTGGTTCCGGAGGGGGGGACAATGGATGGCAAAGTGACGGAAGACGATGAGATAGATGCTAGGATGAACTCACCTCAGCCTGGGAAGTGGCTAGACGTAAGGAGAGAGGACGTAAGGAGGCAGGACGTAAGGAGATCGGACGAAAGGAGAAGGGATGGAAGGAAATGGGAATGACTTTAACGGGAGGGAAGATAACGGGAGAGAAGGAGAAGGGAGGGAAGGAGACGCAAGGGAAGGCGATGGTAGCGAGGGAGACGGGAGGGAAGGCGAAAGGAACGGAGGCGTCAGAACTGAAGGCGACACGAGCGCAAGAAAAAAGGACGGAAAAGTGACATGTTGATGGGCGAGAGGGAGATGGACAGCTGGCTGCCAAGTGACACGACTGCATGACAGAATGCGACGAAAGGGATCCAACGCAAGAGCTACTCCGATGAAGTGATAGAAGGGGTGAAGAGGAGAGCGAGAGTGTTTGTGGGCGACTCGATAGTTAGGAATGATATTCTGTTTTGTACTGAAATGTGTTTTGTGTTAAAAAAAATAACGGCCACATACTTGCAGTATATTATGTATAGGGTACAAAAATTCTTATTTCTTTTTTATGGTATGTGATGTACAAAAGTAAAGCCGTAAATACCCTCTTTATTCTCATTTTACATGTGTTTTTATTAATTATGGTTATTGTAAATTAAAATAGTTATGTAAAAATGTAAATTAAAATAGATAGGATTTTAATGGACACCCTTTATTCCTTTATAAAACACAGTTTATCTAGCAGTATAATTATGGTTAAGTAAATAAAATTCCACACGATAAACAGCAATCTGTATAGATAATAAATATTATTGTACTGGACATTGTCAGTGACACTTAGTATATAGTTGATTATCCTAACGTTAGGCGTCACCCATCTTTCTTGCCCCTCCCTGGAAAAATTCCTGCGGACGCCCCTACTTTTGTAATATACACTATATCATCGTAAATGACAAAGTGAACAAAGTGAGTCTTTACTTTAGACATATGCTAAATAATCGATGCGTACGCAACCAAATATATTTTGTTCACAATAAACAGTCGTAGTGTCCTATAACAGGCAATGCGCGAATGTTTACGCAAAGGAGTTTCGAAAAACCTAGGTGGCGCTTCAGTCGCGCCATAACAGAAATCATATTGGACCCAGTGAAATGATCCGATATTGGCCAATCCAAAATGGCGCGCTACACAGCTGTTCTGTGCTTAACAGTAACTGAAACCAACTAATTTATCATATATAATCAGTAAATGTGAATGGGCTGTTGACTCAAACTATATAGATATATATATATATATATATATGTCTTACAAAATTCGTAGTGAATGTGACATGACAACGTTTCGGCATTGAATTGGGAGGCTTTAAATACGAATTTTGCATGGAATTGGTCTATTTTTATAGTATAAAATCAGCATATTATTTCAATAATTAGACACTCTTTTCCAACATGATTCACTTTGTTAGTACAATATAGCACACTGCGTTGTCAAACTACACTTCTATAAATAACTCTTGACCACGGAATTTGTCATTTATTCATACAAATATTGTTTACTAAAACTGGTTATTTTTAGTTTTTTTTATAAATGCAAAAAGTTCTTACCAATATTCTGTATCAACTGAACCCAAATTTGATCAATAAAAGTATACATTATAAGAAGTGCGTATCAGGCTTTTTAGACTTTTGAACGTAAATGCAAAGTAACGTTTAGTGCCAATATTAAGTGTCCACTGAAGCCCCATTTTGATGAATAAAAGATATAAAACGGGTTTCGCTTGTTGATAATCACAAAGTTCGTATAAATGTCATTGTTTATTGTTTTCTAACCCCAATTTTACTTTTATCGAACAATTTCTGACCTGGCACTAGAGTATGACAACTTCATTATCAAATGACACTCATCTAAGGAACTCTCAGCAAAGGAATTTTTTATTTATAAATACAAAATGTTTTAGCCAATATTCAGTATCCACT
The DNA here is from genome assembly GCA_963662155.1 of Lamellibrachia columna. Classification (NCBI taxonomy): domain Eukaryota; kingdom Metazoa; phylum Annelida; class Polychaeta; order Sabellida; family Siboglinidae; genus Lamellibrachia; species Lamellibrachia columna. The sequence continues at coordinate 34,210,438 of OY759271.1, read as the reverse complement.
GTACCCCATTTTGGTAAATAAAAGTACATACAATAACAAGTGTGTTTTTCAGGCCAGAAATATGTTTTTGGGTACTTCTGGTACAAACGGGGTTCGTTCGAAATTGCTGTTGATAAATCACAGATTACAAATAAATGTCATTGTTTATTGCTTTCTACCCCCAAATTAACTTTTCTTCGTACAATTTCTGACCTGGCAGTAGAGTATAATAGTTTGTAAAATGACACTCATCTAAGTTTATTTATTGATCTAAATATTGATTATTGAAATTGCTACATTTAGTTTATATATATATATATATATATATATATAATATTTCGTGCCAATATTTAGTATCCACTGAACCCCATTTTATAAATATTAAATACATACCAATGTAATACATTTATAGTTAAATATTATTTATTTATATTTTATTGCATGTACAGTCGAACTTCGCTTTATGGTCACCTCAGTAATACAGCCACCTGCTATTATGGTCACCCTGGGACAGTCCCAAATTATTTCCAGTAAAGCAAAGGACATTAAGTCTCACGAATACGGTCACTTCACTATACATGTCACTTTGGCCCAGTCCAGAATGCGACCTTAACATTGAGGTCGCGCTGTACATAAATAAAACTTGTCACAGTTCATGTGTGTGTGTACACATAAAATACAAATTAAGTCAAATCATAAATATGCACACATGTAAAAGTACACGTAAAATTTAAGTATAAACCATACAAAATATACGGCATACGCCTGTGTCGTGCAAAGTACATATCAACATTGTTTTTAATCAATGGACATAAATGAGTGTAATTGCCGAAATAATTGCCGAAACTTTTGTACGTAATCTAAAATTGTTTGACAGCAGACTTACCACGAGTCGTCATGCTGGTGAACCTTGCAGGTCAACCCAACTCCAGTCCCATTTAGTGCGCATGTAACAAGTGGCGCCGCACGGTGGACCGTCCGAATAAGAATTCCTATGCAAATGAAACATTCGAACGAACAGCAAATTTCGAATGTATCAATATAACTGTCATACACGCAGTGGCACTGAATTAATACTTTAATTAGGAATTGGTTTGCTACAAATGACTTTAACCTATAAAATATGTGCGTGCGTGCTTGCGTGCTGGCGTGCTGGCGTGCTTGCGTGCGTGCGTGCGTGCGTGCGTGCGTGCGTGCGTGCGTGCGTGCGTGCGTGCGTGCGTGCGTGCGTGCGTGCGTGCGTGCGTGCCTTTATTAATTATTACATACGCATTCAATATGTCCTATCCAATACAGGGTTATGATTTCTAAATCGGACGTATGGAATTCAGACGGAACTAGAACGTTATGTCAATTGCGTCATGACGTTGTCATAGCGTAGGGGAAATCGGGGCTAGTTGTTACAATTTTCAGTTAAAGTCACTTTTTTATGAAAAGTATGTTAGATGCATTATTTCTGTCAACGTATACATTAAATGTATTATTCGTATTAATAAAATGCACCATACCAATGATATTCCATAGTATAGTTGGGTAGATATGAGAAGATTCCCAGGCACGGTCCACTGTAACAACTAACCCTTAAGCGGGGTAAGTTATTACAGTAAAGAACGTGTGGAGCGCAAAGCAAGTGTAAATCGTACATGTTACTATTATTATATTAATTGGATTATACACACATAGATACATCTTATACACAGTGTGCTTAACAATGTATATATTCACAGCTTTATATATTAAGATTTTTTATTTGTTTTTACCAATGGGGACACATTCCCCGGATTCTTACATAACAAATAGTTGTGAATGTAATATAAATTATTGAATGGCAACATATATGTAATTCGACTTCTACTTGATTGAATGATACACACACGTTTCACACTCACGGACACACACACGAACGTGCACGTTTCAATGAATCATGCAATATTTATTAATTGCTCAAATACGGCAGTATCATAAGGATTTAACAAGATTGCCGTCTCAGGTAAAACACCCAGCTGGCAAATGGATAAAGAATCCATTGGCTTATCGAGAGTCCATTAATTTTTTGTCTTTGTGTGACCCGCCTTTCTGGTATACTTATCAATTTTGTTTTTAAACATATTCACTCTATAATAATATGCACATTTCAAGTTTCATTCACGAAGCATAAAAAGTGGCTGCGTGACAGGTTTTAGATGGTTAAAAAGTCGTTTTGTCCACACATCGTCTTTTTAACTCCCGAGTTTAGATAGTGTGTCCGCCGGTGGATTTCCAACCAATTACTGTCGATGGCGACTGCATATTATGTGTGCTGTGTTTTCGTAAAACGACTCTGTAACAACGTGATCATGAATACAACTAGCCCCGGTCTCCCCTACACAGTTTAAATGGCGCGCGCGCAATAATTTAACAAGATTTAACAAGATTTGCCATCCAAGCCAAAGGCCCAGATGGCAAGTGGACAAGGAAGCCATTGGCTTATCGAGAGTCCAACAATGTTCATTTACTTATAACCCGCCCTCCTGAGATATGTGTCAACCTTGTTTTTAAACATATTCACGCTGCTAGCAGTTACACAATCTGTAGACAATTTGTTCCATTCATTTATTGTCCTCTGTGAGAACGAGTGCTTCCTGATGTCCAATCTACATTGATCCTTTACTAATTTTACTTCATATCCTCTAGTTCTGCTATCCTTCTTGAGTGAGAAAAACATATTTCTATCAATATTTTCATACCCATTCAATATCTTAAAAACTTCAATCTGATCTCCTCTTAACTTCCTTGTCTCTAGAGTTGTTAAACCACATTCTTTCAGGCGTTCTTCATAACTAAGGTCTCTCGGTTCTGGAATCATTTTAGTTGCTCTCCTTTGTATGCGTTCAAGCGTATCTATATCCTTCTTACGATATGGTCTCCATGCTTGTATACAGTATTCTAAATGAGGTCTAACTATTGCTTTATAAAGAGGTATAATTAACTTTTTTCCCTTGTATGTTATGTTTCTTCTAATCAATCCAAGAATTTGATTTCCCTTTGAAGCTGCAATACCACACTGCTCTGAAACTTTCATATCAGCGCTTATTGTAACTCCTAAGTCCTTTTCTTTTACAGTAGTACCCAGAACAGTATCTCCCATTTTATAGTTTACATTCAAGTTCCCATGTCCTGTATGTAGGCATTTACATTTCCCAAAATTGAACAACATCTGCCATTTCTCAGACCATTTCACTAATCTGTCTAGATCGTTTTGTAAATGTTGTTTATCACCATCAGTATTAACCTTTCTAAACAGTTTTGTGTCATCCGCAAATTTCAGTACGTTACTTGTTATACTGTTGTCCAAGTCATTGATATATATTAAGAATAATATAGGTCCTAACACTGATCCTTGAGGTACCAATTTGAAACTTCTCCATCTACTACAACTCGTTGTCTTCTGTCAGTCAGCCATTGTTCTATCCAGTCAGTTATGCTATCCCCGATACCATGGGCTTTTAATTTAAGTAGTAATCTTTGATGTGGCATTGTAAAAAAGGTAATGACGATGGAACTATTGTTTACGTCATTTCGTAGGCCCCTACGACATGGCAGACAGACATTTGGATTGTTTAAAGGCGAATGTGACAATACAGAACAAACATTATAATAATTTGACATGATAATTGTATATATATATCACCGAGTAATCTGGTATTCACACCTGATACGTGGCAATTACTGTTGCACGACAACAGGCAGGCAAACATCAAAATTTAAATACCCTTCTGCGAATGTTGATTACGACATACAGTTTCTTAGAAGATATCGACCCCTACGTATTCAAGAATAATATTGGGGTACTAATGGTTTAACTACATCTAGTTAATTAGCACCAACAAAATCTTAATTTAATCAGAACTAACTCTCCCAGGTGCCGAGAAATGTATATTATGAAAAAGCAAAAATACGTTTATTACGACAGGTGTTGCCAAACTTTCTCAGCTGAAGGCCCCAAAAATACCCGCTTTCTATCTGTGTAGTCTAGTCGTGATGTAGTTAATGCTCTTGTCCATTGGTGACTCAGGCTTGTTGGCAGGCGGATCTCAGTCAGTCGTAGTCATTTGTCGTTCTAGCTACTTACGAACCGGGAGGGGGGACACATATGTCGTACGTTCTACTTACAGAATGGTTAATATTAGCCTGCTGCTAATACTTCAGCCTTTACATTGACACTAATTCCGACGTAGGCCTATATATACGTTGTCCTTTACCGTAATATTTGCCACGGACACATGGGGGTCTAAGACCCCCCTCCATAGCTTAGGGGTGGCCTTGATACCCCTAAGACCAACCTGGATCCGCTGTTGTGACTGCTATTTGAATTAACAATCTTGCTATTTTCAGCAATTTTCGTGTTGGTTAATTACGACATAATATGTTTAACTACGACAGCACTTTAACTGAAGAACACACTTGCAGTTACTTGCCAAGATAACAATCATAATCAACCTAGTCCGCATTATATATGTCAGTATACCACCAAAATCAGACATGTATGGTTTGATATAGTATGCATTAGTGCTACAATGTGATTGACGGTAAATCCTGCCACCAATTAGAAGTAGTATCATCAAAGGATATTTATACTAATACTATTAATATACTTTGATGTACCCAATCGCTTTGTTTTAAACAAACGCTGAATGGAAACAACGTAAGGATTTGATAACTTGTTTTCGTGTCATCCCGTTTACCAGTGGGGAAAACAGCTGCCCATTGAGAGCGGTGGTAACAGGTGATAAGTTGGGCGACAATAGGTGTATACTTCTTGGGTGGATCCAGAACATGAAAAAGGTGGGTGCCCAGTTTTACAAATAGTCCCCTCTTGTCACGGGTACGATACGATACGAGTTTATTGTTCAATAAAACATTGGATAATAGTTTTCTGCTTGCTGAGAATCAGAGGTAAAGAGGATAACAAGTTAGGTAGACATGGTTAATAAAAGTAATATATACATGAAATAAGTTAATAAAAGTAATAACAGTAATACATACATGAAAGTAGTCCATACAATATAATCATACTGCAATTATAGACATAAGTTAGTGCAGATTAAGACATGCGAATACATATATTATTATTAAATTGCTGTAACTTGGGTAATAAAAATAATTGTTTAAGATGTTCAATTAAATAAACACTCATACACGCACGCACGCACGCACGCACGCACGCACGCACGCACGCAAGCACACAATAGCCTTGTTTGTTGCACTGCATGGTGAGGGAGCGGCCTATTGTGAGAGGGGCCTTATAAGAGGACGACACTACACACACGCGCGCACGCACGCACGCACACACACACACACATATATAACAAAGAACAGTTAAACTTTGTCATGACAAATAAAAAGCTATCATATATATATGTATGTATATATATATATATATATATATATATATATATATATATATATATATATATATATATATATATGTATATATATATATATATATATATATATATATATGTATATATATATATATATATATATATATATATATATATATATATATATATATATGTATATATATATATATATATATATATATATATATATATATATACATATATATATATATATATATATATATATATATGTATGTATATATATATATATATATATATATATATATATATATATATATATATATATATATATATATGTATATATATATATATATATATATATATATATATATATATATATATATATATATATATGCATATATATATATATATATATATATATAATCTACTACAGTAGATTGTACATTCGAAATATAAATATGACAAAGTTTAACTGTTCTTTGTTTGATACATCAGAGGCTCGGTCAGCGGTGATATAATAAAACAACACCTTTCGCATTTCGGACATTAAGTTCTGCTGGATCTTGCTTCTCAGTTATGGCAATTAGTTCGTTCTGTATTATCTTTGAAACATACAGGGGCCTGGGCATTATTGTTTTGTGTCGCGAAATGCGTCTCCAGAACCACATGGATGCATCAACCCATACATTGACGAGAACATTGAAATTGCAATCAGTGTCCAAATGTTTGCTTCTCGTAGCGATATCTCGACAACTAATTCAGAGTTTATAAAAACGTATTTCTTCAATAACGTTGAAGCTGCGCACTGAATTTTAAGCGCAATGAAACAAATATTTAAACTGTGGAATTAAATGGGATATCAAAGTAATTACTTGGGTTTCCATATCAGATCTTTTTTTAGATTATATATATATATACGTATATATATATATATATACGTATATATATATATATATACGTATATATATATATATATATATATATATATATATATATATATATATATATATATATATATATATATATATATATATATATATATATATATATATATATATATATATATATATATATATATACGTATATATATATATATATATATATATATATATACATATATATATATATATATATATATATATATATATATATATATATATATATATATATACGTATATATATATATATATATATATATATATATATATACGTATATATATATATATATATATGTATATATATATATATATATTGCCAAATTTAAGGTTTCTGACTTAAATAATTTGCGATGATTGAAGACCAATAATGAATTGGTTCAAAGCAACCCTCGTCAGTGTAAATTCTCCACCGAGAACGTTTTAATACAGCGTTTTTGGAATTTGTGAAACCGTGAGCTATAGTTGGTGCGTGCATTAAACTACTCGCGTTCATCAACCAAATAGGCCGAGTCGTTTCGAGACGGCCCCCGACTGGATACTCGGGGAAGTCCCTTGAATATCGCATGGAACTCTGGGTACAAACTCAGCTGAGTGACAAATATGGCCGCCAAAATTTGAGATTGTGTTCGTAAACGAACTGGCTCAACTTTTCCACTGCGGTCGTTGCTTGATATGTAGCAACCAGACAAGGTGTGGATCGAGTAAGTGCTATGCTGTGGGTAATATATGCCAACACATGGCCTTGTCGGGAGATATTTTATAGCGTTTATATGTTGTTTTGTATAGTGGTACGGCATTTCCGATGATTTCGTTCGTCGAGTCCTCGAGTCGATGTGACCCCCGTCAATGCTATTGTATTCTTATCGATTGTTTGCTGTTGTCGCTGCATATCAGAACCTCAGCGTAACATAGTATACTGGTTGTTGCACCAGTAGCTGTATGCCGTTTTCACAAAAATCTGAAGTAACTTACGCAAGAGATCCATATTCTAAATATCTAATAGTTATTAATGTAATATTTTATTGACACAGTCACAGTGCTAACAATTGTAATTATTGTTAGAAAAGTAACGATTATGGAACGATGAATACACATGGTTTGAGAAGAAGTCGCTCAAGCTAAAAGTCGGGAAACATGTATTATTCAATCAACGACCGTTGACGTTGTTACATTGTACCCATCTACTATATCTAGGTAGTAGGTGATGTGATGATCACATACATAGACGGGCAAGCCGCAACAACGGTCTTACTTACTTGGTATACTTACTTGGTTGTATAGTCTCTTTCAGCCGAAGGCTAGAGACCTCATTTTCTTCTTGAAGGAGTTCAGAGTAGAAGCTGACACAACTTTTCAGGGAGTTTATTCCAGTAATCGATGACACGATTTTGTGAAGAAGTGTTTACGGATCTCAGTGCAGGAGTACATCTTCCTTAGCTTTAAGCTATGGCCACTTCAGATGCTGCTACATTGATAGAAAAAATACTGAGGGTTATTCCTATTTAGGCCACTGAGATATTTATATACCTCACAGAGGTCCGCCTCAAGTCATCTCTGTTCCAAAGGAACTGATTTGACAGGTTTTGTGCTGAGTTTCAGCACTCTCTTCTGAACTTTCTCTAATTCATTTATATCCTTTCTATAGAAGGGGTTCCAAGCGGGCGATGCATATTTCAGCACTGGTCGTATCATTGTTTCATATAAGGTCTTTATTATCTTTTCCGATCTACTTTCAAAGCATCATTTAATTAGTCCTATGCATTGGTTTGCCTTAGTTATAATATATTTTATGTGTGTGCTGGGTTTTAGGTTTTCGCATGTGGTGATTCCTAGATATTTTTGTACTTCGAAAACTTCTAAGATTTCTCCATTTTAATGTGTATGCATAATTGAGGCTTTGTCTTATTTTGAGAACTACACACTTAGTGGCATTGAAGTTTAATAGCCAAGTTTTTGACCAAACTGCAAGTTTGTTTAGATCATCTTGGAGAGCTTCACAGTCAGCTAATGTAGAAATATTTGAGTAGAGTTGTGATTCATCAGCATACATTTTGTCCGTTGCCTTGACTGAGTCGGACAGATCATTTACATATAACAGAAATAGTAATGGCCCTAGAATTAAGCCTTATGGAACCCCACTTTTGACATTTTCCCATGATGAATGACCATTTCTTAGGACCACCCTCTGCCTTCTACCTGCTAGGAAAGATTGGATCCAAGTCTAAGTAAATTACATCAGTTTCAGCACTGTTATCTGCATTTAGTGTCCAGCCTTGTAGACATTCTCATAATTCAGTAGTGCATGAAAAAACATTTTTTGGAAACCATGTTGGTCAACAGCTGATATTATTGTTTGTGTTAGCTAATTTAAGCAAATTGTCTTGTATTATTCTTTCTAGTAGTTTAATCACTTGGCTGGTGAGTGACACTGGTCTGTAATTGTTGCACTCGTTTTTTTGTGGATTGGTGTTACATTTGCATCCCTCCAATCCTGTGGTATTTGACTTGTTTGTATGGATTTGTTAAATATATTATAGGCTAGAGGAATATCAAAATGTAAGCAATTTCTTAAGACATTTACATTTAACATGTCTGGACCACCAGCTTTGTCTGGTCGTTGATTCGATACTGAAAGGTCACAAATGGTAAAGAGCAACCGTTGGTGCCTACATCGCTATACTCCCAACGGTTGAACGGTCGCCATGTCATCTAAATGTCCTCATGCCTCTTGGGAATTTCCGACACACTCCTTTGGACGTGGTGTACTTCGATAAACTGTTCCAAACACAGAAATTGTTTATATGCACAATAGGTGTGTACAGCAAGAAAAGAATTGTAAAATAGAGGTGTATGTTCATATGTGATATGTTGTTTCACAATAAATGCATGTCATAATGGTGTTGTTTGTGTTACCTCAACTCCTTGGGGTCATTTTGTGCAACTTTCAAAGTTCTTACTTTTGAAGAAATATAGCATGCACTCTTGATTTCGCAGATTTGAACTATTGATTTCAGCTTGGTAAAAGTTAGATTTTTTCTAACCCTGCATTGCGTTTTGTCATAGAGTGAGGCATCTACACATGACATATAGAAATGTTGTGCTGTGGCATCTTTTTACAAAAGTTGTTTCCATTGATCGATAATAATAAGCATTTCACAAAATGAAGAGTCCAAAAAATTTCATTTATGTGATGAGATATCTATCAATTTTGTTTTTCATTTTAAACATATATATTCATGCTGCTTGCGTTTACACAATCTGTAGATAATTTGTTCCATTAATTTTTTGTCCTCTATGAGAATGAGTACTTTCTGATATCGAATCTACACTGTTCCTTTACTACTTTGTGTCCTCTAGTTCTTCTTCCTTTCTTATTTGAGAAAAAAATGTCTATCAATACTTTCATACCCATTAAATATTTTGTGGGTATGACAATATTGATAGAAAATTTATTCTCACTTTGCACTCAGTCAACAAAATAATTGCTGATAATTTTGAATATAAATCTCTTGCAGAGATATTTCAGAAATGAGTTCTTTTCAAAATTGCAAATTTTAAGTAAATGGCAGTATGACTCAATCACAGATCTTAATAACAAACCCGGCATATTAAGGATATGTACATATATATATATATATGCATATACAAGGCTGTGGATCCTTAGCGTTGTCGACTGAAATAGATCTAACATGGTAACACCCATTGACCTCACAAGATTGTGGGTCTGTAATGTTGTCGACTTAAATAGATCTAACACTCACTGACTTTGAAAGGTTGTGGATCTGTAACGTTGTCGACTTAAATAGATCTAACACCCACTGACCTCGAAAGGTTGTGGATCCTTAACGTTGGTGACTGAAATAACTCTAATGCCCACTGACCTCACAAGGTTGTGGATCCTTAACGTTGTCGGCTGAAATAGCTCTAACCCCAATGACCTCACAAGGTTGTGGATCTCTAACAATTGTCATTGGAATTGCATTCAGCCATTGTTTGTCTGTGAACATGGCCAAGCTTTCTTGTCATAATTTACCACAGAGGTTCTTTACTGCGTATTATTTCAATACCAGGCTCAATCTGTTTACGAACACCATGATCTTGCAGCTCAAGTTCTGTGATTTTGTTGCATAAATGTATTTAGAGCTAGTTAGATAGATCTAACACCCACTGACCTCGAAAGGTTGTGGATCCTTAACGTTGGTGACTGAAATAACTCTAATGCCCACTGATCTCACAAGGTTGTGGATCCTTAACGTTGTCGGCTGAAATAGTTCTAACCCCAATGACCTCACAAGGTTGTGGATCTCTAACAGTTGTCATTGGAATTGCGTTCAGCCATTGTTTGTCTGTGAACATGGCCAAGCCTTCTTGTCATAATTTACCACAGAGGTTCTTTATTGCATATTATTTCAATACCAGGCTCAATCTGTTTACGAATACCATGATATTGCAGCTCAAGTTCTGTGATTTTGTTGCATAAATGTATTCAGAGCTAGTTAGAAGTGTAAAATGCCAGTAACCCATCTTTCATTATTTTTATTTTGCTGTCAATGTACATAATGTTGTCTTACCCTAAATTTACTGAATTCGCCCTGTTGTGTCTTAAAGGTATATTTGTGAACTAGGGTTGGGATTTTATTGTCCCTCTCAAACAAATATGCAGTTGAACTTTGTTCCATTTGCCCCATAAACCAACCAGACATTGGCTTATGGTTTATGTCACATCTATCTAGGCAGTTTATTCTCGCACACATGTGTCAACTGACATGTGCCAAATTTCATATCTCATTTATGTTTTTTGTAATCACAAATGCACAAAATATCATTCATTTACACAATTTTCCATATCCTTGACACTTTTACAAAACCGTGTTTGAGTTGAATCTCTTATCAGTAGAATCCGTTACATTGTGAATAGACCTGCTACCCAGTCAGAGCCTCATCTGAATGCCTTGCTGACAAAGGTAAAGTATGGGTATTGAAAACTTCAAATCATGGTTGAGAATCTGGTTGGTTCACAATAAAATCCCTCTGCATGACCCTCAGTTATATAACTTGTAAGGGGCAATGCTGGCTTGTATTATAAAACATATTTTCAATGGTTTGGTATATGTACCATGTTTTTTAACTCATATATTATATAAACATTAGTGCAAACACCAATGTTAAACTTAAAAAAACATGTTGTCAACTACAAAACCAAGATGGTTGATTGGTTGATAATTTTATTTTTACTCTGTAACATACTAAGTTATATACTATTTTCAATGGTCGAGCCATTCACATATCAATCATACAACAGATATTTACATTTGTACATAGGATTAAAAATAAAAAATAAAATAGATAAAAACAGAGAATATTTAAAATGGTGGTGTAGCACTCAAATATTTGTGTAGCGACTTCTTGAAGCTTGCAACAGACTGGCTGCTTTGAATGTCCTGTAGTAAGGCATTCCATAACTTCAAACCGGACACACTGAAACTGCGTTGATGGTAGGCAGTTCTGGGTTTAGGTGGTTTTGGTTGTGAGGCATTTCTGGTATTATAGGAGTGACTATTTGATGTAAACATATCACACAAATATTGTAGTGCTAGACCATTTGTACATAAAAACACATTTATGAATATTCCTCCTGTTCTCCATTGCTGTTTTGTCGAGGACTAGACCCAGATATGAGTCTAGCAGCTCTAAACCATAGTTTCTGGAGTTTGGTTTTGCTTGTTATTAAAGCTGAATCATAGACTACATCTCCGTAATCTAAGTGGGGTTGAACTACTGCATTATATAAATGCTTAAGAGTGTCAGTTGGTACTATGGAGCTAATAGTCTGCCGTAACATTCTTGACATTTTCAGTTTGTGACAAAATACTGCAATTTTGATGTTTCTGCTTGAGCATCCTCCCATCATGTTTATTTGTTGTGGACATGTGCTGCTGTGGATGTGTACAGTCGTATACAGTTGTCACTGGGCTCCACTGCTGCTGTGTACACATGCAGTCACCTATCCATGGATGGGAACAGCTGTAACTGCAGTCGCAGTAGGGGAGACTGGGGCTAGTTGTAACAAAAACAACATACTTCAGAGTTTGAATTGTTACTCGATAAAAACTTTTTTAATGCCAACAAAACTACAAATATCTCCTGTGTGAATAAATAAATGCTTAATGCAGTACACATTTGCTGTGCCTGTGTACATACTACATATGTTGTCATATAATGCTGTAGCTATGTACATATATTGTTCTGTATAATGCTGTATGGCTGTGGTTTTGTACATGTTGCCTCATACTGCTGTGTACGGACATTGTGCTGTATTGCTATGACTGCGTTCGGATGTTGTCCTGTATTGCTGTTGTTTTGTACATATGTTGCCACCTGCTGTGTACATATGTTGTCCTGTATTCCTGTGATTTGCACATATGTTGTCCTGAATTGCTGTGGCTTTATGCCTATGTTGTTCTGTATTCCTGTGGCAATGCTGTGAAGTCACAGACTGTGTGCCCTTTTGAATCCTGTTTCAAACAGGTGTGCAGAGTATAGAAAATAAGTGTCAACTTTTTGACAAACACCCTATGAATAAACTGCCATTGTTGGCCGCATAAAGGCCTGTTGATTGTCTGACTGGCAATGTTGGACTGTAGCAGTTTCTCGCTCACAATGGCTGAATGGCCGTTGTCTGCTGGTTGGGGGAAATGAAGTGGGAAAATGACAGGGCCATTCTTTGCAAGTGGGTCACACATTGTGTGTTAGAGGAGCCACACCTATGCTTGTTGTGCAAGACTGCATGAAGGAGACACCACAGTCTTGGTGACACTGTCCGTTCTAGACATGACAGTCATGGTTGGTTCGCCCTACTGTGTCATGCCTGTGTACTTGCATATAGCCTACTGTGTCACTGTTGATGGGAGACCTATTTTATATATTTCTCAAATACACAATGCCTATTGAACCGTTATTTTATTTTGGCACATATTAAGTGCAACAGCTTTATATTACTCTTGTTGAAAGTATTTTGCAGTGCAGGAATATAAACAACATGAGGTTGTCCCTTGTTCTGATACTGACTTGCACGTCCCTGTTCACAATTATGCTTAATGATTCTGTTTTGTTGCACCTCTGAGCTCAGGTTCCTGAGGATATAGGCACCAGAGAAGTTAATTATTATTAATGTGGATAACATGCAAACGACTTTCTCTGTGTACTCTATGTCAGTGTCACTCACATTTGTTTTTGGTGTTTCACTTATGTGTGATGCGTGACCATGTAAAGGCACTGGTGCATCTTGCCCCTGTGAGCACTGCTATGGCATTGTTGGAAACAGTGCCCCCTGCGTCAAAAGGAACATATCATCTAGGCTCATTGAACGCACCTCACACAGTCACCTGCACATTTCATTGTGAGGGGTTTCTAAAGGGGCTGCGCACTCATTGTGTTCAGGATGTTAGGCTTTGTGTTGTTCTGTGATGAGGAATTCCTACTGGAAACTGACGGTGTTGCTATCTCATGACCCGGACCGCCACCTCTGACACTGTAGCATGTCGTGGTAGATCAGATCAGTCAGGAGTGAGCCATACACCATCGCACACAGCGATCATAATCATTATTCCACAACGATTGTGATTTTGTGGCCGTCGTATTGTGCGGGCATTGATAAATTGTGTGGCAAGCGTTCCGCTCGGCGCGATTGTGCTGCAACACCATAGAAATGTGTCACAATGCGTGTGTGTGTGCATCTGAAAAGAAATAAACAAACATGGCACGAACGCAGTGAATTTGCAATTGTGAAGCCCCACGGTATTGTAGTGGTACGCGCCGGTGTATCAGAGTAGTGTTCTTATGGCTGCATTCATTCGCCAGCAGCATTGATCTAGCGGCAGCCAAGACATTGTCATGTATTCTTTCATGGGCAATGCCTTGACGTCTGATTCAGCTATTGTTATGTAGAGGCTGCATACAGTGTACGGGTCCGTCAGCTTGCACTTGTGTCCACAGTGTGCATGTGTTTGTGTGAGTCCAACAACAACAGGAGGTGTAGTGGCAGGTTAACCTATTCTTCTTTGTATGTCAGTTGTTGTGGAAGGCACGGACACAGTCTGATGGTCAACGCGCCTGTTCTCTCTTGCAGGCCACTGACGGGGATCTCATAGAAGATTCGACCAACAAACCGATGACGACTCGGCTGCTCGCTGGCTGAAAACATTAAGAACACAGCGCTTAGGTAAGGCAGCTGGGTTTGTTGTCGCTAATATTTCAGGGATGTCACCATATGTGTCACTAATATTTCAGTGGTGTCATTGATGTGGTGTCACTAGATCATGATGTGTGTCACTGTCGGTGTGTCTTTTGTGGCATGACTTCTGCTCTCTGTTGTCAGTTCGTTGGTGTTTTACTTGCAAATATTGTCGATTAATAGGAGTTGATTGGTATGGGTGTACAAAAGTCTTCATGTGATGCTGAATTTATATGGCCTCTGACATTCAGCTGATGCTGGTCTTCTTAGTGTCTTGTGTATGTAACCACTGCAGGAGTAGTATCTTGGATAGTTTTGTGAAGTTTTCAATCAACTATTCAACCAGTTGTGTAAAAAGCTTTGGAACAACCAGACATGGGTCAATTACATTGTAATTGGAAATGAAAAACCAATTCCAGAATTGGAATTTTGTTTTTAAAAGTTATTGGAATTGGTGAAAATGTAATTAGTATTTTCAACTACTTTTTTAATTACATCATGTAATTTTTTAACTAAAATTATTTGCTAAAAATAAACAATAAGATATAATATGTTGTGTATGCAATATTTGTTTGCTATTATGTACCATAATATGCAGACATTAAATAAAGCTGCTCTAAAATAAATGTTATTTTTTGGTGTTCGGTACATTTATAGTTACACTGTTCACATTCATTCACATTCACTGTTGTTTTTTTCAATATGAAAAAGATAATTATAATTGGTATTTTTGAGGCAGAATTGGTGTATGTAATTTGAATTCATATAATGTAATTGACCCCCCAAGTCTGTGTCTCTGGGAGGCAGTGGAAGCAACAAATACATTTTTTCATCTATCTCCCCATCTGCTAATATCACTAGAACAGTGCATCCCTGTAAAGTGTTCTGGTTGAATCTGTGCGAGCGAGCATGCAAACAGGTGCATATAAACCTGTGCATTTGATGAAAATAAAAGTCTGTCAACAACAAGCCTGATGCTGGCTCAATGGCCTTCTGCCATCTCAGAGACAATAGAGACAGCACAGCAAGCGAAGAATGGGCCAGAAAGTAAACTGGCCTGGGTCATCCACTTGTGTGTCCGGAGCTGTTGACCATGAAGGACTTTTGTCACATGACTTGCAGCCATGTTGAAACCCTGTAATTCATTCACTCTGCCCATCAGTTTGACTATATAGTTAAATAATGTTGTCAGTTTAAAGGAAGTACAACAATTTTCAGTGGTTAAGCAGCAAGTTTGGGGTTTCATAAAAGCCCAAGTTTTCTAAACTTCAGTCTCAAAACTACCCTTAGCAAAAAGATCTATAGAATTTTTATAGAATATTCTGTAGGATTTTTGCGGACATAGCTATAGAATTTGTATTTTCTGTTGTTTTCTATGGAATATTCTGCTATGCTCTGTAGAATTATATAACAGACCATTGAAACTTGACATAGACATAAATTATTTCTTCACAATCTGTAGTATTCTATAGTTTTCTATGCACAATTCTACTACACTCTGTAGAATTCTATAGAGCATAGAATTCTTAAGTAATTTTTTTTGTAAGGGTACATCTAAGCTAATAATGTTATACCAAAATTGTTAACCTTTATTACTTACTTAATCTTCTTCGCTCAAGGTAGAGCATAGGGCTGAAAAAACACTTCTCCAGCACACTCTATTGTTGACTGCTTTCTTCATTTCTTTCCTTTTTGTTTCATGCTTCTTTATTTCCTTGGTTACTAATCTCCTCCAACTATTTTTTGGTCTGTCTGGTTTTTGTTTTCCTTGAAGTCTAAAGGACTCTAGGGTCTGTTTCGTGACATTTGAGGCTGGTTTCCAGATGGTGTGTTGGACTAGCCTCGTCATCAGCTCTTTGTGTATCTTCTTGTCTTGCCATTTAGTTTTGAGAATGTATCTAAATCGTGTTTATTATTGTTTGAAGTTTTCTGCTTGTTATCTTGGTTATAGTATGTTTACTGTCAGAAATTGTATAAAAAAATTGGACAATAAATTATCCAGTGAAAAATTTTATATTCCACCTTCAAACAGTAACATTTATTGACAGTTTTTAATTGTTGTAAAGTGGTCTCTATATATGTTGTAAAACTAGCATGTTTTATTTCATTGCCAAATTGTTTATTTTTGAAAATATTAAGATATCAAAAACCACGATAGTAACACGTTTTGAATGGATGCCATTTTTAATCAATCAAAGTATTATAAATACTAATCAATTCAGTTTCACAATGTCACATCAGATGGTTGACCAATGAAAATAGTTGTGCATTCGATCTCTGGAAGTAATGTAATATCGGAGTGCTTATCATTTTACAAAGTTGATCCTCGCTAAACAATTGGAGTTGTTGTATAAGAGATAACAAAGACTGAGGGAATTTCCCACTGTCACAGAATTTCCCAAGCTGTATTCATCTTCACAATTTATGATGCTGTATATTTCACGCAGTTTCTTCTTGTACGGGGCAGTTTGTGTCACTTTCGAGCACACTTTTTTGGCGACAAAGCATGAGATAATTGTTGTTCGGTTTAAGTAGTTGTATGCCAAATGGCAGGAGTTTTATGAGAAGTTTGTGTGCATATGCTGGGGGGAAATTATTTAATAATTAGGTTTTGATGTAAAATTTGCTGTGTTGTCAAAGTTCTTTTGATTCAAATATTTAAAAAAATGTTTTTAACCTATGTGGCATTTCTCGTCTTCTTTTTTCTGCACCAAAATCTCTTCCTCACTCAACTTTCCAACAATGCCCTGCTTCCTTTATCCATCTTTCCTGGGTACAAGCTGGGAGTGGGAGTTGGGGCAGTTAAACAACTGCAGCTGTGTAGGCAGCTCATTTATTCCCAGACATTCCTATGTTCATGTGGCACTAGGTATTGTTAATTAAACACCAGAAAGGGTGGAGACAGTCGGCTGTCCAGCATTGATGGGGCAGTGAAGCAGAAGGTTACATACCAGATAATATCCTCGCCAAATAATAGAATACATGCCCATTGCATGTGTGCTAATGGGCAGTGGTATCCAACTATGTAGCACAGCAATGCTTCTTCAAATGGAGATCATCGACATTATTACACTTCCTGGTGAACCAGAGGTGATCTTGTGACTACCCATGGTGGCTCCATCCATCCAACCACATGTAGAAGTGAACTTTGTCCCAGTTATCACATCTACCATCCATCCAACCACACATAGAATTTAACTTTGTCCCAGTTGTCACATCTACCATCCATCCAACCACACATAGAATTTAACTTTATCCCAGTTGTCACATCAACTATCCATCTAACCACATGTAGAATTGAACTTTGTTCCAGTTGTCACATCAGCCAATGAGTTGCTTTGCTGTGAGTTTATTCGGATACATCCATGTTCAGCAAATGTTGCTTGCTGTTTTGATTTATCAAATCGCAAACGCATAAAATATGTGTTGTTTATTAACTCAACATCTTATATCACTGATGCTTTAAAGGTCCCTCTTCAATTCATTCTATTTTTGCTTATCTCATTTCAGAGCTCATTTTACAAATGTATTATTTATTTTTGGCAAAATCATTGGACCAACTATTAAATAATTTTTTACCGGGTCCTGTCATAAATCAGCGGGAAAATGGCACAAGTGGTTCAGCTCTATTATACAATGACATAATCATATTCACACTTTTGCAAGTTACACAATCAAATGACCAAAGTCCACTATTTCGATTATTTTAACAAAAGTATCTTTTATTAAAACGACTGCGCATATTACTTAAACATTCAAACACTACAGATTTGAACATCAACAAACCTAATTCGCGATGAGCTAAATCAATTGAGGAGGGAATTTTAAATCCACTTTCATTACATATCACTCCCAGTCTCACTGATATAAAATGCAAATTCTTATGTGGAATCAGCAAGGGATGACAGAAACCACGGGTGATACAACGATGGTACTACTACTACTATGACTTAATGCAATCCTGTTTATCCGCTGTGCGATTACTTGCCTTAACATTTCTGACCCTAGCATCATCGTCAGTGGTGCCGACGAAACAGGTTACGTTGCTGGAATACAGTTGTGAAAATTACAGCATCGGCCAAGATAACTTTCTTAATTAACATCTGCTGCTCTGTTGCATTGATGGAATGTTTTATGTCTCTCATGCATCATTAGTTAATTAGTATAGTTAATTTAGTGTGGTTTATTGGCCGACTGATAACTGTCCTGTCTCATTAAGTTGATGACCTTCTAATTCTGTTATTCAGGAACATGCTTCTGTCTGTTGACAGTTAGGAAGAGGTTTCTGCAGTGTGGGCTAGATTGAGAATAAACTTCTGCAGTGTGGGCTAGATTGAGAATAAACTTCTGCAGTGTGGGCTAGATTGAGAATAAACTAGCAGCTGTTTCTTTAAAATCCTTCTTAACTAAGCAGTGCAATTTTTCAACTTTACTGTGAATCTTATACTAAGTATGTTTTCTGTTTGTTTGTTTGTCTCTTTGTTTATTTGTTTGTTGATTAATAAAATAGTTGTTTATGTATTTTTCTCTTGTGGTAAAAAATGGGCATACAAAAGGGTTAAGATGTGTATGCTTATATGTTTGTAACTGTCATTTGTGCAATTTTTTTCAGTCCACTTTGCCTCAGTTTACTCAGCTGTATAATTAAGAGTACGTGCCTATAAACAGTGGTGGATGTATGTGAATGAAGTCTTAGCGATGTAACTGCGTCATGGCTTAATGTTTCCCAGAGAAGTTGGCACAGATCTAACTTGTTAAAATATTGTTTAATCATGTTAAATTAGTAACACAACAAATAATAGAATCGACCATGATGAAAGTCAAACACTGTTAAGGTGTTTTAGTTCAGACTAATCAGATGATATATAGGAATGTTGTTATTTCTGCTTTGTTCTGCTATTTAACTCACTATTTGAGTGTTCAGATTGTCTTAGATTGTCTTAGATTGCTGCTGCATTAGTTTACAGAACAATGTGAATGCATTCGTGATGTCTGCCAGTTATTCTGCATTGAATGCAGCATAGCTGTGATGACGTTTCAGTGATAATACACATGCCTTGTACACATACCTGTTCACTTGGACTATAATAACAAACAACCATGGCAAGAAGGCCAACATTATTTACTCTCTATAATAAACACTTGCAGTAAAATTGCCTCATCGTTTTTGTTTGACTTTCCGTCTCCTCCTCTCACACCTGCAGAGGCCGTGCCTCCCACACATGTCAGCAAGAACATGTGAACTTTACAAAAACAAACTGAAACAATAACAATATGACAACGCATGGAGCTATGCTATAATACATCACTCTTGTCTTTGGGCACCTGCCAAATAGGGTGTGGTGCCTGCTCAACTTTCTACGCTCCATATCCTATTATTAATATCATAGCAGCCAGACATATAACCAAGCATGCATTGTGAATTGATTGATGGATTTTCTTTATTGTCTGAACAAATACAGGCATATATGCACTATAGCTGGTAACTAGGATCGCAGCTATTTGTCACTTTGCAACAATGTATAAGCAGATACATAAGGCTCAGGCAGAGATCAATCGTCCAATCTAATTGAAATTTTACCTTTGTGTGAAGGTGACTGTCTGATGCCATGACAACAGTGGTGCATAATTAACATGCGTACCTCGGTGTGTCATTCTGTCTAATTGCTACTAGCCAAAACAAAAGCAGCAGAAATAATGGTCAGCTTAAACTTTTATTATTAAACAGCTTAAACTTTTATTATTAAACAGCTTAAACCTAAACTCTCTCAATGACATACTGCCAGTTTGTGGCTCAATATATATATACTACATTTTATATTACAGTTTCCACATCCTGAAAGGTGTGATTTCAATGAGGCATATTGACACTACAATTATGTTAATAATATTAATTAATATTATTGTACTCTATTATTGTCATGGATCTTTTTGTGGCAAACATCTATGATGAAATTGGTTGGAGCTATGATGGTGTAGTTTTTGAAGAGTTTTTCTGTTAGGTGATATTTTTAGTAGATGTTGAGTGGTTTAACTTTGTGAAGTTTGTCGCCCACAAGTGTTAGCCCCTCGCTGATAGCTTCACTTGACTGGCAGATTCCACGATATGCTGGATTCTATTTTAATACTTGCCAACAACTGAAAACAAACCACGTACTCCGTCTTGAGTATCTCCTATTGTTTGAATAACTCCAGACACTACAGAAGCAATGAAGTTGGCACGTACAGAGTGGTTGACACTGCTGCACGTTTTATACCAGCCAATGTCATTTAGCAGGCTGCACAAGAGTACTTCAAATTCAAGACGGGGTCTTGGGCGTCCAAGGATCATTTCCTAGAAGAAAAGTGACCACTTGACCAGTTTTGCACTATGTACTTTGTCCTTAATTGCTATCATGCGTAAGAGTTACAAAATCATGTCAAATGTTATTGACAAACCTTTTGTACCACAATAATATCATGATACAGAGGATCATATAGAGATACATATCGCAATATCTTGTAATGTTTTGGTTAAGATATAAGATGGTTTATCCTGTTGTGTTTTACTGTATTTTAACATGCCTGAATGATATTTGCATTAAATAATAACCGTAGAAGTAATTTTTTTAACATAGTTAACCAGATTTGTAAATATGGAAAATACAAAGACTGTTTAATTATATGCATTGTGTTGGGTAAATAATTAAACACACAAAGACATCCTGTCTCGTTTCATGAACTTAAACTATTGCTGTATATAAAAATAAATTACTCAAACCTGAACCACAAACAATTAATAATAATAAAGAATAGTGACATCAAATACTCACAAAACTCATAATTACTCACTTTTGACAAGTTGGAAATACACAAATACAAACATAGTATACATACTGGCATGTCAAAGGCGTATCACAATACATATTACGCAAAAAAGTACTGCAGTATACTGGTAATATCGCACAACACTATAAAATTACATCAGATGGTTAGGCAGTTCTGGTTGACGATCTCTACGTGGGTGGCATTGAAATGCTGGGAACAACCCTGCGTATGCCTCATGCTAGTCAGTGGATGTGAACAAAGATATCATTGTTGTAAGGGGACACTGTTGGCACTGCAGTGTCAGAGCAACTGTAACACTGTTTGCCAGGCAGGAATGTCAGAAGGTGGTGGGAGCTGTAGAAAGGTGCTGCAACAGGCTGAGTCACACCCAGGATTGAGTTGTCATAGCTGGTCGCTGCTGCTCAGCCGTGGTTGTCTTGTTCCACAGCTTGCTGAATCTTTTGTGGCGCTACTTCCTTGTGGATCATTTTTAGTTGATTAACTGTCCTCATGGTAATATAATAAAATAGTGTATGGGCCGATGTTGCAATGAGGACCCTTATTATGGTAACTTTTGACTCCTCCATACCTCTTAATGGTGGCTCCAGACCTCTTTATGGTGGTTCCAGACCTTGTCATTTTGATGGCTCCAGACCTTCTCCTTTTGGTGGCTCCAGACCTCTTCCTTTACGATGGCTCCAGACCTTCTCTTTTTGGTGGCACTACACATTATCCTTTTAGTGGCTCCAGGCATTCTCTTTTTGGTGGCACTACACATTATCCTTTTAGTGGCTCCAGGCATTCTCTTTATGGTGGCTCCAGATCATCTCCTTTTAATGGCACCAGACCTTCTCTTTATGGTGGCTCCAGGCATTCTCCTCATCGTGGCTCCAGACCTTTTATTTATTTATGGTGACTCCAGACATTCTCCTTATGGTGGCTCCAGACCTCTTCCTTATGGTGGCTGTAGGCCTACTCTTTACGGTGGCTCAATATCTCTTCCCTATGGTGGCTCCAGACCTTCTCGTGGTGGCTCCAGACAAACTCATTAGGATGGTTCCAGATCTTCTCCTTAAGGTGGCTCCATACCACCTTATAAATGGTGTATCCACCTTATGGTGACTCCAGACCTTCTCCTTATTGGCTCCAGGTCAGCTTATTATGGTGACCTTGTAACATCTTATAACGTGTGACATTTCCTGCGAAATTAGATAAGATAATAATTGTTGATGCCACATAGGTGTATGCATGTTTACATGTTGAGCAGTTGAATTGTGATTGGTAAAGTTTTATGGTTTAGATCTATCACATTATGACAATGTCTGTATCACTTCTATGTATAATTTTGCCATAGTCACATAAGGAGACTTAAAACCTACTTAGTAAGTTAGCTTACTTAGTTGTTCCATGCCAGGACAATGCTCATGCATCAGATTATCAGCTCTAGTCTTGGCCATTGTTCTTCTGCAATTAGTCTTTGTCTATGGCGCTTTTTGGCCTGCACATGAACAAAACTCCAGGGATGCTGTCTTAGTTATTGTCTGGTGCCTTAATTAGGCCTGTCTTTCAGCATTAGTGAGTTGTTGTTGTGGTTGCAATGCTTGCCAGCAGGAGATAAAAGCTGCATGAATCTGCCAGTGTGCTCGAACTCTGGTCAGTGTACACAGCATAAGAAAACACAGGCTGTAATCACTGGGGCATTGTGCTCCATAAAAGTGATTATTTCTCAAACTGCAGCTCAGATTCTGTGTGGACTCTTCACAGGCCAGATTGTTTGGTGCAATTTCCTTTAGAGCAGCACTGAGCATAGCAGGAATGAGACAACAAGCATTGTTGGGGGCCTGCACCGCCAACAAAGGCGTCCTCTGAATAATCCCGGTCTGCCATTGTTATTTCGCTACAATGGCTACTAACCATTGTGATTCTGGCTGTAATGAGTGTTGGTGTATATACGTGGACGTAGCACCCCCTAAGTTCTTGTGTTTGGAGCTGTGCTGACGATTGGAGTAAATTCATGTTTCGCACGCAGCATTTGGCAAAGTGCTGTTCAAGTAAACACGAGTGCACACCCTGTTTTGTGAGTGTGTGAATCTTGTATGCACATTAGCATGCAAGAGGATATAGTGGTGTTTATGCTCAGGTTAATTACATGTGCTGGCAATGGAAATCCTGCAGAAGGTAAGGCTCTCAGCTGTTGCAAGAACATTACAACCTCAACAAAATAAGATCTTATATCACCAAAATGTAATGACAAGTAAAATAGTAATTGTTATTAAATATACATTGTCATCTTCATATTTATGTTTCAACACTCGAGTTGATATTTCTCTTGACACAATAATTAGAAAAAACACTTATTAAGCAAGCGATTGGTGCTGCTAATATGTTTTATTAGGGTTCCCATGGGTCATGGAAATCCTGGAGTTTTTCCAAATGAATTTTCCAGGCTTGTCGTGGAATTTTAAGATATGTTTTTGTTTTATCTATGAGTTGCTGATATTCTGGTGAATGGTAAACTACCATCTAGCAAATACTATAACAGATTGTTGTTAAAGTTAACTTTTATATTCATGTGTACGTGTATCATACATACACATTTCATCATATAGCATAGTAGTGATGCATTGATAATACTCTACGGTTATGGAAAAAGGCCATTGAATTATATGTTATAATAATGTGGGAACCCGGTTTATTTGAATTTGTAAAACTGTGTTAGCCAGTTTTTTTGTTTACCAACTTTTTGTCGTTTACTCACATAACCCTACAAGTAGATAGATGGTTTCCTTCAGACAATGTCTACCTCAAAAACACATACAAACTTTAAAAGGTGAGGGGGCATAGCTAACGTGACAGTATATTTTTTATTTTGTTGTAGCTATCTTTAACATTGTCTGTTGAAAAAGCGTGTAAGGGCAAAACATCATATTATAATAAATCAACATTGATTTAACATGTGCTGGTCTGAGTGGAATTTTCTTTGGGAAATCCCAGTGAATGCCGTGTATTTTTAATAATTGTGTCGACACACCAAGTCATGTTAGTTATAAATCTAATTGGTGTGAAGTTGGGACAGGTCAGCTAGTGATTTATTTTACAGCTTATTCATACAATGACTTATCTTTGGTATTGCTTAAAGTTGCCTTTCAAGCTACTGGTAACATTAAAACCTAAAAAGGAAACTGACATTTATTTATCACGTTATTAAATGTCAGGAAATATTAAAGCAAGTTTGCAATTCTTGATAAATTCAAAATGGTGACTGAAGGTTAAACATATAATGTGACTACTTCTGTAAACAGATTCCTGGGTGTGCAAAGTAGCCTTTGGACATTTCTGGCAAAATGTTGTGTTTCTTCTTGACATAATATATGTAGACATAATGTTTTGTCCAGATTTTGATAAAACAATTGGACTGCTAGCAAGATCAAGAAGTTTCAAGCAAAACAGTAAGCCCATTATAAGTTATTGAGATTCAACAAACTGGAGTTAGGATAATGGTTTTGTTAGGATAATGGTTTTGTTAGGATAATGGTTTTGTTCACTCTATGACAGACTCTGAAGAATCTAACAAGAGTTGAAGAGCCCTTCATGTTCTGTTCTGTAATTTTTTATTTTAATTTAGGTTGTTATAGTTTTAATAACGCATTAAAGCGAAACAAAAGTCATGGTTTTGGGCTATGCACCTAAAAGAGTTAATAAAAATGAACCATGTTCCAAAAAAATCAAGAATATGATTTATCCAGAATTTTTTGTAAAGTGGGAGATTCTGGTCAATTCTCCATTTAACTGGGGGCTGACATGTCAACCAGTGCGACATATGTGCAGTTCTGTGAACTAAGTTAACCTAGACTACCGCTGTGACTTATTAAAGGCAAGAAGCAAAAACTCAATCAAATACGCTGTTATGTAAGAAAGGGACTAGTTTAGTAAGCAAAGGACAAAATATGTTACATAAGTTGAGTTTGGATGCAAACAACATGGCTGTACCCTATTGGCAAATATAGGATTGGGTGTTTACAAATAGATTTTAATTTGGTGAGCGAATATTGCCAGACTACTGCACTTATGATGTAGAGTTATCTAACAGTATGATGCAGCCCATGAAATTAAGATGCTATGTATTCAACAAGGTTTTCCTAGTAAACTACTGGCGTGTTATTCTTGATTGTAGTTACAAATGACTAGGGCCAGAATGATACACTGGTGCACTGGTGAATTGCGATACATACCGCATGGTATGGTACATGATACACAATATTCGTACACTACGATATGCGATAGCGGTAGGCAAAACATTATTCGCATCACCTTTGTGAAGCAATAAACGTTCAATGCAAACCATACCTACATGTGTATCAATAAAATAGCGAAATATAACATGTAGTGTGTTTCACACATGTGTATCTAACTATAATGTATATAAAATCTTTACACTATTATTTTTTTCAGTTCAGTTCAGTTCAGACCTCATGTGAGTGACGATGTAATGTCTGCTGTAGCGTTGCCTTGTCCACATGATAAATAAACTTGTGTTTTACTGTTGTATCATTCTAGTCAGTGTAGTCTGAATTGCGATATGTATCATATCGTGACCTCAGTATCGCGATACATATCATAACGTGAAGTAGTGTATCGTTCCAGCCTTACAAAGGACTATGTTTTAGTAGTATAATAACTCATATAATTGCATAGGCATACAGGGTCTTGGCTCTGACATGAGCCCACGGAAACTAACAGCAGCAAGGACTGATGCTGTCTTTACAGTCATATTGTACATTGGCAAGGTTGTGTGTACAGCTTATGTACATTGCATTGTTGTGTACATATTGTTACATTGACACTTCCAGTGTCATCTTAACCTCTCAACATTTATGCAACCGTAACTTTGGCCTTAAGGGTCCAAAAGTACTGGTGTCAGTCTTAAAATAAAGCTATGACATTGCTGTATATACGAGGCAGTTGAAACTATTTTGTAGCAAAGGGAACTGACATTTGACCTGATTTTGTTAACATTTGACCTTTATCATCGTCAATGTCAGTGGCTTTTGCAACACAATATTTGTCAACTGCCATGCGATTTATAAAAGCAATATGAAGTAACATTACATATTTCAGTTATGAAAAGGCAGCAGTTTCAGTAAATATAATAGTCTGTTTAATTTCCAGTTTCTCCCTGACATCATGCATGGCCTTGAACAGCGATGCGGGCAGCATTTACTCGCCTTTCCGTGCATTGTCTAGACTTTGCAGACCGTCAGTTGGCTTTGTGGGTGCGTGGATTGTCAGTAGTTTGATCGAGTGGGGTTTGGCGACGGT
Organism: Lamellibrachia columna; assembly: GCA_963662155.1. Classification (NCBI taxonomy): domain Eukaryota; kingdom Metazoa; phylum Annelida; class Polychaeta; order Sabellida; family Siboglinidae; genus Lamellibrachia; species Lamellibrachia columna. Next base: position 34,183,799 of record OY759271.1, on the reverse strand, counting down.
TGAAAAGTGAGATAACTTGTCACGGAGCCCATAAGGTGTTGATCCATTATTTCCCGCTCGTTATTGTCGGATCATTACCTGTCCGCGAATCCCCGCTCATAATGGGCACTTAAACCCATGTGAATCCTTAGCAGACATGTCTTGTCACCCCTGAAGGCGCTCTAAGGCCACCTCAAATCATGATCGATCTTACCCTGTGTGGCCTAACGACAACGCTTCATTGTTTTTGTAATTCGGCACGCCTACCCATGCGCCAGGCAAGACGCCGGATTTGTCAGTGACGGCTTTGCGTGTAATCCTCCAGTTTCGTCGTTCATTCTGAACACTGTGGCACCATAATGAAAATCTTGATGTGGCTTAGTTTGGTGAAATGCAGCAGGAATCTGTAAGTCTGGCATATGCAAAAAGTGGTGCTCTCGTCGGGCCAAAGTTAGAATAGTGGAAATTGACAGTGTTTGTTTATTCATGACATTTGTAAAGAAGCCATGGGGCATTTTATCGCCAAAGTGACAAGATAATGTTGACTGTTTGCAGCTTGAGTGGCTAAATCCAATTCATGGACGGATGCCTGGCCAGTTGTCATTTATTCATAATTTATAATGGGAAACAGAATGTCTTATTTGCACAGCCAAAGAGGAATGTTTCTCATTTCAACTTGCGTTTAATCTGTCTTTATCATGCAGCCAAATGATATGTCTGTCCAACAGCTGGTGTCTGTGTATTCATGGTGCAGTGTGGTATACTAATGCTACAATAAATGTATAAGTTGTTAAATAAAATATGTTAAATAAAATAGTTCATCTTTCATAATGAAGTGATCAACAGTTCTTTCAATAAATTGGAATAATAATAAAATTTGGTTAGAGCTTAGGTCTCATGAAAGATGGTCACATCTGCATTTGATATATTGATATTTTGCATTTGAAAGTAAATTGTTGTTTTGCTAGATTTTGGTCAAGGACAAACACAGATACAGCTGTCACTTTTGGGGTCTACTTGTTTATATCGTTGCACTAAACATTTAGCACATCCTTCAGAAATAGTAATGCATATTTAGTGTTGGTTTTTGAATACAAATACTCACTTTTATGGAAATGCTTTTATCTTAAATTTGGGAGCAGGTATCCCAGGAGGCCATGGTTGTAGTTCTAGGGAGTCCTCAACAAACACACTCTAATTATGTTGGATAAAGGTGAAGGCAGTTAATGACTTGAATGTCTCAGAAGGTGGACATTTTAGGGACCTGCTGCAGTTTAAATGGTCGAGGCTGCTGTTAAATTAATGTTTTTTCATATACTTCCTGATATTTAGTCTGTCATTAGCTGGATTATTTTAATCAAGGCATTGTTTAATTACAAGAAGCCTACATGACTAATTTAGGTTCCTTTTTCTGACAATTGTTGATTGTCAAGCATATAATGCCTTCATTATGTGTCTGTGTCAGTGTCAACTGGTCGGGTAAACAATAGGATACAGATGTGCTTGACATTTTTGCAGTTTGGTAGAATGATTATTTGAAACAAATTGATTGTAATCCCAGGTAGTTGAACCGTTGAAAGTGTTGCATAATGCATGCGGCCTTTGGCTGGATGCATATTATTTAACTTGACGATTGTTCTCCAATACTTGAGGCACTTGACGTGGATTGTCTGATAGTCGGGACAATTGAACCGACAAGTATTGATAAAACACCGTCGGGTTTCTTGTGTTGACCAAGTCGCAAGTTGTCACAGTCGCGAGGTGTCATTGTCCCTGTTACGTTGACCAACATATCGCTGGTGTCATTCTCTCATTGGAGAAACGTATCGGTCGTCTGATTGATACTTGCCCCATTGTTGTGGTAAGTGGCGGGTTGTCACGGAGATAACTCGTACCCTGGGCGTTGGATAGGCTGCTTACTGAATGGATATTCTGTGCAATGGCAATGTGTTGCTGATAAGATATGGTAGGAGTGTAAGTGTAGCATTTTCTGAGAAAGGTAGTGCAGGAAAGCAGGTAGTGCAGATTTTACATTTGAAAGTATCTAATGACTTCAAAGGAATGTGTAAAACAAGCCGTATAAAACACATATTTGCACTGATGTTAACTAGGAGAAGTTATTAGTTTACTCTTTCATTTTTTAATAATGCATGACGTCTTACATAAGCTGGTTGGACAAGATTAAAGGCAAGATACTTTAAATGTGACGCACGCAAAGAGGCTAACATAACAGCTGTTTCTAATGTCATCAGAATTGTTGGTATAAAAAGGAATAAATGTACATCTAACTACAAGATCATGTTTGTTAGATTGTTACAGATGTCCTTATTTAAAGTTTGAAGGAATACACAAAAGCCTCACTGTTGATAGCAACAATTAATCTTTCACCCTGTTTCTGATTGCGTCTTGGTAATGTCCCTATGTCGGTTGCACATAGTGAGAATTTAGTCCTCATTTTAAATCAAAGTGGTTTGTAGTTCACATGATATTGTCACAATCTGGCAACAGTGAGCTAGTTGCATTGGTTTTTTGCTGCACAATAAAAGTGGATTAACCAGATTCTGGGCAATGCCTCTATGCGGATCAGCATTTTGCAATGATATCAGATGTGCGGATGTGATCTTATTAATTCGATGTGTCGTGGCTGAAATGGTATCGGGAAGAAAGTCAATTTATGAAGCCATCACTTGCAGATTGATGCGGCTACAAATGAGTGTAATTACGAAGCTGTCAGTGTGTAATTATCCCCAGCCGCCAATGCAATATTGCCAATGCCACAGATTTGAATGCAGCTGTAATTGGCCTTTGTCCTCTGAATACATCATCACTGATTGTGTTTGGCTGTGCAGAGGGAAGTCAGTCTGGCAGCCCGCATGGAACGTTCCACTGCAGACAGTCAGGCAGCCCGCATGGAACGTTCCACTACAGACAGTCGGGCAGCCCACATGGAATGTTCCAGCGCAGAAAGTCGGGCAGCCTGCATGGAACGTTCTACTGCAGACAGTCGGGCAGCCCGCATGGCATGTTCCATTGCAGTCAGTCAGGCAGCCCCCGCATGGCCTTTTCTATGTTGATTTTGCTCAGGTACATATAAAGGTATATGATAATGGTATTGGTTTATTTGAGAGAGGTGTTCTCCAATTAGGGTATGACCTGCAGTGCTATGCAGTATATTTAACATTTGACTTTGCAACTTGACTTGTCAAAATAATGTTGCCACTTGGTTGAGCTGTAGGTGGATCTAGCTATTTTGTATGAGGTCAATTCACCCCTGGGACTTGCAGAGTTGTAGGTCCTCGTCTTTGTCGATGTCTGTCCTCTAACATTAAAGCACTGGTAATTCTGTTTAGTGGTCATGCTGCAATGCATTTTATTGGCTTGGCTTTGTGGTTTGTAAGTTTCATGTGGAATCATTTAGGAACAGTCAGCGGTCGTTTTAAGGGGCTTTTTTTAATACCCCTGGACTCTGCCACGTGAGTGTGACGTCTGGTGGCATGGGCGAGAAATAAATCCTGCCCCTTTCGACGGCAGAAAGTCTATATAAATGTCCATGAATAAACAGTATTTTATGTGACATTGGCACGAAGTGATGGGTAAAACAGCAGGTATAAAGTACTAATTCTGTGTGATTTGTTCAGCGAACTGGTGAAGCCTTTCTATAGTATCTAGAAAGTAGGGCGCAGTGGCTCATTGGTTAGAACATCAGACACTCAGTTGTGAGAATCCAGGTTCGAATCCTCTTGCTGCCATTAAAAAACTTGGGCGATATTGTCCAGTCCACATTGCCTCAGTTCACTCAGCTCAGTCAGCTGTATAAATGAGTACCTGGCTATAGACAGTGGGGGATATGTGAACAAATACATGTGAATGAATTGCACAGTAATTGCAGCATGGCTGAAAGCTTCCTAGAGAAGTTGAGTTGGCATTGGAATGAGCAGGTCTGCCAGGGGGTTAAGTGTAAAGTTGAGTTGGCATTGGAATGAGCAGGTCTGCCAGGGGGTTAAGTGTAAAGTTGAGTTGGCATTGGAATGAGCAGGTCTGCCAGGGGGTTAAGTGTAAAGCACTTTGGGTGGTCCCAAGGATTGGCTACAATGTTATATAAGAATGTATCATTACATCTTCTCAAGTTGCAGCCTAATGTGCATTTGGTCTTTGCAGATGTACGATTCTAGAAGGGATGATTTTATGGAGACCATTACTACTGACTGACTGTCAATGTTTCTTTCATGGAGGGTACCTGTGATTGTCTTTGCCATCAAGAGGCCACTGTTATTATTGACTTGGCTGTTTACACTGTTATGAACTGTACAGAACCGTTATGAATTGCACAGAACCATGATGACCTCTACAGAACCATGATGACCTCTACAGAACTGTGATAACCTCTACAGAACCATGATGACCTCTACAGAACCATGATGAACACTACAGAACCGTGATGAACTCTACAGAAATGTGATGACCTCTACAGAACCATGATGACCTCTACATAACCATGATAGCCTCTACAAAACCGTGATGAACACTACAAAACCGTGATGAACTCTACAGAAACGTGATGACCTCTACAGAACTGTGACGACCTCTACACAACCATGATAAACCTCTACAGAACCATGATGAACACTACAGAACCGTCATGAACTCTACAGAAACGTGATGACCTCTACAGAACCATGATGACATCTACAGAACCATGACAACTTCTACAGAAATGTGATGACCTCAACAGAACCGTAATGACCTCTACAGAACCGTGGTGACCTCTATAGAACCATGATGGCCTCTATAGAACCATGATGACCTCTACAGAACCATGATGCCCTCTACAGACCGTGATGACCTCTACAGAACTGTGATGACCTCTACAAAACTCATGCACTACTCATAACTGCTTAGTCTGGCTGTGGAACAGAATTATTGTGCGACTAGAGCCAATAGGGCAGATGGAACATCACAGATGTCTTCAATCATCTCAGACATCTTTCAGCAAGACACTGGTTGGTTTGGACACCTAGAGTGGCAAGACACTGAGAGGGCATTCTCAATGAAGTCACTTAACAATCCCAACGGGTACTACCATAGGTGAAGGCTAGGGCGACTGCCAGATTGCTATCTGCCATTGGGTGGCTCTGCAGACCTGCCATGTTGTACAGATTTTTAATATCTTGCCTACTCCTTAGCTAATTTTCAAATGCAAAATTCATTATGTGGGAACATGATTAAAACTTCTATGTGGTACCATTTTGTAGCTTAGGATGCATCGTTTCTTGTACATAAATGTTGTATTCTTCTCGATACTCCTTCATACAAAAATATTACATAGTCTATATATATATATAGAAAATTAGCCTAGGAAGTGTTTTTGTTTTATTTTTGATGCGCTATAACTACACTATTTATCATCCAAAAGCCATAATACACACACCATTTTAATACACAGACCATCCCTACTCATTACTGAATTATTCAACAAAATTATGATACTGCTAATCTATGTGAAAAAAATGGGATCTACCTTAGGTCACAAAAATTATTTTTTTCTCAGAAACTATTAAGAGTAGGAGGTTAACATTTGATATTTGGGGAATATATGGAAACAAAATTGAAGAGATCTGAATATCTAGGAAATTTGAGGAGTTTTTTCTGCCAATGGCACCAAATGGGAGGGTAAAAACTGAACATTTCCACCAAAAAAAATGTTGGAACACATTTATATATGCACACACCATAAAAAATTATATATATATATATATATATATATATATCATGTGTATACATATGCATATGTATATGTATATATATCAAAATATATATTGTATATATTGCATGCATGCACACATACACACTCGCACGCACACAAGCAATCACAAGAGGCACACCTACATGCACAAGACACATGCAAGCACACACATACACGAACATTGATACAGTTATTACTGGCCAGTTCATCCAGTTGAGAATTGTCCGTCAATAGACAAAATATGCAGTTGCCGAAACAGCAACTCATTAAACGTGTATTAATGAAATGAAATGTCCATTGATGAGTTGTTGATTGACAATGCATTCTGCATTTGTCGTACGCATACCTGCTGTGTGTGCAGGTAACTGGCACGCTATGTGACTGTCGCCTGGCCCAAGCTGCAGCCGGTGGCCGGCGTTGTTGATTGTATGAGCCACACAATTGATTGTACGAGCCACCCTATGTCATGCAACTCAGGCCTCGCAACAAAAGTGACAATGGAGAAAATAGCATCTTGTATCCGGTTCTGCAACAGCGTTGTTCACCCGCACACCATCCCGGTTGAAAGAATTCTGTAGCTGGGCGTTAACTGCGTTGAATGCTTTTTTGCAGCGCACACAAAAGTGCCTATTGTTTGCCGTGGCAGAAAATACATAAATGTGTCGATCAGCAACTGGTGTTTACAAGCATGTGCATTTGGCTCTCACAAATCTGACAATGACATTGACGCGGCCATTCTTAGACTGTGGCATGCCTCCATCATCTTTTGATGTACGTCATTTTCAGTTGACGAAGCAACTCCTTTAATAGGGGGCTTTTCAGATTCCGCAAACAGTGGAACCAGTTTTGTTGACACCATCAATGCGATTGAGATAGCTGTGCCACAGCATGGGTCTGATGAAATCGTAACACCACTGGATTGGGGCTTGACTTGTACTTCTCCATTCATTTGTTGTAGCTTAAAGCACTTTCTGGCTGCGCCGAAACATGATGCAGTTGGAAACTTAGTTCTTTCATACCCAAAATTATCCCCACAATGCACATAGTATAGGTTGATAATGTGCTTTATGTAGATGTCACCAATCCTTGGAAAGACTGTCACACAATGTGTCCAGTGTCCTCTGTCCACCCTCAGACGTGTGACAGGTCATGCTGACAGCTAACTGAAAGTGTTGATGAAATACAGTTTTGGGTGGCTTCTATCTGCGACTCAAATATTTGGTCTAATTTTGCGATATTCTTGGCAGCAGGGTTTGCATGCTTTTGCCACAAAAAAGTAATGTAAAATTAACACTATTTTCTTCTCACAAAATTAATCATCTATCCTACCATGCTGCAAATGCAGGATTTTGCCCCTGGCCAGCTCCACCATTATTTCAGTGACTCTGAGCCTACTTTGCCAGCTACGTTTGTTCTCGTCAACCGGAGTGAACAGACTTGCTGAAAAAACAAACAAATAGAAATTAATATTCCTCTCAGAGTGGCTGCCACCGAGCATTCATGTCAAGATGAAATGTCCTGGATTCCTCCCTATGATTTTCCATCTCTAAGCTGCATTAATCCGCGGGCGAGCGGCCACTGGGGAAGCCGTCACAAAGAATATGGCATGAAGGAGCGTCTCGTGCATTATTAAGGGTCGTGCATTAGGTTCCAGTCCCTGGGATGATTGCGCGGCATTCTTGAATGCTCATCTCGACCGGAGTGTGCCGTTCAGAAGAAAATAATGCATGGATTGTCAAGAATCATTTAATCATTGCCTGTGCCACAGAAGAATGGATTTTTGAGATGTGCTGGTGAAATTGGAAAAATTGATTTGGCTGCACTCCGTCTTGCGGATGAGACACGTCTGTGTCCCAGCCAGATAAGTCTGTGATAGAGATATGTAGGGTCTGTTTGGTTGCTAGACAGCTATATATGTAGTATTTCTTCTTGTTAATAATAATAATATCACATTTATTAAGTGCAGCGTGGATCTATGCAGCGTGTGTCAGGTGAAATGATCATAAAATGATCATGTGTCAGGTGAAATGATCATAAAATATATGTGTATAGAAATACATTTTGGTACAAATAATCAGTTTAAGTTATTAATATTTATGGCTGTGTACCAATTAATTGCTTTAAGAGGTGATAAGACGTAGCAGTTGAGTAATGTCCATTTGTTGCAAAGAATGTGCATTTTGTTGCAAATATTATGCATATTGTATGTAATGATTAAATGGGACTATATGGCACATTTTGTTTCTAGACATTATAAATAGATAGATTATAATAGACTGACATCTGTATGATTTGTTGACAATACTTAACATGTATAGTATAGGCTTTTCTTCCAATTCACTGCATGTCTTGTCATATTTGTCTTAGAAAGTGCCCTTGAATAGTGAAAGTGTTATTTTATGCAGTGTCCATTGTCAGTGAGAGGGCAAATTACAATGTCAATGAAATTATGTTTTATTATTTTTTATCTATATGATTCCAGTCACTCCAATATTATTCACATGTAAAGTCGGATTATTTGTGCTGCATCATTATTTGATACAGTTTATTACTTTAATCTCTTCAATTTACATATCCTATACAATTGCCATTGTGAATACATCAGTGAAGTTCTTGTTCTTTGTCTTGGCATGCCTCTGCTTCTTTTCCCTGCCAATGTTCTATCTAGTACTGTCATCCAATATGCTTCTTAATTTGGCCATAATATTGTAGTTTTGGGCAAAATACACAACCCATTTTGGCCAAAATATACAACCAGTTTTGGGCAAAATACACAACCCATTTTGATCAAAATACACAACTAGTTTTGGGCAAAATACACAATCTGTTTTGCAGTACATGTATTTTGCTCAATGCTGAAAAGTTGGAGCAGAGCCATATCCAAGATATCCATCTTGTGGTAGCATTTCATCTCAAAGTACTCGTAAAATGTTTTGCGTGTCTCAGCATGTTACGAAATGGAATGGGTGCTCTCGTATTTTAGCACAAGGCATTTGTTGTATAAATTACGGTAAATGAAATCGCTTGTTTGAATGGAGTTGGTTTAGCGAAAGCAGCAATGGAAGGATATGCTTCACTGGTTTCTTGCTATTCCATCTTTGACACAAATACCTGAAGCTGACCTTTGTTGTCACAAAAGGCATTTTAGTGTTTTCTAGTTTAGTCACATTTTGTCAGAACAGAAACACTCGCTGCGGTTTCTGTTTGCCCTTTGACACACTGGGGTCATACTCTAACCGGTATTTACCCTAAATCCAGCCAACATTTCTGATATAACAATAACAAATGTTTTGATAAGAAGCTGTTGTTGTGCTGTTTACCTTGTATGACGGGGGTGGGGGCAGAAAGAGAGATAGAGAGAAGGAAGGAAACAGAAGGAGATGGAGATTGACTTTGAACTCAGACATGTAACACTGTAACAGTGTAAGGACTCAGGACTGTCACAAAATTCTGAATTCTAAAGACAGTAACATGAGTAATAGGCGTAGAATTTTGTCGTGGATGTGTTTGTAGTACTGGATCTATACAAAGTCCATTCACATAGCTGGTCAGTGCAGTCACTATCACACAGACGTGGCAGACAATGCATTGGCATGACGTATTGTCCATGCCCGTCACTTGCCGAATATGTGACAGCGAAAATCGAAATCCTAAGCATTTTGACGACACGAGCGCTAATGCGAGGGTGATCACGCTCATTGTCCTCGAGTGGCAGCCAATCAATTGTGACACAGAATTCGTCAACAATGCGAGAAGTCAACTCGCTAATTCCGCACACGACTTGAGCGGGAAAATCAATATATATTTATCCAGCGTTGGCATGTCATTGTACTCGGTTGACAATGCCTGCGACCATGACAGATATGTGTGTGATCAAACTGGAATTTTGTGTAATGCAGGAGCCCCGCATGTGAGGCATTAACAAGCCTTCACTAAGCCAGGACAGGTTTTAATTAACTGGGCAGGGTGCATAATTGACATGATCACAGTGGACGTGAGAAATTAAAGTTAGTGCTTTCACAATGGCTGTATGCTAAGTAGTATTGCACTTTGCCATGACAACATTGTTTATGTGTTTGTCAATGCTCTTCCCGCTGTTGTCATCCTGGTCATTCTCTGAATTATCACAATGCTCGAGAAATCGACGCCGTTCAGCTGATTATCTATTGTTTGGATTTTGGCGGGTTCCGTCTGCGTCGAGCGTGCGCACAGATGCGGCGACCTTGCGTGCAGTAATTACATTTGCACACCCAACTGTGTGATGTGATATATTCTCGGATTTTCTTCTATTGTTGCCATCTCGTTGCAGGCTTAATATTGGACAACGGCACTTCAGTATCGCTGGCGCTGGCTTTGCAGGCAACTCGACGAGAGACGATTGAGACAGGACACAGAGTCTCAGTCTGCTGACAAGTCTCGACGCTTGTCTACAGGCAGAAGGGAATCTTGCCCAAGTAAGTGTCTTGTCTTCACTTAGATTAGGTGATATTGTAGTGTAGTTTTTCATACAGCATCGCTGATGATGGTGCAGTGGCCGCATGTCCTTAGGGAGTTGATTCTGTTGGTGACAATTGTGTGTCAGCACCGTCAGCTAGTGTCGACACATGTGACAGTAAAAGCCTGATACATGGGATACTGTGTTCCGTGTGTGGTTCTTTCTTGGGATGCACATGAGTAAGTTCACCCTCTGTGATTGCTTTGGGGGTGCCTTCTGTGTTTGGCTGTTGCCCCACGGGGTAGTCAAAAAACTTTGAGAGAATCAATGCATTAGTACAAATGGACCTGCTCTCTCGGTCCTGCCAAAGGATCCTACTTCAACACTCATGGTCTTGTTGGAGAGTTTATATGTGATCATCCTTGTATGATTACTCATGGTTCTACTGGAGAATACTTGTATGATTAGTCGTGGTTCTACTTGAGGATCCTTGTATGATTACTCATGGTTCTACTGGAGGATCCTTGTATGATTAGTCGTGGTTCTGCTTGAGGATCCTTGTATGATTACTTGTGGTTCTACTGGAGGATCCTTGTATGATTACTCATGGTTCTACTGGAGAATCCTTGTATGATTATTCATGGTTCTACTGGAGGATCCTTGTATGATTACTCATGGTTCTATTGGAGGATCCTTGTATGATTACTTGTGGTTCTACTGAAGATTTTTGTATGATTAACTGTGGTTCTACTGAAGATCCTTGTATGATTACTCGTGGTTCTACTGGAGGATCCTTTTATGATTACTCATGGTTCTACTGGAGGATCCTTGTATGATTACTCATGGTTCTACTAGAGAATCCTTGTATGATTACTTGTGGTTCTACTGGAGGACCCTTGTATGATTACTCATGGTTCTACTGGAGGATCCTTGTATGATTACTTGTGGTTCTACTGAAAATTCTTGTATGATTACTTGTGGTTCCACTGGAGGATCCTTTTATGATTACTCATGGTTCTGCTGGACGATCCTTATATGATTACTAATGGTCCTACTAGAGGATCCTTGTATGATTATTCATGGTTCTACCTGTATGATTTCTTATGGTTATACTGGAGGATCATTGTATTAATTATCATGGTTCTGCTGGAAGATCCTTGTATGATAATTCTTGGTTCTACTTGTATTATTTCTCATGGTTCTACTGGAAGATCCATGCACAATAACATATAATCCTCCATATCATCCATTATTATCATCCATTATTTCATATCTTCACTAATATTTTCCTAGAAACCTGTGTATGTCTGTTAATTCATCTTGAGCTAGCTTTCGTTTCCGCTAACCTAGAGCATTGTCCAATTTCCATTCAGTGAGAACAATGTTTGGGAATGAATCAGTCCCCTCAAGAACATACATTGGCCTAACAGCAATATTTAATGTTTAAATAACAGTTTCTTGTACACATTTGCTATATTCTCATAACTGATGTAGCAGTAAGATCTCAGGAACCTGCTACATTGAATTTATGTTACAGTGTTGATTTATCAGAGGCGACAGAATATCCATTCTTCCGCACAGTCGGCATGACAAAAGGCTGGCCATAATTAGCAGACAATTCCAGTTGATGTAGCATGTTCCAACGAAGCTGTCACATTCTCCTCTGATGCAAATGTCGATAATGGTCATGCACAATGTGTCCACGTGGCTTCGAGTCGGGCAAATTGTATTTCTTGGATGGATTATACACGTTTATTTCATGAAACGTGACGGCCAGTCCATAGAAATTTATGTCAGCCATAGTAGATATCGAACCGGTTGTACAAAGTTTTCACTTATTTTCACTTAACACGGCTTTTCAAAGAAGTATGTCTTCACTTGTTTTGGCTATTTTGCTTGCTTCTGTTTGTGTGGTAGGTTTAACGTCATGCTCCGTGGCAGAAGGGTGGTTTTTTAAATTGTGGTTTATCAATACAGTTTATTAAGTCAGTTTTTCTCACAGCATGCTTAAACTTATCTGTCCATAAAACATTGATTTTGTTCTTTGTATCATGTAATACTAATTACACAGATACAGCCCTTTGGCATTAACACTTTTTCATGCTTATAATAATATAATTTTTTAATGCGTAAAAAATCTTTTTGAAAAGAATTCTAATTAAGACATGATCACATGACAAATCACATGACAAATCGTGACAAATAACATTACAAATAATTTTTCTCCTCGTAATTTGTTCAGTGTTGGGAGCTGAAATCCTCGTATACCACATTCCTTCAGCAACTTCACTTAAACACACACTTGCACACACACACTTGCACACATGCATGCGCACACACACATGCACACACAGTTTCCTTATAAATCTTTTCATAAATATCGTATTTTCTGGCTGTGGCCATGTTGAAATGAGGCGTTCCCATGATCATAAGTTGGAAGGTTATTGCCTTTATCACTGTAGTTGTCCTCTTGAATTTGAAGAGATAGTAGAATTTGAAAATACCCAGGCATAGAGTAAACTGGTGAGTAGCTCTGAGCTGTTCAGTAACTGCTTAATTTAACAAGATTTAACAAGATTGCCATCTAAGGCAAAGGCCCAGATGGTAAGTGGACAAGGAAGCCATTGGCTTATCGGCAGTCCAACAATTATTCATTTATGTGTAACCCGCCTTTCAGAGATATTTGTCAGTTTTTTTTTAATTCGTGCTGCTAGCATTTACACAGTTATGTAGATAATTTGTTGTCCTCTGTGAGAATGAGTTCTTTGTGACATCCAACGTACACTGATCCTTCACAAATGTTACTTTATGTCCTCTACTTCTACTGTCTTTTGTAAGTGAGATAAAAATATTTCTTTCAATATTTTCATACCCATTCAATACCATTCAATTAAATTTGATCTCCTCTGAACCCCCTTGTCTGTAGGATTGTTAAACTACATTTTTAAGCATTTTTCATAACTAAGAACTCTCAGTTCTGGAATCAGTTTAGTTGCATTGCCCTGAAAGATCACACCCAGGTGCACTTGTTAGACTGTTAGTGCAGTTGTAAGGACCAACAAACTCCCTACTCAGAAATGGCCCATTCACCCACCCCAGTGCTGTAGGGGTACAGACATAAATTATTTACGATTACACACAGTGCAGGCTCTGTTGGTGGCGTCAATCTGTTGGCTGTCACCGCTCTGATAACGGGCATTATATGAATCGAGAGTCAGAAAAACACAACAAAGCTGGCATTATATATCGCGCATGAGTCTGCATCAATATTTGGGTGAGGGGGCTGGCTTTGCGACCGGCTAAGGCATGTAGACTCCTCGAGACGCATTCATTTGTATGAGATACAGCATTAGCATTGGATGTGTTTATGCGCCATATGTCAATGTTTACCATGGACATTTTGTTACTATGAATGGGTGGGAGGGTTGCTTGTGAATTCATGACTATCTAATCGCTAAGACAGGGTGCTGTTTTCAAGTGGTGATACATTCAATGTATGCAATCTTCAGTTCCACAGGTCTTCTTTTCATGTTGGATTATGTATATATATATATATATATATATATGTATATGTATATTGATTTATTAATGAACTAACAATTTTCATATTAGCAATCCCTTGTTGTAATTGGTTCATGCAAAGCTTATGTTTTGGGGCATTTTTTCTCCTTGTGTCCCCTACATCTGCTCAACAATAATTAGACATATATTATTAAATCTAAATTTTTAAACTTTATTTTATTACAGTCGTAATCAAGCTCAACACTGATCAAGGCAAACAAAATAATTACTGATGTTTTTTATAGGAATAATTTTTTTTAAAGTCTCATTTTACACAGTTATTTTACACTGTTATTTTCTTTTTTTACATTATTATCTTCTTCCTGTTCCGGAAGTCTGGAAACAAGAACTGCTTATGTTTGTCTGTTGTGCCGAACATTGAAACAATCACTGCATCTGTTCAGCCAAGCAGCATTGTTAATGAGAAATGCCACCACACGATGTCTTCATAGAAAAACTGCGCGCTGAACATTCCCTGATTAATTAGCAGCCTACGTGATTAACCTGCAACAATTTGGAATACCTGTAGAAGCCGGCATCATGCTAATCTGTCGCTTGCATGCTGTCTGCGATGCAGGCCACAGTGAGTGCACTGTGTTGACAGATATACATTCTACTGGGTTGTCATATCTCATCCACAAGACTTCTCAGGGTGTACCCTCAAAACATACTGGGTTGTACACACAAAACATACTGGTTTATACCCACAACACAGGTTGATGTGGGTGTCAAACTGCAAGTGAAAGAAACCTTTGAATGAAACCACACAAACAAACAAATACCCACATGACAAACCCCAAAGGGTTTATTGTTGTTCAATCAGTGCACAATATGGAACACTTCAGTTTTATAAAACACATAACATATAAATTTTATAAATTTCTATATGAAAGCAGATAAGTTTGCTCTATGACTAACTACTATGACTAACTACTAAACTTCTTTGATACTAACCATGGTCGTTTATATAAACCTCAAATAACCCCATGTCTCTGACAAATATGTGCATCAATACCTATTAAGCAAATATTTATTTTGAACACTGAAAATAAAAAAGTTTAGGGTGTGACTAATACAGTCATAGGGAACTTTAAACCTTGCTTTTCTACACCCTTTTGTCTTCCGGGGGGGGTTAGTCATGTGGTTAGTTATGCCGGTATCTTACCTCGCTGACCCTCGAAAGTGCCTGTGTTAGTGAACTTAACAGCATGTTCCTATAGAGATCTAGTTGAGGAGATAACCCCAAATACCCTGTCATTAGCAGACAGTAGAGATCTGGTTAGATTATCACTGGATCTCTCATGCTATTGTCAACTGATTTAGAAACATTTTGTAGGCCTGAATGTTTGGACTAGACATTAAGTATCAAGGGAGGAATGCGCATGTTTATATTGTCCTCAAGCGTGTTATCTTTATCATGTACGTCAGTGTAACATTAAAACTAGAATGTTTCTGCCAAGCCGATGCAATCATGTTGTCGGATAGGCAGTGCATTGTAGACACATGTAGCGATTCTTTCACTGTTTCATTCAGTGTTTTCAATGGACCAGATGACAAGGTCTGTATACAGGGCCTTGAAAGCCTTGAAAGCCTTGAAAAGCCCTGAATTTCATCTGCCCTAATTAAAGGCCTTGAAATCCCCCAATTTTGCCAGGTAGTTTTGAAAAGACTTGAATTTTATTTTTATCAATTTAATTATTATTACTGAGTAGCCTAGTCTGCGCACCTGCATCATGATTGGCAGAATAACAATATCTTTTGTGCTCATGGGAAAACACTTCAATAACATAAAATGACAAAATGGCGACTCCAGTACCATCATTCTTTGTGAATTCTTTAATTTTTCTGCCAATATCAGAAATCAGTTGTTTTGTGCGATTGCATACCATAATAAACTATAAAATGGAGCATTGATTTTTCATCTTAGTTGCCTTAAACTGTTGTAAAATAGCGTAGCATTTTGATATCTCCCTTAGTGCATTCATACTGAGGTGACAACATCAGAGTGTGTATGCTTTCTGGTTGTATCCATTGTAATTCAAATGAACATCATTAGGAGTACTTCTGTTCCGTGACTGACTGGCATCTGGCTCGAAGGCAAACAGGAACACGTGCTGGATATAGGCAACAATTGCTTGGCATCTGCCCTGGAGGTCATTGTCCAAGATTTCACCACTGCCGCCCTCCTTATTCACTGTCAGATTGTAGCGGTTTCTCCAGGAACAATGCGTGCGGCACGTGGACGTGGACGTGCGACTGGTCTAAACAGCATGAGTTAACAGGCATGACCAAAGGCATATTTCCACTGCAGAAACACAGGCCCAATGTCTGGCTGAATGGGTTACACATGGTTTCAACTGGTTTACAATATATTCCGGCTGCAATCAGAATCGCCTAGGGTAGGAAGGAGACAGTGCACTTACATAAGTGCAACAAGACACAGAAGTCATTTATTGGTGTATATCAATATGCTTACAGTACTGATGTCATCATTTAGGTGGCTGCTGTCATGCGAACCACCACATAATTCGACAGTGCTATAGACTCCAGTGGTCACATTTTCGTAGGTGTCTTCGAGGTCATCTGTTTATCAGTGGACAGGCCTCTGCTGCTGGTAGCTATGCTGAATAACACCTGATAGAGATTTATATTGTGCTGCTTGTTATGGTAGGATACACTGACCCCACTAGTCCACTAGGGGCAGTACATGTTATCTGGGTCACTGTCACCATTTCCCAACTAGCTGCTGGTCAAGGGGACGCTCTTCACAGAGTTAGATAGGCACCTCAGATAATATAACAGTTGTATTCGTTGTATCAACCGTGTTCCTGGTTCAGAACTACACGGTCTGATAAGTTTTCGTAAAATCAAGTTTTATATATATATATACCATGGTATATATATATATATATATATATATACCAGGGTATATATGTTATAGTTCTATTGCACTAAAATCCTTGGGAGACCCAAGCTCGGCAACACACCAAAACAAAAGGGCTTAAGCAGTTCATAATCAATAAGCAGTTCCAGTTGTAAACAGTTGGGTTGGCACGCGGGAGACCTATGGAGGATAAGCAAGGTTTTTGGTTTACGACAAAATGTTGTTATATTTCCTACAGACTTAACACTAACAGGGAGTAAGTTCCACAGAGTCGGTGCAGCAACTAAAAAAGCTCTAGTTCCGACATTTGTCTTAACACTGGGAACAAAAAGTAGAATATCTGTTTAATTTGAAATTTTTTATTTAAATGTTTTGTTTACATTGCATGCAGAATAGAATGGTCGATTCTCATAAACAGATAACGGTCGAATATTTAAAAATTGTGGTTCATTAAATCGCATTTGGATGGGTAGGATGTTAGATATAGTTTATACCATATTTGTTCTAAGAGAATGACCATGATTTTGTTATCATAAAATCATATTATATAATATATAACTTGATTTAACTGTAAAACAATCAGACTTTGTACTTTTAGGAAATCACTTAATAAAGGCAAATATCTCCTAAAAATGTGAGATTTTACGAGTATGTTAGTTACTATCATGATAGATTGTAGAGTAAGCCATCTCCTGAGAAATCTGAGAAATTTTTTTTTATATAATTTGACTGATATCTGTTTAATTTGAAATTTTTTATTTAAATGTTTTGTTTACATTGCATGCAGAATAGAATGGTCGATTCTCATAAACAGATAACGGTCGAATATTTAAAAATTGTGGTTCATTAAATCGCATTTGGATGGGTAGGATGTTAGATATAGTTTATACCATATTTGTTCTAAGAGAATGACCATGATTTTGTTATCATAAAATCATATTATATAATATATAACTTGATTTTACTGTAAAACAATCAGACTTTGTACTTTTAGGAAATCACTTAATAAAGGCAAATATCTCCTAAAAATGTGAGATTTTACGAGTATGTTAGTTACTATCATGATAGATTGTAGAGTAAGCCATCTCCTGAGAAATCTGCTATTTTACAGCTTTTTGAAATGTTTCTTAATATAACAACTATTATGAAGTTTCTCATCAGACTGATGGTTTCAATATATTAATCTTTTTCTTTCTTTCTTTTCACAGTCAATTTGACCTTTTTTCTTTGTTAGGTAAAATCGACTGTGAAATACGGCAAAAAATATTAATATATGACTGCAAGTACTGCAAGTCTGAAGATGTTTACAAGATAAAATCTATGCAGTGGATCCCCGTTACAAACCCTAGTATGATGGTCGTCTTATGTGATCCACCCTGAGAAGGGGGCTTGTGGACCCCCCATGTAACCACCAGCCTTCCAGACAATAGCTATGTGGTGATACCAGCATATGACGCAGCTGGAATATGAAGACTTATTGAAATCTACTTCTGTGGTTATTAGTCTGGCAATATGATGGATGGCTTTCAGAGCACAGCAAGAAATTGTGCTGTTTAAATGAACAATACTGAACAGCTGCTGGAATCACAAGGTAGGGTGGGGTGATCTGTCACATGGAGAAAGCATAACTGTACATTGTACCACCTTCAAGGGGTTAGGTAACAATTCCCTTTGAATGATAGTACAAAAAACTAAACCATCTAAAATTCTTTAACTTCTTTACATCTCCTCCAACTGTCTTGCCAACATTCCGAACAGGTTCAGTCAAAATCATCAACTTCTTGCTCAAATTCATATCTTCTTGCAAACAAGCTTACTGTAAAAAAATATCAGTGTGCCTACATGTTTTGGGGATATATTAATTGTTAAATCTACTTCATAATATATCATATCCATACCAGGGGAAAATCAAACGGGCCAACTAATGGTGTCTCACTACGATTATTTCCGGTCAAATAAAATTATCGAGAAATCAAATAAATAGTGAATTCGGGGGCAGTACATTCGTCTGAGATGCATCAGGCAGTGTAATTGTTCCGCAGGCAGTCGGCTTGTGTCTAGGTAACTTAGTTAGCTGCCATTTTGTCACGTTCTTGTCTTCTTGAATTATTTGCTTCAGTGCCTGTCAGTAAGGTCACTCTGACGTTGGTGACGAACCGTGTGTTTAATGAAGCGTGTCACCAGAGAATGACCTGACAGTGTGTCTGGTCTGTGATAACTACTCCCTCGAAAAACTGGGATTCTTTTTTCTTCAATTTTTTTTTGTTTTTAAGGGCACAAACATGACTTACTGTTGTTTAGATCAGTTAAATATGATGTGTATTTGAAAACAAACTTAACTCAAACTTCAAAGGTATCAGTACATCATACTGATTATAATGTTGTAATTATAGTCTGAGACAGGCAGACAAAATCAGTGTTATGAGTCACTGCTGCCAAGAACTGGTGTCTGAACTTTTGGTCACATGATATTTACAAGTGCAACTTTTTAGATAAAATGAATTAAATAAATTTGGTGACAAGTTAAATTTATAATTGTATTGATCTCCTTAAAGGAAATGTTCAGCAGCACAGCTAGTTGTTGATAGTGTTTGATTATAATGCCTCAATTCTCTTAATAACTTTTCAATCTCAAAAGTACATCTAAATTAAAGTGTTGTACTTCATCTTTTTAATCATTATTGCTGTGGTATATTTATCATCTGAAATACTGGAAATTAAAAGTGCGACTAAAAATTGTCATTGGGTACATTTTGGGGGGCTCTAAGCAGAGAAGTTAGGGAACCCCTGTTCTTAGGGGTTCTGTCAGTTTGTTGTTAATAATTGATAGTAATAATAAAAATAATGATGACATCAATAATAATGCCACCTACACACATAGACAAGCTGCTCGTGGCCTACGCACAGTAGGTGCAGTGCATGTGAGACGGACCAGCAGCTTTAGTGTGTCATCTAAAAGACACGGGTAAAGTAGAAGAGACGTGTGAGTTACATTTCCGTTTCTGAGATGGCCCCTTCTAACTTGGAGAAACTATACCTGGAGAAGCAGCGATGGCATTTATGATGACAGACCTTCTATTCCTGCGTGACCAACCTGTCCGGTGACATTAGTCATAGTTGCTTTAACGTCACCGACACTGTCACCATAGATGTCACTTCTGATGTGTCCACAACCATGCACTAATGAGAGAGACAGTGCCTTGTCAAAAAATCTCCTCTGTCTATGATGGGTGAGATGAAGTATGGTGGGACGTGTTCATAATCATAATAATAGGAAGCTGCTTCATTCTAGGCTGTATGTCATCGATCATCCAGCAAGAATAAGGCGCAATCATCCTTGTGCATTGACATCACGTTTGACCTGTTTCGACAATAGCTGCCCTCAGGTAATCAGGCTACATAGCAGAAATATGTGACAAGAACTGAAACATTTTGGCCACAGTAAGAGGCACAGTGGATTGGAAAAGACAATACTGGAAGAACAGTGACAGGGAAAGAAGCAGAGCCAGAGGCAAACCACAACAAAGATGGGAGAAGGACATAACATATGTCCTCGGAACGGTGACAGCGGCTGGTAGAATAGCTGGAGAAAGACCAATCAATCAGTCAACCAATCGTCAAATTTATAAAGCACCACTCCAACAGTCTTTGCTCATGTTTTGCAAAGAGATTTGAGCAATGACTTCCTGAACAGGATATGCAAATTGAAGAGCAGGAATTTTAGATTGCTGGGGTATTTAGTAGGTGGCTTGGTAGTCCCAGCTGTCAGTAATCATCGGATGGCAATAGTTGCTGTGTAGAAACAAAGGACACTATTACTGCCAACTGGACTAATGAAGGACACATTGCTGTGATCCTTTGAGCAATGCAAGTGTTCCTGTGTTATGGTCAGTTGGGAATGCACAGGATATTAGTAATGAGAACAAGATGTTGCCTATATTTGTGTTTGTATTATGTCCTTTGGTGCCTGTAAAACACAAATGAGCAACTCACGTAACCATTCTGAAATATTCACCAAATATGTCCTAGGTAACATAATTAATGAATTAGTTCCAGCTACAGGCACTTGTCTTCTGATGAAAAACTCTTGTGTGACCAACGACATATGCTGCTCTGTAATATTCCTCATTTCGCAGATTATTTTATCCTGATACGACATGGGTGGTATGCTGAACTATTCTGAGAAATCGCCTTTCATGTAAGCAGCTGCCTGCACTGGTCTGTTGGGAAGATCAGTGTTCGGAGGCATCAGCCTCTTTGTAGATCCTTCAAGAATGTCAACTTTGCCTACAATTGCACTTCTATCAGTCTGATATTGTAAAATGCTTTGGCTTTTGTCCTGGGTCTCACGGCTGGGAAATTGGCAGGGTAGTGCTGCAAAGGTACCAGGTCTGATCCCCCAGTAATAAATAGAACCAGTGGAACAAAAAAAATAGGCAATTAAGGGATCGTAGCTTACAAGTTGGTCGCTTTGTGTGGCGAGCATTCCATGGAGCAAATTTACACTTTATCATGAATGAATGTTGAGATTTCTAGCTGTAGCAGTACCAATGATTTCCTCGTAATTCCTTGTTTAAGTTCAGAAAAAGTGGGAACCGTAATCAAACTGGTAGTAGTATTAATGAGAGAGCAGTTTATTAATAGTCTAAAAATATTACAATAATGGCCAATTTTAAATGATGCGAGTGAGAAAGTTTAGAAAAGAAACCAAATAGAAGACAATAATTTTAAATTGATTTACTTAGGGTACTCCTGGATATGTAGCGCTTTTCTAATTAGATTAAATAATACAGTCAATTCATAGGTTGAATAATTGACTTTTTGTTTAGTGCATTGGCAGTGTGTGTGTACAGTGCCTCAATTGTTATTGTTTTTTGGTTATCACAATCCTATCCATTTTTTTTACATAGCACCTTCACCACACTGTGTGAGCCAGAAATTTAATAATTACCACATCATTAACCATCACCCTTAGATTTTACAGTTCCAATTTTTTTTTATTTTTAATATGCTGTTCATTCATGCCGTTTTTGTGGTTACACAAACCATGTCCTATGGCTGTGATGTTGACTATAATCAAGTCAATATTGTCCCCGCCATGACATTTGTATTTCAATTATAGACAATCCCACTGTGTCAATGTGAGCGGTGTTCATTTTGCGTGACACCAGATTTTAATCAAATGAAATAATCAGTTGATTTGCCCACAAAAAGCTTCTCTTGTGGTAATCATTATGATGTTACACGGCTGAAAGTCGTCAGAGAGGCTGTTGTTATGCCATGAAAGTAAGGTGTGCATGCATGCGTGCGCGCAGACAGGCATGCACAGACATGCGGTTCAGCCAGTTCACCAATGTCTCCAAACACAGACGCACACCAGTGGTGCGTCATTTCATTGTTAATGCACATGTTTACTTCTGGCCATCACGACGGATGTAGTTCCGGTAACAGTTGTGCTGTGGTTGTGATGTCACTGGATTATATTTTGAAGTGCCAGGTTGCAGAAAAAGACATAAAAATGCTTCTTATTTCCCTGGACCCCTTGGTCACTGGCCAGTGGTCAATGCCCCTAGGCCACAGCATAGAGGTTATCCTCCACAGGCTCTCACAGGAAAACTCCTTTGGAACTGGCATTACCCTGGGATACTGGCATCACCCTGTGGTACTGAAATCACCCTGTGATACCGAAATCACCCTGTGATACCGAAATCACCATATGATACTGATATCACCCTGTGATACTGGAATCTACCTGTGGTACTGTAATCATATCCTGGTAATACAATTTCCTTGGTACTGGAATCACCATTTGGTTCTGGAATCACTCTGTGGTACTGGAATCATATGATAATGGAATCACCATGTGGTCCTGGAATCACCCTGTGGTACAGGAATCACAATGTGGTAATGTAATTACCCTGTGGTACTGGCATCACCCAGTGGTACTGGAATCGCCCTGTGGTACCGGAATCGCCCGGTGGTACTGGAATCGCCCGGTGGTACTGGCATTATGCCAGTGTGTGCAGCAGTGTGTGCAGCGGTGCATGCAGTGTGCAAGACAACAAGGACACTGTATTCATTGCAGTGTTACATTGATCTTTCTATGTAAAGAACCATTGAGCAGCCAAGTTTCAGCCTAGCTTGTACTCACAATGGTGTTTGGTGCGTTCACGTGGGCAGGGGGTCCATAAACTGCCTCCGCCAACAATACAACTTCAGTGCCTTCCGGTAGAAATCCATCCGTCTTGCGACACCGTTGAATGTGGTGCAGCATTCAACAGCATTGTGTCTTTTGAAAGTTGCATTAACAAAGATATTCACTTTGAGCAGCGGACGACACTGAATGGAGTGTTTGAAAAGTACTCCTTTAGAAACGCGCAGTGCACTCGTGACGGCTAATCATATTTGGCAGGAGCTTCCTGTAAAAAATTACATCGGACATTTTTTTTGTGAGCGGACGTTTGATGCGAGTCCAACTGCATTAACTGGACAGCTGTGATAGGTCATTATAAAGCTATCCATGAAAATCCGTTTCCATCAGGGAATATTTTAGTTTTCATTAATGACTTTGTTCTTGCGGAATAAGAGAATAACATGCATTTATATAACTCTCATTCTGGTTTGTGCTGTCAGTTGTTAGAAATTGTCTGTTTTGGCTGCGAATAAGTGAATAGACTTGACAAGTGTCGGTTGTAATCCTGATGTGCTGGCACATCACAGAAAGCTTCTATCACGTGGTCTTCTTCCATTGAAATTAGCAGATTATTCTATATCTTTGTAGATTAAAATCTCTCCTCAATTCATTTAGTACATCACGAATCAGGTTCGTCGATGTACATACAGATCTGTAGTGCATGAATTGTTTAAGTAATATGTGCAATTGGTTTAACAAAACAATACAAAGTTTTATTAAAATCTATTAATGAGTTTGCGATTACGTATCCATTTTTTTTAAATTATTTTAAAATGAGATGAGCAAAAGAATTGAATTGAGGAAGAACCTTTGATGGGTAAAGATAAATGAGACTAAATAGCAATGAAGAGAGGTAGATGGAGGATGTGAGTTGAAGAGAGGTAGATGGAGATAGACAGAGGACGTGAGTTGAAGATAGGTAGATGGAGGTAGATGGAGGATGTGAGTTGAAGAGAGGTAGATGGAGATAGACAGAGCACGTGAGTTGAAGAGAGGTAGATGGAGATAGACAGAGGACGTGAGTTGAAGAGAGGTAGATGGAGATAGACAGAGGACGTGAGTTGAAGAGAGGTAGATGGAGGACGTGAGTTGAAGAGAGGTAGATGGAGATAGACAGAGGACGTGAGTTGAAGATAGGTAGATGGAGATAGACGGAGGACGTGAGTTGAAGAGAGGTAGATGGAGATAGACAGAGTACGTGAGTTGAAGAGAGGTAGATGGAGGTACACAGAGAATGTGAGTTGAAGAGAGGTAGATGGAGATAGACAGAGTACGTGAGTTGAAGAGAGGTAGATGGAGATAGACAGAGTACGTGAGTTGAAGAGAGGTAGATGGAGATAGACGGAGGACGTGAGTTGAAGAGAGGTAGATGGAGATAGACAGAGTACGTGAGTTGAAGAGAGGTAGATGGAGATAGACGGAGGACGTGAGTTGAAGAGAGGTAGATGGAGATAGACAGAGGACGTGAGTTGAAGATAGGTAGATGGAGGTAGATGGAGGATGTGAGTTGGCTGAGGTAACTGAAGTCAGTGAGAAACAGCACAGAGGTAGAAATGTAACTAGACAGCACGGGATGAACGCCTTAGATATATTGAACGAATCTGGGCAGGGTGAAGTTATAGCAAATAATGGTAGGTTATTCCAAAGAATCAGGGTTTGATTAATGATTGATGAAAGACTAATATGTAACTGTTATGTTGTAAATAAAAATATTCATAAATGTCAATGACAGACACGAAGACGAAATGTTTCTGGTGCAATATTCTCAATGCTTTTTCAGATCCTTAAAAAAACTGGGTGTGCACTATAAGTTTCTCTTCCTGGTTGAGTACAAGTTTAAACACTTCTCATTTGAGATCTGGTATCAGTATATTGACAATGATTGACGTGACGCATCATGTTAGTAGTATGGGTCACAGGTAGAAAAATTATCACATAATAAAGGCACATCTTATCGGGTCACTGCTGCAAGAAGTTACATGAGGACGTTGTGAGTCAGGTGTATTGTGCTCCTTACCTGTTCTTTGGCGTACCTGTGACGATCATACCTGTGACAGCCATCCCAGGCCCGAGCCCAGGTGCGTCATTGTGCAGTCACAATACACTAAAGAATACCACAGTGGGCCATTGTAGCAGCAGACGCCTGACTTGCATTGGGTGTGTTATCACCACCCTTTATTGAGCACCCCTTTCAATGAATGTACCACATATGCACCGCTGCACACCTGTGCGGTATTGTGTCGGTCAGTCGGCCGGGTGGTGTCAGTCAGCATAAGTCTTCACAGTGTGGTGGTCGCTAGCACTTTCTCCGACCGAACATGGTGTCGCTGAAACGACAACGTTACAGGGATAGTAGCAAGTAAGTCCAGTCATGGGGATGCATTGGTAGGACTCGGGGGTTTGTTCTGGAGCTGACCATGGTTGAGAACTGTGGCAGATAGAGTTGTTGACGTGCTTGAGTGAGTTGTGCATAAGAAACAGGCCGGCCATGACAGTCCACGACTGTGTTGTGTCTGACAGTGTCGTGGAACCTTCTTTTCAGTGTTTCTTGCATTTGCAAATATTTAACTTATATAAAAGCATGTTAACCATATGACAGAATAATCAGATTGCTTGGTTATGTGGTTTTCTGCCTTCTCTTGATAGACAGGAATTTCTTTTAACTTTGACTGCAACTTTGAAACATTCAATTGCAGCAGTATTATCCCTGGCACAGTTGTAAAGAACAATTTGAACTGATAATTATTGGAAACGAAAAAAGGTACATTCTTATATAGCGCGGTATCCAGTCCTTGGGACTGTTCAAAGCACTTTACACTTCACCCCCCGGCAGACCTATTCATTCCAACACCATCTCAACTTCTCCGAGAAGCATTTAGCTGCAATTACTGCGCAAAGACTGTTCTTTCAGATATCCACCTCTGTCTGTAGCCAGGTACTCATTTATACAGCTGAGTGAACTGAGGCAATGTGGGATGAAAGAAACTGCCAAAGCTTCGAAATGGTAGCACGAGGATTAGAACCTGGGTTCTCTCGACTGAGAGCCTGATGTTCTAACCTCTACGCTACCGCGCCCTACTCCAAGCTATTTTATCCATCAGATTTTGTGGAACGCATCTCCAATCCATTCGTAGATAGTTTGTCTCAGACGAGTTGTCTGTCTTTTCACAGCCAAGTAAGTAACAGTGAATGAGTTATTCACAGTTATTTGGCTGCAATAAGTTTGGCTGTGGGAATTTAACTGTCAGTGATGAATTAGATGGCTATAGCAATGAATCAGGATTGGCAGGTGAATCTTCTGGTTCCTGTCAGCTGCCGTGTGCTACATTTTTTGGAGGATGGCACTTCCAAATGAAACCCATACAACTTTCAATCATTCTAGCACATGATATGACTTCCTGCAGAATTCACAGGAAACAAATAACTATTTTTTATGACCAAAACATCCACGAGTAATATGTCTTGGATTGTCGGGCGGTGCCTTGCCAGCACAGGCCTTCAAAAGTTCTAAATGTACACAATTGTTTTTCTCTCAAAGTCGGGTATAAATGTGACACCAGTTGTGCATGCTGTCTAAGAAAGAACACACAAAACTTCTCGTGCTGTGCCACACACTGTGTTGCGCTACACGATAACACTTGATGCCAGTCTCTGTGTAATCAACCACTGTCTCACCAGGTGGCATCACTGAACACTACCACTGCAGCAGCGAGAGTCTGTCAGTGCCAGTGGACAGTTACAATGAGTGTGGGTTGCACTGGTGACGCTAGAGGTGTCATTAGAGGAGGTCATAGATATGCAGGTTCACCTGACTCAGGTGATCCTGTTGTCCAGGTTTTGTTTAGCACAGAAACAGCTGAGTCATGCAACATACCCGTTGCATTGGAGGTTGTGGGTTATAATTTTGTACACCAGTAGACCCCCCACCCCCCCAGAAAAAATGTGTGGAGTCTCTTACCTAAGGGAAATAACAGAGATCCTTGATCTTTTCTCTATGTATGATAATGGGTGGAGACTGAGATTTCTTTGTATATTAATTCAGGGCAGAATGGAAGATTAGTCAAACTTAACTTCAACTTATGAAATTATAGATACATTATGTTTTAGCATTGTGTTTTTAGTATTAGTTTAGATCATTGTTAGATAATCAATGCCAAGAGAAGCTTCATATGTTTTAACCAGATGATGTTTTAACTTCTGTTTTCCCATTTTTTAGCATGTTCCAGGAACTAAACATGAACCAATATACAAAATTATATTACTGCTAGAAATATGTTTTATTATTATCACTTTAACTTGACAAGGCATTAAGGGGGTGATTATGTTTGGAGGGGTGCCAGCCACCACCCCTCTGTGACAGATGGTGGCAGGCTGTGTCCTCCCTCTTTGACTGTTGGGATTGTTTAATACCCCTCATCCCTGTCTGTACCACCCCACTGACCCAGCAGGCAGGGTATTGTGTTCTCTCCCCAACCCTATTCTTCCCTCTGCCCTCAGGGGGCCACATGTTCCCACTTGGGTGGAGGCATAATGGGTTATGTGACTCAGTCTAGAGCTGCTAAAATGGGTGTTATTTCCTTCTTTAATCCTGGATATAATCACACACGATTTAATCCCACACAGGGCATAATCCCACAGAAGAAAATCCCACAATGTGAACAGTGGACAAAATCCCACATTATTATATTTATTTGTTATATGCTTTATCTGTATTAACTAAAGCAATGTTATAAACTTTATTTGTTGTCATGGGATTTTGTCCAAGTTTCTATGGCTAATGAAACATAATTATCTCGTACAAATGGCTGGAAAACTAGAAAGTAGAAAGACATAAATTACCTCCAACAAGATAAGAAAAAGAAGCCATCATCTGCAACAGGACAAGTTTATGAAACATTACCTTGCAGATTTAAAATAAATATTTTCACATTGTGGGATTATGTCCTTCGCCTCTACCGTTTTCAGATATTCCACCCTACTAATTGCAGAATATTGGCAGAGCAGCAGCAACATTAGCTGCAGAAACTGCAGAAGTTCCACTCAGAACTGCAGTAGTGGTAAACTAGCTTGTTAGCTTTGCCTTCTGATGTGTAGGCTTTCCAGGAAGCCGACAAAGGAGGGAGGATACAGATTATCAGTTGATTGAACTATAGGTGCAGTTGTCAGGGCAGAAGTTGGGTATGGCTTTGATCACCATTCGGTGCCATGCATCACTGTGTTTCCCACACTGGAGCCAGTCTGCCGGGCGGTCTTTTTACGCTTCCATCAAAACAATGCCGTACGGAAGTAAATGAAGGAGAGAGAGAGGCGCTTCTAGTCAAAGGATTGATGCTGAACATAGCTGAGGTCTGCTTGCGTTGGTTGATGTTCGTTGAAAGCGATGTTTCTCGTTTGATTTATAATGTGCAACTGTGCAAACCCAAAGCGATCTCTGTCAGATGTGACTAAGAGCGTGTAATTTGTGTGTATATGTATGCACTATTTTCTTGTAGAAATATGCAGACGTGAATACATTATTCTGTGGATTATTTTTTAAGTAAAAAGTTATTGATGTGCTATAAATTTACAAAAAAAATCCAATGGAGGGAGAAATAGCAGCGTTAAGTACAGTGCTAAGTACAATTTATCATTACAAGGATTTCACTGTAACATTTATGAGATGTTTACCTAAAATCTTCAATCACCGAGCTCATATCTTCTTCTCTATTCTTCATCTTATTTCCTTTTTGCGATAATTTACTGTCACAGTGCATGAGCATAATTAAAGAGTAGAGTCCTCCCAATAACAACCCAGTGTAGCTGCGATTCCCACAGGAGCCGGATTGTGTCATTCCGTTGAGCCAGCGATTCATAATTGATGCATTGTTTGAACAAGATGCTATTTTGATCAAATTAGTCACGCGTATTTGCGCCATTTTGGCAGGATAATAACTTACAATAGTCAGCGCCGTCTGCAGATGCACTATCAGTAGAGAGAGGATTCTCAGATAAAGCCAAGATACATTTGATCGTGATTAAGTGATGAGATTGTTTAAAGGAAAGTTGGATTTATCGCTTATGCCAGACAGACAGTGCTGCTTAGTTCTGGCTTCAATGTGGTTTGGATCTGAAGTGAAATGGGGAATAACTACACAGGATAAGCCACTTATCTGTGGTGTTTGAAACAAAAGCTAGCATACAGTTACATTGCTGTTTTGAAGGAATTGATGATGTAAAACTGCAGGACTGTGGAACTGTAAAAACTACTACAACAGCAGCTAGATTGGAATTGCAGATATCAGACAATTTATATTTGGCTTACTATTTCTGTAATATTTTTGTTTCACTGTATCTTTTCCATATGTGTTTGAGCACCGATTAATTAAAAGTCAGTCATCTGTTTCAGCAAGTGAAAGGAAATGAGAGAAAGCAAATCAGAGATGTGATGGGTTAGCAGACAGACTTTCTCCGTCTCTCCTTCTTGTTGCTAGAGAAAACAGTTTCACTGTTTCCCCAGAAATATGTGCAATGCCCAGAGATCAGGATTGCATCTGTAGGCTTGAGATTGAAGGTGGAATGGAGACAACAAAAGCCTTATGAAAACAGAAGAGCTCTCAACACCTATGTGCATCTGGCTTGCAGGGAAACAGTTGGAATCTGATAGTGCAATGTTGATGGCATTTCTAGATTGATTGGCCTTATTAGCTGCAGAGTGATAGGGCAAGAATTCTGGGCTTATGACCAGGGAAGAGCAGAAGATGGACGCCTGCTGGGTACATCTTGGTAAACAAGAGTCCTCCCTTCCAGCAATTGCTACATCATAGAGTTTCTGAACAAACAGTGTCCGGTTTCTTTCACATATTGCCCACTCTTGTTGTATATTTCCAAGGATTGTTTTTCCACTTATGAAAATACCTGCTCAACTGCTCTCTGGATGTCTCGATTGGAACCGCCAATGCAAGGATTTGATCCATGAGGAATAAGTCTGCACATGCTAGACGGAATTTCGCAGGAGAATACAAGCTGGGGAAGTGGAGGAAAGTGGAAGGGGTGATGGGAGACATATCTCGGAAGTTAAAAGGGAAGGTGCTTAGCTCATGCGTAACACCAGCCTACCTATACAGCCTAGAGACCATGGCAATGACAGAAAAACAACAAAAGAAACTGCAAGTTTGCGAGAATATTGAAGAGTAAAAAGAATAGACAAGGGAAGAATGGAGGAGCTGAGGGAGGAAGTTGGTGTGGGAGTCTCACGAGGAAGCTGGTGAGGAGCTGGCTAAAGTGGGCTGGACATGTGGAAAGAATGGAAGAGGAACGGTTGATGAAGAGAGCGGATGTGCTTAGTTTAGAGTGGAGGGTAGAAGGAGAAGAGGAAGACCGAGACTGAGATGGGAGGACTGCATGAAGAGAGATTTGGCAGGAGTGGAGAATGAGAGCGAGGGATGCCGGATTGGAGACGGCTGGTAGAGACAGCAGTGAAACGGGATCAGTGATGAAAAAGAAGGGAAAATAAAAATCAACGACCGGTATCGTGCCAGCCTCACCCCGGACTGCAGGGATAAAGAGTAGAGTGTTATGTCATGTCTTTCTGATCTAATGCATTTTGTGTGTGATTGTGTGTTGAGATAGCCAAGCTTTTTGTTTGATCCACTTTATATTGCTACATAAACATGTTATCTCTTCATGTAATATTCAAGTACAATTGCTGTTATCATACGTAATTGTTATGCGGTCATACATTACTGTGCTAATCATTCTGCTACCATATGGTTTTTGGCATATCTCCTATACCAATCTAGAGCAAACTATGTAGCGTTATATTGAATTTATCTAATGAAAAGTTTTTCTGATAAATATTGCTGAAAATCCTGTTGATTTTGACGCAATAGAAGTTTTCATATTGTATATTGAATAGTTTAGTGTTTAATTTACTGAACATATTCGATCTGGGTAACGGCTTCTCTGTCTGAGACTGCATATTCTGTTTGCAGTCGGACTGTAGAAAGGAATTTTGTCCAGTGTGTATACATGGTACTAACATGGAGACAAAGTCTGTATCGTAAGGCTGTCGTTGCTAATTGCTTGTTTCAAATCATGGCAATATGGTACTGTGTCTGTGCCACTGGAGATCTCGAACAATTGGTCTCGTATTGCCTTCAACGAATGTGGGACATTTTGGTGACAGACAGATGACGAAGGACCTTTCAAAAATAATTTTTTCACTCGGTGTAAAATGAGCAGTTGTTTTGAAAGGGTTTTCATTTTAGCCATGGATACTGTGTGGTTTCAACTTTTGGTAGAGTGGAGAAGATGTTTGTTGACACGCTGACGAAGCTGTTGTGATCTCCAAAGTTATACAGACAGCATATATGACTTGGTGATGCCTTTGTAGTACTAGAAGATGCAAAAAAAATTGCACAAAAGAAAAGCAATTTTTTTATATAACCAAATATCCTCTGGCGAAAAACGTGTTACACTAAGTGAGATGTTCATGATGTGAATAAATACCCTGTTCAAAAGATAAGGCCAAAGCATATCCAGGTCATGCTGTTTATGTGGTCAGTGGGCTGGAATGTCCAGTGCCCTACCTGGACAGAGGGAGCAAGAATAGCAGTGGGCCTTCTGTCTGTTTCCCATTTGTTGTTATTCCCCAAACAAGCACTCTCTAATGGGCAGTGCCAGGACCAAGGCTCAGCTGCATCCAATCATGATTAGGTTATGGGCAAGGAAGGGAGACAGGCTCTGCAGGCATTATTCCCTCTTGATGAATAGTGGCTGTTCCCTTTCCCCTGACCTGCCTCCTTGTTTGTGGTCACCTTAATTATGGTCTGGGTGAGCAGAACAGGCTTTTTTCCCCACAAAAGTCAAACAAGCAGGAGATGTTATCAAGTACTGTTTGTTCTGGTGTGCACAGACCAGCTCAATTTACTGTGAAAACATCATTAGGAAAGTAGCAGAAACAATGCTAAAATTGTTGATTAATTTGTCCTAATGTTGATCCAAGTTGGTGATAGCAGACAGCACTAATA
This sequence comes from Lamellibrachia columna, assembly GCA_963662155.1. Classification (NCBI taxonomy): domain Eukaryota; kingdom Metazoa; phylum Annelida; class Polychaeta; order Sabellida; family Siboglinidae; genus Lamellibrachia; species Lamellibrachia columna. The sequence continues at coordinate 34,151,996 of OY759271.1, read as the reverse complement.
ATGCTAACTGGTATGCCTTTATGAAACAAAGGCATCATTAAAAGTGATTACTTGCATGTTAAACTGCAGCAGCATTAACCACAGAGCGATGCTGACAGAAAGATGTTGTCACATTATGGCATTGATGGTTTACATGTATGTAGTGGCCTGGTCTCATCGTTTTTGCAGTTCTTACATACATGTTCAAACTAACTAACAGGATGCATGGTGTTGATTATTTCATCTTGCAAAATTAGTAATACATGGAAACTCGGTGTGAAGTTGAATATTCAGTAATAAACCCGGAACAATGGTAAGTTTTATCATCTTTTCACTTCTAAACTCGCCTTACTTAAATAATGTACTACATTGGTTGCATAGTGCTTAGAACATAGTGCTTAGAGCATCAGAATCTCATTCGAGGAAACAGGGTTCGAATCCACTTGCTGCCCTTTCAAGGCTTGAGCAATTGTGTTTACTCCACTTTGCTTCAGTTCACTCAGCTGTACAAATGAGTACCTGGCTGTAGACAGTTCACTCAGCTGTACAAATGAGTACCTGGCTGTAGACAGTTCACTCAGCTGTACAAATGAGTACCTGGCTGTAGACAGTTCACTCAGCTGTACAAATGAGTACCTGGCTGTAGACAGTTCACTCAGCTGTACAAATGAGTACCTGGCTGTAGACAGTTCACTCAGCTGTACAAATGAGTACCTGGCTGTAGACAGTTCACTCAGCTGTACAAATGAGTACCTGGCTGTAGACAGTTTACTCAGCTGTACAAATGAGTACCTGGCTGTAGACAGTTCACTCAGCTGTACAAATGAGTACCTGGCTGTAGACAGTGGTGGATATGTGAATGAATAGTCTTCATGCAGTAATTGCAATGTTGCTGAATGCTTCCCAGAGAAGTTGAGTATTGGTGTTGGAATGAACAGGTCTGCCAGGGGGTGAATTAGAAAGCTCTCTCAACAGTCCTTATAGCTGGATACTGCTCAATATAACAATGCACCTTTACTCTTTTTACTATGCTAATTTTCTTGATAACACTGTAACCATAACGTCAGTTAGGCTTGTTACTGTATTTTTTCTAATTTGGTTATGAGACTTCAATTTCCCATTTTCCCATATTATTATGTTTAATTTATGTATCTATACATACATAATACATATAGAGATACGTAATAGATAATTATAGATTTCAATGAGTTATGGTCTTTATACAATATGAACAGAGAGTACATCAATGTTTCTCGAGAGATAAATAACATGTTTTTGTTGCGGTTGATTTTAAACATCACCTGACACGATATCTGCATAATATTTTGGTGGAGAAAGAGTGGTTTCATGTTGCACGTATTTGACTGCATCGAACAACTGTTGGTCTTTCTTGGTATCTGTCTGCTGCCCTGTGATGTTCCAGTCAACTTGCTGTAGTTAATGGTTGGCGCAGTCTCCTCATAACCCCACAGTCTTGTCACTACTTGGCAGCGATCCCCCTCAGGGGATTATCCTCATCTTGATTCTCCAGCATCTATACTAATTTCCTGGAAGAGATTCCTTTCAGTGGGATATTTTTTATGTCGGCTGTAATACGACCGGAAATGCTGCCTGTCAGTGTTTGAGACACACTCGGCAGTGGTGCGCTTTCACATGGTCATCAGATTGTTCATGTTTGTGACGACATCGTTGCTGGGTGTGGGACGTTTTTTTTTTAGTTAGTTCGCTACAATTCAGGCGTAGGGCAGTGTCGATATGCCGATCATATCTTTGGTTGCATCTAAGACTGTCATGAAGGGAAGTATTAATGTGGAGCTGTGTAATGGGATTATGTTTCCGTTTCCTGGAGTTGCTGGGCAGGGAGTCTGGTGTGGCATCCTCCACTGGTCATAACACAATGTGCACCTGGAGGGGGTGTTAAATTTATTCCAGGAATCGGGCTGTGGCACTGGCAGCTCCCACCCTCCGTCCCTCCCTCTACCGCCCTGCCCCCAGTTGCTATTTCCCTCATCCATCTTGTCTCTTTAATTAAAGTGTATTATCTCCCACTGCTTGTTTGTGGCTGCCTATCAGGCTGCACATCTCATCAGGGTAGGGTGTCTCTCTCTTGCTTGGCTGATGCTCCTTAATGGACTAGGATGGGGAAGTTTCCACCTTTATGTCCAATCACATTCCCTCTCTATCTACTCACTTCAGGTGTCCAGTGTCTTGGGCAGTCATGGCCCTCTGTATACATGCCTTTTCCTGGTAGTTCTAAATCACTGGTTGGGCTTCTGAGCCATTTGAATTATTTACCTCTGACTGTATGGGTTTAGATTTTTCATTCTACAATAATTTCTTTAATATGAATTGTTCTTATTATGATTATCCCCTTGTTATATATATCCTAGATATACTTATGTTTAAAGTGTATTGAATTATTTGCCTATCCCCAACTTTGAGGCATTAAATTTTTGAAAAAAATTCTTTTACAATGATTTCTTAAGTTTGACTATTATATCATAGATATAATCCTGCCATTTGTTTAAATATATTGAATTCTTTGCCGGCCTGTAATGTTGTCACCTTTGGTTTTTCCTTTTACAATGATTCCTTAAATTTGACTGTTTCCTTAAATTTGTTTTTAATAATTGACTTTCTGATCCAGCACTTTGTAGAATGCTTTCATTTGTAATTAGTCATGTCCATGAAATTTACTGTATTCTTGTCAGGTTCCCTGTTTTTAATGTTGCTAATCTCTCCTTTACCTGCCTAGTAATAGTCCACATTTCACTTCCATATAAATCTACCATCCATCAATCTCGTATACTGGTAATAAAAGTTACATTGGCCCTTATCAGCTAGTTATATTTCCATGATTTAACAATATTAGGAAACCAAAATAAATTGCATTGAATCAACAAAACAGCATTGTTTCCAAATAAACACATTGAATATAGTGTACAAAAACAATCATAAGGAAGACAAACCAATGATGAGCGTTGATGTATTAAAATGGAACTTTACTGAGCTCCGACAGAGATCTTACAGTTAGTTGATCTAGAAAGTTGTTGACCTGCTCATTCTGGAACACCACATGATCACAGAACTAGTTATCTGTTCACTAGAATGTAACATTTTATTGGCAATGGCCGGAGATAAACATATTATTTATTGGCAGACTCCCCCTGTGCGGTGCCTATTGCAGGGCCAGAAATGGCTGGATAAATCACACCATGCTGTTATGGATTTTGATAATGCCCCTGCAATTATTCTTGTTTTTCGCCCGTTGACGAGCTCATTACTTCTCACTGGTATTTATGCTGTATTCGTTTATGGGCACCAGACAGTGAACAGTCGTGTTCCTGCTCTGACAAGGGTACCTCTTCTGTGTTTTATGTAATAATCGTGTTACACGTGTGAAAACATCAATGTTTCTTCCAACAAGAGTTACTGTATCTTGGATACACATTCTGTGGTAGCAATTTTAGGCAGAAGGTAAACCACGTTATGGTTTTATAATCAGTATGTATGATAAATCGGATAGCAATAAAAGTGATAATAAAATTGTTGTATTTTACTGCTTGGCAAGTGTTGTGGCAAATTAATATCATAATTTCACTAATTTCAAACTAACAGTTGCTGAAGACGTCAAACTGACTTATGCATTTAGTCATGTGTATTTATGTGCATACATACTCATCTGCATACATATACAGACACACAAGCACGCACGCATGCACACACATGCAAGCACACATATACAGACGTCCATGCAAGCACACACGCATACACACACACACACACACACACACACACACACACACACACACACACACACACACACACACACACACACATGCATGGACGCACGCACACACATACACACATGCAAGCACACTATGAAAACCTTCTTGGTTGGTTGGTTAGTATATCTCTATGACTGGATAATTTATTTATTGACTAAATTTCTTTTTCATTGTTAACTATTGTTAAATATATGGTACAAATTATATCATAGATAAAATTAACATTACTTGTAGCATCTTACATTTGTACATTGCTTGAGGAACTACATTCTATTTATTTTACTTTTAATATACAGTATCGTATTTTATGAAAAATATAACACAGTTGCCAGTGAAGTCAGTTAACATCACAAGTAAACGTCACCCATTAGATACATAGGTGTTTAATTTGTTCAACATTTTTAAATGAAACAATCAGGAAGGAAGCTAAGGAAGCTTTATCCTTTCACAAGCTTTGTGGGAAAGGAAGCCTAGCCTTTAACTGATTCCCCATGCCCATTAAGCCATGTGTCTTTCAGCAAGTTGTCCTTGTATAACTGTTGTGATATCCTTCCTGGCCATTATTGGGGTTGCTGAAATAATAAACAAGATCCTGTCCACTGATGTGGCTTTTAGGAGACCTCTAACATTTGTCTAATGGCTGCTATCTGCACAGAAAAGGTGTATAATTACATACAAGCAGTTGTACACATACAGCTAGCAACACACAGTACACATCTTTCTGAAAATGTGTGATATATTTTGTTTGGAAAGCTACAACAATGAAATGCTTTTTGATTTCTAATGAATTACTTATAATATTGCTTGTTGATCATTAAGTACAAGTGTACAACCAGATATCAACGTTTGATATATCACATAAGAAGAATTCTGCAGTAAAAGTGTCGGATTACTAGCTTGACAAGTGATGACATATTCTAGTGACCCACCCTCAATTTATCTCTGTATTGATTCCACATGTATTTTGTGTTTGCATGAATGAAGATTATTATAATTATTATTGTCATCATCATCATTTTAATAATCACTTATTTGTACAGCAGTCAGGGCTGTCTTTAGATAGGCTTCCCTAGTGTAAATAACACCAGCATTACAAGAGGAGAACCAACAGCTGAAGCCATCAAAGCCTGTCTCTTATCATCTGTAAGCCATTTAGTGAAACAAAAGACTGCCAGAAGGCTAGATTGCTTGGATTACAACCACAGCTGACACCAGGACACCCCTCCCCCTTCCTGTGCAGGCTAAGGGGGGACTGGCTAAGGAAACAAAGAACTTGTCTTCCCCCTACAGACCCCTAACTGCTTTACTGACACAAGACTGCCTCAGCAATGTCAGATGATTCTTGATTCTTCATTGTTGATCCACCAGTGACCTACCTATCAGTCAGATTTATTGATCCAGGAAGTGTTAAATTGCTTTGCAGAAAATGCGATTTTAGCAGAATTGCAACTGGCTGTTGGTTTTTCTTTCATTTGTCTTGTGTCAAATTAGTTTTGCATACCAATGATTCATGGTCAACTTTGCACATTGTTACCAAGCTGATGCTAGTGTAGTTTTGTAGAGTAACCCTGTCTTGAATAACCATCATCATCATAGTGAAAATGCAACAAAAAGCATTAAAGCAAAATTAATGTGTAGATTATTATTTTATGTAAACCTTACTCTATCTAAGTGTGCTATGCAAATCCTGACATCACAATTTTTATGGTTTGACAGAGTTAGTCAAATTCATCCATTATAGGTAATATATATGATAGTATGTACACAAATATAACTATGACTATTAACTATAGTATCAAAGTATGGAACTGTCTTTCAGTAGGATATAGTCGAGACAATGCTAATGAGGTCATTCACAGCGGAAGCTGGCAGATGGAAACAAACATGTGGTAAAAGTGGAAATTAGTCATCCTTCCTATGTGCAGAGGAGCTGCACCAAAAGTTAAAAGTTCTGGGAAAGACACAGCCCCGCTAAAAAGTGACATTCAAACTTTGATGCCTTTAAAAGGTACAAAGTCTGATCGTTGCATCATAAAATCAAGTTATGTAGCATAAATGATGTCCTGTTCTATCATCTTCACTGCGCAAATGTCTTTTAATATACTACAGTTTGTTCATACCATTTGACTGTTATGTGTTTAATTTGAATGTTTCGACTTGAATATCACGTTTACATTGCAGACCGAAGGACAATATTCATAAACAGATAATAAACTTGTTAATTAAAACACATACTTGGGCAGTCAACATGCTAGAATAGAGTTTATCCTATTTAACATGTTTATCCTATGTTTTACAATAAAATCCATCAGACTTTGTCTCCAATGGTTCTTATGTTTTGAACCACCTTACCTACAATATTTAACATTGTAGTTTTTAAAACTTTGTGTGCTTTAAATAATTACTTTGGCTTAAGAATTTTGTTGTAAATTAAAAGTGTTTTGTTACATTGACATAAGAAAGTGATGTTTGGTGGTACGTTAATTATGCTGACATGTGACAAATGACACAAATACTGAGACCTTTGATGATATTTCCTAGTCCTCTAAACTGGATAACAGTTCTCTCAGGATGATAACAGTCAGTCACATTATGATAACATTGATGGGAGATGAGTGTTGTTCCCAACAGGAAGGATATAGGAGAGATTATAGGGATTGGTTCCTAAAACAAAGAGGATTGTCTATTGGAATGTCATAAGTCTGCCATATGAAGTGGAAATATTAACCCCCCCCCCACCCCCCACCCCCCACCCCACTGCCAAATACACACTTCATTCTATCCCCACTGATGTCATGGAGAACCTTCAATACACAGCTCCACAGGCGCTGATGCTGATTGCCAGCCTACCGCCCATCCACCCCCGGCTGCAGTGGACCGGTCCATCACTGGAAGAAAGATGCTACAAGAAAGGGAGCAGGGATGTGATTGTTGTAGTGAGGGGGAGAAAGGAGTTGTAGTGAAAGGAACTTGTGCTGCTTATACTACTAGATCAGGGATTCATCCTCTTCTGAGTTTGTCTGATGAGGAGACTGAACCTCAGTCATTGTTACTGTGGATTGCTGGAGGTCTATCACTTACACTGCTCAGAGCACCGCATCACTCCATCACAGGTATTGTTTACAGTTGCTTACTCTTAAAACACCTCCAAGAAGTTTCTTCCTGTAGTACAGGTGACCCCTGTCCCAGTAGTGTCCTATGTACTAGGCACTAGGGTTTTTGTTTCTAGTATGACATGTGCCATCACAAGAGATTCTCATCTTATTTTCAGGAATATTTACTAGTTCTCTTGTGTTTATTCAACTGCTGTGAAAGACTATGAGAGACACTAGATCTATAGATTTTATTCGTTTAATTTTGAAACTGTGTTTTGTAATCTGAAAAAAATTTATTAAGTTTTTGTTCCAATTTTAATAATATTGATTATATATATTATGTGTGTGATGTATACATACAAATATTTATACGCAGACTTGTATAATATACATACATACACCTATATTAAAAATAAGTAAAACTGCAATAGAGTAATATAATTAAATAACATGAAACAACTAAAAAGTTGTATAAAATTCATACATGTACACACACACATATACATAACGTGTGTATACATTGTATATATATACATATATATATATATATATATATATATATATATATATATATATAATATATATAGATTTATAAAACTATGCAGAAATGTGTGAATTATAAAATTATACAGAAATAGATATATACAATATTAATATATATATAATAATTAATTATATTAATATTGTATATATATATCTATTTCTGTATAGTTTTATAATTCACACATTTCTGCCTAGTTTTATAAATTGCCCGTTTCTGTATTTATTATTTTATGTTACATAATTACGATATATGTATTATCTTGTTTTATATGTGGTAATGAATGGAACTATTTTAGTAATCTCCTTCACCTGTTGCCGTCAGACTTCATATTTGTTCAAAGAAACATGTACAGTTTCCATTAGATATTATACCCAACAGCATCAACAAAGTTACTGTATTTTCAGGTAGTTTTTGTAGCAAAGCACCCAGTCCCCACTCATCGGGAATATTTCTTATCCTACTTCTGTTGATAACTACCACTAGAAGCCTTTTTATGCGTGTTTTTGCACACAGATTGGGAACCATAGTCCCATGAAATGGAGACCTGTGTGTTTTGATTGCTGCCGTTATATCCAGGATAAGGATGTTGTTGCAAGCTGTATGAGAGTTTGGCAGAGAATGAGTAACAATGTAACACAGCTGTCGGGCCACTCCTTCATGTCAACAATCCACATTCTTCTCCCACAATCTGACTGTCAACCTCTTGTGCTCTGCAATTATCTATGTTGTCATCCGGTGGCAAGTGTGGTACCGCGGATATGTGGAGATTATTATACAGAGTAGTCTCTCCGTTCAGTCGACCTGTGAAGTTAGTCAATTTAGAACAGAGATTCTGGATAATACTTCACTGCTGGTTGCATTCATTAAGAGGTAGTGCTAGATATATTTATTTCACTATAGAGACATTTTAGTTTTAGTGACTTGCTTTGAGTATAATAATTTGAATGGTTATAATCATACAGCATTTGTTACTACCATAAATTTTATCGCTTGATCATTCAAGGGTGAAGTTGAACAGTAAAACGTTATACATGAATTTTACTCAACGAATAGTTGTTAAGATGTTTAAAGCATTAAAATAATATTGATAATAAGTCAGTAAAAATATAACATTCAAATACCATTTAAAATACAACTTAAAAGTGAACACTAATAGTTAAAAGTGAATTAAAAAAATGTTGTGTCATTGAGGGAAAGTGCCATGATTCAAAGTGGCATAACAATGGTAACCAGTCATCATTACATTCATTTCCTGACTGCCAGTTACTACTACTAATTTGTGGCATGACAGTGTCTATTTGAGGAAAGTAAGCCAGTATTTTAGCATTGCCTGAGTGCACATATATGGTATACTTTTGCACCAAATCGCCACCATGATACGACGTGTCACCAATCGTTTGTAATTAATAATTGAAGTAACGAGCGCCATCTTGCGAGGACGGCGCCAGCAATGGCTCAAGACTGGAGAACCTCGTCAAGGGGTGGCCACAGATTGCTTTGACACGTCGACAGTGGGAATTAATAAGGTTGGGGCCAATGAGGCGCGCTTGGCCACCGTGTTTCGCCCGCGCCACCATATCAAAGCTACAAAAGAAAGAATTTCCTGACCACCAAGTCAGCAGGTACAAGTGTGCGGTGCACTGGCACCAAGCACCGGTAATTATCAGGGCAACAAACAAACCATTTGTCACTACCACTTTCTGTGCTAGGCCGTTTTCTTGCTTGTTCCTCTGTATTAATAGCTATGGCAGCAGATGAAGTAATCACAGCAAATCTGATACGATCGTGGTGGATAATAACTACATGTGTAGTGTGTGCGTCGAGTTCCTATGTAGTTAGATTTAGGAAAAGTTACACGAAAAAGTAATAAGAGATATCCAGGTTTAGCTGTTTGATAATAACACACAATTGACATGACCATGCTTTCTCCCCAGTAATCTGAAGTTGTTGCTGTTAAAATGGAAATATAGATTTTTTTTTAAATAATTAGTTGATAACATTGGTCATTTGTTTTTTCATGAAGGGGTGTTATCGGTTTTATTGTTTCACTTTGGTTTTATAATGCAAGTGAGGTCTGCTTTATATCGTCAGGAAGCCCCACATAACCTTTCGGTGCTAGTGCATCGGCTCTCGGTAAATTAAACTTGGTGAACTGCTTACAGTGCAACAGTGGGAGACTGTAGCGCGTTAATTATGGGTATGTTTCAACAAGTCAACAGATGTTGCCGGCAAAATATTGTGAAATAGTTATTTGTGCGGGTGGAATGTCTGCGTTTGTTCCCATGCACTTCGGCACAAAGAACACGGGACTGACACAACACATATGCTGCAAGTTGACTGGCTTTCGGTGTCAATCCCGGCAGCACGATGTTACCTCAACAGTGTTGTTTCCAGAATTGTCTGCTGTCATTGGCTAATCGGCAGTTGACAAACGAGGGGATAATGCCAAATTGAAATTGAATTGATTGCATCTCTGAGGAAGTGAAGGCTTTGATACTATAATTAAAGATAAATGCAAGATTTACACCACTCAAGCAACCGCATTGATGTTTTAGAGGTGTTTAGTGTTTTTAATAATAAATAATATTAAATATATGTAAATATGTGAGTTCTGACTGGTAATTGCAGAAATATAAATAATTCTGTCCAATTTCTTGTGGTTCCAGGCAGGTGTCATAAAATAAGTATCGTTGGAACTATTTTGCATTTGCATCCAACATAAAGTAATATAATGTCATGATGTTGTTCTCTCAGGCCGCTGCAACTCTAACTTACACCTTCTCGGAAACATTAATAAAAATGGAAGAGTAATTTCTATTAGCCGAAATCACTTCTTTCCGCTGGTTTTTATTAATTTGAGTAGTTTCCGTTGGGAGACGGGACAGCCTGCCCAGCTGTCAGGGCTGTGTTCTAGGGCTACATGGGAAGTCATCTGTTACTGGGACGGGACAGGAGAGGGCTTAGCCGGATACATTGTTCATGCCTGCAAGTACGCATTCAGTGTCTGATTTCATTTTATTGAAGACCTTACATGCACCCAACAGATGTGACCCACCAATAACTCAGCCTGTATCAGCAGCAAGTCTCCCTGCTGCCTCCCGCCTAGCATGCTGCCTCCCCTTCTTCTCCTGTCAGGTGGCAATAGGCAGGCAGTCTTACCTGTGTCAGGTGGGCTCATAGCACACAGCAGCTCTTAGAAGGATGTAGTAAGATGACAGATTACATGACGGATCATTGCTCTTGTCATACTGGTAATGCAGAAACTGTGTTGGGTGTATTTACAGTTTTATTTATATATATGCATGTATGTGTGTGTATGTGTGCATATATATATATATAATTATATGTGTATTTATTATAACAGTTATTATATATGTATGTATATTTAGATATGTATATACACATACATATGCACATATATAATATATATATATATATATATATATATATATATATATATATATATATATATATATATATATATATATATATATACAGTAATACTACATACATATACTAAAATAACTTGAATAATAAAAAAAAATTATTTGGTTTGCTAAACAATTCCTATTAATAATAATATTACGTAAGTCTCCATCTGTCCCTGTTGTTCGCAACAAGCAATGAAAGAAGGGCATAATCTGAGCCAGGTACAGTTACCTAAGTAGCAGAGTGCAGGTAGAGGTAGCCAGGTGTAGTGTACCCGTGCTACTCACATCTATTGGTTATGGCAGCTGGGCCACTCAAGCTTACAAGTCAGCCCTCTCTCCCTCCTGCCCCCCCACCCCCACCCACCCTGCTGCCCTCCCACTCCCTCCCCACTACACTCCCACCACCCACGCACCCACCCACCCTCACAATCTGCAGAATGTTTTGTCAGGTAGAAACATAATGACTAACGTGTAAAATAAAACAGCTTCTTGATTGATGACGAATTGTAACTTAGAGTACAGCTCCGGTGGCTTTTAACCAAGGCACTGCTGGGGGCGCATGTAGCCATAACAAGTGCCAGGAAGACAGAGACTGCCAGGAAACGAGACATTCACGAGACATTCACAAGCCAGTCTTGTTGACGAGGGTGGGTGATGGATGGACCCACCCCTGGCTGTCAGACAGGGTTGGTTTATTACTGAAGAGACTCCAGGTGTAGGGGAAGTAACAGATCAGTCAGCAATGGTTTAACTTTAACTACTTTTCATATGCATAGCATTTATTTCATGATGATGTCCAGCGGATAAATATTTTGAATAATTTGTTTGATATCAGACTTGGATTTACTGTGGTTTGTATCAAGGTCCTCAGATTCAGTAAACATGCTGCACGGCCGCTCAAGCCATTGTTGTTGGACTTTGTTATGTAAATGTGTCCACTGGTCTAACAATGGGATGCAAGCGACCAAATTAGATTACATCTGTGTGTGCTGAATTGATATCCGCCTATATTTAGGTGATAGACTTCAGTCATTCCACAAGACAACTAAGAATAGCAACATCCATTGTTCTCACACTACATTTCTCTGGTTCATCTTTGACATCAGGTCAGGGTTAACTACTTGGACAGTTAACCCTCTGGTTAACCCTCTAGTTAACCTTCTAGGTGTTAGATACTCAAAGCTGTACCATGTTGAGTTAGGTTTTACTTCTGATTTTAATTACATGGACATTTAATTAGTTTACCTTTAAATTAATTTGATTAGTTTTAACAGTATTTGGTATGTATTTTTTGTTCATTCTTTCTGTTCGTACATCATATGTTATGTATAGTATTTTAGATGGTTGGTTGTTTATAAGGTCTAAAGATGGTTAGTGGAGTTAACTGTACCGTTATGTGGTTGCTTGAGCAGTTTTCTCTGTTACCTTTGCTGATTTAGAGCAAGTCATCAGGACGTGAGGCTGAAAGCTAGATTCCAAGAAGTAAAATAAATTAATATAACGGTTTATTTTCTGATTTAATTATTTATTGGTTAAGTGATTTCTTTCTTGTCATACAAATTTGTCAATTTGTTGGGGTTGTGGGACTCATATGTCACACTTATGTTGATAATGAGTTGCTTTTCATCTACGAAGATGTCAGATGTTGGATTTCTTTGTTAAATCAGATATTATTCTATGTTCCAATATGACTAGTGAACCTTGACCATCCTGTGCTGACTGTAAAGTTCACCATACACATATCGATTGTTCAGTTGCCAACATGTTGGCGACTACTTGTTCAGTTGGTAACTCAAATGTAGTCGTTATGTGTGTGTTCTCCACCAACAGTTGCAACATTTTTGTGGACATCTGGCATCTGAAAAATTTGTCAGCCGATGGGTCAGTGGATGGGTAGTGCCAAATATTTATCAGCAGACAAACAGCTGGCAACTAAAAGTCCATGTGTGTATGGCGGGCTTAAGACAGACACTGTCTCAGTACAAAGACAATGATGTGAGCAATCATTATGGCCAACCTAGCAGCTCCTTCACATGCTCTGCTAGCATATCGTATTGTCTTACACACTTGAAGGCCGTGCCTGTCTGCAGCCATAATTCCTTCTGACTGACACTTCCTGTATTGCTGTCCTTGCCTTTTATCCTGTGTAATAGGATCCGGAGCCTGGCACCCATGTGTAGCTGGGACAGTCATTGTTTCCAGAGCACACAAGTGCCCTTGTTCTCCTATCAATAACCCATAATTTAATTACACAAGTAACACACTTAATTGATTGATTTTTGCCACCTGTCACCAGAGACTACTGAAGATGACCACTATATACTGCTACAATCCTAGTACGCCATTGACAGAAAGCTGGCATAAAACTAAAACCACCCGTAACCTGATACTGCAGAATTATTTTCATTTGCCGGACTGTGCTACTGTTTCAAAGGTTTGTAATTATTTTTTGACTGCTGTATACAGATTGTGTTGATGTGGCGAGATGCCTGTGATGTGAGGTTGCTGATGGATGGTTTCTGGTCGCCTCCTGTCGTCACCGATTGAGAGGTGTCCCGCATTGTGATACATTTTGTGAGATTCTGTCAAGACTGGCTGTCAGGACTCGATGACAATCTCAGTTGCTGCCCCATTTGCTGTTGTAACTGATATTAATTTCCCGTCCTTAACAGCCGACCAGTTAAACAGTGAGTCATCCTATAAGCTGGGCGCAATTGTCTGTGAAATCGTCATAAAGTTTGTCCGCTTTTAGTTGATTGTGTGCTTTGTTTTAAGCCAGTTGCCTTGTCTATGTTGTGTGGGATGTGATCCTTTGAGACTACACATTGCCTGTTTGACTGCCTACAGCCTAGGAACAAGAACAAAGACCATGTGTCTTTATGTCTGTTGGTGCTAAATCAACAAACCCAAACTGACAGGCTTACTTTCCAGAAGTGCTCTTTCAACAGTAACTGGAATCTCTATTGCTGGAAGGGGGACTTCCTGTACAAGCTTGGGAAGAGAAAACACGGACAATGCCTGTATTGTTTCCCTGGGAATCTATTTTCCCTGACAAGCATTTGATGGCTGGGAGTGGTTTAGTTTATGGCGGGATAGCCAAGAGATTGTGGAGGTATCAACCCCTTATTCACTTGTCTCAGGACTGGCTTGGGCCAGACAGAAACCATTAAGTCCATCACATAGACTTTATGGGTTTTTACACATTTCAGCATATGTGGGATGAATCACGAGGCGCGAGAGTTGCACTCTGGCTGCTGCTGTCTGGCACATAGCAAATTGCCATGACAATTTAATGACTGCATTTAGATTCATTACCGGAGACAATTCTTCTTCTCACATCTGTTGGAATATCCAAAAATTCAAGCAGAAACATGAAACTCTGGATTGAAATGAAAATGGATTTGGCAATGTGTTCAGTGTAATCCCTGGATCTTTTCCCCCCAGTGCTGTGGTCAGAATAAGAGGGGGTGCTTCATCAAAGGGGTTCATTATTTTGCCATAAACAGCCCCCCCCCCACCACAAGGCCAGTGCAATGGTTGTAGCATTGCCAAAACACATATGGGAAGACATCAGAGTCTTGCCCATGGTCAGCTGCTTGGGTTCTGCAGCAATTACTGCAGGCGGCAAGATAATTGTCTTGCTTGCAGGAGCTGCTGGTATCAGCATTGTTTATGGCTACTCTGTGTTTTAATTGTGAGATTTAATATTGCTGTACTGGCTGGGACAGCTGTGGAAACCATTTGGCTGCCTGCTCCAGCTCCTAATGGACCCTGGCTGGAATGCCTGACACAAGTCTCCCTTTGATTGCAGTGTCCTGCTGTTTTGTTCTAAGGGCCCTGGTGCCAGCAGGATGCCTGCCATCCTTTGTGTACCCCATAATTGCCTTGTGGGAAGAGGGCAACCAGTGGGAAGAAATGATAAAGTTGGGAGCTGTTCTTAATTACTGCTGTAAACAGCATTACCTGGCTGAGCTACACAGCCTTGTTGTGTGGAAGTCAGAAGTTGACTACAGATGGCACCAGTCTGTTGACTTCCTCATTCTGATGTCACAACAGTACTGTTGAAGTTAATCTGATGTTCTGCTCTATACGTGGTATGCCAGCATCAAAGTTATCCTTCAGTATTTGTGGCTTATTTGAGAAATGGGAAATTTAACAGTTTGTATTAATGATTGGAACAGATTATCTACTGACTGTGTAAATGCTAGACATATGGATGGCACTTGGATGAAATATGATTTGTATATATTCCATTTGAAACATAATGGCTAATAATGTTTAAATCGCACTTCACAGTCAATGTTGGCTTAGTCTGTCGTGACATGTCCAGCGTTCAGCTGCCTTCATCAGATTAACTACCAAACAAAGGTAAAATATACTGTGAAAAACAATTCAAATATTATTATATTACAGTCGTCAATCTGGTATATGTCTTGCCAACTGAAGCCTGCTGCTTTGAATGAAACCAATTGATGTTGTATCTGGTTTTCCTAAGCTAATTATAAGTCGACATGAGATTATTTGAATAATTGATGGTTATCTTTGACTGCAGAGGTGGTGGACATGTTTTCACCCCTCAGACAATCACATTCCAGTACTCAGTGAGGTGTCAGCACCTTCTGCTGTGTGCCAAAGGCACGATGAGCACATGCGATTGGCACAGCCTGTGATAAGCCCAGCCCAGGCCAGCACTATGGAGGTGTTGAGAACAGGCAGCACTTGAGAATCGAGTGCCAACACGGCGTGAAGCCATTGTAATCGCGCCATCTCATCTGTAATATCGACCGGGCAGCATTGTTGTCATGTCGCCAGCTCACAATGCTCTCGAACTGATGAAAAACAATCTCATCCCGCCACTCGCAAGGCACAGTAAGGCGACTGACGTCAGCGCCAGGCTCGATGCTGATAATGGGCTTGATTTTAATGCAGTAATGGAAATCGAATGCACGATTGTATGAATATCGCATGAGATTTTAACATCTTCATTCGGCGCGAACAAATGTCAGATTGACACTGTGTCGCAGTGCCGGAATTAATAGCATCCTCTCAGCTATCCGTGGAACTGACAGAGTCAATGACAAATCATTGTGTCCTATTTCACCTGGTTGTCTGATTTTGTCAAGCCCCAGATGTGCTTTACTGTTATATAAATAATAGCATAAATAATCAATCAGGCCTGAAAAATGTGTTCATATTTAAACTGACATCCATTATACCTGCAAAACTCTGAAAATGCTTGCTTTATATATATTTTGTGTTGTGTTGGTCATAGGCTTTACATTGTCCTAAAACAGGCCAGGCTATAATTATCTGTGTTTCCCCGAGAACACACTATTGATACAGCTGATTAAAGCTTGTAACGGAGTGTGGCAAAAGTTACACAGTATGTTCGCCATAGTTCACTCAGTTCTTAAACTCTCGCCAACCCCCCCTCCTCGCTCTCCCGCTGAGATTCCCACACTGCACGGCGTCACTTTGATGTGTTTTATTCCACCGTGCTACTTACATACTCAGGTGTAAATCAATGGGAGGACTGCACACACTGGACGGAGTTGTAGGGAGGCGGGTACTGCAGTGATAGATGGTCGTGATTTGTTGTGATGAATGCTCCAGGTTATATCAGTTCTTTCTGCCACTGCCCAGACACTTATTGTCATCACCCCGCCTCGCCTGCCGCTGCTGTTTCCATTCTTAGCTGGTCGATGTCTCTTACAATAATTGTTTGATGGCAGGCAACATGGACCTGGTGGCATAGTGTATGACTGTGACAGGCAGTCAGTGGGTGTATGCGTGCACACACTCACTCGTGTGTGTACATGCACACACATACATACATGCATGTATGAATAATGTGATATTTACTGTCCCCATTAGATTAAATATAAAATTTTACAAATCCTTGACTAGTTGATTTGGCTACCTCAACAATACACACGTCGTCTCATACAGTTCTGCTGCTTGTTGTAACAGCCAGGCTCAGCGACATTGTTTCATGTTCACAGTTCTTCAAAATTATCTAGTGCCAAACGGTTCACTTGTACCGTCTTCTGTTAGCTGTGTCTGTTTATGAGTCGCATTTATACAGTATTCACAGATGTACATTAAAGGAAATGATACAGCATAATAGGTTGTGATGTGTGTCAGTTAAATTTAGTGTCACAGAGATGACACCTGCCGGAGGTGTAATTACATTGCAAACATCTTGTTGTACCAGTGAAGTGATTGGAAAAGGCTAATTGGCCTAGTGGCAAATGGAAAAGGATCTGAGCATGTGATGTTGCCAGGTACTGTTGGTTTCTGAATGCACAAAGTGCAATATGCACCGGCTTAACAGATAGAAAGCTGCTTTGTTGTCAAAGGCAGAGTTACTCAACTGATGAGCAATGTTTGTGCTATAGAGGAGGATTATGGTTTACTCTTGTCATGTTTACAATTTGGTATTTAATGCTGCTTAACTGTATAACTGTATAGCTTAACTCTATGTGGGTTTAAATCTTGTTGCTCTCCTCTTTATCCCTGAAGTCTGGGGTGAGGCTGGCACCGATACCAGTCGTCAATTTTGTAATTATTACTAAAGCATACCCTCTTTATCATCACCATTTTATCAGTTGTAATAATGGTTCAACACATGAGTGGAATTAGTTTTCACTTAAAATTGTAAATGAAAATCACTCGGTAGTTATCAAATATATGACAGACGTTTTTACCTCCTACAATGATCTGGTTGTGTTTTGGCCAAATTTTTATTATTAAACATTAAATAATTAAATACATTACAATAATTAAATACATAACAAAATGATTTAATAATTATTTTAATTGTTTACCTCCTACAATGATCTGGTTGTGTTTTGGCCAAATTTTTATTATTAAACATTAAATAATTAAATACATTACAATAATTAAATACATAACAAAATGATTTAATAATTATTTTAATTTGCAACATAGAGTATATGATGTTAAATTATAGACAATTATTAATCATGTTAAAATGGCAGGCATTTGAAAGGGAATCTGGTCTTGTAAATACAAACAAGTGATTGTTGGGAATGGTCCAGGCAATTTTGGAACAATTTGGCATTGTTGTGATTTGTGTTGCAGCAGCAAATGTGTCATTGGAATACAGACAAGAGTGATGAATTTTAATGGAAGTGTTGTCACTGTAGCGCAGTGATTGTTAGCAGGTAATACTGCTAAACTGCTAAGGGCTAAACAGACTGCTTTTACGCACCCTTAATAAAACACTTGTACACAGCTCCGTCTTGGAGGCTTTTAGGATATGACATTTTCATTGTCTTTGTTCATTTACTTGGTCCTGCCTGTTTGGCTTCAGGATGGAGAGTGTGTTTGATGTTTGCCACATCTGTCTATTGTCCCTGGTTACTCCCACACACTTGTCTTAATAAGCCATTGTGCCAAAGGAAACCTGACCTGCCCATAGCAATAAAACTAGACTGGCTTAACCAGAGATGGGAGTGGTCTGGCATTCCAGTGAGACTCACACAATAGCCTATTGTTTCAGCAGGCTGAGTGACCATCAGGGCATTGTAACATAAGCTGACAGGGCAGCATGGCTGTGATACAGTATTTGTCAACATCCCACAGGGAAGCAGTGGGGAAAAGGATTGGCGTGGGAAGGATTGGCGTGGGAAGGATTGGTGGTGTTCATTCAGTTCAGGTTTTTACATTTACTGATGCATGTCTACCCCAGGTAGTCCTCTATGTTGCTTGTTTTCAACCAAATTAAGGAAATGGTGTAAGGTATGGCAACAACTCAAATTATGAGAACCAGATAAAGTGATGTAATAAGTTACAATCTACTAAGTGAGAAAATTATGTGTTCCTGCGATTCCACACTCCTGCATTATGTTGCAGTTAATTGCACGTGTTACACTATTGTGATCATATTCTATTGCTGTTTTTGTGGTTTTATTTCTGCTGACTTTCCTTCAAACCATCTCTGTGAGCTCATTTGGATTTCCCTCCACTTATTTCTTCAACTTATTCCACCATTCAGCTTTGCATCTTCCTTATCAAATATAAAAGGGTGAAAAGATAGCATTGCTTTTCAGCTTTTCGCCTGCAAAGGTTGTGTTTCATAAGGCATACATTTAGCCTTTTTAGATTTCTCCTTTATTGTTGACGTTTGCCTTTTTAGTACATGCAATATTATAAGACCTGTTTCTTACTGACACAAGGCCACTGCCATCTGAGACTTGTGGCACCTTCCGTGGGTTCGTTTTTGCACCAAGTGGATGAATGTAAATTGTGTTGCCAATGGAACAGTCACGTTTGAATGCCTACACTTTGTATGAATACTTTGATACACTTGCGGCTCAGCTGTGCCAAAATTCTGCATTCACATTGTTGGTGCAGATGTCTAGTTTGCATGTAAGGCGGTGTTCTGATTGTAATCTTTCTAACGGAATAATAGGTGTAGTCAAGTCTACATGAGTTGGCAGATTGCCTGTCTACTGTGGTAAGCAGTCACAATGGGTCTGCATCAGCCAAGATGTGCGGCGAATTATATAACTAGTCGGTGGGGCTATTTGTCCAGGCAATTGTTCTCGTTATCGCAGAAATGCATGTCTGCATTGAATACTAAGAGCTGTTGTACCAGGCCGTCCGTGTCTCACGGGCTTACATGTTTATGAGGCTTTTTGCCAGACGGTGACGCTGGCCACTGGAGCGTGTCGTTCACCATAGTCTCTTGTTGTTCACAGAGAGATGTCATCAAAGCGAAAAAATACTCCGACGAAGCTAGCCGCAGATGAAATGCTGATCACGCCCGAAGAGGAGGCCTGCCTGCTGGAGAATGCACGGACGAACTGTCGCGCGACCGAGCTGCGATGCGACGACTCAGACAGCAGCGGCTCGGAGCTGAACCTACACATTGTCAGTTGTGATGCTGATGATGATTCCGACGATGACAGCGACAGATGCGACGAACCTCCAACGAAGAAGCAGCACTTACTGCAGAGCATTGACTACAGCGACGAACTGTCGGAGATGACGACCGCCGAAGACTTGACGGCAGCATCACCTCAACACAGACACTCAATCATCAACCACAGCAACAATAGCATTCTGACGAAGCCCCACTCGGGGTCGAACCACCGTAAGTCGATGAACCACGTACTGAAGCGACTCAACTCGAAGCAGGGTGAGGGCGAGAAGACCGCCCCCGCTGAGGCGGACGTCATCGGCAGCATCAAGGCTGTCATCAGTTCAACTGATGCCACCGTCCAACAAAAACAGCAGCAGATCAGCGACATGATCAAAGAACTACAACGAATACGCGAGAGTCTCGAACACAGCGGTACTAAGGTAGGTTTCTGCGATGTTTCTTTCTTCGGAAAATGCACATTGTGGATGTTTTAGTCAACTCACAGGCGCTTTGAACAAGCTGTATTTTATAGGGTGGTTTTCGAAGAACAGAATTACAATTTTATTATGTATATGTATATGTATATATATATGTATATATATATATATATATATATATATATATATATATATATATATATATATATATATATATATATATATATATATATATATATATATAATGTGTGTATGTATATAGATATGTATATATATATATATATATATACATATATATAGGTGTATATACATAAATGTATATTTACACACTTTAAACTTTAAGCTGAACACTTTCTTATGATGAATATGTTATTTCAAACATGTTTTTGTATGGTCACGACAAAGCAAGCTTTATGCACTATCATACATCTATTATATTTTAAATACAAATAAATGTGAATAAATTAAAACTATTGATGGACTTTCTGCCAAAACATTCATTATGTGCAATGAAAAAGTATATATAAAAAGTTAATGTGTTTGTATGTTATAAATTGTAGTTTTAACACAGTTTTAACAAGCAAAGAAGCAGTTGGTAAAACAAAACAGCTCTATGTTGCTTTCAAGGATCAAATGGAGTTACGAGAATCATAGCAGAAGAAAACACATTCTTACCATCATCATAAATGTAAAACCTGAAGCCAGTTGAAACTAAGTATATTAAACATGATGAACATTCTTGTTTGTAATCCTTAAAAAAATATTTTTTTTGGGTAAAAACATTGATATTTCTAATATACTAGTTGAGTGAGGTAAATAGTTTATACATATTACAGAACAAGTTGGATAATTTGAAGTGCCCGGGACCTTTGAATTATCCAGCTTTTCAAATTAACCAACTTTGAATTAAGCAGTGTGCACTGTATACTACTTTTCTTGAAGGTTTTTATCAGTCTTCATAAAAAATTATATATGTGTGGAAAGTTTCTCTGAGAGTTCAGAAGAATGTTTGAGAAAAATGAAATTGTAGGACATTTTGGTACTGAAGAAATAATATTAGCCTGCATATGATGGTGATTTGTTGAATGAAAGTTTGAACAAACCCCCAAATAAGCCCAGTAAACCCAATTTTCTTATGAATAGTTTTGTGATGGGAAGAACAAAGGGAAAGGGAAGAGACAGGAAGCAGGCATCAGTGGGTGGGTGGGGGGGGGTGTGGGAAGGCCCTTGTGGAAGTCATTATTCTTGGCTGTTTCCCAGAAGACAGCCACCAACAGCCCTGTCACTCAAACTCCTGAAGTAGCCTTTCCCTCTCCCTCTACAATGGGATTGTGTATGTAACCCGACACCCACACCAAGGCACACTGTGTGGACATATTTGGGCAGGTGATTGTTGCTCAGCAGGGAAGCCAGGGAGCTGTATGGTGCCTCTGGGCAGGGTAAGGGAGGAAGTCTGGGGCCTGGCCACTGCTCCATAACAATAATATAAACTTTCCCCACTCACAGGGCACCACCCAGCTGGTGGCCGCCAGCACCACAAAATGTGGACTTCATTACATTAGAACTGACATTGCCATGCCAACAGATCCATAATGCAGATAGATCCCTTGTTCCGAGGTGATATTTCAGGAATATCTTGTGTGGCTGTCTGATACAGCCAGCAAGGTGTAGCTGGCTAACAAGACACAAGATAACCTCTTGGGACGATCCCTGCAAATGTCTCCTTTGGTGTGCCCTGCTTACAGTGCCACACTTTTTTGAATATGACCCACTGCATTAATATGTCATGTCATGAAATGTTTTTTATGCTAGTGAATTATGAAACTCACGTGTGCGAAATGTCAACACAAAAACCCACAGCTGACAGAATCACAACTCATAAAAGATGTTTGTTAACCAAGTGTTAATTGTTTACAATCATGTGTAATGTTATCATTTGTAATCATATCCACCAGAAGAAAGCCTTTAATGCCGGGTAGTAATGATTTTGTTTACAAAGTGTTAGTTTACAATATTGTTTAATGTTATCTTTACCACTAGAATAAAGTCATTAATACTAGGCAGTAAACATTATATACATCTAGTATCTTTTCATGGTAATTGATCAAAACCCAACTTGTTTGTTTCTCCTCGTTGTCATAAACATTTATACAAAGGATATGTTGTAATTTATTACACCTAGCATTACTTCTTAGCAGTGTTAAAAGTCTTCCTTAATTCATATTGAATCAAGCGAAGAAATTAAACCCAAGTTTTGTTAATCTGCCCATATTAATTATATCAAATTATGTGTCATTAATTCAGCACAAAGCGCCACATTTTTTGGGTCTACATAACAAACAAAATTAATATTCTGTCTATCAACAGTAAACTCTATTAATTCTCGCTCTGGAAACATACATAGTACAGCGTTGTGATTTTGTCTTACCTGCTGTTACAAATGTATGGGTTTTGTCTTACCTGTTGTTAGGAGTGTATGGGTTGTGTCCGTTGGGTTTATCCAACTGCTATCGTGCTAAATGCTTGTTTGCCAGGCTTTGTTCTAATTGAGCCGACTTTTACTTGTTGCAGCATGCAATAGCTGAGTGGCTTGTTTGCCAAGCAACTTTTACCAGGCGCCGGATTAATCACGGGCCTTTGATAGGCACACATAAAACAGTGGAGCCACACTTTGACAGGAAGTCATCTAGTACAGTGGGGCTTGGGTTTAAGGCCAGTGGAATGGGTTTATGGGCAGCACATTGGTTTTAGGGGCAACCCAATAGGTTTACTATGGGCAGCCCAAGTAATTGGTGGCGTTACAAGTTGCACTTCAAAGATTACTCCCGCTTGATAATTCCAGGAAAAAACCTGATCGTGATTATATAGAAATTAGCGTTGGGTTTGGGAAAATTGCTGATATGTGTTTGTATAGATTTCTGTTTCAAATTAACATGGGCAGAAGGCAAAAGGGTTGGAGTTGGAGTTAGCATAGTATAGTGCCATATCCTAAGCTCTGGCTACAGAGGACTTTATAAATGTTGGCAATAGTACTTGTTCCCAAGTTTAACCGCAGCAACAGCTAACCAGTGCTTTTTGAAGAAAACTTCGGTTTGACAATGTCATTAGTTCAGCACTGCGTAAATGTCATTCAATGATTAAAAACTATTTCTTCCATTGCTGTGACCATTCTCCTCGTGTTTTTTACATCAGCTCATTATATGAACATTTGAAAGAGAATATGAAATAAAGGCGTCACAACATAGAAGCCTCATTGACTCATAGGCTCTGCACAAAGACCTATAGATTCAGATGCAGTCAGGCTTGACTAATTCCTCAAGGAATATTGTTCTTTGTGTCGACTCTCTGAAGATAACAGGCATGATCGTAATGTTCGCTAGAACAACCGGTCACATGTATCAAAGTATTTGCCTAGTGGCGGTGAAATTGCTTCGCTTTTCAAGAATGAATCACTCTCTATTGTAGTCACATGCCATTAGATACAGTATCGATTGGCAGATGTTTTATGCCTGAAACCGTAGTTGCATACAGTGGTTAGATAATAAACTGATTGGCGAAGCTACATTCTTTTGTCTGATCTTTCATAAAAACTTGGCCTTCCGGTGGCTCTTCTGAAAACGCCTCCATTCATTTTGGATAATCTTGATTATTGTAATCGATTACTCTCTCTCTCCCGTGGCTTCTGGTAGGCTGCCAGATTATAGTTTGTCAAAAACTTGCTTCCGCCGGCTGGAACATTCGGGGAGTATGTACTAGTTATTGTTTTGGCGGAAACACTAACGGTGTGGTCTAGAGCCAATAAGCAGCTATTATCCAGTGAAAGGTCGCATTGTCCCAAGTGCCAGTGCGTTCAAGGACATGTGTGTCGGGACAGCTAATGTTCCCTGGCAGAAGGGAATGGACTACCCAGTAGTATGCCAGAAATCCTTTCTTCTGACCTACACATTGTTTGTCTGACCAGGTCTAGTGCTGACGCCACTGCCAACTTCTATTCACATCAACCCGGCTCAGCCTTACAAAAGGCCATTCATGTGAAGGGAGTCATTCAGAGAACTGGGGCACTCGAGAAAGTTGTCATTTATGTAAATACAGGAAACTTGTCTGTTTCTCCAGGTGCAGCTATCTGTCACCAAGTTTCTTAGCCATTCACCCTCCACCTGTTCAACCCCTCTTCCCCCAGCACCCCCACTGTACCCCCCTGATTTTGGTAAAAAAAATGATTTTATTTATCATTCAGCCAAAGTACTTTTGTCAGTTACCTGCCAGTAGTAGATATTAGTAACTTTTCTGAAGTAACCACAGATTTATATGATAATGTGTTTCAATGGAATATATATATATAATTATATATAAGCTGAGTTCTAAGATAGGGTGAACAACCCTGCAACCCTGTCACTGACATAGTACAACATGCAGTCATTCCCACCCTTGGGCAGCTGTCACAAGGAATATCAACTTTTAGAATTCTGTGACAAAAATCTACCTTTCTCTTCTGTCACAAACATGCAATTAATATAGTGTAGAGTACTACACTAATTAGCACAATTATGCTGTGCATTAACAATGATTTATAATATATATATATATATATATATATATATATATATATATATATATATATATATATATATATACTACACTAATTAGCACAATTATGCTGTGCATTAACAATGATTTATAATATATATATATATTATAAATCATTGTTAATGCACAGCATAATTGTGCTAATTAGTGTAGTACTCTACACTATATTAATTGCATGTTTGTGACAGAAGAGAAAGGTAGATTTTTGTCAATGAATTCTAAAAGTTGATATTCCTTGTGACAGCTGCCCAAGGGTGGGAATGACTGCATGTTGTACTATGTCAGTGACAGGGTTGCAGGGTTGTTCACCCTATCTTAGAACTCAGCATGACAGCTGAACACAAGGGGTCTGTCACACATAAGTGCATTCTGGAGATTTGGCTTGTTAATGGCCCCCCTAAGTCCTTCTGTGTTTATAATCAGACAGATATTACTCAGAGCTGCTAACTGTGTTTACCCATCTGTTGTCTGCCCTGACAAAGTATAGTTGTAATGATGGCCCAAAAAGAGCTCTGGCTCCATCCCTTCATCTTGTCTTTTATCAGCGCATTAATCATCACTTAACAGTTGCTAGACATTGCACAATGCAAAATAAACATTTCACAAGAATCAGCTGACAAAATCAGCCAATGGTGTAGCTTCTGATGGATTATACACAGGTCAAATTAAATATGAAGAGGGAGTTAAATTAAGTTTTTAAAATAAGTCGTTATTTCACCAGATGTTAGGGATTGAGTGTGTTATAATGAACCGTGTTTTGTTTTGTTGTAATGGTGTGTTCTAAAATCAAACTTGTTGTTTGAAACCAACATTTTCCAACTATTAACTAAATTGGCCAAAACATGAAATTCTTTATGATCAATTCCCTCAACTTTGAATTCTCATACAACTTTTGTTATTTTGCAAAAACGTCAATAATTATGTTCAATAATAAATAAGTAAAGGCTTTATTTTATTACGGTAACCATGTCATGGTTATCTTGTGATTTTCAGTGGGCATTACAGGCGCATACACGCTTACATCCAGTTAAGTGGGTTGGGCCCACGACAGGTTACACATTTACCCCCTGTGTGGGATCTTTTACTTCCCCTGGCACAAACACCAGGTAGAAGGGAACACCAGGTAGAAGGGAACACCAGGTAGAAGGGACCAACAGCTTTTAGTGTCTGTTCTTAAAGATGTTTTGTTCAATAACATGTAGCCTATTATTATAATAATGTGTAATAATTAAATTAATTTGACTTTGTTTTTTATTGCAGGTCCAGGAAGTATCAGAAGAGAAACAGAGACCTTCTGGTGAGTCCTTTATTTTGGCTGGACATTTCTGCATAGAAAACAAAATAACAACTTTAATCATGCATTGAATTTACCATGATGACATTAATTTGAATGGGCCCGTTCAGGTAGGTTCATCCAAAAAATATTTATAAAATAACATGCACGATACCCTAAATTTTTTCGCACTGTGTATAGATTGAAATAAACTCCAGTTGTGAATGTTGTAATTGGTATCATGGTGAGAAATTAAGGAGAATTCACTGAGAGGAAGGCCAGATGTCTGCAAAATCTTCATTGCCTTAGGGACAAACAGCTGCAAAGAAGATGCATCTTTCTAATTGCCACAGCGATCCTGTGTAGTAGTTAATAAAATTCTGTTACAGCGACCACCCAGTGGCTGGGCTGTATGGGTGGTCGCATCTAACAGGTGACAAGGGAGACAGGTGTATCAGCTTGCTTACTGTGCTTAAGACACCAAAGTCACTGTTCTTCTTTGTCAATGCATGCACTAGGTATGGTGCAAGGCACTGATGGGCTTTCTGTGAGATCATTGCGTTCGTTTGAAGTTTCAAACCCTTGGGTCTAAGCGCAGACAAACCTAGCCGTAGGATGCCTTGCAACTTGAATGTATTTCACAATTGCCAGATGCTGTAGAAAAATATAATTTTGATAACCAAATAATTGCATTCTTCAAAACTTGCCACCACCAGGGAAGCTTAGCAAGTATCATAGACATCGCAAACAGATGTACTAGATTCGTTGCAGATTTTGATTGAGTGATTTGAAAATGATTTTCCTTCCTAGAACTGCATGTTTCAAAGGTGTAACTAATATGCAAGATTACAGGTTAGATTTATCTAAGTTTTGTGCATTCTGTAACGGGGAACACATGCATGCATCAGAGTGAATCCATGGCTCATCAGTCATGTGTCTAATGGGTGGCACTTAGAATACAGTCACAGACGGTGGATCAATTTGTATGCATATTGGAGAAGATACAGGTGAAAACAGCATACAATATGGTGATATTAGACAGGGAGATTATCTTAATATTTGACACAGTTATTGCCACTGCTGTTGAGATTATTCAGAGGAATCTGGCTCCTGCATATCAGCATTCAATTATTTGGCATTGTAATCTTAATAATCTACTTGAAGAACAAGTTCTTTAGTTGATGGAGTAAAAATGGTAAGATTCTTCTGTTCACTGCCAAAAGTGTTAGCATTATTTTGGTACTCTAAGTCTTGCTTGCTTTCTAGTTAATCTTTTAGTAGCTCTAAATAATGCATAATGTTGTTGTGATAGACTGCTAGGAATCAAGAAAACATTCAATAGAACAGACACATCTTCAAAGGACATTATAGGAACCAAAGAGCACAAAGTTCTTTCAAAGTGTTGTCAGGAGTGTTGTCAGCAGTGTTGTCAGCAGTGTTGTCAGCAGTGTTGACATCTCAGATGGACAACATAATAGAATCACTGTTTCTCATGACAATTACCACAGGCTTAGAGGGATGTTGATTGTACCAGAGCAGGAAGTGACTAAGAGCAGACAAGACCCACCACACAGCGGGTCGTCTCAGAGAGAGGATATGCAGCACTCTCAATCTCACCACCTCCCTCCATCTACCACCACCCAGCTCTTACAGCACCGCATTAATTACAGGTAGTCTCTAATGAAAAGACAACGTTCACAGTAACACAACCTCACAAGTCTTCTCATATGCACAATCTGTTTCCAATTAATGACCCTCCTTCCTTCCTTCTTAAGACATACCCTTTGGCAGCGGCGCCTGTATGAAATCATCCCCATTTTCTGATGATGAAATCGGGTTTTCCCCACGGGTGTTCCTGAGCTGAAATTTCCACAGTAACTGGAGACAGTTTACTTGTGTTGTCTTTTAATAAATAAGCTATGTAAATAATTGTTACACACACACACACACACACACACACACACACACACACACACACACACACACACACACACACACACACACACACACACACACACCACACCACACCACACCACACACACACACACACCACACACACACACACCACATGCACGCACGCACGCACGCATGCACGCACGCACGCACGCACGCACACGTTGAAACCTGAGGAATCTACAACAATTTGTGTGGATTAATTATCCAACAACAGACTCCCGGCTCAATTGGGATATATAAACAGCCCTGTTTAATTAGTATATATATATATATATATATATGGATTAATTATCCAACAACAGACTCTCGGCTCTATTGGAATATATATCCAATAGAGCCGGGAGTCTGGTGTTGGATAATTAATCCACACAGATTGTTGTAGATTCCTCAGGTTTCTAAACAGTAGCTGCCATGCCTCAGTGGCACTAGGAGGTGTTTTTGTTGTAATTTGGCCAAACTTGGAAGGCTGATAGTGGGAGACATCCCCAGGGGAAGACACCTTTCCCCATATTGCCCCACATTCTTATCTCTCCTTGAAACAATAAAAATAACCCATCAGACTCTGGGAATTTGAAACAATATCCTGTTCTGTCACCCAAATGTAAACAGTGAAAATGATAATCTCTGGCCCTTGAGGTGGATGCCAAACCTCTGTTTGCAGCTGAACTGTAGAGCAGCAGAGTTGGAGCCATCCTTCAGTCTGGTGTCTCACATTTAACTTGTTTATTTTAATTTGTTTATTGATGTATTTGTTACATTATATGTGAATGTGTTGATTATTAATGTTAATTTAATAGATAAATATGCACATGAATCCTGACATATCCGGTTCTTGTACTAGTCTTCAAAAAGAAAAGCTTAATTTATAGAATTGAGAAGAATGTACACATTTAAATAGTCCCTAAAATCATCGCCAGCTATATGACAGCTATACACTTAAAATGGTGATGGTGCTAACGTTGCACCAAGAACAAATTAAGGCAAAGATAATCCCCAACTTTTTGAGTAACCAATCTTGTGAAATGCCCTCGTTGTTTCTTCACCCATATTTTTTAGGCCTTCAATTATTGCAGCTCTCCCTAAAAGAGTTCACTGCCCCAGGACTAGCAGAAACTCTCCCCTCCATCCATCATGCAATACAATTGCCTTATCACTTGATTTATGATTGCCCTCTGTCTACAGTTGGCCGCCCTGCTGATTCGCTAGAGGGTCGTTATCAGGGCATCAGAAACATTGTTGTTACTAAGGTGTTTGCAGATATTAATATTAATTAAGTGTGGCGCTGAAGGCCTCTAAACTGTAGTTCTGGCCTGATCTTATTACCAAGGTAATTGGAAAGGAGTTAACAGGAAAAAGTTGCCAGGGAAGTAATGGATTTTGTTAGTAAAAATAACAGGTGAGGACATTATGTAGTTCTTATGGTTTTAGAACGTTGTGTTTTTTGCAGTTGTTCAGTATGCTACGATATGATGACGTGATCATGTATATTGTTAATGTGACATTGAAATTATTTAAGTTTCTGCTACATGCTAGTGAATTCTTGCTAGAGGATATCATTGGTTTCTAGAAACTGTAATGGAAACACTTAGTAAGAACCATATCAAAACATTTACATTCTATTCTAGACATACGTAAACAGTTCTTTATGATTCAGCATCCATGAATTTGCACCATCCTACATTACACACAGTCACATATATTTATAGTCTATGTAATGCCCTCAGCATTGTAAAATAAGTCTTGATTTATTACTAACTTTTATATACAACTAAGCAACATGTATGACTTTTTCGTTAACATGTATATATTGACTTATAAGTTAACAGTGTCTGTATAAATGCATGTGTCAGAGAAGCAAAAACGTTTCTCTAAATAAAGCGAATCATATCTTCTGGCAAGACCCTTCAATAGAATGTGATGCAGAATTCTGCAAAGTCACCCTAATCATTTAAAGGATAAATGGCCACTTCTTCATACAATAACACATTGTATTTTATACTGTTATTAATAGGATTCCTGTTCACCTTTGGCCAAATAAAACTTCCTAAATCCCGAATTATCCTTTTAAAAAAGGTTTCTTTTAACTTACAAATTTGTAAAAATCACAACCAGTTGTTGCATGCAGAGTTTTACCAAGAACACACTAATGGCATGGCCATGTGCTGCAGAGGAATGGCTCTTTTAATACAATGCACATTTGGTGGAGATCCTTTGAAGGCAGACAGTTTGATGTCCTAACGACTTTCTCCTGGGACCAAGTGTCTGGGACATGGCTGTTCTTCCAATTAAACTGGTGCTGTGTCCATCAACACAAGGAGTCTCCCCTCCAGTCTTCATTCCAGGGCTGATGGGATCTGCCAGACCCAGGGAAGACAGCCTTGTTTAATTGCTTAACTTCCCAAGGTGTTGCTTCTCACAGTTATGTCTTGATTTCAAATAATTTATACTTTTCCCAATGTTGGCAGGAATTTAGAACAGCATGAAGCACAAAGACGGAGTTTGGTAATTTGGTGCCGTGTTTTTGAGAAATTAACAACAGTTGCTGATTCAGACTTTTATTTTAAATTTTTGCATAACCAACTATATTACCAGGTTTGAAAGAGGGTGCTAAGTCTCTATAAGTTTGTATATTAATATAATTTAATAAAATGTAATATCACCAATAATAAAACCGCTATGCAGATTGTCAACACTTAACAGATTTCATACTTTCTATTGAATTAAATTTAGACTTAAAAAATTACCTGCATCCACACAAAACATAGTGACAAAACCAGAGGAACATCCATTTTGCATCCTGCATAATCAGTATAATACTGTAAATATACACACTGTGTGATCATGTTCTATATTAACCTTGTATGCACTCAGTTGTAATATGTGGGCAGCTAACCACAGCAGAAAGGAAAACATCAGTATCCATGAAGCGTGAGAAATCAGTGGATTGTTAAATGAAGAAAATTAACCTCCGTCTGGGGCCAGATGCTCTTTGTACCTTGCTGCGAAAACAGCTGAACACTCATTGACTTCTAGGAATTTTTCTAGGAAAGTTCAACCAATCTGTATGATTGTTGCCCATGTTTACTGGAAGCAAATTACTGGAAATTGCATAATTTTAACTGCTGTATACATTGCCTGCGATGCTTGTGATTGAAACCTACCGAAATGCGTGATCGTGTGATTTATAGGCGATATGGAAAAGTCAGAGTTGATTGCGTTTAGGGAGATTTCATCGAGAGAGAAAAACAGTGTTTTTTGCTGGGTTTTTCGTGTGCATGTTCAACTGAGCAAACGCATGGATAGGCTGTATTACTTTGATGTACTTTTGAGTAAGCGATGTTTAATGAACAATGTTGATTCTGATGAAAGACAGACCTTCTCATCTGTCTGTCTGTCAGAACAGCCCGCCACGAATGACCTCTGTTCTCACCAACAACCTCTGTTGTGCCTTCGTCAATGAGGTGCCCGTCTGGCCGGAAAAAAGTTAGTTGGCTTTTCACGCTGGTTCTGCATTAAACTAGAAATATAAAAAACAGGCACATTTTAGCACAATGTAGTTTGATTAATGTATGGATTTTATTGGCTGTGTTTTTGTGAAGACGGCCACGACTTGTATGGAGGCACTTGTTCAGCCAGGCTGGGAGCTGAGATTGTCCCAAATGCCCGTTTTTTTCCAGCTCACATCTGAAATGATTGGGGTTGTGACATTTTAACTTGCTACATAATGTTGTGTAATATGCAGTGGGCTGCTTGTATCTTATCACCCCATTACCCTTATCCCACCCAACCCCCTGGTTCTACAAAGCCAGTCACTGCTATCATAACAGCTGTCAGGGACAATGTCTCCAGCCCACAATGTTGGCTTTGGGATTAGTGTAGATTGTGGTCTGATACACCAACAAAGGCTGGGGGTTCCCACAGTGTGGGAACAGGGAATAAGCCCAGCAGGAAGGGTCAGGGAATCCACCTTTGTTGGTCTAAGCAACTGTCCAAGTGTCCAGTGACACTGGACAGGAATAACCAGATGGTCATTCATTACTTGAACACTTAGCTGATCTGTCAGTGTGTTGCAGGTGAGAAAGTAAGACAATCATATGGTGCATTCACCTAGCTCCCCTCTCTATGGCTGTCAAGGACACCAAAAAACCTTGGGAATTGTCACCAGAGAAAGCTAATGACATTCCCTGAGAGCTCTGTGACAGAAGATGATAGGTTGTGCACAGACTGCTGGCAATCAGTCACATCTCCCACCCTGTAGTCCAGTCTACTCCAGCAACAAGTGATAATTTGTCTCGGATACAGCCTTTTCTGCCCGGTTGTCTCCGATTTAGAATAAAGAAGTACGATACTCATTTCCTCTCTGCCATTTCTCGCCACTGTCCCAATCATTCCATAAGTGACCTTTCTGAGGATATTAATTAGCGTTCTTCCAGTTCCATTCTGTGAAGACAGTACTCAACTTCTTGTCTTCATATTTTCGAAGCATGCCACCAGGGGGAGCCAGTGTACAGTGGGTATCAAAAGGCCATGTTCTGTTACCGTTAGTTTATACATTATTTGTTGAAGTGTCTTCTGTTGAAGTGTCATCTATGTATGTGGTTTTTGCTTTATAAATAACCTTGATGATCCTGTATATTCACTGCACATTTCAATGCACCACTGTCTCCTTTCAATGTTTTTCAGTGCTACAAATGCCTCAAAAGCTCTACTGACTGAACCAGACTGCGTCACAGCAACGCGTGACGTGATCACTGTGCTTTGCACTGCCATAAAAATTGTCTATAATAGCTCTCTCGTGATGTTGTCCTGTTGCGATCTGATCAAAGAACACAATAGTGGCGAAGTAAGGGTCGGGTCAAGTCAAAGTAAGAGTCGGGTCAAGTCAGAGGTGTTTGTCCAATGGCCAACTTCCAGTGAAACGTTTGCAAACGATTGTGATCACTTTCAGCTTGGCAGAGAGTTATCTGAATTCTCAAATAAATAAGAGTTTTTTTAATAGGCATTCTGTGTGGGGCTTATCTTCTCCTTCAGATTACCAGATAAGGACAGTGATGTTTATTTTGCCAGCAACAGTGTTTAAATTATCACAATGATTTGACACTGGACCCTGTTGCTTTGTGATGCTTGGTTGGAGGGGCTAGTTCTATGATTACCCTAAAATAGCATGACATTATATGTAGTGGTCACAATGAACCCTGTATCTGTCTCATTCTCTTATTTCATTCTGGTACACGAAGGGCGTGAGAAAGTTATGTCCTTTCTTAAAACTTCAGTACGATAGACAAAGATTGATTCTCTGTTTTGTTGCAAAGCCATGATAAAACAAATCACGAGTGTTTTAGACTTGAGGTTTTGTTTAACACTTTTTCATTTATTTCTCTCACTAAACGTTACTATACTCTTTCTTACATACATATCTTGTTTTGTCAAAAGGTTAGATTTTAGAGGCTGCACTTGAAAACATATAATTTAAAATGGTGGCTTACCTTATTCTGATTTACAAATGGTAACAACAGCCTTGGTAAGAGTTCTTTGTATCTTTCTATGTACTACTGGTGTTCTATTCATTATTGACAACTTAAACATTGATAATTTTGGGTTGGTATGCCACAGTTAGACCAACTGTCATCAGAGATAGGGAACTTGTTTGGTTGTTGAATATGAGTTGTGACGTCATGCAGAATGGTCTACTCATTAGCAGCGTGAATTAGAATCCAATCCTTCTCACTCCTTTTGTTTTTCCACAGTGATAGTTTGTCTAATTCTGGCATATGTGACTGTGGAAAAACTACTTTATTTTCACAGCCTGTTTCCACTGTGTTCAAATACTTAAGTGAAACATGAGGAAGAAAATCTCATAGTTAAGTTGACGTCTCATAGTTAAGTTGACGTCTCATAGTTAAGTTGACGTCTCATAGGTAAGTTGACGTTAAGTTGACGTCTCATAGTTGGCTCAAGACACACTGGTAATGCCAGTGATGCAGCGTTCTTGGAAGTAGCCAAAAATAGATTATTTATGTAAACTGATACTCTACTGTTGGGTTCATGGCGAATATGATTCACAAAACTAAAGGTAAAATACACTACCACTGTATGCGTAACTACTGCACTGCGCAGTTAACTTTTTCGTCATAAATAATTGCTCAAACTGAGAAATATCTGCCATGACACTGCCTAAGTGTGTAGTTTGACATCACTAGAAACCAGGAGATTAATTGGATTCACTGTTAAAAAATAATGAATTTATGAAGAAGAATTTTCTTCAAAGATGGTAAACCAGAGTCCATAAGGTAGCTTTAATAAAAGAATAATGTTTATTGGATGTAAGGACATACTCATTTACACAGAAGACAATTAATTAATAATAATGGAACAAATTATGCTAGCAATATGACTATGTTTAAAAACAGAATCAACAAACATCTGATACATAGATTATGTATGTTGTGGACTTTGAATAAGGCAGTGGTTTCTTTGTCCACTTTCATCTGGAGTTATCGGTACTTGCGATGACAATCTTGTGAAATCTGCAGTCTCCTGTTAAAGTGTATTTTTTTATTCGGTCACTGTGGCTCTAGTTTCAAAATTCAGTTCCTGAAAACAATTGACAGTGGAAGGAAGTGACAAATGTCCTGCATTAGGTCAGGGTTGGTGGGTTGAGGGGTTGGGTTGGGGGGTGGAGTACCCACTGACCTTGTGGCAGCTGGGTAGTGGTCCTGCACAGTGGAGTATGGTTAATCAGGTGATTAGCCAGTGCCAGGATTAATCTGAGTGGACCATGTCATATGCATGGCAGGTTGGCTGTGTGAGGTGCATGGAAGATTGGTCAGCTTGTTGAGCCAGTCCACTTATTGTCTGGTCAAGGCAACAACCGCTCGCTTCTCATTAGAACCTGTGTACAGCTGATATCTGAGTCTACTCTGAGAAATATTCTATCAACAAATATGATTAATGCTGATTTCAAGTAACCTGACTGTCAAGTTTGTTGGTTACTTTTGTAGTTGAATGGTTTGGTTCAGTGTTTTATGACCTCTTTTATGAACTCTGCTCACATGAGATTTAAATGTAGTATTTGCTGATTACGAAAATTTGTGTATATAATATTTTCTTTTCTTAACGTATTAAATAAAATATCTCTTCTGAACTTTGATTTGTGATCATTTGAGCAGTATGAATTTGTAGTTCGCCTGTTTTTCTAATGAAGATGATATTAGGTTTAGGATAAACTGGCTGCATTTTTGGGTATGTGACTGCACACTGCCCACTGTTAACTTGTATTGAGTCCAGTGATTAGGATAATTGCTTGTGATTGGGTTGCTGGAATCTACACATCACAAACTGTGTATTGTCAAGGTAACTATGTAATGCAACTGATAAAATGCAATAGGGTGAACAGGGGTGGGGGTCACTTGTCCATATAAGGCATTGGTCAGTTGGCTTTGATAGGGGTCAGCAAGTGCTCTGGCCAGTCCAGGGCTGGAATGGATAAATCTGGGCCTGTCCTATTAATGTGTCTTTGTGGCTGCGCATCTGGCACTGGGCAACATACAGTGGGAATAAATCCCAGTTGTTGATGGTTGTGGAGGGGGAGGGAGGCTTGTGGGCACAGTAGGGTGACAGCACAGGGTTTATATGTTGGCTGTCCAGAGCAGAATGGGTTACGGCTGTCTGCTCCAGGGAGCCATTATCATGGCCATGGGCACTGGTCCTCTCATGTTACTGCAGCAGCGCCAAGACGCTTTATATGTACACCTCTGTCATGCCGTTTTATATTTAGGCGATCTTTTCCATTGACTCATCATTGTTCGGCGGCTTGATTCATCCGCGGTGCATGGTGCTTGCATGCGAGGCGTCAGTACCCGATAGTCGCATCTCCCGTTGTAATTGATAAGAGGAGGGCGGGGAGCTGGCACTGACACCACACTCTTGTGGATGGCTTTCTCATTGCATTGTGCAGATGTTCCTGTCTTCGGTCACATGTGGGGGTGGATTTCCTTTCCAGCTTTTGTTACCAGAATGTGCTACAAAGATCTGGGAGATCTCCTGTGCGTTAATTCTAGCCAAGATCTGCGGTAATGCATGTGTGATATCCTCTGGTGTCTTGTATCCATTTCGGGGGCGAATACATTGTTTCATTCTTCATGTTGTATTAGACAAGACAAACAGAAATAAATCTTGGTTGATCCAGCGTGGATCTTGTCAGGCCTCGATGAAGCTGTGGCCAGGCATAGATTTATAATTCATACAATCTGCTACAAGTAAATACCACACAAAGTCCAAGTTTTATTTTAACATCCACAAATGTACTGACATAAAACTGTTAAACTGCAGCAGCAACGTGGCATTGTGTTTGATGTGAGTCACATTTTATTGCAGCTTTTCTTGCAACTTTTATTCCAGTGACCCATTTACGAGGTAGTAACATTTCGCATAGATTAACTTCACACAAAAAGTGGAGCTATTTTAATAGTTATTACTTCTGTTTGACATGCCACCACGCCCAAAGTCGTTACATTTTGTTACGCGCACACGGCAAGCATGACGCATCTGTCTTGGCTGCGTTATTTTTGCCCATTGTTGTTTTGTCATGTAAACAGTTCGTAGACTTCATATTGGATGAGATTTCTTAGAAAATCAAAATAGAGCCTTTCACACGTGCATGAATTTTGTGAAAAGTGCAAAGGAAAATCATCCTTCAGAATGTCAAACAAAGCGATAAAAAAAGTGTGTGAAGTGCGGGCCATGACGTTACGACAGACAATGATGGAGAGGTGTGTGACGGCCCCAGTGGATCGTTGATTACCGGAAACTCTGTTGCGTCTGTGCAGAGATGAGCAGCAGCAACGAAGTGTCACAATGACAAGAACTGATATTGCAGGTGTTGGGTTAAGTCTGCCTGATAAATAACACACTAATCTCCACGTGAACGCCTGTCAGTCAGTGATTGATAGCCCGTCTTATATTTGTATAAATGTGCTGCTATTTCGTATTGTTGGCAGACACCATGGAATTCAGCTGACTAAACGGACTGATAATGGGTGTGCCTTGCCGCAAACTCCCGCAGTGTGGGAAGGCAGAGGCAGCATGTCTGTCTGCCACCAGGGGTTCGTGCCGAAAGAACATTGACAAATTGTTAAGCTTGCATTTTTTTTTATCAATGGTTGATCGAACATGAAGAAAACACCAAAGGATTTTTTTATTTCACTGGCTGTATAAAATATTTATATTCGTTTGCATTACACAAATACTGCTACAATGCCAACCTGTGAAACTGACCAATCGAGAGAACCATTTTAGCATCTCGTGGCATCTTTGGCTGCCTGCCCAGAGGTATTTTACTGATGGCTGAACCATTTTTGTTCACTCCACGGGACTTAATTGTTCTGCAGTGCTTTCTCTTGAGTCTTAGCCACAGCCTAATGTGTATCCACGGCTGATTAAAGAGGCGCCATCAGACAATGTGTTCTCAATCAAACTGGCCTGCATAGCCAGTGATGTGTAGACACGTCTGCTCCTTCTTTCATCCACACTCTTTATTAATGAAACAGCAACGCTCTGTGTTGTATTAATACCGACCAGCGCCAAGACAGGCGCAAATCGGGGAATTTCAGTCAGTGTTAGCTCAGCCATAGCCTGTCTTTCATGTATGCTCTTAAAATAGCTGTTCGGCAAAAATTCATCATATTCCAAGAAAAGTAACGTTGTACCAAACTCATGGGCTATTCGATCGTGCAAGTTTGACTTGAGAATGCAGGTTAACTTGCTGCTTCGGAGTCATTGTTGTAGATCGCGTTGGTTTTTTATAACAACAAGTTAGAAGAAGGTTTGCGTTTATCAGTTGTTAAAACCCGTGATTTATGCATAAAATATGATGATGTGTATGAAAGTTACACTGGAGTTTGGGTTCATTGTAATTGAAACAGTCTGCCACAGGGCATTGAGAAGGACAAGTTGTATTTGTTCCATTGTGACTTGTTGTTTCGCGTATTCGGACAGTAACTTGGCAGAAGTGACCTAACCTGTGGGTGTAGAACGAGACAAGGGGGGAGTCTTCCAGCAACATTGAATAAGTTGATTTAGCATTTCCTCTGTATTGAAACAGACACGGCAACAACTGTATGGAATTTAGTTTCTGGGTGTATGAATACTTTGTGCTGTTCTACTGTTATAAGACACAAAGGAAGCATACTGCCTTTGGCGTGGTCTCTGGTGCCGTTGCCAGTCTCGTGGGTCCACGCAAGCATACAGTGCCGTCTCAACACCGCCCAGGACCTCCTAAGGCAGTTTGTGTTTGCGATAACTATTGCCTCAGACTCTACACTAATTGATTGAACAATTGGCAGAGTTGAATGGGTTGTCATGTGCCAATCTACCTGGTTATCGGGCCCTACTTAATATACAGTAAGGTAGTGGCTTCTGTTGGTAGTATATAAGATAACGATTGTTTAATGCATGTTAAAGTGCATTAGTTTTGTACTGTGCAATGAACACAGCTTGAAACTGTGCATTTGGTTTGTTACTGTTTTAAAAAGATAACCACTTCCTGAGAGTGGAACAGGATTATTAGTCTAACCTGAAGTGCTCTGACTGGCATTCCAAATTTACTGGAATAATATTCATTTATCAAAATATGTACAAATCGTCATTGCACATTCCAGAGTCCATTTGTCCTTCTGGCCAGGTATTTTCTTACATAATAATAATAATGAGCTTCTATAGCATCTATATCCTCAGAAACCTCAGCTCAGAGGCGCAACAAATATATTCAGTGGCACAGTAACAGCCACAACGCATATGAATAACATGTAACAAATTAGAATTATTTTGCTCAATTCGATATATAAATCCTGACATGTTGATCGATGCAGCTATGGAATTCAAATTTATAATGCGACTTAATATTCATCCGTTTTGCTGGTGACGTCCAGTCTCTGCCAAACAAGGTGCAGTGGTATTTTACACCCGACAGCACACTCGCACTTCCACCCATATTTATGTGTCATTTCGTGGAATTCCATCACACTTGCCGTACCGCCACAGCATCTTTTGA
The DNA here is from genome assembly GCA_963662155.1 of Lamellibrachia columna. NCBI lineage: Eukaryota > Metazoa > Annelida > Polychaeta > Sabellida > Siboglinidae > Lamellibrachia > Lamellibrachia columna. The sequence continues at coordinate 34,112,966 of OY759271.1, read as the reverse complement.
GACAAAGGAATTGGCAACGGGGGAAATCATCTGCCATTGTATGGGGACAAAACAAGTAATGTTATTATCCGTAGCATTGGCACCACCGACGCGGCTTCCCATATCCATAAACTCCGTCACCACACCAGCCATCGTTCACTTTTAATGAGAAATTCGGCTAATTTGTCGCACGGCCATGATAATGCTAACAGTGGCTGAGATTCTGCAGGAAATTGTAATCAAGTGATTGTGCGTCGTTGTCGCTTTGAAGTACTGATATCACAATAAGCGGTTGAATTATCCGTGCTGTCTTGTCAGGATGCCTTTGATCATAACGTGACGTGGAAAATGCCCATGAATACGGAATCGCTCTAAACGAGGATGCTTTTGTGCCGAGTGTAATTGCCGAGCGGGGTCAGGATGCAGGAGGGGACAATCGGAAGGCACAGTGTGCGAAACTAGCCTGATTAGTTGCCTGTTGATGTGCTGATGCATAATGTGCTTGTTTTCTTTCTCGTCTACTGTTGGCGTTACAACAGCATCGTTTGTGTTGTGTGCTGTTTTGTCTGATTGGAAGCCCCCTCCACTTGGACTCCCCCCCAGGTTGGGTGGAATGGACCCTTGTTGTTATGACGAGTGAGGTGTGACATGTTTGATTGGCTAAGTACCCAGTCTGGGATTGGCCTCAGGCACCCACTCATTGGGCAGTTTTTGTATTGTTCAGACCAGATGAACTCGCTCAGTGATCTGAGTAACGGGATCCACACTGATTTGTTTTAGAAATGAGGCGGAATGGCGGTGAAAAACACGGGGACCGGTGTCGTCTGTTCATTCTGTGATATGTTGGTTCTTCGTTTATCATAATGGATATATCGCACCGGATCTTGTGTTGAGAAAGTTCCCTTGGTGCGTAGACTGTGTGTGCTCTGCAGACTGTTAGCGATGCATCACCGATGTGGCTTGCCTGAAACTGTGGCTTGGAAAAGATTACTTTTGGAAAGTCCAAAAAAATGTATTGTAGGAAATACTTTTGTAGCAAAAGTCTTTTGGATAAACTCAGGGAAGAGTAACAAATAAAGTCACAGAAATGAAGTTGCTGAGAGGGGTAGCACTTCATATCATTATTTTGTGCATGCGGACATTTCTACCCAGAACTATGAATTTATTTCCATGAAAATGTTTCACTGTACTGCCTGCCCAACAGCAAGTCTCTGTGATGTAACTGCATGACTGTTATGTAATATCTCAATGTTCTTGGGCTTCAGGTGGTATGTTAAGTCCACACAGTTCGTCCAGCCACAATTCTCCGAGCCCGCCACATGGCCTCTGTTCATCACCACCGATGAGCAGAGCCTCTCCACGCAGCCACCAGATGTCACCACGGTCTACCCACTGCTCACCGATGCCAGTGACCAACAATGCCGTATTTATTGCAACGACGGGGGAAACGCCACTGAACTTGACAAAGCCGCGACCAACAATGTCGTACTTTGGCGAACTGAGCGACCACCAGAAGGTCGACGTGAAGACGGAGTTGGGTAACGACGGCATGCTGACGGTTCAGCCACCGCCGGCGCACTCGAACCACACACGCAGTCTCCTCAACCCACTACCCCACCCTGACATCCACACCTCCCTCAAGGCGGTGCCGTTCACTTCCCCCCTGCAGTTTGTCAGTAACCCGTACGTCGGTCTCCATGCGCACAGCCCATCTTCGCTTGCTGGCATCACCATGCCTAGTCTCGCAGTACACGCCAACAGCATATCGCCCAATCACTGCGGGTCGCCCGATCTGATTCCATCAGTTTTCGACAAGGTATTTCATTTACAGCATTTTTGTTTTTTGTTGGTGCTTGCATTTTTGCTCTTGGCATAAACAGCAAGACTTTTAAATTTTGTGTTGGGGCATGAATTTTTGCTCTTATCAATCTAACGATAATAGCAATGTTACATGCAAAAAATTTTCTATTAACCAATCAATTGAAAATTTTAAAAATTGACATTCTAAAGATTGATGACTTCTGTGTACAGCTACTGGTGAATGCGCAATTCTGCCACCAGGAGAAACTGGTACAGGAAGTCATGGCTCGTCAGATGCCACAGCCAAAGTTAGCCAACACACTCAGTGGCGCCCTCTACCCAGGATTTGCCATGCCGATCTATGCACCGTCCGCCGCCGCCATGGCTCCGATCATGCACGTCATTCCTCCGCAGCAGGTGGCGCCACCATCACCAGTGCGCTCTGAGGAAACCCAGCCGAGTAGCTACGTGCAGCAACTACAGAGTAAGTGAAACTGAACATGTGTTTACTTTCAGGTTAACCTGTAGGTGCATCTGTGGGGGTAATTAAGGTTGCAATATATTTTTTGACGAGCAAAAAAGTACTTAAGGTTGCAACAAGTAATAACTCTGTTAGACAAATCTTGGTTCCTGCGTTTAAGTTTGAACAAATGTACGATCCAATTTCTGCACATAACATACCAGTTTCATTAACTCGGAAGCTTTACTAATTCAATGTTTTTCCTTTCATTTTTCACAGTAATACTGTAATAAATAATTGTGATAACATTATATAGTATCCTTGCAGCACATATGTTGCTAGTATACTTTTCTTTCCCAGTTGTGTATTAAAAAAAAATAAGAATTTTTTTCAACGGAGATTGTAGAATTTTACGATGTTCAAAGTTGGCTCTTCTTTAAGATGAAGATCCTACAGAATATTGTAAGATAACCTTTCTAATAAGCACATTTAAAAAAAATTAACACTTACAATAGTGTTGATGTTGACCCATTTCTGACCATTGTGTTGATGTGTGCTTTCAGGCAAGATGTTTGGCGCTAAGATAATCCGTGCCAAGTCACGCGACGAGACCCAGCCACCCCACGTGAAGCGTCCAATGAACGCTTTCATGGTGTGGGCGCGGGAGGAACGACGCAAGATCCTGAAGGCTTGCCCAGACATGCACAACTCAAACATCAGCAAGATACTCGGTAGGTGAACTTTGAGGTGCTCACGCCTGTTAGTGTTGGGTAGGTTAACTTTCCTTCTCAATTCATTGAGCCTATCGAGAACCAGGTTCATTGACATTAAAATTTGTAGTGTGTGAAATAGGTTAAGTAATATGTGCAGTCAGTTTAATTAAAGAGTATGTACTGCCAATTTTGCCATTTTTTATTTTGACGGTATCCCGTCAAAAATAGTTTAATAGTTTGTCCGATGATTTCACCCAAACTAAATCATAAATGTGTACAAATGAGCTAGCATGTTGTATTGTATACCAGACAGGTTTGGTTTTTTGCGAAATGACTCTGAAACGAGATGTGCAAAAATATCAAATTGAGCAACCTTTTAAACCTGCATGATATCTGTAGTTCAACTGTTGTATACTAGGAATGTTGCATGTAATTGCGTTAAGTTTTCTCAAAGTACGAAATTATGTGATTTTTTACAAAGGGGCAGTGAATTTTGTAATTGGATAGATAGATTGAAATTGGGGCACAGTCTGGGAATAATGTGCTGCATCCTGACAACTTAAAGTAATTGGTTTGTGCATTCTGACAACTTAAAGTAATCAGTTTGTGCATCCTGACAACTTAAAGTAATCGGTTTGCATTTTTGTTGGCAAGATATATTTCCACAGGAACTGTTGTTGTTAGAATTTTTAATAGTTGGTTTAATTAAAATAAAATGGTAGGATTGGATGATTGATTGTTTTTGGGAGGCCATTAACTGAAAATTCGTCAGAGAAAGTGGAATTTCTCTGGGAAATTGATGCAATTTTGTTATGTAATCCTCCATCATTGCACAAACGACTATGACAGGTATTTGCTGGTGGCATGATTAATTACATTCAGAGTAAGCCGGTGTCTGAGATTGGGATAAAAAAACAGAAAATATTGACAGCTGCGGGTCAGAGGTTAAGAGGGCTTTTTTGGGGGGTGAGTCAGATTGTCAGTGAAAGCTGCTCCGTGTATGTGGCTGTGCAATACACTATGATGGTTTCTGAGATATCTCAGCAATAGACAATGTTCTAACTTGACTTGCGGTCTTTAGCCATAAACCAGCTCAGGGGTAGCAGGTCCTCCTATTCATTAACACATTTGAATAACTGGTAAAAAAAATTGCAGGTTTTGTCACTGATAGTTAGTCCCCAACTCATCTGTGTAAAGTTCACACAATACTGATGTGTATGTGCTGCCTCCTAGTGTGTCACATGCAGATACATGTATGCTCGGTGGCACCACCTGGTGAGTTTAATGTATACTATGGATGTGTTTTGCAGGAGCCAAGTGGAAGGCAATGTCCAACTCAGAGAAACAGCCTTATTACGAGGAGCAATCTCGACTGAGCAAACTTCACATGGAGAAACACCCGGACTATAGATACAGGTGTGTGTGCATACATATGTTAATATTACTGGAAGCAATTATACATCTCAGATTTGATTTACTATATCTGGATAGGAAAGATTTTAATGACTGAAAATCTTTGTACCTTTGAAATTAATCTTTTTTGACAATGGATCGATTAGGCCATTATTAATCTGTGAACATTGTTAACAACAAACACTGGCATCAAAGTGATTTTTGGTGAGTTAAGTGACTAGCGGAAGTATGTATTTAAACAAAACTGAAACAATTTATAAATGTAACAATTTCTGCTATTAACTTGAGAATGATTAAGTTATCACTAAACTGCACCATTACTGAAAGAAATATGTTGATAATGTGTTTATTGGTATGCAAATTGAGCATTTAATTATAGTAATAATAATAATAAAATAAAAAATTTATAGCGCCATATTCACTGAATGCGCTATGGTGTTTGCGTCACACGATTATTCAGATTAGCAAAACAGATATATTTTTTAATAAAACAATAAATGTGAGACACTATATAAAATGTTCGGTGGGGAAAGCGGTGAGTAGTTGCCATGAGCTGTTCCCTAACTTCCTTGTCTCTCTTCCCCCAGGCCCCGCCCCAAGAGGACATGTATTGTGGACGGGAAGAAGTTGAGGATATCCGAGTATAAGAATCTGATGAAGGAGCGACGACAGGAAGTGAGGCGGATCTGGTACGGGGACTCCGGCACGACCTATGTCGAAGGACTCATGGGTAGGTGGCGTTTCATTGCATTAAGTGGAAAATGCTCATTAGAAAATGTACAATGCCTTGCTCTATCCATCTCTCATGTATAGATTAATTTAAGCACTGCACATAATAATAAGAATTATGTCCACAGTGTTTAACTCAGTATGGCACATTTCCTGTTGCACATGGCCTGCCAAATATCATCTCAGAATCCACTTCTGTGAAATATGTTGAGATCTACATGGTCCCGTGACTTTTTCAGTTAACGGTGGATCTCCGCTGATGGGTGCCACTGGTACCGTGTCGGCTGCCGCATCCATGCCGCCAATGCCATTCATGTCATCCGTCGCCGGCCACATGCCTGATATGGCTAACATCATGTCGCACGCCAAGGCCGAGAACAATAGTCCGATCGGCACAGGCGAACACATACCACTGTACATGACTCATACCCGAATCTCATCCGCAGAATCAAGCTCACCAGAGGCTGCCACTATGACCTTGAAGACGGAGCCGACGCACCCAATAGAAATCACACCGCAGATAACGGCATCGTAGGTCAAAGGTCAAGGCGGCAACCGGCTCCTGTGCAACTGACTGTATTTATGTAAAGAGAACTAACGTTGTTATACCCCTTGACCAATGCTGTGGCGTTTGTACATTGCATCAGGTTGTTGTTGATAATGTTGTTGTTGTTGCTGACGATGTTGTTTTAGTTGTTGCTATTTTGTCTCTAAAACCAACGTAGCTACTAGGCCGCCACTGCATGTTCGCTGCTAACCGGTGGCTATGCAAACTGCACGGTCGACGATTATTACGCATGGCCGTCTCATATTATTGACAATGTTCGCAGCTATAAATATTTTACTGGGCCGACGAAGCTTGTCTACGACGTGTAGTCAATGCACAAGGTTTTATCCTCATTGTATGATTAACAGAACGGTACGTTTATGCAAATGTAACATTGTAACTGTCAGGTAGCAACCATTATTGCATAGCCGATTGATTGTCCATGCGAGTTACGAAAAGTTACAAAAACAGTTTTCCGGGAAGATTAGCAGAGAGTTACTGGACAGAATCGCATTGGTTTGTGCAATATATGTTTGTGAGTTCTGGATTTAGAACCAGGCCGCGATGCTGGGCTTGGTTCTAGCGTGACGTTAACACTATGTTAGGAGGTAGTGTAAATATGTTGTACGGGTGCTATTGATCAGTAATTTAGATTCATTGAATTGTGTAGAGTTTATGCAGATTTAGTGCATTGCTTGCCCAGGTCCATGACTGACGTACATAGCAATTGACGCACATGATAAAACTGTCTATATATCGATGTGCTTAAAGACAAACCTTGACTTGACCATAGTAACTATGTAACGGTGCACCATTGAATGCGTGCTGTTGACTAATTCTAGTAAATGTTTGACATTGCGAATATGACACCAAATGTAGACGATAACACCCTCGTCATACAAACGAGTATTGTTGGTGTTTTATGATGCTGCTGATGGTAGGGTATGACAGGGCAATTTGCACAAAGACGACACAACAACAATAATATTCAAGGGCTTTTGCCGACTGGTACTAGTGAATCTGACGATGAAGGAATGATATTAGAGGCTTAACTTACACACAACAAAAAGTGTATATCGCGTGACATTATTGCTGTTTTTCGACTGTTGGTTTACCAGTGTTTGTATCTGTTGTGCTGAGTAATTGTGTTGCGTATATACTGGATGGTGCCCTAGAGTCGGGGTGTGCTGGAATGCATGTCAGTCGCATGCTCATGTTTTTATGGATCGACCAGCAAACTATTTTTTTTACAAAATATCGACCACTGGGCAATCTATTGAAAATCACCCGAATCTGTAACAGCGTCACTGTTTGCGAGCATTCAGATAATTATTTTTGATTCTCAATCATGTGGTTTCAGTTCCAAGCTAATTGGATATTTTTGACGTGGTTAATTATCCGATAGTTTGACCTGGAGAAGTTTGATCGCTTCATAACTGTTTAGGGACCAACTCATCAGCACGCCCCCGACTTAGTAAAGAATATCATAGAACATAGCCTTGTTAATGTACGTTTTGTGACATGGAGTGGTTTTTCAAATCTATACATACATATACACGATATATCTTTTTATTTTGTAGTGGCATCTAGGAGAAATGGACAATTGTATTATATATTAGATAATCTCGCCGCCAACTGCGACAACTGTTTTCGTCATTTGTGTAATTATTGCAATTTTACATAATTGCTCAATGGGAATTTCGAATAATTTTATTATTGCAATTTGTAAACTTTAATTTAAATATTTACTTTTACTGCTTTGTATGATATTAATGATTAATTATGAATAATGCTTGTAAGATAGTCAACTGATATAATTATAATTATTGATGTTTGCCAAGTATTAGTTGGCACGTAGTGTGAGAGGTTGCAGAATGGTAGGTCGGAATTATTCTAACATAGCGCTTTGCCTAACCCTACTGAACTTTGACCTGTATAATTATATTGCGGCCAGCAGAGTTTATTAGAAGCCACAGCCAGAAAGTGATGGTCCGCATCTATTCAAAGTGTGTTTCAAGCAGTGTACTTTGTTAACAACGATCTCTCGACGACTCTGTCGCACACATTCAGGTGAACAACTGGCACATTAGAGGTCACAAGGCGAAGGTCAGTAGCGAAGCACTAACCCTGGTGGCCTACTGCTTTGTTCGTCTCAGGCATTGCAGACTGTCTCTTTTAAACAAAATTGATCTTGGTGTGATTTACAATTGGCCCCTACAAGGAATGCATGACTCGTATTATCTGATACCAAACATTTTTGACAATGAAATATTGCAATTAAAATAAAAAATTTACATTTTGTTGAAGAAAGACGTTTATAATGTAATATACAAATCTGCAAGACAGACTGCGTAGTCCTGCGTCGTTCCGCTAGAAATAATCGACAGTTGCCTCCGCAAGAGGTTGTGTGTGTACACATCGGTGGTGGGTCAAACTGACTGTGACCCCGAGGTCATCTCGGGGCACTCACGATGTATATTTGGTAGGGTGACGGTGGTGGGATATGGACAGCGGTCATTCGTCCAGCTCAGGATGTTGACTGGGCATGGCTAGACTCACTAACCAACGCAGTGCACGCGATCTCGCCGGCGTCGCACCAAGTACGGCACAGCCGTGTCAAAGGCACGGGTCTGCAAACATTCGTTAGCGCATCATTGTTTCTACCACCGCTACGTAAACTGGACGATGCAAGGTCTGTTTTGTCAAGTATAGCAACCACGTTGTGCCAAATGTTGCTCACCAATGTCTAGTAGTAAACTGATTAATAACTAAGACTTGTTCTCACTAGTAATACAACTTGACTAACTCGAAAGGAATATTGCACCATTGGAATGAATGAAACTAATGATTATGTGTCAGTATTGTGCCGTGTCAATACCATTAATGGAATAGAGAATACCACATGAAACTGTATCTGCCACAAGTAAACACTGTGTGGCAACATTGCAAATATAGGGGTGCTGTTTCAGTTGTTTTTATTAGGGTTGTCTCAGATTGCATCTTGTATGAAAATAGCTGTATCCAGTTTCCGACTGCTGGGCAGATTTGAACATGCCATTTAATTATCAGTTTCCAAAGTGATTCACTGGCCTGTGTTGGCCGTTCTGCACCTGGATATTTTCATGTAATGTAGCTGTCTGCATGAAAATAAAACAGTGTTTCTAAAAAACAACATTATGCTGGTCATTGTTGTTGTGTGTGAAATACGGTCCCTACTTGACTATGCCTAGGTTCCTAGCAGGTTAATTTCAATTGTTATTTGTAAATTCAATTAACTCAATTAATTTAATTTAATTAACTTTCTAGAAAATCACAATTTAATTTAATTAATTAACTTTATTGGAAGAGGTTACTTGGTAATTTAATTTAATAAAAAAAAATCACAATTAACTTTTTATTGGATATATTATTTTATACAATCTGGTGGTGACTGCCACTGGCTTGCTGTCAGGAGTAAGAATTAGCTTTGATGATCATAGTGCCCATTAGACACAGCCACTCAGCCAGTGACCAAAGTAAACCCAACCAATGTCAAAAAAAAGCTTCTAGTCAGGTCCAGGCAGTTGTGTCAATGTCCAGCCAGTGTCAATCGGTGAATAAGCTGAACTGTGCATGTGCCTGGCCAGGTGCTACAGCTGTATTATGTAAGAGTATCGACTCCTCTTGCTTTTGTGGCTTTCATCACCTATCCAAGGGATGCAATACAAAGTGTATCTGGAGTTTTTCTAGACATAATCCCATATGACAAAATCCAACGGGACAAATGTGAAAAAGTGAATGAACACTGATGAACCAATACTAGGTACAGTACAGTACTTGTCAACAATTGAAATTAATTGTTCATTGAATGAAAGTTAATTTAATTAATAATAATTGTTAAGTTAATTTGGGAGATTAATTTAATTTACCTGATAAATGTGTGAGGTTAATATAATTTAACTGGGACATCTCTGAGTTAATTGTAATTTAATTAATTAACTTTCCAAGTTAATTGCCCCATGCCTGGTTCCTAGTTACTTCCGTCTTCTAAACATGATTATTTAAATATTTATTATTTCTGGAATTGATTAAACATTTATAAAATTATCCTCACGCTTTCGCTGGTGAACTTTTTATCTCAGCAGAACTTGCATACAGATATATACATATAATTTGTGAGTGGCTAGAACTAATGCTAGTACACAACACTATTGAGACAGCCCCGTCTACCCAACTTCCCTCAAAATTGAACTAATAGGTATTGCATTCACCAGATGACAGCACTATCACTTACCACATTTCATGGCAAATAATTGTTTTAACAATAACCCAATTTTTTTCCTTGCACAATCTACCACGCATTGTTACGAGGTGGTTACCTCTTGAGGATTAACATTTAATTATTTCTTAAACTGACTTCTAAACAAAGTTCTAAATAATTTTTATTCATAAGCTTATGAATTTTTTCATAATATGATTGCAGTACTTCAATCATGAATGAACAGGCTTTCCCTTTCCTTAACTGAGAAAACATTGCATCACCAACAAACGCAGACAACAGAATGAAAGTCACATGAGGCCAAACTTTATTATATAGAGCACTGCAGTACAGCATTTAGAAGCATTACCGATACACTGAGAAAACCCAGCACACACGCCGGCTCGTGCATATTACCGCATTGCTTGCACGCGTCAATTGAACACTGTCGACTGATTGATTTTGTGGGGCAAACCAACTTATTGCAATGGTTAGCCACCAGTGATCATTGCAGGAAAACACCCTTTCCATAACAGTACGTCATCTCCAAACCCTCCACCAAGTAATGACCTAATCGTGATTGAAAATTTGATTCTTTTTGCCGTGCGTATTATTATATCTCATCGTGCACTGATTATAAATGAAAAGAGAAATGGTTGCATAATAAATAAGATTGCTTCTTCTTTCCATCACCTCTTACAAATGGCAGAATACAATATGAACGACGTATGTGTGTGTGTGTCCTCCTGTAAACAACCTCCAAATAGCAGACATTATAGTCAAGCAAGTGCAAATAACGGCACTGCAGGATGTACACGATTCCAAAATGTTGTTGACGCTGCTACAGAAATCCACCTTCTGACGAGACACATTTCCACATTGTTGCCATCCCACTTTCCCGACAATTTAATTCCCACATTGCAGCCACCTTTTTTCATTCCCGGCTCCGACATAATCACTCACAGGAAGCAGAAGATTCTGTACACGCGTCTGCCATGCAAATGTCCATGCTATTTCATTTTTCTCTTTTTTAAATACATTTTGCCTTTTTCTTCGCATTCAGCCCGAACCAAGGTCAGTGATTCGTCTATCAACGCATTATTCATCCTAGTTGTTGAGTGTGACGCTCGTCTAATCTTCCTCATCAGATTCTTCCTCAGCTTGTTCCAGCCACATCAACCACTGATTCACCTGAAACACAATTTGTTGTATGACCATAACCGGTCAAGGCAAGGCTCGATAATCACAAGCATTAGTAACACTTTAGGACGTTTAAATTTTCAAAAATGTATAAAATTCTAAGACGCAGTGAGACATTTAAAGACAGCATATCTATTTTCAAACTGTTCAGTATCAGAATATTGGAAATGTTACATTTACGTCACTAAATTCTTTTGTCATCATTTAATTTGATAACAGCAATTAAATATGACTTTACCCAAACACATTTGATTAGACACATATCCAAATACAGCATGACGCACACCCCCTCCATGGACAATTTGCATTATATTTTTTATCTATGTAACATTACAACACAACTGTCAAGAATACATGTATTTTTTACCAAGCAAACATAAGTTAATAACGGCTCTAGACCAGCCTGAAATGGCAAATACTTTGCAGATATACTAAAGACTGACAAGATGATCCCACCTGGAAGAGGGCCTTCCCTTTGCCCGGATACTGCTCATTGACCTCTTCCTTCCATCGGAGGAACACCTCCTCATCGATGACCTCACTGTCATACATGAACATGAAGAGTCGCAGGAGGAGACCTACCCAAACACAAACAGACGATGCACACCCTTGGCCAAAATACAACGCAAGTAGCCACAGAGAATAATACTGAGAATAACACCTGAAACAACTTAAAATGCTCTTCGGATGTTTCACATAAATTATAAAAAAAAAACCGATATAAAACAGAAGAGCTGATTAAAACTTTTAATAAATCTGTACAAGGAAGCGTATAAAAGATTAAAATTTGTAAGTTAACATAGGTCATCAAAACACAGGAAAGTGATGCATTCACATTATCTGTCAGAGTAATTAAAAGATGTCTTTAAAATGTTTCTTAAATGTGATGATAGTCTTGTTTCTCAATGTATGACTAAAACAACTTTAACCGTAAGTGATGAATCTGCTGAAAGTCTGCAGTCCAAAGACAACATCAGCATTGAGGAAGTCTCGCGCAACACCAGGCCAATGGCAATACAATAAAATCAACACTGTTCCTGTGAGCCAGATGCTTTGAATGTGCGGCTGTTGCTTTCTTGCGATGATTCTGTTCACTTTTATTTCATGCCTAGTAACTCGTCATCAACATCTGGGGCCAGTTAACATGAGAGATTTGTACCCCAACTGACCAAGCGACACGATAATGTGCAGTTAAGTGATGTTTACATTTAGATAAGTGACGTGTCTAGACATTGCGACCTAGAGCAAAACTCGTGCCACTTCCAGTTTTAACCTGCTGTTGGTCACTGCTTTAAAATCACCACCGACTGTTGGCCAAACTGGGATCATCCCCAATTTGACCAACATAATCGTAGCATTCGTTGTTGATCTATGTATGATTTATACAATTCCGAAACAAACTATGTCTAGCCACAAATTTGCTACGGTGTTTATATGACCGTTTGTTGCACTGTGATATCACGCGACACCATGTCAGCAGACCAATCAGACAATAAATCACTCGAGTGAATGGGCCATGCAAATGGAAAGTCTAGACATTATCCACTAATCATATACGATCACACTGTTATTTAACCCATTAGACCCCACAACGGCCACGGCCGGCCGCTCTGTGCAGTCCTGGAACGGCCGCCGCTAGCCGAATACAGGACCCTCTATTAAAAAAAATACCGGCGAATAACTACTGAACTAAACACTACCAAATTTTGTCACACCCTATCGGATACATTTTGCAACAACAACTCGTTCATGTGTTGCCCTTTCGGAAATGTTGATTTTCATCGGTTTTGTTCACGCTATCTAAACATTTTTTATTTCTATATTTGTCATGATAAAATATGGTGTAACCTAAAAATATCCGTCAGAATTTGATAATTTTTTCAGTGGTGCAAAGCTAACACATATAGCTACATTTTCTTCGCATAAGGTTATAGCATGGGATCATTGTCAAATGTCAGTTGCAAGGTATAATAACTTTCAAAGTTTTAACAAACTTACTATTTTTTCTTTGCAAATTGTCAACATTTTATTAATATATCCTATTTCTATGTATACATGCATGTGGAGAAATTACTACTCTTCAAAAATAAACACAACTTGTAATTGTCAATATTGAACAGTTTTTTTCTACAGATTTTTGAACACAAGGAAATAAAATCGCTCGAAATTTGCCAGAAATCCAGGGGAGCATGTTTTAATAAAATCCTGGGGCCTAATGGATTAAATAAAGCCTGGTAAACGCGACTTGAAGACAGAGAGGTTATATGTACATAATGCCCTTACCTTTGGGGAAGTGGTTGTTGTAACACAGGACTTGCAGGGCGTAGATGGCGGCCAACTGCAGCTGTGAGGCGTCCACAAGGAACTTCTGCAGCACACCCTGAAGGAAATACCAGTCAGTGACAGCACAATTCTAACGCTCTACCTCGTCTCCAAACATGATAGTGCAACACTTGCACCTTACATGGTAATTCAATCTAAAAAAAAAAAATCAATCCCAATCTAATCAGTTACTCTGGAGAAAAAGGTCCTTTTTTTCTCTGTGTTGTTCTTTTTTTAGTATATATTATTGGGGTGTGCGCGTGCACATGCCATTTGTTTCCTGCCCCACCTCCCCACTGCCACCCATACCCGACAACACAAACAAGTTGATCACTTTCATAGAAGTGGACGTATCACCTTCAATTCTTATCTTAACCATTTACAAGTTACCCTAGAACAAAGAATATCATTTGTAACATATCGACTTAACTTACCATGAATTTCCCTAAGAGTTGCTTTTCTTCCTCAATGACAGATTTATCCGGGAGCAAGGAAGTGTCCTGACCTTCCACCAGCGATGTCTTGCTGAGCACGTACTTCACAACGCTGCACAACACAAACACTTGATATATGCTTGACAACACTGCAACAAACCCTCAAAACAGCACTGCTATTCTACGAAAACTGCCTGAAATTCATAAACACAATTTCAACGATCTAAAGCAAAATGGCAGCAACTATTATTTCAAACTTGGATAACATTTATTGACATATTTCACAATTTGATAAGTTCAAAAATTATAACATCATTATCGTATTGTCAGGATGGAAAATGGACAGAATGATAAGTAAAATGCAGGTCATGATAAATGTGTGATTCTACTTCCAGCTGCACTGAACACAAACAAGTCGTGCACAAGACTTCACAATAAACATGAGCACACTCAAACGCAGCATTATTCTGAAGGCAATAACCCTGGGGTAAAGATTTTCGCGCACCTAGTGACCAGGATGACAATAAAGCCCGGAGTCTTCTGTAGCTTCAGATCGACCTTGTCGCGCACCCACTTGTAGAGATCCGTGGCAGAGGGCTCTGTCTGGATCCGCAGCCATAACTCTGTCTGCAGGTGCAACAGAGGGAAGAGGAAGCTGAGGGAGCGGTCCTCAAGAATAGCCATCATCCGCTCCTTGTTCTGGTCAGGCTCTGCAAGGGGTGATACATCTCGGTTAGCATCACAGACAAACAGAGGTGCTTTGACACTGAATATTAGATCGGATAACTTGTGTGTGACTAGCTTCATGCTATAGTATATAGAGCCGACAAGCCACTCACCTGGTAACATTTTCTGCAGGTCCAACTTGCTCTCGTTAAACAATTTCGTCAACCACTCTTCATCCTTTAACTTCTTCAGCTACAACACAACAGTGACCATGACAACAGCTACAACACAAGTCACCATGACAACATCTCTTTATGTAAACATCTGCACTCGGGTTATGAGTGTCGAGACGACCACCAGCATGTGTAAGCCTGGCACCACGCAGTTGGTTAGAAAAACTGATGCAACTACCCAACGTGAAAGGGTTCCCAATTCTAAGTGGTGGGTAGTGGTTGTTTGCATTAGTTAGAACACCTGACAAATACGTATCCAAGAAGTAAATGTGGGGTTGGAGTCTTGTACTTAACGGGAGACTCGGGTCGGATTTGACGGATTTTTTACAATAAAATGAATTTCGAGTTGTTGCTATTTCCGTGTATAAATATTATTCAACTTGCCATTCATGTAAGTTGCACTGTCGAAATAAACACTTTTCTGTCATAAAACGTGTCTTTTGTATGATGCCTATCATTGCTAAGTCTTTGTTTATGTCAAATGAACCGAGACTAATGGGACATTAGGTGATTTTCCGCGAGCCATTCCATGCCGGAAAACGCTGCCATTCCAACATGGCACATATCACGGGAAAGCCCCATTTTCGCTCTGTATGATGGTACAAACAGTTTTAAAATGTGCCCGGAGGTATCCGAGTAATTCCGACTATAAATGACCGCCTCTGAACCATCTCGGTGACAAAGGAATGGGGAATGCCACGACGATTCGCCGGACATCACCACGTGATGTCGGATTCCCTCAAATCAAGCGCTCTAATTGGTTGTAATACTAATTTCCATCCTCTGACGTCAGCTTGAAATACCAGCTACGTTCGATTCGATCGACTTTTTTATCCCATGAGTTTCGTTCATTTATATCGCTTTGTAAAACGACATTATGCCGTTTGGTCGAAAGCGAGTGGGCGGTTACGGTACTGGGAGGCAGCGAAAGTTTGCATCGTTGCAGTTAGCGCGTGATGCGAAGGCATCGAGGGTTGAATTCGCCAATGAACCTGCGGCGACAACTTCGTCTTCTTCGACCATCACCGTCCGTGGTGCCAGCGAGAATGGCACGCAGTGTAAGTTTAATTCTGATATTTCATATGTTCACTTGCGTTTTATCCAAACATCGCCTTTGTGGCATAACTATTACTGTATAAACGATTTGACGCTGATCTAGTTCATGCTGTTGATGTTCGTGGTTGTGTTGACATTCAGGCCCAGGGGCCATCCAGGCACATCAGAAGCAGAGTTGTAACTATGGTTTATTATATTACTACAATTTGCCCTGGTAATTATTGTATACATAGCCTATATACACACACGCGCGCGGGTGTGTATAATATGGCAATGCCAATAAAATAAATTGCATTCAATGCCATACCCCTGCATACGTAGTAAGGGGGGGGGCTTTTGTTGTTGAACATGTCTTGGATACTTTTTGTTCATGAAATACATTTATATTGTGTATTTTTTCCAGGCATCAAGGCGGTCATCAACAGTACCAGCTGATCCGTCTCGGAGACTGTCTGTCACTGAACGGAAGTTTGGTTATGCAGATCTTCTGGAGGAGATAGGTGTCCCGCGATTCCTGGTTGAGGATGAGACAGATGCTGATGGAGATCTTTCAACAGTACTTGTACGCTGTGCCGTGTTGCCATCACTTGTTGCGAACCTGCTATGCACGTTGTGTAGGAAGCATACACTCTCCACCCCAGCTGTCGACCGCACCGCACCCTCGGCATGGTGTGTGGCCTCGAGACTTTCTGCACCAGTTGCGACAAGGTCATCAATGCAACTCTGTCATCAGACTGTATCGATGGGACTCAGGCGACGAATGTCCCATTTGTCGTGGTGAGATCAGCTGTGTCGGCAACGATGGACATGGGTGTCGGGTACTCGGGACTTGTGTGAAATTTATTTTACAATGCCAATGACTCTTAACTTTGCCTTTTGATAGATTATACATTCAGTAATATGTATGCAAAGTTTCAATCATCTAGGTTGCTTTTCAGATGTTGAAATGTATGTGCCAATGTACATAAACTTTGAACACGATTTTCTCAAAAACATGTTTTCCCTCACACCTACTGCCTCCCGTGTCACTTATCTCTGCTATTGTTTGACAGAATTACTTGAAACTTTCTACAGTGTTTCTTGATAGTATGCTCTTGAAAACTATGTAGTAACTTTTTAGAAAACATTATTTATATTTTATATAATGAACCATCAATGTAAAATTTCATGATGAAAAAATACATTCAGATGTAAAAAAATCATGAAAACAAAAGTTTTTTGAAAACTTGGAAAGTCAACTGACTGTTTTCATTGGGATTATGTGGAGTAACTACACACCAAATTTGAGTCCTCTAAATCCAATGGTTACTGATATAAGTCACACGCAACATTCAATCCAAGATGGCTGCATACCGTGGGAAAATATGTATGAAACTTTCTGAAAAAATTTCACAGCATTACTCTTACCTGGACTTGCAATCTATGAAAGTTTCAGCTCTGTAGGTTCAGTGATAATGAAATAAGAAAATAAAACGCGTTTAGACCCAAGCGACGCCTTAAAAACACCCCCACTGGTGCTTGACGAGAAGTCTCGGGGTGTGGGTCTTCGGGTAGTTTAATAGACATCCAGTAGAATGCCGAACCCAGACAAGCGAATATTAGCTAAATTATTGAGATATAGTAGTGAAATTACTAAAGAAAGATAATCAAATGTTCCCTTTCAACACACAAACATTTTGACTTGCATTCAATCAGTCGCAAACATCCTTGCAAACATAACCACCTATCTGTACATCTTTTAATTTTAATCACTGGTTCACAGCGACGTGCTAAACTTCACCTCTCTGTCCACACGCAAGTAATTTGACAATCTGTTACACATCACACACACAGAACCCACCTGTTGGAGACAGAGTAGAAACAATGGATAGTGGGTGCCACCTTCCATCGGGGCGGCCAGCTCGTTCAGACTGACAATATTGTTGATCACTGCGTCAGCCGAAAATCTGGCCACATGAGACTTGACCAGCGGAATGTCATTGGTCAGCGCCTCCATCTTGTCTAGAACCCTTGTAAATCCCTGCAGGCATGACATACGCTAGATTAAGTTTGGTGCACATATAACAGCACTGTCAATTTTTTTTACTGTAGTTTAATGCTGTACATTGGAACATCACTATTAAGTGCACCATTGGGACTGGGTCAAAGTGACCCGATTAGCGGGACTAAATGCCCTAACTTCACTGTTCTGGATATAATTTAGGACTGTCCCAGGGTGACTATAATTGCGAGGTGGCGGTATTACCAAGGTAACCATAAAGCAAGGTTTGATTGTCATGCTATACAAATATATCAACATTAACCTGGATATGAACACAAATTCTGCAGGACAAACGAACATAAAGACCGAGTTACAACTTAGCTTACAACGTGACAACCAACACTGGGATGTCTCACCTCCACGTAGTGCTCTGCTGTAATGATGGACTCATCTCTCAGACTGGCAATCAATTTGCTCACGGTGCTACGGTCCATCTCTACAAAGACATACACAACAATAGGACGCCATGTCACCACACTACCAGTGGCATCAAGCATAGCAACTTTAGACAATTTAAAGGTTCCTCCTCAATTCTAGTTGTTTCACTCTTCTCATTTCACATTCTAGCTCATTTGTACATTTGTTATTTAGTTTTGCTGAAATCATCGGACAAACTGTTAAATTAATTTTGTCCAGCTCTACGACATACACTATAGTGTAAGGCTCTCCACATATTCACACGTTACCCGTTCTAGTGATCAAAGTCAATTCATTCAATGGTTGTAACCAAAATATGCAGTGCGTAATCTTTTAGTAAATCGACTGCGCACATTACTTAAAACTTTTCAGTGTCTTTAAATCTGAATATCAATTAAACATATTCGCTGAACCAATCTAGGAAGGAGTGTGAAGGCTTGCACAAACTGTAGCCAACAGACAGCATCTTTTCAAACAATCTACCCACTACATCCTAAATAATAAGATGATCACATTCCTTGGTATAATTACAATAGAAATTTGCTAATTAATTACCTACTCACACAAAATTCTCACTCACCCATCTTTGGTAAAGTCTGTAGCATTGAGTACGATACGAGATCAGGCATGTATCTGCAAAAAGCGAACAAACTACATCAGATTCAGAATTATCAAGACCTTTCCTGCAGATCTCTGTAGGAAACACAACATAAAATATTGTTTCGTTGTTCATATATCCAAAAACACTTTCATTCAATATTGGTCATAAAGCACTACAAACCAGTTTAAAAAACAAACCAGGTTAACTTACTTGGTTGGTGCCCTCATTTCCTTAACGTCACTGACTGCTTCTTCCACATTCTCAGAGGTCAATAGTTTGTTCAACAGATCCTCCTGCAAACAGCAGAACAATATTAACAAGATATCACTACACTTCAAGAAATGTGTTCTATGATTTGATCCATTGTCGAGGCATTACCGTGTCATACATTTTATTTGTACATTTATACCAGATTGGTAAACCTTAGTATACATTGGCATACATAAATAACTACTGTAATAGAAGATATTCGCGACATGTGCACTATATTTTTTAACGTCACAAAACCATGGTTTAATTCCTAGCCAACAGGTGTCGTATGTGTAATAAATAATATCTATTGTATGACAGCAGGTAATAAAACTGACAACATATGCATTTATATAAGTAAAACCTCTGCTATCGGAATTAATAATAAAAATATTTGTACGACCACAAACTTATGGCAAAGACATCACAAACGTATCCCACAACTGTTGCCTTCACCCACCATTGCCTGCTTGATTTCATCTTGGCTCGGTGTCTTCTTGTTAGGTTTTGGCTTGTCAACAGACGCCACCTGTTTAATCTTGATGTTTGACTTCTTCTGCATGATCAGCTTCGGCTGTTCAATGTTTGAGATAAGTGGGATCGGTGCTGCCCCCTGCTGGAGTTTGGGTGACTGCGCTGACTTGGGGAGCATGCTGGGTATGTTGGGCCGCAGCATGAAGTTCCTCGCTGGTCTCAGGCTGATCTCGTCCGTGTTGCCAGAGTTAGACGTCTGCATCTGCTGCTGGCGACGGAAGCGAGGAGGAAGCTCCTTACCATCTGCAACAAGTCACCTCAGTGTCAGTCTGGGGGTTGTGGAATCTCTCAACAACTACAGGCCAGCCTCAACCGTAGTTGAACACCACCCCCGGGGGGGGGGATACTCCCAATACTGAGGTATACATGATTGTGCCGCGCAAATGCCCGTTTTTGGCCATTTTTCTCTCTGTCCGAAGAAAAAATGTAAATTTTCTCTCTTTGTGCCCCAATTAAACCTGATAATTCTCTTTTTCATCGAAGAGGAAATTTCCCAATGAAAATGTTCCGCCTGGGTTTACCTTACTTATAGATATTAGATAAATTGTTCAATAATTCTCTCTTGGTGACCATAAATTTCTTGATTTCTCTCTCTCTCTCTCCATGGGGCTCTGGCGGCACACCCCCACCGCTTTGGTATGGCAGTACCCCCCCCAGGACACCACCAATCCAAGAACACATCAACATGCACGGACAGTTGTTTTGGATGAGCAATAATGTATGTAGTAATTTATTATGTTATTTAATTTGTTCACATTTACACCAGCAACATGATAGACTACCACCAAAATAACCACAGTTCAATTTATTTTCTATGACCACACACAAAACTGCAGTCTACACGAAAAGTCTCCAAGCATCACAGGACATCAGGTCCAGTGAACTGAACAGTTTACAGGACCTGCTGATTATTCACAGGACCTGATTTTACCTCCAAATATTAATAAAACGGTTTCACAAAATATTTATAGTTTTATTCAACTGTATTGTACAATCGTAGTTGTGGTCTTGCAAGTTGGGCACACTTTCAGTTTCACATTCGTGAGAGAATGTAATCAAGTTCCTGATTCATTCACTTGAAGAGCTCTGTGCACCACATGGACATATATAAAAGTGGCGCCAGCCTAGAGAAATTATAATCAGGTTCCCGATTAATTCACCAGAAGCGCTCCGCGCACCACGTTGATACATAAAAAGTGGCGCCACACGGCACCAAGACTATTAACATGACCGGTTATTATTTCAGTGTAGAGTGACCGTTCATTTACATGTTGAGCGTCGATGTGGTTGATTAAAAATACAATGAATGCTCCCTATTGATATCGCTTCGGTTACGGTTTGGCAACATTTCTTGCAATGTCAAACGTGTCACAAACACACGATTTATGGTTAACATAAATGCGATATAGCCAGGACAACACTTCTGAGATGTTTATTAACATTCCGTTTATTAATGAAGCGTCCTCACCTGGATCCCTGTGGTGAGATCTCCCGTCGTGCTGTTGCCGGTAGCTTGACACCCCTTGCTGCTGTTGCTGCTGCTTTGACTGATGATGTTGCTGTGGACTGCCACCACCGTGCTGGAAGTGTGGCGAAGAGCCACCATTCTGTCGACGATTCCCAAACTGTCCTCCACCTCCTCCGTAGCCTGTCATAGAAGGTAAATCATTTACATTGCTTGGCAGACATGGCATTTTGTTGAAATTAGATTTTTTTACTTTGAATTCAGTAACAAAATTCACTGGTTAATTGGCCTATAGCATTCCAATTCTGACAAGTGTCACCATCTATCAAGCTATGAAACACACGAACATATGCCTGGCAATTTGCCTACCTTGGTTAATAGCTATCACACCACTCATATGTACAGCTATGTTATAATATATTTGTACTACTTGTACAATTTGCCTACCTTGTTTAACAGCTATTACACCACTCATATGTACAGCTACATCGTAATATATTTGTACTAATTTCATCTGCAAGATAAATAATACAAATATGGCGTGCCTGCAGTACAAACTGTGACAAAACAAAACCTGACAATCCATGGATGTTCCTACCTTGATTTTGCTGATTGCGTTGTCGTCCTAATCCGCCGTATGGCATCGAAGAGATGCTGTCGGTGTGAATTACACCAGGCCCCGTCCCAATGCTCATGCCAGCTGCAACACAACAGTACACATTTAATCAGTAGTGCCACATGTATAATAGCAACCTCATGCCCATGTCTACTAGTCACGCACAAGGTTAACATCACACTTTCTAAGTCCTTTATTGGCAAACACTATCACACTGAATAGCTGACCACAACTGACATTTTGTGAAGTCTCTGTTAACATACTGCTCAACTGCGGCAGGTTACACGTAGATGAACATTGTTGGACTCTCGATAAGCCAATGGCTTCCTTGTCCACTTGCCATCTGGGCCTTTGGCTTGGATGGTAAATCTTGTTAAATTTGGCTAGCAATATTTGATCACAACAGATAACCGTCCATGATAAATTCCCAATGCAGTCCATTATACATAGGTTTTAGTACCAACACCCATTTTTGGTAATATTGCCATGCACTAGCTGAAATGT
Source organism: Lamellibrachia columna (assembly GCA_963662155.1). Taxonomy (NCBI): domain Eukaryota; kingdom Metazoa; phylum Annelida; class Polychaeta; order Sabellida; family Siboglinidae; genus Lamellibrachia; species Lamellibrachia columna. Next base: position 34,090,750 of record OY759271.1, on the reverse strand, counting down.
TATTACTTCAATCCATGGCAAACAGTATGTTGTATTAATCTTTGTATATTCATTTCCGTAAAAGTCTGTAGTTAAACAGCAGAAACATAAATGCCACAAGTGACGACTTGACATGTGCACTTCAACTCAAAAACATGGTCTAGATGCAGCGAATGCTTCCACAACAGAGATCTGCCAGTGTAAAGTTTCAATTTATCGTAATGTTGTTGTTATATATGAAATGGTACTCACCTATAAACTGTGGTGGCATTGAGCTGAACATGTCAGCCATACCTCCCCCACCGCCTTGACGAGGGCCACAGTGACTGAAGAAATCATTTATGCTCATAGGACTGACTGGCATATGGCCACTTGACCGTGTGTTCAGTCCTAGTTCCTACAACACGAGACAGCCCCAAGTGAACACAAGTTCAGTTCATGTGTGTCTGTTTGTTTGCAGCATAACATTCATAGGAACAAACCCAGCGACGGCTACAAGAGTGACGCCATACAAGGGCCAGATATATACTAGTGCCGGACTGCATGCATTGTTATTCCATGGTTGTTGAAATGCACACCACTGGTCCTATTTTGATAATTCACAAAGACATGCAACTACAATAGTTCATTCAATTGTGTCCTCATGCAAGGTAGTTAGCAGAATTGACAAAGCCGTGTCCTGCATCAGCCTTGATCTGTTACTTCTCCTGGCTTAGACACCAGCACGGTTCATACACCTCAGCAACTATAAAAATGCCTTTTCTATGCCAAAAGCGACTAAAATTTGAGCACGACAGTTACACCAAACATGCATTTTAAACTTAAGAATTGTAACATATAAATGACATATATTATAAATAATAATAATATATATAATATTGTAATGATAATATATAATATTGTAATGATAATATATAATATTGTAATGATAATATATAAAAAAAAATTCATTAAAAAAATCAAGCTTTATTTAGACATAAAATAAGCATTGGTGTTTCTGTCGTAGGCGGTGTGAAGAATGTCGCTAGAAGAATGTATAGAACTAGTTGTTTTTGTCAACACAGTTGTCTGCATCATAGTGGCGATGTCTTTGGTACCAGCACCATGACGTTTGTTGGCTCCTTCTCCCACATTCTTCACAAAAAAATCACTAAACACTGGTCGTTGCAGCCAATGATGTTGAAAGCACAATTGCCCCACAATTAGTGTCCTTTCATGCAATAATTACTCAACCATGCGCACTTATACTCATTACTTTAAAACTCTTAAGAACACAACAGACACCTTTAAAATGGAAGCAGTCGGCTGTTTTTGTAATAAAAACACTTCCCTGCTGGTGGATTGGACACCATGCAGGCTCTTACTGTTATATTTAAATAGTTGCAGAGGGGATGTTCATAAAGAAGACAACAGCACAGAGACAACAGGTTTAATGTTGTCAGTTCATGGGCTACGCTGGTTCTGTCAGCACCTGTTGGATAGGGACACAATGGAAATCCCCCATTTTATTTTCGAAAACTTCCCAGTTTTTTTATAAACCATTTATAAAAATCCAGGCTTTCAAGGCCTTGATTATGAACTAATAAAATTTTATGCTATTCAAGGATTTCCATTTCCCGTATTAACCCTGCACCTGGTAGAAGGGACCAATGGTTTTTAGCAGTTCTTCCAAGACCTACTGTGCCTCACACTGATATTTTACAACACAAAAAATGTAAATGTATGAGTAAGCACCACCATCCCATGCCAACTAGTGACAACAGAGCACGCCCACTGTACACACCTTTGCCGCCTCCTCTCGCACCTGCTGTATGGTCTTGGGCCCGCTGTCGCTGAGCACGTCCCGCGGCACCCACTGCAACACACAAGTCAGTGAAGTCACCCAATATGTCTTCAAAGATGCACTGGTAGGATAACTGACCAACATCCAAGTAATTATCGACATTATATCATATGCTTTTTTAAAAAGGCACAAGGTTAGTTTGTGCTTAAGAGTTCACACAGCAATACAGTGAACTCTGGCTAACAGAATCATTTCGAGCCAGAACAATTTAATTCGGTGAAGCTAATAAAAAATTATGTGGAAGTGAATGTACATCAAATAAGTGAGTTATTTATGATATATCTTTTTCCCCATCAAAAACAGGGTAAAGGTCCTGGGTTTTTCAGGAAAACATGTTATTTTGTACTACAATGTATTGTTTTCGTGTGTCTGGTTCTACTAAACGATGGAAGTGATTCTGTTAAGCGACGATTTTTAACTTAGCAGGAATAGGGAGTGATTCCGTCCCGGCCATTTTGATTCTACTAAATGAATGAATCTGTTATCCGTGATTCTGCAAAGCGGAGTCCACTGTAATAATTATGTATTTTATGAAACATCAAAAAGTGGTAAATAAGGAAGACGTCAAAATATCAGGTTTGTTTATATACTGAAAGCATGTGCTGGAATACAGGTCATATGGCAACACATAATTTTATGGTACTTAATCAATAATAGTTATCATAGCTGACTAAGCTCTAAATATTGTTGCAATGTAAGATCTTTAAAAATTACCTGTTGCTTAAACACAAACAAGATGTAATTCATGACACAGATTTTGCTGATCTGAATTAAATAAATGCATTGCAACTTAAATAATCGACCATTGAGACATGATGCAGGTTTTGACAAACTCAACGTACATTGTTGCCCCTCTGCTCGGCCACGTCACGCAACATGAAACGAATGCGCGATGGCAGCTCCATGTTGGCCATGAATGTCTCCATGCGCAGGAAGTATTGATCCATCCACAACTGCAAGACAACGGTCCATCAAAACTATGACACCAACCACGGGCAATGTGTGGCATTTACTTACACAGCAATTCAAAATTATTATTACAATCACAGTGGTCTATTAGTCCAGTGTAAACACATGCCCCTTGAATACCTTCCGTTGAAGGAATGTATATTAGACAAGGAGAATTATAATAATTCACAATAAGATTTCTTTTCATCTTTAAAAAGTTCTAGCTCAATTTCACTCAAGATTTCGGATGCTTAAAACTGACAGTTCATTCGTATGTCCCCATTCGCATAGTTTTCAGGGTAATGCACGACAGGCTACTCCTCGTTGTTAGTTTAAGTTTTTCCATTACTTAAACGCACTTAAACATGCAGCTATATAAAGAACAATGATATGAACGTTCAGTTGCATAACACCTAAGGATTTCGCACTTCAACAACAAAGACAATACACAATATATTATAATATTTTTATGTAGATAGTTACACAGTGGTACATTATTATGATATAATTTGATTACACAATAAGGAGACGTAAACCACATGACGACTACACACCTTGGCCTTGCCATTGTCAAGACCCTTGCCGATGGTCTTCATGATCTGACAGAGACATTCAAGGTCCTCAGCAACCTCCTTGAGTCCAGCCTTTTTCTTCTTTGCCAACAGCTGCTTGATGCACTGGTGCAAGATGCTCTCGTGAAGCATGTCCAGCTTCCCCAGTTCACCTGTCAATCAAAACAAATCAGATGTCGTATCACTCATAACCCACGTTCTAACATGAGTAATGATGATTGAACGTATATATTTAATAAGACAATATATAAAAATAAACAACACATATGATTAACTTAATGTTATATATATATATATATATATATATATATATATATATATATATATATATATATATATATATATATACTGGTTGAAGACAGGTGATAAGTAGAAGAAATCAAAAAATTATTTTCATTCGTACAAATTAACCATTCAAAATTCAGCACGAACTTACAAATGAACTTGATGTTTCCGAGCATCTTGCGCCGCGCCTGTGCATACTGTTCCTCTTCCTCAACGGTAAGGATGCCAACTTTGTCAAATACTGCAAATACAACATAATGTGTGACTGTCTAACTGCAACACTAAAACCATTATCAATAAGGTAAAAGTTCCTGCATAAATAAATAAATGTTCTTTGATGCGCCAGTTCCTAGTTTACGCTAATCACGGTCCGTACAAACTAAAAGTCAATTAAAATATATAAATAAATAGTGCATCCTCCAGTCCTTGGAACCGTTCAACATATCCACCAGTGTCTACAGTCAAGTACTCATTTATACAGCTGTGTGAACCGAAGCAAGTTTCAAAATAGCAGCAAGAGAATTTAAACCACGATCCTCCTCTCGAATAGGAGACTGACATTATAACCAATATGCCCTCACATTGAATCGATCATAAGAGCCTGGTTATGCTACAACTGAAATACAAGTGACAATGAAGCCTAGGCGAGCTTAAAAAAATGTGCATAAAGTCAGAGAAACTGGCTTACCCTCAGTTGCACAAGATCTGTTTTCAAACTCATCTTGACACTTGTTGAGTAACAAACGTCGAAAACTCTGAAAATACAAGAAAAATAAACATCACATATACCGTCAGGTCAACGGCACAGAAATATGTGAGGCTAGTGCCGTCATTTATTCCAAATTGCATTTCCACCTTAGATGTTCGGTGGTCCCTTGGTCTGATGATGACTCTTTGAGCTCAAGTTCCTGAGAATATTAGTGCTATAGAAGTTTATCATTACTATCTTTATTATTATATGGGATTACATATTCAACAGACAAACAAATAGTATAACAACATGCTAAGACCATCTTAAAATTACTACAATTGTACGAGTCATCATAATGATAACATTATCAGGGCCATGTAGCAATTGCACAGTATCCACTACCTCAGATAGGTTTACTTACTGAAATACTAGAGGAAGGAGGTTCAAAATTGGGCGAGTCCTCACAGAGCCGGTGGCAGAGGTGGGCATAGAGAGAGCTGTACTTTGGTTCGTCAAGTGCTTTTTCAAAAATCTGAAGAAGACGACCAGTATTAGTATACATGTACGGCAAACAAAGTGATCCAGTATAAGAGCAAGTCTCCCACCCTGCTGGGATGATCTCCTAGCAATAACTACTCTACAATAACCAATACCATTGAAAATTCTACACATACTAAAAATGCCTAAGCAATTCAATGGGAACATATTTTTACAGGAGTGATGTCAGAAATTTCCTAGGTTGGTCTAGGTAGGGGCAGAGATTTGGTAATTATCTAGCTAGTAAATAAAAAGTCTGCTTTGTGGTAACCAGGTTAATTGAACAATGAATGTTGGGTATGAAAATATTGATAGAAATATTTATTTCTCACTCAAGAAAGATAGAACTAGAGGAAATATTAGCAAAGGATCAGTGTAGATTGGATATCAGGAAGTACTTGTTCTCACAGAGGACAATAAATGAATGGAACAAATTATATACAGATTGTGTAAATGCTCACGAAAACAACAAGGTTAACACATATCTCAGGAAAGCGGGTTACACACAGATGAAAAATTGTTGGACTCTCAATAAGCCAATGGCTTCCTTGTCTACTTGCCATTTGGGCTATTGCCTTGGATGGCAATCTTGTTAAACCTTCAGTGATAAAAGTTTAACGTGTAGCGACAAATACGTATTGAATCATCAACATTTTTAAACGGTTAACACTACTTCCATTTCACTTACCAACAAAATGATTCCTTTGAGGATCAACTCAGAATCAATGCCCACATTTAGAAGTTCCAGGCCGAGCTTGTCAAACTTCTCTGGGGTGAGTTTATTAAGAATTCTACAATCAGTAAAGAATTACAATATGTGACCCACTCCACCAAAATCATGAATAAGTCGGAAACTTATATTTTGAAATGGTGCCAAAGGCAACTACCAAGCTCTATTAGTTGCTGAGTTAACGTTTGTTAAAGAGAAGGTGCCCCAGGTGACCAGGTTATTTGCAGAAAAACAACTTTGAAGTTTACTAAAGTATATTCACACATTTCAATAACAAAGGCACATCATACAACGTTTAAATTTTGCGACATTGCAGCCAAGCTGTCCGCACACTCGCTCGAAGCTGTCAGTGTTGCTCGGTCATGGTCTTCCTTGTCACTTTTGCCCTCAGAAATTATGTTCGTTTCATGTGTAGTATTTGATCTGTCTGACTCGACTAAGTTACCCAATCAATGACAACCGAAAAACTTATTAACAAACTTAGATTTTATAGCTTTGCATAGGGGTAAAGGTCGCATTCCAGTGTTCAGAGCATGCACGTTTCTAGCTGAGCCAATCAGCCATTGCAATTCATATCACGTGCTTATGTCCTCATTATTATTCAATGAATAATGTGGTTTGTTTATATTTGGTCTCTGTTTTTAACCTCTCTGACTGGTTATATAGTAACGTGACTGATTTTGTGCTAGTAAATGCATCCCATAATAAATCAGCTTTCCAACGATGTCAATATGGTGGGGGTGGACATGGTGTGCAGTGGGTACGATACATCTGAATTGAGCAAAGTTTCCTTTGTGTTTGTTCATTAAGATATGCATAGCTCTATGAAACATCATATTTTTCAAAAAGTTATCAATCGTTTTATGACCTTATAATAACATGACAGCAATCTATGATAGTTAGGCTAATTAAAAACATCAACACCTTAAAATCTGCCATTCACTCCTTCGCACACTTTGAAGTGGAATAGCCAGGCTCAGCATTTCTGCCTTATTCCTGATTGTGGTGGAGCAGGTCACATATCATGTGCATGCCAAAAAATTTTGTCATAAAAATTCTATTTTCCATGAGAGTCAGCCAAAATTGTGATGATGCACAATAAGTACCAGGCCTTTTTTGTTAAAACAACATGTTCTAAATTTGAATTTTTATGTGTTTAATATGCACATTTCACCAAGTAAACAATATATCTTTGATCCTATGCAAATCACAACACCCAGTGTAGAGAAGCCCAAGCTAGGGTGGCAGACCACACCTTTGACAAAGTTTGGAGAGTGTCTATCCACAAGCTCAGCAAACTGAAGATTTTCAGGATGACGGTTGAACCAATCCTGAGTTATGGATGTGATTCACAGACTCTGACTCTAAAGACAATCCTAAACGAGTCAAGACGCAATCACATGACCAACCAAGAACTGTACGGATCCCTTCCACGGATCACCACCACTGTGAGACGGCGTCTTCGACTGGCAGGTCATGTGATGCGTCATGACGAAGTAGCCAACAAAATCCTGCTCTGGAAGCCCAATAGTCCTCGGAAAAGAGGTAGGCAAATACACACATCGACAAAACAGCAAGCGAATGCAACTGCTTTGTAACATTTAATCTCATTGGCTAATTTGCAACGTTGCTTCCAGCCAGAACTACACTCACCCTCGCACTTTTCTGAAAATAGCATCTTGTCGTACTTCACAAGAATAGCCGTCTCGTTTGCTGCCAGCATTGCTCTGAGGTACCCATCTTTGAGATGCGAGGGATGGTGCGCCAGCACCAGGAGTTAGTATTTGGGGTGGTCTCTCGTCCCTGTCAAACCAATACCCACATTGTTTAACACAAAGGCAATCTTGCATGTATTTTTTTTAAACTACGCCATAAAAAATTCAGTTGCACATGGATATTCAAAGACTTCATCGTAAAGCCAACTCAAGTCCATTTTACCGGGTGGTTGGTAGGATGTGTTTATTACTTTAATTACACTAAATTCTAATATCCAAAAATGGGATTTCATTGTTTTGGTTCTACAACATTCAAAACAATGAAGCCCATTTATATTTATTAGAAGTAAGTGTAATAGACTCATATGCCACTAACCACATGATGCAGATCAAAATTGACTTCCATTGTTTTGACTCTTCAATAATAGAATATTTATTACGTTGGGAATAACTCACCTTCCTCCCGCACGTCGAGAAGCACCACCCTGAGTTCCCTTTCCGTCCAGTATTATGAAACTCGTTTCAGACAAGACAACCATCAATTGTAGAAGAAACAAAAAAGAAAAAATGCTTTTCAGCTTTTGTCTCTCTGAAACCACAATAACAAATATTTAAGTTTTAACATTCTAAAGTACTCTTATTTTTAAAATAGAAACATTTTCGCCTTATTCGCAACAGCTAATTGAGATTATACGAGGTGAAAAATTTTTTTTTACTGGCTTCGGATTAAATTTTTTTATAATTACATATCATTTGAATTCAGCACCAAAATTAAAATGCAAGTGAGCAATCCTACAACTACAATTAATTTACAAAATGTAATTATTCCCACGTCCCTTTAATATCACAATCTGATTTTTAATGCGAGACATTTTAGGTTTGTTTGTATCTTATCTTTTGTATGTATCTTAATGTACAGATGTTTACTATTTGTTGAACAGTTAGATAAGGATTCGTATAAAATCCTGTATATAAAACAACAAGTCAATATAAACTGCGAAGATTTTATTCACAGAAAATGTATTTATGATCATGATGTCGCACTCTTCTTTTCACGGTCTTTTCGAGATTCGTGAATAAGGGGTACACATTTTTGGTGTTATACTCGATCCGTATCCCAATACATATCTAATTATTATATTATACAGCGGACGAACACTACGCCATAAACACAGTATTTACAGTGTGGTTACTTTTATTTTAAAAACGAATGGCTGTCCTTTGTCCGGCTGAAAATCTGATTCACCGATGGCGATGGCGAAGCTGCCGGATCCACAGCGGGTTACGCAATAAAACACTCCAAAATAAACCGCTAGGCGATCAGAATATTGATCTGAAAACCATAATGATCAGACCGTACATACGTGTACGTGGAACGGTATTGTTCAAATGTACACTGAGTGAAAACTGTAACTATTTCGATTTACCTGTCTCGTCTACAAATTCCGTCGCAACGACACCGATGATGGAAATGGTGGATTGCAGAAAATTCCCAGCATGCTCTTCGGTTCGCGTCAGTGCCCTAAGTAATAACGAAATTTACATTATCCTACATAAATACACAGCATGATGTAATTTGGTGTAACTGAAATGTAAATCCATTAAAATTATGGTAATTAATATAGCATATGTTTGTATCTTAAATAATTGCCTGACATCTCGCGAGAGCCTATGATAAATACCCAGAAATAACGGTACAGGTCAGAGGTCAGAGGAGGTTAGTCGGCTGCCAGTCATGCGCTCGTCTTGTTTGTGTTGTTACGCCCCACCCACGTTTATAAATTCGTTTTATATATTTCCGCAACAATATAGCATATCTCAACATTGTTCACTTTGTACTCGTAATTACATGTGCACTTGAAAGATTTGTATATTATTTACATTAGAATACATTTTATTTCCACGTGAACATTGTATCTATTATTATAATAGTCTAGCTGAGTCTGATCTAATAGTGTGGCAGGAGGCCACATAAATAGGTGGAAGGCAGGATTGGCGGGAGGTGAGAGGTGGACTTTCACAATTGGTAGGAGGTGAGAGATTTGACCCACAAACAGGTTGGCTCCAAAACAGGTGGGAGATGGGAGGTTAATTGCAACTCCTGCCGCACCTCATCATATGTAGGGGAGACCTGGGCTAGTCCGCCCCCGAGGGCAAGTCCGTAAACCGGCTTTTATTCCGTGCCTTTGCCTAATTTTGTAATTTCGCTCATACGACTAAGTCACACGATCATCAAACTATATGTAGCGGGAAACTGGAGTCCACGAGCTGGCTGGAAAGTTGTGAGGTAGAAAACTCATTTTGATGGCTGAAAGTTTTTTTTCTTCGATTTCAGTACTTATAAGTGGCATTGGTTAGACATTCAGTGTGCTGAGTAAAGCTCTTATATCATAGCTATTGTTTGGATCTTGCGTTGTTGCTCTATCCAGTGTCAGTGATATTTAGTTGCCCCCCCCCACACCAAATATATCCCTGTGTTGGAGCGCGTCCACCTATGTGCCACGGGGCAAGTTCCCCCCTAAGACATCTCATGTAAAATGTTCACTTGTGAACATAAACCCACTAACACGCACTCTTGCAAACACTTCCAACTGTCCAGTTTAGTGTTATTTTCTAGTCAAAACAGTGACGAAACCAGATTTTTATTTCACCATTTTCTAGCCGATGCAGTGCCAAAACATGTGTTTTTGTTTGCCCGGTTTTTTCATAGATAACATAAATTTATGAAGATTTTAAGTTTCTAGCAAAATGTCTGTCACAAACATGACGTTTTTTGACATAAAAGTAATAAAAAAAAAAAGTGCACTGTTCTTGTGTAGGGGAAGGCAGTGTTAGTTGAGCCACTTGGTTAGTTGAGCCACCCATGTTTCCAGGGAAACTACAGCAGCGACAGTTACATGGTACCACCCAGTGATTGAACATGTTATTAGAATTCGAATCGCGTATAATAGGCTGCGCGTTTGTCACAACGGTTAGAACATGTGAGCTAAAAGTATGTTTTTTGATGTTTTTCGAAACTTTTAGTAACTGTGATTAATGTCTGCTGGTGTGTAAACTATCAGTGCACGTGGCCAGACTTTATTGTTTGTGCACTTACAAATGGTTTAACTATGCACACAGAAGAAGATTATTTACATCACTTCGCGCATTAATGATAAGTTAATTAAATAAGCTTAATTGTCGAAACGGGGTTATTTGAGCCACCCAAGGCCCAAGGGAGGGTTAGTTGAGCAGCGGATAATGAACGAAGACGAATGTTCTTTACACCAAAATACATCAAGGAATTCATTTTTCCGAGCAAATTGGAACATCGGATAGCTAGCTACAAGGCAACATATTAGCAGTTAATTACACTGGTTGCGATTTACAGTCTACATTAATTAAGTGTGTTGACTTATTAATTAAGCGTGTAGACTTGTCAGAGACGTGTTATACCCATTAGGTAGATGTGTTGGCTGAGTTGTTATGATTTGTTAGTACAAGGCCTACGTAAATTATGCAAATAAAGCATTCACGCAACTTACGCGACACTGTGGCTCAACTTACCCCACACCAAGTGTTAGTTGAGCCAGCTTACCAACCCTATTTGAATCAGCTATATATAATTATATATGCATGCTAGATATATTATCTTAGTATAAAATGATTTATTAATAATCAAAGTTTATATGAGTAAAAACAGTTTTTACTTATGAATATAATTGCGCCCTAAGCCTAAAAAAGAATGAAAAATGGCTCAACTAACACTGCCTTCCCCTATTTGCTTCTTAAAGTACATGTGGGGCGAACTTGCCCCGGCCCCTGGGCGGACTTGCCCCGACATGGTCCACCCATGCTTGGGTAGGTCTACTACGAGTCGGATATGGATATTGTCTTGTAACAGTTTTGTCATTTGTTGGTAGTATAAATGTGGACAAGATATTTGCGTTCAATTTAAGGCCAACACTGATCCTCTAGCTCTACAAATACAGTCTCCAGATCTATTAGAGTGTACAAGATGGCGGACTAGCCCCGGTCTCCCCTATGTAAACCAATGATTCAGTGTCTGTTTTATTACCTACAAATTCAATCACAGTTTCTTGTGGAAATGGAGAAAGCAGAAGTTTACTATTTATTCAATGTGTCACTTTTAATCATGACAACGGTCAATTATAATATAATATAATATTAGTTTAAGTACATGTAAACAACCGACCGGCCGCCGTGCGTGCGTGCGTGCGTGCGTGCGTGCGTGCGTGCGTGGATGCCTTCCTTTTCAGGTGTTTCTTCATTCCAATCGCTTCTCGTAATTCCATCATCTTCCTTCTGTCATCTCGTTTCGCTCTATATGCATATTCTCCAGACTCAGTTGTCAGCTACTACGTGTAGCTTCTGATACCTACTCCAAACTCTTCTGACATATCTCACTCAACGTTCACCTCCGCTCCTGGCTCCTAACACATGGCTTCCACCATATGGCTTCCACCACATGGCTTCCACCATACCGACCTCGGTCTCTCCTAAGTCCATCCACTTCATAATTCTAAGAACAAGTGCACGCTGTACTGTATGAAAACATACCCGAAGGAGCGACTGACAGAATGCGTGATTTACTGCAATTTCAGTCGAGAACTACGATGGACTAAATTTTTATGAACTGGCATTCTGGTCATTCAGAAAAAAAAAAAAAAAGTTGTTGACAACAGCAAGAAAGGAAAACATACCTCTGCTGTAAATGAGGTGGGTCGTACACCCGCAGTCACCTTTACTGCACGAAAAAAATACACCAACAAACATATGCACATAATTATTAATTTATGCAATTCCGCGTAAACTTGCTCATTCCAACACCAGCTTGGCTTCTCTGGAAAATATGAAACAACGCTGCAATCACTGTGCGATATATACAAGTTCACATAATCCCACCCTGCCTATAGTCAAGTTCTCATTAATACAGCTGAGTGACTAAATTATTTGAAAATGTCATTTGATACGATTTAATATAAAATAAAAAAAAGTAAACAACAGGAAAAGAAATAAGTAACAATGATTCGAGGTGGATTCGAACCGATGATCCCCAGTATAGCTACGACGTATATGCGTTGGCTGAACGTTGTGTTTACAAATATCGTTTAATATGAAAGAGAATATCAAAGAAAGAAATAGCAATGAAAGAAAAATGGTGGCAGAGCGTTATCTCGATACTCGGAGACGAGCTGCACGCCCGCCGCGCCGAGCCCCCGTTAGCCGCCCGTGGATCGGGTCCAGAACGCACCCCGTGTGCCCACTCTGCCACGCTCGTGAATTACGTTTGTTTTGCCGTTTTATATTAAGAAAATAAAACAACGACTATGACGTAACTAACGTTTTGTTATTTTTTCATTTAAATATTTTTTTACCCACGTGGTGTTGGGACAGAAATCTTCATATAAACTCACCCCACATAAAACACACATATTTACAAGAAGAAAATAATAACACCCTTGTGACGTTATAACCGTCGTCCACAGTTATACGTAAACGTCATTAACGTGCAGGGCCGGCATTGAAGGCCACGTGCGATCAGATAAGGAGGTCACACGGTGGTCATCCGAATGTGGTGAAAATAATATGTCTCTGAACAGTGTTTTATTTAATCGTCGTTTCCATTTTATTAAAAAATATAACGCAAACTCTCAAAGTCGGTATTATTTTTTATTCGGCCCCTTGGCCTTTTTCACGGGCCCTGACCTGACTCCAGAAAAAGGGAATACGTTTCTGGCTTTCTTGGATGCAATGTATTGTGTCGAATGTCAACACATTTGTTAAATATACTTTGAATAGATGGATTGCAACGTATCACGTAGCGAACTACCACTGTATACACATGAGACTTTCGATCACACCAGATATTTAAATAAAGAAGAGGACAATCTCACTAAAGAGCAGAATAAATTACTGCATGTCATCAACGGCTGTCCGTTGTAGTCGACGAAGACTAGTGGGTAGCTGTGAGATGTCTGTGTCGGTGTGCGAGTTTAGCTCAGCATTGGAACGGAAGGTGTCTTCCGTTCCGTCTTGCAGTGCTGACAGGTCCAAGTATCGGTGGGGTCTGTGCTGGAAGGGTACGCATGGCGAATGTTTTGTTTGTATGTTGGTAAGTTAGCTTTCTTTCGGCGTCCACTAAGCTTGGGATATCGTGAAGCCTCGCTCGCCAAGCTGGTTGGTTCGCGGTTTCACGTCCCCAGGTGTTGGTGCTGACCTAGGCAGTTTTGAGGTGCCGCGCTTCATGACTGATGTCTTTGTATCGGAGTCGTTGTCCTCACACGGATCTCTGCCCTTCTTTCAGTTCACAGTCTTCGGGTATCTTTAATCCCCAATCCGGATCGCATGTTCAGCCCAGCGGAGTTAAGCCGCTGCTAACAAGGCTTAAACACTGGACACGTTCGCTCTGCTCAGGACTTCGGTGTTAGGGATTCTTTCTTGCCTTTGGTGGGCGGTAAATGGGGCAGCTTAATTATGTTGATGATGTGGTCCCCCGGACCAGACTCCAGCGTAGAATGGTGACACCAAACCTTCCTTACGTGGTAGGACGGTGGAGATGAGTTGTCGAACACGAACCGGAGCGGACGACGTGGTGAAAGTCGCTTCAATAGTGTCGGGTCTCGCTTTGCATTTTGCAATTGATGGCCATTCTGGAAATCGTGGCAGAGTTGCTGCTTCCTTAGGGCTGGTGGTGCAATACCAGCCAGGAGCCCGTCAACGGAAGACACCCCGTTACAGTTCGGAGGGCAGCGTTGAGACCAAATGTAGACGGAAGCACAGTGTTCAACCGGGGCGTAAGTCAGCGCAAGGGTTGATGTTCTCAATGTAGATGCGCTGGCTCCCCAGCCAGCAACATGCTTCACTTAATACCATTGTTCTGAACTCAACTGCACTTCGCAGAATTGTAACGGACTTCACCCAGCGAGCATGCACACAGCTTGAATTGACGTGAAGTGTCACCATATAACGTAAGCGGTTATTTTAACGTAGGTGCAACTGATTCGTTTGACGTTAAGTCACGGTTGCTAGGTCCACCAGCGGCGGTAGGTAGCTGTACCTGTCTGGGTTTAGACGTCGGGAATCGAGCTTGATTAGATTTGTGTGTAACTGGCTGGACTTGTCCATGTTTAAATGTAGCGACTAGGACTTGGTTGGGGTTAGACGTAACTGACAGGTCATGACTAGGATTATATGTGTCTAATTGGAATTGATCGAGCTTAGTTTTAGCCAAACGAAATTTAACGGATTTAGAATTAGTTTTTTTCGATTTCACCTTGTTTAAGTAAGCAAGCCGAAGAAGTTCCACTTGTTTACTAGCATACGACATATGCTTACTGGAGGCGACACATTGCTTTCTATTCTTCACTCGCTCTATTATCAAAACTCGCGCAGGGTTCCATATTGTCATGACATGGGCACACGTTGTTATTCCGATAGAATAATCAAATTTTCCTGCCAAGCGATAATTAACGAATTTTTCGTCGCCCAGTCGCTGGAGGTCCCGGCCGGCGTGGTTGCCATCCGACCCAGTCTGGTGTAGAGCGGTGACGCTCTCAGTCGCATCGACCACCGTTAAATTCCTTCGGATGGCAGTTGCCACTAGCCAGTTGTCGTACCCAACCCTGCCAACAACGAAGTCTGGAATCGATTCCCATGGAAATCCTGAGTGCGAATATATAAAGTAGTCTTGCGCGTTGTTGGAAAATAAGGAGCCTGCAGAAGCGTATCGAGAGACCGACGCGAGGTCGTAAATTTCTTGATTATATCTTATCCTGTAGTTTGTCCTCCGGCCAATAACAAGTATATGTTTGGATCTATCACCACTCAAGTCTTTCAACACTTCCAGCGTTGCTACCAACTTTCTGTCGAAAAGGATGTCGGAATTCGCGTAGCCGTAAAACGGGGTTGTATTGTTGATCGCCTGAGCATGAAGATACATCGACCGCAACACAGGGACGCCACTGTTGCTCACTTTGGGACACCTGTAGACGGCCCAACCATGCATGCGGGCGAACTCGGTGAGGTAGTCTTCTCCGAAGGTGTAGTAGAGCACTGGTCGTACGGAGGGAGCGAGCAGTCCCCAGTTGCGGATTGTGTTCCGGTAAGCTACGGTTTTGGATTCAAGGTTCTTAAACGTTGTGAACAGTGTGATGACCTGTGTTTGTTTCGTCGCTGTCTCCAACGCGGCGTTACTTGACGCCAGGAATGGAACAGGCGAAGTGACATTGTAGGACGTCGGTTTGTCTGACTGGGCGCTGCGTTTAGTGTAGTCTCGGTAGACGCTCATCAACAGTGTCATCAGGATGCTGTAGACGACGACACCAAACAGCGCCAAGCTTGTCTTCCGGCGACAGAGCATCCTGAACAGAAATGATCACGTGAATTTACATGCTGCTGTTTGCATCGAGTAGTTTATACTGTTCATAATCGGACATGGCTAAGACACTGTCGTGGTGGGCAAAATAGCGTTTATATGCAACAGAACACGAACTTGTATGTGAAAGTAATCTTGTATATAACCAAGCAAAAGCATAACGCCACACCGTGAATCTAGTTAGTAGAGCACTGCACCGTTCGTCTATTAACGCCGAGTTCAGGTAACGTATGCAGCGAGGAGACGTGGTGGAGATCAGCGCGAGTATTTGAAGGAGATGGATAGACAAGGTGGAACCGATTTTATATTCAAAAATACGAAAACTCTATGGTTAGATACAACAACAAAGGGAAAGGAGCAATGCAAGCATATTGAACAATTGATAAGTGATAACTGACGCGGAAGAGGTGCGAGGCATGTCGAGAGACTTATTATATAGATATCAAGGCATTGGGCAAAACAGAGATTCAGGACGTGGAAGAAAGACGTGATCTTCACTACTCGCTGTGGTGAGCTACTACAACATGTGTGATTAGCGAGTAGAAAACAGAAAAGGTTGACGAAATTCCAATACAATAGTCAATGAATCTGGATACGCAGTACATCATGAGAAATGAAGGAATCTTGAAGCTGCCGATCGAAGGAAAATTTCGGGGGAACCAAATGAAGGGAGGAAAGAAAAGGTGCTTACAAAAAAGTAGTAAGTAATTAAAACAAGATTTGACAAGATTGCCATCCAAGGCAACAAACGCTACACGGCAAGTAAACAAGGAAACCATTGATTTATCGAGAGTACAATATTTGTCATCTATGCATAACTCGCCCTTATGAGATACATGCCCGTCCTTCTGAGATACATGTCCGTCCTTATGAGATACATGCCCGTCCTTATGAGATACTTGCCCGTCCTTATGAGATACATGCCCGTCCTTCTGAGATACATGTCCGTCCTTATGAGATACATGCCCGTCCTTCTGAGATACATGTCCGTCCTTCTGAGATACATGTCCGTCCTTATGAGATACATACCCGTCCTTCTGAGATACATGTCCGTCCTTCTGAGATACATGTCCGTCCTTATGAGATACACGTCCGTCCTTATGAGATACATGTCCATCCTTATGAGATACATGCCCGTCCTTATGAGATACATACCCGTCCTTCTGAGATACATGTCCGTCCTTATGAGATACATGCCCGTCCTTATGAGATACACGTCCGTCCTTCTGAGATACATGTCCGTCCTTATGAGATACATGCCCGTCCTTATGAGATACATGTCCGTCCTTATGAGATACATGCCCAAAACCTCCCTTTCAAAAACCTATTACATCTATCAGTATATATAGTTTTTCCGCAATTTTATCCACCAAATTTCCTGCGAAATTGTCAATGAAAAGAAATTGCAATGAAGAGAAAGCTGCTTATTTCACAGGATGGAAAGTTAGATGGATCAAGAATTTGTCACATGGCAGAATAATGAATCTTATCAATAATCAAACCATGAAGGATGGCAATATTCGCTATAATAGTTATGCCACTTTCCATAGGTAGTCATGTTAATATATTTAAAATGTATCTTACTAAAAGAAAAACAGACAGCCAAGTCACTTTTGCTGTAATTGTCAAGACAAGAAAAGACAAATTTTGTCTCTAGATAGAGATAGTGACAAACAATGGCATATGACGTCATAACATGCACCGCGTCACATTTTCGTTCGACGGTGACTTTTTTCACGGAGGTAACGTTTGGGGTCATGGCGCCGTCAAGAACTAAGCGAATTATACTGGGCGTCGCTTCGGTGTACGTGGCTGTATATGTCGTATTGTACTTATTATGCGACTACAACATCGACTACTTGTACACTACGTTGCCGCCAGGGACGACGGCAGCGCCTCTAGTGACCATCTTCACGACGTTTGTCAACTCAGCCCACAAGGCGCCAGTGTACGTGAACACGATCCGTGTTTGGGCGCTGCTGTTGCCACACGTCCAGCCGGTGCTCTACTACGTGCCGGGCGAGGAGCGGCTGAAGGCGATAGCCCGTCTTCACGGCTGGCGCGTCTACAGGAGTCCGCGCATCGCAAACCTCTCGCTCGGGGAGCACGTGCCCGTGCTGCGTCACATGTTTATGCACGCGCAGCACTTGCACGCGCGCTCGACCTTCTTCGCCTTCGCCAACGCCGATATCGTTTTCGACGCGTCTCTCGTTCGCACGCTGCGCGCGCTCGAGAGCCGCAGCGCCGCCCTACCGGGTATGTTGGTAGTCGGTCAGCGCATCAATTACAAGATGGCGCCACTGGAGGCGATCGACGACCTACGCGGCGTCAGGAGTCGGGCCCGACGTGGGTTGCTCTTCTCGGGTCGAGCACAGGACTATTTCATAACGACGCGCGACGGCATGCCGTTCCACAGCATGCCGGACTTCGTCGTCGGCAGAGTCGGCTACGATAACTGGCTTGTGGCCACGGCGATCCGCAATCTAGTCCCCGTCATCGACGCTACACGTACACTGACGGCGCTCCACCAGACGGACGCCGATGGAAACTTCGCCGGCAACCGACGACGTCGCGGCCTGACCGGTATGGTCAACTACGCGCTTGCCGGACTCGACTTCAACTACAGCCTCGGGGACACGGAATGTGCTCCCATGTACACAGACTGGCGGTGGGCGGACATACAAGTTTGTGTGCGCCCTGGTCTTCCGTGTGGGAACAAAGTAACGAGCACTGACCGGGAAATGAACGCGGGAAAACAGTAGCAGAGGAATATTTTATGGCAGAATTGGATATTACCGAATTACTGAACACAGCTGCTACATATTACATTCTTGTTGTGTCTGTAGCATCTGTGTGTCTGTAGGATCTGGGTGTCTGTAGCATCTGTGTGTCTGTAGCATATGTGTGTGTGTGTGTGTGTGTGTGTGTGTGTGTGCGTGCGTGCGTGCGTGCGTGCGTGCGTGCGTGCGTGCGTGCGTGCGTGCGTGCGTGCGTTAAAGTTCTTCTTTAATATAAGGGAATATAGAAAAGGAAACGACAAACGGATCGTTTGTCCGGTTGTTTGTTTAATTGTGTACTTCTTCGTCGAACGGGACTCGGGTTCCTCGTACGAAGGTCGCTGTGCGCCGCAGATCCTCCAGTAGGCCAAAGATCGCTTACAATGAGTGTAGTTTCAAGCTGCGTCTCAATACGACATACAGCCAAAGTGAAAATGTTGTTCAGATACAAACTATTTCCATATTACAAGTTCATTTCAACATACCCCGATAACGGGTTGTTGAGAGAATGTACAGGGTGATTAGATTTAACAAGATTTAACAAGATTTCTTCAAAAAACATAAGAGATTGGTTAGACATGACCTTGCTTTTAGGAACCCATGTTGAGATGTATTTATTAATTTATGTTTTACAAGGAATTCCACCATGTGGTCTCTAATTAATATTTCGAGTAATTTACATACAACTGATGTTAAACTCACTGGTCTGTAATTTTCTGGTTTGTTCCTTGATCCTTTCTTAAATAGCGGTGTAATGTTTGCTTCTTTCCATTCTGAAAGAACTATTCCTTCTTCTAGTGACAAGTTAAACACTTTTGCTAGTGGTGTACTAATTTGCTCAACAATTTCCTTAAGCAATTTTGGTGGTATCCCATCAACTCCAGGTGATTTAATATCTTTCATCTTCTTAATTTTTTTTGCTATCATTTCAGGAGTTACAAATAACTGCCCCAACTGTTCTGATTTATTTCCCTCAAATTTAGTAAATGGAACTGTTACTGAGCTGATATCTCCTGTGGTAAAGACTTAGCTGAAGTACTCATTCAGGACCTCTGCCATCTGAAACCCATCTGAAATTATGTTTTCACTGTTATTTTCCAAATGTCCGACCTTACCTCGAACTTTCTGTTTACTCCTTACATAAGCATAGAAACTCTTGCTGTAATTTTTTATATTACCTGCCAATTTTTTCTCAAAGGTTCTTTTAGATTTTCTAATTTCAGTTGTAGCTAGGTTAAGTGCCTCTTTGTAGTTTGTGTAGTCTTCTACATTTCCAGTATGTTTATATACCCTCCACAGCATCTGTTTGTGAAAAAAAATTCTAATAGCCTCTTTTGACAGGTGTTTCTTCCTGGACCTTTTCCCTTGTTTTCTTAATGGAACAAATTTCGCAATAATGCCCTCAATCTCATATTTTAAACAAGTCCAGCATTCTGTTGCTGTCTTGTTCTTCAGCAAGTTATTCCAATCTATATTTGCTAGATATGTTCTCATCTCTTTATATTTGCCTTTGTTGAAGTTCCTCCTCCATTGTTTTTTATATGTATTCCCTGTTTTTACTTTTATATTAAAATGGATTTGGTTATGGTCACTTGAAGCCAAAGGTTCGTGTACTTTAACATTGTCAACTAATTCATTTTGAGAAGACATGTTTGGTTCCAAGACATGTTGAGTAAGGAAACAATCCTGTGTTAAAAGTAGAAAATGATGGTCATCACCTCCAGCACTCTCTAATGATTCCCATTGTATATGGCCATGGTTAAAATCACCCATTATAACACATTCCCCCTTGCTCACCTCCCTTATCGCCTTTTGTAATTTTACATCTTCCTCTTGTCCTATGTTAGGACTATGATAAACTACTCCTATTGTTAATGTTGAGTTCCTGGTAACTATGTTACACCAAATTGCTTCCTTACAATCTGCTTCACTTTTTAGTGTTATTTCATATACTTGGATATATTCTTTAATATATAAAATTACTCCACCTCCCCTTCTTTCTCGTCTATCCTTCCCAAACATTACATAGCCTGTCAGTGCTAATTCAGCATCTACTATATCTTTATTTGCCCATGATTCTGTGATGCCTATTACATGAGGATCGATATCTGCTATCATAATGTCGTACTCATTTTGTTTATTTACTATGCTCCTGGCATTTAAACATACACATTTAAGTTCATTGTCTGAAATTATTGGTGAACATTTATTTGGATGCGTATTTGTAGTAGTACTCCTTTGAGTTTTCTGTCAGTTCTCCCTGTGCATCTAGTTTAAATAATTTATGGTACCTGTGCCCTCGTCGACAACTCTGACAAACTCACACCCTAGAACTGCAGCACCTTTCCCTGTCAGATGAAGTTCATCTCTCATAAAAAGTCATCTCTTCCCACAAAGTTTAACCACATGTCTACGAAGCCTACCCCC
This sequence comes from Lamellibrachia columna, assembly GCA_963662155.1. Taxonomy (NCBI): domain Eukaryota; kingdom Metazoa; phylum Annelida; class Polychaeta; order Sabellida; family Siboglinidae; genus Lamellibrachia; species Lamellibrachia columna. The sequence continues at coordinate 34,069,869 of OY759271.1, read as the reverse complement.
TCCTCCATACATGCCTTCTGTACTTGTGTGTTGATCGCCATCCTCCTACAGTTCCTATATTCCTCATCCCTGCCTCCCATTATTGGTAATATCCCCGACAGTACAATCTGTCCAACTCGTGCCTCTTTAAGTGTCTTGAGCAACCTCCTGTACTTACCAACGATGGTTGACGTTCCCTCCTTCTCGGCATTGTTCGTTCCCACATGCACGAGAACAGCACCTCCGGTGCCACCACCCATGTCTTGTCCTGCCTTCTCTGCTATATCCTCTATTAAGAAACGTTTTCGACATAGTTTTTACTTCTCAAGAAACCGTGGGTCTCTCTTCGAATATATTTCAACCAAATCTCTCTATCTTCGTCGACGGATTGATTGACTTCGCTACGGACGTTTCACATGATTAAGGTTATATGACACAAGCTGAAGAAAGACCGGGGAAGCTCCTCCCAGCATTTCCCTAGCCTAGATGTCGACCGGGCGCCTCCCCGATTTTCTCCAGTTAATCGGACTCTTAATGGCAAAAACACACTCACTCGTTTAGGTGCGATTCGTCTCCGCGTCCACATCAAATAAACCGTTGCACTAATGCGCTAAACACGACCACATCGTATTATATGTCACTCAACTGACGCAAACGCCCATATTCCACGAGGCAAAGGCGGTCCTTGGACATCGAAACGATTCAGAAATCGATCCGCGTCACAAGTTCGGCCAACGAGATATTTTACGGCGATTGAGCGTCGTAATTGTTACACCCGAGCTAAATGTTGACACGTCTAAAGGCCTGTTTACGCGGTTCTTCTGTTTTTCTGCCGGATTTAAACGCACTCTAAAGTCGGTGTATGTAACAGCTGATGCACGTCGGTCTACTGAACAGGTTAGGTTTGTGTGTGTGTGTGTGTGTGTGTGTGTGTGTGTGTGTGCGTGCGTGCGTGCGTGCGTGCGTGCGTGCGTGCGTGCGTGCGTGCGTGCGTGCGTGCGTGCGTGCGTGCGTGCGTGCGTGCGTGCGTGCGTGCGTGCGTGCGTGCGTGCGTGCGTGCGTGCGTGCGTGCGTGCGTGTGTGTTTATGACAGAAACCATGATTGACTAAGTTACTACCTCCATGTAGCACAGAGCACAATGTAGTTACAAGCTTCCATATTTGTCTGTCTGTTACAAGAAAGAGGGAGAGAGAAAGACAGACTGCTTGCGTGCGTGCGTGCGTGCGTGCGTGCGTGCGTACGTGCGTACGTGCGTACGTGCGTACGTGCGTACGTGTGTACGTGCGTTTGTGGCGTAGTTGTGATAGCACATCTAGTAATACAATGGTCTATCATGGATAAACATCCAACTTGCTAAGTCGTACTCACAGCAAACCCCGTTGTATATGTTGTGTTATTGTCGTTCGTTCTAACTCGGATAATAGTCAAAGTCGGAACAATGTCTTTGAAAAGACCAATTCATTTCCGATTTAAATTCATCCTGTAACTCACACCCCGTTAACATGTCAGGGCATTTTTTATTGCTCGCGCGAACTGTAGTTTACACGTTTGTCGGACCACTGTGTTATTCAATAGGCTAAACGTCCCCCGCGCGGTCATCTAAACAATGTACACATTTTACACATAATGACCATCTAATAATGTGCATATTGTGGATAGCTACATGGGGAAGGAAATGAAGGTAGCCACGATGTGACTGAGGAGTCAGGGGTGACTGGGGAAAATGCTGTGGCGGGAACTGTCTAGGTCCAGTCATGTAATCAGATATATCGGGGGCAGACAGGAATCACAGGCGGAGCGATGTTCTATAAGGTTAACAATTATTACGAACGAAATCAATGAGCATGGTTGGCTTTGAATTAATGCTCTATGTAATGGCCTAGAAGCTACAGGTAGCAGAAAACAACTGGCTAGGAGAATGTGTAAAGTGAAGCGAGAAGACAGAAGGAAGACCGTGGAATCAAGAGAACAAAATCGGGATGGAGAATGAGGATGAAGGTAGTGGGGAGCAGACTGCGACGGGAAGGATACCTACAGAGAATGAGTGAGGAAAGACTGACAAAGAGAGCACGGAAAACAGAAGAGGATGGTAGAAGACGAGGAAGACCGAAATTAAGATGAAGGGACAGTGTCAAAGATATATCGAAAGGACAGAGAGTTGAACTGCCGAGAATCGGAGAGAATGGTAGAAGATCGCGATGGACGGAGACAACTCGTCGAGAGGGTGGAACAGACTAAGTGATGAGATCGCGATGGATGGAGACGACTCGCCGAGAGGGTGGAACAGACTAAGTGATGAGATCGCGATGGATGGAGACGACTCGTCGAGAGGGTGGGACAGAATAAATGTGGCCAAGAGACCAGGGGGATAAGACAATGACCTAAAGTGACATGTTCTTGTTCTGGAAATGTGAATTTGTTATTGTGTATAGTACTGTAATAGTCGACAGGCGAGTTCTTTACGAAGTGTCAGCGTTAAGACCATCATTCACAATGCCCCCCTATTGTGGTCAAATGTCAACCCCTCAAACACACTCCCACCTCCTCCTCCTCCTCCTCCTCCTCCTCCTCCTCCTCCTCCTCCTCCTCCTCCTCCTCCTGCACTGTACCAATTTACGGCCAGCTAAAAATAAAGTGCTCTCCGTCGCTGACGTCGTGATTTCGCGTGACATTGACATTTTGGCGCTGACAGAAACATGGCTCGGTGACGTCATCGAAATAAGCGCTGGTTCCACGAGGATGTGGATTTCATGCCGTGTCACGACCTGTTGGACAGCGCGGTGGTGGAGTGGCGGTGTTGTACAAATCCGGCTTGACATTGAAGACGACATCAATTTGTGGAAGTTACAGTCATTTTGAACACAGCGATTACTAGGGGAGAGTTGCCGGGATTGGCCCAGTTCCTCAATCGGACCAGTGCTATATCATCTATATCACTGTATACTGTGGCATCCTCTATCAATTATGTCATTAATCAGTGGCATTTCGGATGACACGGTAAGTTTCGACGAAATAGCAGTACTTTTTAAATATTTATCACCGAAAGTATGTTTTCTATGTCCCCGACATAATAATCAGGCCGTGATCAGTCATGAGTACAGCACCCTTGGTCATATTTACAGGCGAAAATGTGTGTCCATCAAGAGTATAGGAGCCCAACGTATGTGGCGATAATAAGAATTTTAAAGTTGATGTCGTCTGCTTGTGATGACAATGCAATACTTTTAACACGTGAAAGTCCACGATTGGACCACTGCAGTTGCCACAGTTGGACCAGTGACTCACATAAGGGTATGACATCATTAGATGTTTGTAATTATTCCAACACAGTTTATTGATTACCATAAAGTAATATTAGACAAGGGAACAATTATAATAATGCAAATAAGGGAAGTTGCTAAATGGTCAAATCGAGGGAACTTGTAACATAACACATTTGGTCACAAGCAAATTTACATTGTTTCGGACTAACAAAGACTTTATTTTAGGGTTTACAGAAATTTAGTGCCAATGGTCATATATAAACGGAAGAGGATGAAAACAGAGTTGACAAATGTTGGAGCTCCGGGGGCAAATGCTGGATGTCCAATGAAGGGTTTGTTACTTGGCTTTGACATTTCATCGATTTTTGGTTGCAACTGATATGGCTCGGGAAGTTGGAGTGGTCATATGGTCTCACTTCCGCCACACATGACTCACCGATTCCAGACTTTGGACGGGGCGTTTTTCGGACCGTTTGAAAATGATGCGTTGAGGATGTGGATGAGAGAACATTAACGCAGACCAGTGACAATGTGGCAAGTCGCCGAAATTCTTGATGTGGCATACAGAAAAGCGGCATCCGTCCAGAATGCTGTTAGTGGCTTCAGGAAGGCAGGTCTGTGGTCATTGACCATATACGTATTCCAAGACTCCGACTTCGCAGCTGCTGTGGTAACTACTGTAATCACGGAAGCTGCAGAAGAGCACAACCCGATGCCACCTCTGACACCAGTTGTTGCAGCTCCAGCACTGACAGATGTTGCCATGGAAGCTGTACCAGAGTTATGCCTACCGAAGAAAGAAACTAGCTAAACAAAGCAAAGTCGGACCGGAGATAGCTACGCCTACTAGGCCTACACCCACCCAAGAGCCCAGTACTTCTAAAACCACTGCAACTCAATCGAGAGCACACAACAGTTCTGATCCACCTAAACCTAGTTGATTGCAGCTCATCAAGGACATCAAAGGCTGCAGAACTGGTCAATGGTGCACCATTTTGTACAATGGTAAAATCTACCCAGACATAATGCGAAGAGTCATGGATGTGACGAAAGAAACTGTGGCGGTGCAGTGCGTGTAAATTGTGGGATAGAACAGGTTCCGGTGGCCTCTGAAGGATGACACAGCAGTATACGAATTGCAGTTGACACTATGCAGGCATATTGCAACGAGTAATGGATGTGATGAAATACCCTGTGGTGCCAGTGCATGCAATTGCGAGACAGAACGTTGTGGTTGGCTCTAAACGATGTCCATCATTTCCGCTAGCCTATTCCGGAGCCTTTGACAGAACACTATGAACATCAGGCCCAGTTAACATTTCATATGACTATTGATTAATTTTATGTTTCTAACGAACACTGAATCTGAATATCCCACTGCAGTTGTTGTATGTGGGTGTATCACAGAAGCCGATCACGGCTATTAATGTAACGTTTGGGGTGTGCGCAGCGCATTCGGATGAATATAATATAAAATAAAATACGAAAAGGGGTTGGGTGTGGGCAGGTTGATGATGTCATCTGTGAGGGTGTTCCATTCGATGACGGTCTTTACAAAGAATGAGCCTCTATATTGGTCAGTCTTGGCATTTTGAAGCAGCGGCTGTTGTTGTTTGCTTGACTTTGTAGAATGTTGTGAGTTAGATCCACCCATATTCCTTGGTGGATCTAACGAGAGCGATATACGCAAGGCGTCGACATTCCTGAGGGCAGTTCCGGAGATTCCGGCGTAGGAAGCCGAGCGTTGATCCAGCTTTCTTGCCCAGGCCGGTGACGTGTGTTGGCCACTTCAGGTCGGCAGAGATCTCAATGCCGATGTAAGAGTTTTACTGTACATGTTTGAGAATGGTGTCCCTAAGTCTATAGTAGAAGTGTGATCTGGGTTTGGTGGAGAGGACGTAGCACTTCTGCGCATTGAAGCGCACCCCCTACCGGGCTGCCCATTCCTAGAGGTTCTTGAGGTCGGACTGAAGGGTTAGGTGATCTAGAAAGGAGCGGACCTCCCGATAGAGCAGGCAGTCATCCGCGAAGAGTCGTACTGTGGACTTCACGGTGTCCGGCAGATCATTTTACTCACGTATTAATTCAAAGTTTGGTCTACATAATTTGTTTGTTTGTCCAGTCGAAGGGACTGGACAAACAAACAACCCTGTGTAGGGTGGATGGAACTACAAAGATTATAAACACTGGTGTTTATTAGTATATTGTATTTAACTAATAATACTTTGTTTGTTTGTCCAGTCGAAGAAGACATGGGACATTGTGTAGGGTGGATGGAACTACAAAGATTATAAACACTGGTGTTTATTAGTATATTGTACCAATGATAACTATTATTGTTATAATGAACACTATATGTCACTTATGTATCAATTCATAATTATGCTTAGTCCTATATATAATAATTTTACTTTTGGTCCAATCGAAGACATTGGGTGGTCCAATCGAGGAAACTGTGGCCACGATTGGACCGTTTTGTAATTTTTTTTTTTTCTTCAAAATTCATCAATGATTTTCTTGTGATTAATAGCTTGTTGTTGAAAATAAAATATAAACTCTATGTTAGTATATTGTTTACATCAATTCCATTTGTTTTCGCGTTTATATTCAAGTTTATCGTTAGGGGTCCCAATCCCGGCAACTCTCCCCTATATAACAACATGTGGTGTCACCTTCAGGTTGTGTATTGTCCTCCGCCATCGAAGCGAAACGGTTTCACCAACGTTTTCTTCGATCAGTGGTACCACAATATTCATAAATTGGCCCACTTCTGTTTATCTTGTATATTAATGATCTCACTAATCATGTTGATTCATGTGAAAAATCAATCTATACTATGCTCATGATTCTAAACTGTTTAGAGAAATTTCGTCGGTGACCGATTGCCAGTTGGTGCGGAAGGATCTGGACAGTGTGTGCCTCTGGTGTGAAACCTGGCACCTCAAACTTAATACAGACAAATGCTGCATAATGACTTTCAATAACAAAAAGAAATACTTATCTTTTGACTACGCCATCTTAAGCCAGTTTCTATCAAGGGTCACCGCTGTCAAAGATCTCGGAGTCACATTGACTAATAATTTGAATTTTAAAGATCATATTAATCGTAATGTCTCTAACGCTTTTAAAATGTGTGGTTTTATTAAGCGCGTTTGCACAACATTTACCGATGTCCAAGCTTTGTGATCCTTGTATATGTCTCTAGTCAGAAGTCAGTTGGAGTATTGCAATGTTATTTGGAATCTATGGCAACGTATATTTATCGACGAAATCGAAAGAATTTTTTTAAATAATTAAGTAGCTATGTTACAAATCCAAAATACGGTACTCCACTGACAATTATCCTGCGCTTTGCTGTCATTTTAGACTACCGTCCCTTCGTAGACAAGTTGCAGATCTGATCTTTCTAAATAAGTGTGTGCACTCTCATCTAGATTCGTCTTATCTGGTAGAAAATATCCAATATCATTGCCCTTCGAGATCGCTACGAAACTACACTCCTTTTAGAATTTCCAACAGCAGAATCAACATTAGTAAATACTCAGTTGTAAATAGATGTATGACAACTTTCAACACATTGTATTTAACTGAATCCATTTGTGATATATTTATCGGAGCCAATACCTTCAGATCTGTAAATCAAAAACATTTCTATGTATGATGATAATGTCTAAGCTTGCTATGTTAGTGATGTTGGTATTGTGTGGTTTTATATCTTTATTATAACTATTGTTCTTACTGTTTTTATTATTTATTCGTATTGTTCTTATATTTTGTTATCAGTCCTGTTACTGGGTCTTCGGACCTGTTGGAACTGAATACAATACAATACAAATACAAAAAAATTTCTTGGAAGGCTATACTAGTATACTACTTTAATAATGGAGAGTCCACTGCTAAAATGCAATTAATCGAACATAATCTGGGCAGTTCTAATATTTCATATTTATGTGGTTGGACTGCAGACATGTTACTTTGTAATGTTGTATTCGTGTGTGGAATTCAATCAGTGTACACACACACACACACACACACACACACACACACACACACACACACACACACACACACACACACACACACACACACACACACACACACACACACACACACACACACACACACACACACACACACACTAAATAAATGGCTGTTTCAAACAAGATGCGTGGAAATGACGTTTTAAAAACAACACACAGTCAAGCTAAAGGTTGCACATTTATTCTAAATACACTATCACTGCCAGCAGCATAAATAACCAGTAGGCCCTAACCACCAATACTATGTACATTTTAAGAAATATATTCTGTTCTACATTTGCTATGAAATGTCACCGAATACTTAGAGATGAATACACCCTAAGTAAACTGCCTGACAGTGTAATAATTATGCTGAACTGCCTAGTGCTGTGGCAACTTAATAATAATACTCTCAAAGCAACTCGATCCATCAACAGAACTAATTCATGTTCATCTAAAATAGCAGATTTTTCACGTAATGCAATAAAAATTAACAATTGCTCCGTATATATTCATGATGAACAGTTGTGATTAAACTCGAGAGTTATCGCGTCATGTCACAGTATCACTCTAAGATGTTCCAAACAGAACATTTTGCTATGGTAGTGAGAATATGTTTTTAACATATAATTTGTCCATATCACCAAGGAAAATAATCTATGACTTGGGTATGAGCCACACTAAACCCGGTGCTGCATTTTATGCATATCTAGAGGGGTCCCGTATATCTACAAGTAAAACATAAGACCAATTCTTATCAAAACCAATTATAGGGACAACCCTCAACCTACTGCACTGTGGACCAATACATGATGTCATATTATGCCTAAGTTAGGAATGATGTGTATATATTTACAATGAAATTAAACGTAAATACTGCAAATACTATATTTAAAACAAAAACTACTCCTAACTTCGGCAGCCGCTATTTTTCCTAATGTCAATATAACCACAAGCTTGACTGTCACCTGCATTGTTAGGTCATACAGTTAATTAATTAATTAAGCATTTACAGCAAATCAAAATGAATTCCCATTTATTTGGAATGTTAGTTTTGGGTCGTAATTGCTGTTGGATGTATTCAGCTCATTTATCTACATTACCCAATTTACACAGCTACAATAAACACCCATACCTATTAACTCCCCATAAAATATCATATATACAACCAACAATATACAACTGTATGTCTACGTCGCAGTAAAGTAAAACAAAGTCCATAAAAAAGTCGCTCCACATAAATACGCCCATAAGATTCCTACTCCACACAATTATGAAACAATCGTTCAATATTCCCTGCTGCCACTAGTTTCTCGTGTAGCCATCTGTGATTCTCCCTGTCAAAAATCTTGGCGTTGTAAGACCGTACACGCACCGTGGACTTGTGATTGTAAGACCGTACACGCACCGTGTACTTGTGATTGTAAGACCGTACACGCACCGTGTACTTGTGATTGTATCAGTATCTAACATTCTGACCGGCCAGTTTGTTCTAATAATATTGCTATTATGCCACTGAATGCACTGGTTTTGTTCAACAGTATGTGTGACTTCTACAGTGCACTTTTGATGTTTCTTAAAACATAATTTATAAGATGTTGTGAAGACATTTTGTGTTGGCGCAATGTATAAATGACAGGCAGTGGAATTGGGTACATACATACATCAGAAAACAGCAGGAGCCAGTTAAAACTGAGCCCAATTTCTTTGTTGTAATTTGTCCACATTTGTCTGTGTAATTAATGTGACATAGAACTGCCTCACAATGGACAGCAGCCTTTCTTCTTGCTGGCTGCGTCCTCATCATCAATGTTGATGGACTTCTGTACTCGGATGTCTTCTTTCTCTCTCAGCAGGCTGCAATAAAATTGTAAGTATTAAAATACGTTTTTGTATAAAGAAGGTTTGTTGCGCCACTGAGCTCAGGTTCCAGATGATTTAGGCACTGCAGAAGTTTTATTTATATTATTGTTTATATTATTATTTATATTATCATCCAATGAGGATTTAGGCGCTACAGAAGTGTTATTGTTACTACCTCTCCTGTCCGGCTGTGTCCCAGAGCTGCAGGGCGATCACATGGCCTTCCACCACAAGGGACTTCACTCGGAAGTCCACGCCTGCAAACTGACTCTGTTTAGACATATGTACACATATAGGCTTACAACCTCCAAGTATGGTCCATAATATTACAACTATCCAAATTTCATAACCGTTTATAGTCGATCTACACATTAGACACCGTGACACACCTACCTGACGCCTGAAAAAACGCCTGAAAAACGAATTCACATTACAATATCTCAAGGCTGTAGAATATATCCTTATTAGGTCAATTAGCTAACATAAGTATAGGTTATAGGCTCAGCTTGTGCCATAGTCAACAGTATAGATGTCTTCTACTAAATAGTTAAGTCATAGGTCTAGACTCGTCTAGGCCTACTATAATGTATTATTATCATTGGGTCTTCATATAATTTAACATATAATAAACATACTTAAATATTTATATTAGGGTCTATATACAATGTTTATTAAAATAACCGGAGCAACACTTGCTATGTAAGGTCATGGGGCATAACGCACACACTGTGCTTTTTGCCCCTACTATGTTTGGCCTTTTTACCCCACATGTCCAATATTATAATTTCTTAATTTGAATATTATTTTCATATAGGCTATCGCCCGTAGCCTATACATTTATAAAACTATTATATACATATTTGTCTATGCCATACATTCAGTTCTTTGTTACAGTTTCCAGTGGTTACTGTACAAAGTCCTGCTTTCCTATTACGACAATTGTTATAATTATAAAGCCAATTTTTTCATGTGAACAGCTTAACGCGCGTTTTACTTCTGCGGCAATCTCCGATGCACCAGATACGATCGTCAATATATAGCGCCATCTGGCGATCTCGAAATTTTTATTTTCGAGCCGTATAACTAGATAGGTGTGGGCGGGCCTTATGATCCAAAACCGGGCGTTATGCCCCAAGCTACTCTACTCCTGCGTTGCAACGTTTGCATTGGCTGCCAATTCGTTTGCGCCCGGCCTACAAAGTGCTTCTCTGTGTGTATTCCGCGATGGATGGTCTGGTACCAGACTATATCGCGGAGTTACTCAACCGACGCCATCCGAATCGGCAATTGAGGTCCGCCTCTTTGTATTTATTATTTATGTACCGGTTTCGCAGACGGTCACGCATGGCGATCGTTGATTTGCCGAGTGGCCGCTGCAATCTGTGAAATCGGTTGCCCGTTTCAGTTAGGACAGCGAAGATACTGCCACAGTATAAAGCACTTTTAAAAACACATAGTTTTAGAGTAGCTTTTTATGATATGCTGATGTGGACATTTTGCATTGTTTGACTTATGTATTACGTCTTGACCTCGAGGGTACTTGTGTGGTGATATACGTATACATAAAAGCGGCGATTAGGCCCCTGCATAGTTATAATGTGTGACAGTAAAACACGTGAGGTAGTCCATGTAATAAAGGATAGGACGTGTGTGCGTGTGTCTATTTGGAGGTTGTCTGTTTATCTAGCTGTAACGTGAATGTATTTTACTTCGACTAGACACATCAACCCGACACTAGCTGCCATAATATATAGGCCCTATCCTGAGCTTTCTGAAAATATACACACAGAGTGTTTAAACTCTATAGCGTCTGATCTACATTCCAACTGTTTGTAGCGTGCGGGATGATACGAGTGTTCAGTCGTCGGAAGCGTATGCTAGCTGCCGGTGTCGTCGCATTGACGGTGTATGGAGTCATGCTGGTCGTCGCGTCTTACAGTCGACCGGTCGTATCTCGCCTGGCCATCAGCGCCAACTCGCTGCCACCGACCGACCAACCGACGCTCATATCCCTCTTCACGACGTTCAGCAACGACCCGGCCAAGCGAGCGACCTACGAGAACACACTGCGACTGTGGTCCCAGCTGACGCCGTCAGTCCGTCCGATACTCTACTACAGCCCGGGCAAGCAGATGCTCTCTGGGCTGCACCGGCTCGCACGCAGTCTCGGCTGGGAAGTTTACCAGTGTCCGGCCGTCTCCTCGACGCCAGGGCGGCTGCCCGTGCTGCGTCAGATGTTCCTACATGCACAGCAGACAGGCGCCCGCACCGCCTTCTACGGCTACGCCAACGGTGACATCGTCTTCGACGAGTCGTTGATGACGACACTGCGCGCGCTCCGTCCCTACACTAAAATCTTCCGACGACTGCTTCTTGTCGGCCGGCGGATCAACTACAAGATGCAGCCGAACGAGGCGATATCGCAGCTGTCCGAGGTGAAACGACTCGCCCGGCTAGGTACATGGTTCATGAGCACCGCACTAGACTACTTCGTATCAACATATGACGGTTACCCGTGGCGTGACATCCCCGACTTTGTCGTCGGACGAGTTGGTTACGACGACTGGCTTGTCGCAAACGCCATTGCCCGAGAGATCCCCGTCGTTGATGCATCAGCCTCTCTGACGGCGCTCCACCAGACGGGCGTCGACGGCAACGAAGCCGGTAGACAGGCTAACGTCATGGACCGTTTCATCAATCATGGCCTCGCCGGCGGCGCGTTCGATTACCGTATCGGAGACGCCAGATGTGCACAGCTGAGGACCGTCCGAATGTCGCACGGTCGTGTCTTGCTCAAGCCGGTCTTGCCGAACCCGTGCGAAGATTTGTATCAGAAACGCAATCGTAGTGGGCATCATTTTGGTGACCTTTTACTAGTTGATGCTCACAACCACAACAAATGAGTACGTCGGTGTTTACTGGTCTTTGATAGATAATATTCAGTCCAGTATTTTCAACAAGCATTAATATCACATTAAACATTACAATGAAAGGTGCCAGTTCTGCGTGTAATAATTGGAAACTGAACAAAATGGCATGCAGAATTTTGTGCCAGTTGCTGGAATTGTATTACAAAAACAAAAAATATACCGAAGGGCATGTGTCGTTCCACTACCAAAGGATGATACGCACGCTCGCACGCACGCACGCACGCACGCACGCACGCACGCACGCACCCACCCACCCACCCACCCACGCATCCACCCCCCCACACACATACACACACACGCGCGCGCGCACACCGACATGGTGTGGATTGCTGATCTATGTGACAGCAGTGCCGTAAATATATTATACGTCCGGCGTCCGGTGTCTTAATGGTCCAGAAACTCCCGTAACATTGCAACCAAATTAACTTCCACGTCTGCCGAGGTTTACAGTGTAGGCTTACCACGATACTACGCCATGGTGGGGCGGCTGGAACAGGCTAACGCAAATCGAGATAACAGAACAATTGTAGAATATGATGTATTATTGTGTTTGGGGTTTAGGGGCTAATGTGGCAACATGAGCAATCAAGCTCAGACCACTATTACGATAACGCGGATGCGACAAAACATTAGATCATAATTATCATTAACACTTGGGTGCAATGCATTTGCGCGATAATTCAATCGACATCTATGCGCTGTGTGGGACAGACGCATTTAGCGCATTTTCCTGTAACTTTATTTCGATTTATTTTTATAGTCGTATGTTTTAGAAGTCCAGAACAAAAGAGCCTCGAATTGTATGATCTACAGCACTTAAATGAACGTAAGAGCTAGTTATCGAAAATGTTGGCCAAGCATTAGGGTTTAGGCATGGCTCAGATTGGCTGCGACAGTTAGTGTGCGGCAAAGTGGACAAAGACGTACTACCACTTTAGATAATGATGTTACCATTACGGTTAAGAAGAACTAAAATAGTTTTTTTTTCAGATATCACTTGCTGATAATAAAGTTTAAATACAACACTTGTATGTTTCCGTTGAGTAGTAATTCACATGATGTATAAGAAGTTGTTTATCATCACCATGCGTTTCCAAGATTGGTTTGGTTCGCTTTTGTTTTCACACGAAGAGTTACCTCATTCGACAACAGCATGTCGTCTCACAGTGATCAATTTGGCAAGGTGTTCACTTTGCCCCAGGGTTGTGGCAAAGGGGAGATATTGCCATGGGTACCCACCCTTTCAACATCGTATGACCTCGACGTATCTATTACCGGGAACGAAAATTATTTCATCATTTAAACAATATTTTACCCAATGCCACATTGTTTTTTGCCTAATTGAATGTTTCAGCCTGACAGTTTGGTAAATATAGTCTAGGTGCATGCATCATTTCCGTCACAATGAAAAGCACACTTTGCATCCAGGCGATGATGTGTAAGACAAACGGTGGCTCCACAACACGGAGCCTGGATAATCGAGGCTACCTCACGGCTTGCTCGGTTTGATCTAGCGATGGCGTGGTCCGCTGACAGCGACTGTGGTATTGTATTGCTAATAAACGAACTTCAGTAAAACGTTTTAGCGTACAGTTGTTTTTGTATATGAACAGTATGAGAGCGAACGCGACAGGAAACTGAATATTGGCACTAAAAAAACTAAAAATAGCTATTTTCAATATTTGAATCAATAAATGACAAATTCATTGGCCGAGAGTTCTTTAAATAAATGTCACTTGACAATGCAGCTGTTATTCTCTACTGCCTGGTCAAAAAATGAAAGTAAATTTGGTCGTAGAACATAGCCAACAATGACACCGATGTGAATTCTGCGGTGTATCGATATTTGAATCAATACATGACATTCCTTGGCCAATAGTTATTTATGTCATTGTAATTTGACAATGAATTAATTTACATTCTAAGCAAAGTGAATTACGTTAGAGAAAGGTAGCTAGTTATTGAAATATGGTGATCTTATACTATCAAAAAAGACCAACTTCGTGAAAATTGTGCGATTAAAGGCCCCCAGTTCAACGCCAAAACATTGTCACGTCACATTCGAACTGTGCAAGAAAATTAGTTTAGACATTTTGTCTGAGTCAACAGTCCATTCACATTTTGAGTTGTGCCAATATAATCAAAGTTTAAAGTTAATTCGAATTGCATCGTATAAACTGATAAACGTTCACTCTTATTTTATTAATTAGCCAAATGCCCGGATAACATCTTAATTAGCTAATTATGTATGCACCCATAATCTGTGTGCATACGTGATTTCATTCACAACGAAAAGTACACTTTGTATCCAGGGATGATGCGTGCGACAACAAGGTGGCGCCACAGCACGGAGCCTGGAACATCGAGGCTAGGCTAGGAAATGATGTGTGCAACATAACCTTTGGAGGTCATGAATGTATAGGGCATAGTAAGTTTGGATGTAGGAAGTTTTTTAAAAATGCATATGATATGACATCAGTGCGTAAGTGTATTTGAGCAGGGACATTGCCAGGTTTGCTGGTAGAAGCTGTTTAAGGTGAAATGGTGGATTTTTAGATGATTTTAATAGGCGGAAGGATATTTGGGATTTTTTCGCCACTTGACGCGTGTGCGCCGTAATTCGTACTAATATTTTTTAACAAGATTTCCATCACAAACAACAAGTTCCAGATGGCAAGTAGACAAGGAAGCCATTGACTTATCGAGAGTCCAATAATTGTCTTATCTGTAGTGGTAAAGTTGCCGAGTATAGCACATACAGGCATTTTGCAAGAGCTATTATTGTCTTGTGTTGACAAAACTCGACCAGCACGTCAATGGGATGATGACAGCGGCAGGTAAAGTTTTAGGATTTTTTATGGTTACGTTTTCTTATAATCATGCAAAACGTTTACATGGCCACATATATGTATGTATGTATGTATGTATGTATGTATGTATGTATGTATGTATGCATGCATACATGCATGCATGCATGCATACATATATATATCAAAAGGCTCTGGTGTGCGACAAATGATGGCGCCACAGCACGGAGCCTGGATAATCGAGGCTAGTATACTAGACTAGATCAGTATACTGATCTAGTCAGAAGCCCCTGGCGGCGACGATGGCATTATAACGAACTTTCGGATCATTTCCTCAACATAGTAAAAAAAGAATGTCATTGTGATTTTAGACGCATTTTCAATGCAAATCCTCAGTTGTATGCAATCGAAATTGGGAGATTTCTTGAAAAAAATTAGGAGTTTACCAAAATGAAATAAAGATGTGCAGAATCTGCACATAAATTGTAAGTTGTCTTGTGACAGTGTAGTCTCGCTAAGTGACAGTGGTCAAATGGTTAGTGGCGCCACTGGTGGGGAGTTTGTTGCAATATTGTTTTGTTAATAATACTTATTCGCGGGAGAGGGCGCGATAAGTTGCGGGCAATTAGAGGGCAATATCGCTCACCGTTGAAATGGATTTAGCTGTCAAACAGCTTGCTTAACAGGTATTACGTAGGTATCGCATTGTATAGGTGTACTAGTAATGGTTTAATGTTGGTCCATAAATGGGCAGATGTTTGTGATACGACGTAAAAGTTCACAAATATGGCCAATATTTAATGAAATATCACCTTCGTTCGCCTTTATTCAGGTCCCTGGTCCTGGACGCTGCCGTTCGCAGGCAATGGCAGGTCCGCCCATTCTTTTAGTTTGATATTGCGTTTTGCTCGCAATATGGCAATTCCCTGGGCCTGAACTGTAGACCTGTAGTGCTGTATTATTCACACACCACACATTTTAACATGAATGAATCGAGATGGCAGCTTTAATGACGGATAAATCACAATAGCAGTCTTGGTCCATCAGCTGCATCACTGTCTGTCTTCAGCTTCCATTCTCCAGTGATGTTATCATGGGGAAGATGTCACACGACTCACACGATCATGACATCACAGGTATGACTGAGATGGAGAAGATGAACACCACGGCAGCCGTTGGCAACCAGCCTGCGTTGATGCTCAGCGGTGACTTCCTGCCTGCAGCGTTCCGCACCCAATCTTGCCAGATCACGACTGACATCATCCACTACATCTGTAAACACAACGCAAGCGAGCCGCCAGCAGACAAAGCCACAATGATAATGCGCCACCTGGTGGACATCGCCCTGCAAGACCGCCTCAGAATGATGATGAATCTCACCACGATGCTGGACATAAAACGCATAGATGAACTGCAGCAGATCAATGACATTGCCACCAACTTGTTTGAAGATCAGATCGTCAGTTGGGGTCGTATTGTGACGCTGCATGCATTCTGTGGCTACCTCGCGAGGTACTGCCAGGAGAAGTTGCAACTCAACTGTGCTGATGAAATTGCTGTTATCCTCAGCGATATTGTCATCAACCGACTGGGCCTGTGGATCGTCGTCAGCGGAGGTTGGGTAAGTTTGTCAGTGTCACAAGCATGCTCTTGATTATTGTCATCAACAGACTGGGCCTGTGGATCTTCGTCGATGGTGGTTGGGTAAGTTTGTCAGTGTCACAAGCATGCTATTGGTTATTGTCATCAACAGGCTGGGCCTGTGGATCGTCGTCAGTGGCGGTTGGGTAAGTTTGTCAGTGTCACAAGCATGCTCTTGGTTATTGTCATCAACAGACTGGGCCTGTGGATCGTCGTCAGCGGAGGTTGGGTAAGTTTGTCAGTGTGACAAGCATGCTCTTGGTTATTGTCATCAACAGGCTGGGCCTGTGGATCGTCGTCAGCGGAGGTTGGGTAAGTTTGTCAGTGTCACAAGCATGCTCTTGGTTATTGTCATCAACAGACTGGGCCTGTGGATCGTCGTCAGCGGAGGTTGGGTAAGTTTGTCAGTGTCACAAGCATGCTCTTGGTTATTGTCATCAACAGACTGGGCCTGTGGATCGTCGTCAGGCTGGGTAAGTTTGTCATGTCAAAAGCATGCTCTTGGTTATTTTGTTATTGTGTAATAGAAAATTTATGCTGAAGAAATGGTCATGATTTTTTTACAAATTGTTGTTTTCGCAAATTTATGCTCTTTATAACAAATATAAAATTGGAAAATGTAGAAGTTGAAAATGTTGACAAAAAAGTCAAAAAGAGATAATTGGCTTTTAAAATCTTTGTTCTGCCAGCGTGTTGCAGTTACTGCATATTATTTCAAACTGCTTTAAATGGGAAATATGATCCACTAGAACCATCAAACTTTGATAAAGAATTGAACAGATATGGCTCAAGTTGATGGTTCAATAATCCAATTTGAATCAATTATGCAGTAACTGCGTTTTGATATTTAAGTAGAAACATTCAAATTCAACAAGTAATGGCTAGTTATATTAAGTTAAGTTATATTACCAAATATTGGTTCATAAAAACACACTTGAGCAACCAAGATGTTAGAACAGATATAGTTTGTACTACACTATAATTTTGACTGTTGATCGTTTTGATTTCAGGCCACATTTGAGAAGCAGTTTCCAACACCGTGTAAACTGGAGACAGGCGGAGTATGGAAGGGTATGATGGTTATAGCAATCATGATAGCAGTTGTGTTCGCATCATACTCTTCTGTTATGTTTGTTAACCACAGTTCATGAATTGGTTTCATACCATGTGTGCCAAGAGTCAGTTATGTTTGAGAATCCACCATATGAAACAGTTTTTTCCTTGTGAAATCTAAAATTTGTAGCACTTTTTATAAAGAGTAACATGCTACGCTACCATGAGGATTGCATAGCAAAAGTAACACACTACTCAGCTATGAAACCACATATCATGTTCATCTTGGCATATATACCATCACACATTTGATCGGCTTGGCTGAATTGTCAAGTTCTAGTGAGTTCAGTTTCTAGCACTCAAGATAACTGACTAGTCCTGTATACGTGTTGTGGTTACCAAAGTGTGAGTGTGTTGTAAGGCCTCAACTAGCCAGCCTTTCCTGAACATCACACCATTAAACGACTCATTAAACAACATTTGAACAGTCATGGTGTTAAAATCAATATAGTTCACTTTATCATAACATGATCTTACAATAAAAATTATCAGACTTTGTACATTGAAACGAGATATGAACCAGACTTGTTTAACATTTTGTATCAGCAATGTTTAGCTCAAGTTGATGTTGTGAGAAGTACTTAGCTACCAGAATAATATTTTACACCTGTAGTACACAACTTAGAAATGTATGTTTGAACAAATATTGAATGTTGTAATTGGTATTATTGGTCCTATACACCTTCATTATTGCAGGCAGAAGCCAAAGCATCCATCTTAAAGAAACCCCTAAAGACCAGTTTACATTAGAGATTTGTGCCTCAGTGACAATGCACAGCTACATTTTAAAATTAGGTTAATGAAACATATTGAACTTTCAGTGTTATTGGTTTGCAATATAACCTGAAAGTTTTATCAAAAGAACAGACACTTTTATCGAAAGAATAATTATGAAGTCATAATCTGTATCATTTTGGTGCTACTTGAGACTTAATACCCATTTATAAACAAATTTGGATGTCATATTATATATATAATATATATACTGGTACATATAATATATAAACATAGTTTTTAGTGGTTGCATGTTTACACCATTGCAGAGAAGTGTAGTTTTTAGTGGTTGCATGTTTACAACACCATTGCAGAGAAGTGTAGTTTTTGATGGTTTTCATACTTTATTAAATTTGTTTGAGACGTTACTTTATCATTTAGTGATATACAATGACAGTTTTGTGCAATAATCTGGTACAATGGTGCTAGATAATGTTAGTAGTATTTATTTTATAGTGCATTAAACTGTTATTTATTATTTTATTTATTGCATCTCATGTGCTTTTGTACACTCTGATAGCAACAGAATACAAGTCAGAAGTAAAAAAAAATTGTTTTGTTTTATTGTGTGAATACAACCATGTAAGATGTGAACATATAAAATGCAGAGAAAAAGAGAAATGAAGAGGTGTGTGTTACTGTAAGCAACTAATAACATTCAGTAAAATGGCTCTGAATAACTACACATACAGTATCCGACCTAACAAGCGTACAGTACACTAGAAAAGCCATGGAAAAATGTGAAGTAATCTGTTCTTATAAGCGTACACAATTTTTTTTATATAAACAAGGTAACTGTCTAACATTAGTGGTGTCATTTGGTAACTAGTGTAGAACAGCTGAAAAGTTGTGCCAACTGTTTAGCACCAGATGGTGACACTTCAGTTGTTCCACATAGATCCTGCTGATTAAAAAATGCTTATTAGAACTTGTACGCTTAATAGGTCGAATATGGTATATCAGACTTTGTGCAAGGTTGGTTTCTTTAAATTTCCTACATGATTAAAAGCAACCTTGCACACCTGATAAAACTTGACATTTGTAAGAATTATCAGACACAGCCTGGTTTACAGTGCATCATTCAATAAGGATTTTGAGCACAATAAATTCATGATCATATAAGTTACCATACACTTGTAAAAGCTATTTGGTGTCATGTATGATGCTGTCAAGCAAAGTGCATGCATGTTGCAGTACCAATACACTGTTTTGAAAGACCTGTGTACCTGGTTATACTACTGCCGAGATAACAGTATATTTGAGAACAACATTTAAAAATTAGAAAGAAATGTATAGTGCCAATTGCTAGTAACAATAATGGCAATCTGTTCATGTAATTTCAGTGTAGAATAACTATTAAAACACAACAGTCTTCCAATCAGGTACACATCTCACTATTGTAGCACACAAAACTGTTCACGCTGACAAGAACTCGAGCACCCTGCAACAAACTTCAACTGCTGCTACAAAATAAATACCGGATCACTTCACTTGCAAAGATTTCTAAGATATTGTGCAGATGCACTTCAAACGTTCTACTATGTTATAAGTATTAACCTTAGTGTAATGTTATTCATTTATTTATTTTGCCTAAAATAAAAACCTTATTATATTATATTATAAGTAACAAATACATAAGTCAAACGTGTGTATACGATATTCCAAAACATGATTATAATTAACCGGTTGTAATATATTTGAAAGTATGAATAGAATATAAATGTCATCTACTGGGGGTAATAAACATACGGATGTCAAGTTAGTCAAAAACATGATTGTGCGAATATTCAATTATGTTGCTTACAAAACGAGAATAATCGATTTACCCAATACAGTTTTATAGACTCCCATAAAAACATATTGGATAACAATCTTGGATGGCAATATGCACACTTCTATTTCAATACCACATCTAACATAAGTCACGTTGGCAACTGCTACAGTGCATTATTATGCTATGCATGTAGACACAATCACAGCATGCAAGTAAGACACTGCAGAAACCTGGCAAAACACCCAAAAAATGCACCCTAACCAACATGCCACTTGAAATCAATGTAAAGAAATTAAATGCTGGATATTGTAGCTGTCGAACATCCTACATTGGCAGCCAGTGGTTGTATCAATTCACTCTCAAGAATATATATATATAAACTGAACAAGATATCCTTGATTGTTACACTTGATAGAGAAGTACAGTTGAACCTCGTTTACGGTCACCTCAGTAATACAGTCACCTTGAAATTATGGTCACCATGGGACAGTCCCAAAATATTTGCATAACAGTAAAGTATAGGACATTAGTTCTGTTAATATGGTCACTTTGGCCCAGTCCTATGGGTGACCTAAATAGTGAGGTTTGACTGTAATGGCTTGCTGTCTAAAGCTGTTTAAGGAGAGACATGGCAGCGGAATAGGATTTTTTTCAGTGGTGCAATTTTTCTGCCCAAACTGTAGGGTGGGTCTTACCGAGTAAAACACATATCGAAAATTTTTCTGCCACAAAATGTCCATGGCAACAAACAAAAATGGCCATCATATGAAGGAATTGTAGCCCATCTAAAAAAAATTACAACACTTAAAAAGTAATGGATATTTTATCATGATACTTTCACAATCATCATTGGCTTTGTTAACTCTAGAACTCCTCTAAAAATGTCTTACATTATGAATGTTTTTCTTCTGAATTTTCAAAGGTATGATATCTAAATGCAACATTTGTTGACACATTTTTACACACTACCCCAAAGATATTGCACAAAACAAAAACAATTTAAAGAATTTTTTGGAGAATCTGAAGGTGAACACAACAATCCAAACCAGATGACTATATCATTTTGAATTCCAAAGTGTTGTACTTTCTCATTGCCAAAATGTAATTTCTTGTAAATGGCCATCAAAGATTGAATAATGAATAATCGCACTGATTACATGGTAGATGCAAGCTTTATCCACGAATAAAGCTAATGTAGAGATGTCATTGTTATAAAAGTGAACTTTATTGATAGTAAACATACAAAGCTATTGGAATACGGAGGAACCACTTTTTAAGTTATTTTGTTAAAAACATCATTCTAGCTGCCAAGTCTCCCCTTAATGCAGAGAACTTCAACAGCTATTTGTGTTTCAGTTATTTAATTGTTCCACTCTTGGAAAGTTGTTAAACGTGCACTATATATACTACATATAAATAAAATTTATATCAGACTATAACATAAATAACACGGAGCATAGACACCTGGTCTTGCCACTTCACCCAGTCAGCTTGATATTGCAGCCAGTGTGCACAACACTTATAATATTACATTCAATAATATTGATATCTTGACTGACCAAGATATTTTGCTATAAACTTTTACGGAACAAAAACATGGCCAATGTTATAAGAACTCCTACTGTGGAGAATAATAAAAATGGTGTAGGTAATTCCAAATACGGCTGCACTTCCTTACTCATTCAATACCTAGAAACAGTTGCCTAATGTAGATACAAAATAATATTTGTATGTCGATAATAAATAGTTTGACAATACAAAGTTGTTAATGTAGACAATAGTCTGGTAATACAAAGAATTTGATTTAACATGTACTAGTCATAATCAATACATGATCATTAAAGCAACCTAATATCACATGAATAGTTGTCATCTAAACACATCAGTGACTTGGCAATGATCTCGGCAGAAGCAGATGTTCTGTTTGAAAAGAGGCTAGCAATATTTCTACATAATAAGATGTCAACTTTACAGTAACATCTTCTGGAAGCCATGCTGAATCCGCATCATCACATGACCGCAAAATAAGGTCATTTCCAACGACAGTGTGCTTACGTCACATCTACCACAGATCGTCATAAAAGAAACTAACACTATATACATTATGTACACATAAATACCACTGGCATGTCAACTTTACATATATGTCAACAGTAAAACCATTATAGCAACCTATCATTTTAAATAGGTGATAAACACAAAAATGTATCAGGCAATCCAAACAAAACTCAAACCACCCACAAACAGGACAGAGATATAAAACAACACACAAACACACACAGATATAAAACAACACACAAACTAGATACATACAAGAGCATTAAGACACTAATAAATCCTGATTCAAATGTTGCTGTAATTTCTAATGTTTCGATGACAGCTGATATGGTGTTGGTGTGATGCCTGGCCCATGTACTGCCAGTTAAACAAATCACCCAGTTAATCATTCTTCAGGTTGACGTAGCCGTTGGTTGACCGGTCATACATCTTTTGTCCATTTCCGCTGGCCACTTGTCCATTTGTCTTGCCCTGTTCAACATTAAATCAGTTGCAGAATTAAAATGTTCCAAAATGCCATCAGATCATATGACATTCCGTGTGTGCTCTATTACAACAATAAGTTCAACATATTTTGCTTATCAGAAACATTTATTTATGTGTGGAATTCATTCAACATAAGTTGACCGTCTGTATTTGGGCAATTACACGCCTGTATGATTTCAAAGTTTTATTTTTCTCAATGAAATGATGTGAGTGCCAACATGAAATAAGATATATCCCAACAATTGTAATACACTTCCTAGTAACAAACAATGTTCATGTGAACCAGAAATTGAAGAGATTAAACCTGCAATAATTTAAAGGTCTTGGGGGATATCTCCAAAAGCAATCATGATACGAAAGAACCTAAGTGCCGCAAGTTACTAATGCTGTCAATAATTTGTTTCTATTAATGGTGAGATGTTCAGTAATAAATTTTACAAACGAAGAAAATAATCTAGAACTGGAGAGCATCGCTGCCACTGTCAATAAATGATTGGCAGGCGCAAAATACCTAGTGACTGACATGCAGTGGCAGTGAGTGCAGGAACCTACAGGAACTCAAGTACACTACACAGTGAATAAATACTGTAAATAAAAAGAAATTCTATTTAATAAACATGCAAGTACTACTTTCTGTCTGCCAGTTTCACAATGCCATGGTAAACATATTTGCTATTTAGTGGTATGCAAGACATGCAAATCCATAGTTATGTTTATGAATAACTGAAACTGTGGAGTGTGTTGCGCTTGTGTGGGTACATATATATATATATATATATATATATATATATATATATATATATATATATATATATATATATATATGTACCCACACTAGCACAACATATATATGTATATATATGTATATATATATATATATTATATACACACACATACTGGTATACAAGTTCAAACATACACACATGCATTCACACACATGCATACCCACACAAGCGCAACATATATATATATATATATATATATATATATACACACATACTGATATACAAGTTCAAACATACACACATGCATTCACATTGTGTATGTGTGTCTTGTATTATTTAACAAGATTGCCATCCAAGGCAAAGGCCCAGATGGCAAGTGGACAAGGAAGCCATTGGCATATTGAGTCCAACATTTTTAATCTGAGTAATCCGCCCTTCTGAGATATGTATCAACCTTGTTTTTAAACAACGAAATTGCTAACAGTTAGACAATGTGTAGATAATTTGTTCCATTTATTGATCCTCTGTGAGAATGAGTACTTCCTGATATCCAATATACATTGATCCTTTACTAATGTTACCCCCCGATGTCCTCTAGTTCTATTGTTCTATTATTTTTCTTGAGTAAAAAAAATATTTCCATCAATATTTTCATACCCCACACTTTTGTGTCGTCTGCAAATTGTTATATTATCGCCCAAGTCACTGATATATATTAAGAATAATGGTCCTAATACTGATACTTGTGGTACCCCACTCAAAACTGATTTCCAGTTTGAAACCTCCCCATCTGCTACAACATGTCTTCTGTCAGTCGGCCATTGTTTTATCCATTTGATTGTGACATCCCGATACCATGGGCTTTTCATTTAAGTAGTAATCTTTGATGTGGCACTTTGTCAAAAACTTTCTGAAAATCTAAGTATATAATATCTACTGGTGATCCCTCATCTATCCACTTAGTGATTTCTTCAAAAAAACAACATATTTGTTAAGCATGACCTTGCTTTTAGGAATCCATGTTGAGATGGATTTAATAATTTATGCCAAACAAGGAAGTCCAC
Organism: Lamellibrachia columna; assembly: GCA_963662155.1. NCBI lineage: Eukaryota > Metazoa > Annelida > Polychaeta > Sabellida > Siboglinidae > Lamellibrachia > Lamellibrachia columna. The sequence continues at coordinate 34,045,372 of OY759271.1, read as the reverse complement.
CATTATGGTCTTTAATTAACCTTCCTAGTAATTTACAAATCACTGATGTTAAACTCACTGGCCTGTAATTCTGTGACTTATTTCTCGAACCCTTTTTAAATAATGGTATGTTTGCTTCTTTCCATTCAAAAGGAACCACTCCCTCTTTTAATGACCAAGATGAACATTCTTGCAAGTGGTGGTATATTAATTTGTTCTACTGTTTCTATTCGTAGTTTTGGAGGAATTATATCAGACCTTGATTTCTCCAGACTTATACTCCTTGTGTCCATTGTTCATTCTTATGCCTTTCTTCTATCATTTGCAACATTTCTAACAAATTCACTATAACATGCTCTTTAAAGTTTTAAATGATACACATGGACAACTGTCCATGTGTATCATTAAAAATTTTAAACAGCTACTAAGTATTAAAGGTCTTTAACAATTTTGTTTCGCTTGTCTCATTTCAAATCGATTTCACCTATTTAATACCGACTACAACATGCTATCTCGTGGTCCTGCTCTATATATTGTAACATAAAGTGATTCACACTCTCACAAGTTACCTGCTCTAATGATCAAAGTAAATTCTTTTGATGGTTTTTAACAGACGTATGCACTCTTATTAAACCAAGTGCCCATATTATTTAAACCATTAACACACTACAGATCTGAACATCAACAAACCTGATTCACGATTGGGCTAAATCAATGAAGGTTCATCACACACGCACACACACACACACATGCACACACACACACACACACGGACAATGAACACTGAACTTCTGGGAACACACAACTCACCTTGCAAGCTCTAGGCTTAATGTAGGCCTGGAAATAAAAGTTGAGGAAGAGAAGCAGAATGGAGACTCCGTAGGTGACGAGAGACCACTGCATCCACAGAGGGTAGGGACATTGGATGAGTAGCGATTGCACAGCGTGGCTGACGACGACCACAAACTGAACCTACATGCGGGCATGCATGGTGGGACAGAGACAAAACATCATGTCAACGCAGGCCATCGCACGACCACTGCCACAGATGCACAGCACAGCTGTGAGAACGCAGAGTAGACGAAAACAAAACTGGCCTAACTAGGCTGCATGTTGGGAAAAGGTCAGTGGAAGATGTAATTACAGCAGGTTTGCCTAGAATTGAGTTTTCAGACTGACAGATTGCAAGACATCACACTTGTTAGCATCATGAAAACAGAGTTGTCAACAATAGACATCTGTAATGACCTTCCAATGACCTTGTCAGAAAAACAATGTGCAAAACGGCGGTTGTATGTAGAAAGAGATATAGGAAAAGAAGCAGTGTAGTGGCAGTTCATGTATAGCAGAAACATAGATGTTGCTGTTTCAAGTGCTAAGGCGGCAAACAATAAAAGTGTTGTGCATTTACTGAAACCTTTCTACAGATGTGCACCGTTTTGAACATTGAAGAAAAGTGCAACCATGCGACCGAGTGACTTCCGAGCGTTACCTTTGACCCACGACGAGGTCGTACATAAGACTGGTAGTAGAAGTTGAAAAACAAGCAGAGTATAGTAACGCCGTATACGACAGAGCCGTAGTGCATCCACTGGGGAAAGTCGCAGTCGAAATACATGCTTTGGAAGACGTGCAAGAGGCAGATTAGAAACTGCACCTGAAGAGGCCGGCAGAAAAGAAAAGAAAGAAGACAGAGTTAGACTTGTCTGATGCAGCTACACTTCAGGTTATCAAAATATCAACTACACAACATCAGTTCTAGCAATCACTGCTTGGAACAGATCACCAACTGTCGGCTATTTTGTTTCATCGATAGGCTTCAGGATAGGAGATCACGAGTGCAGTGATATCAACTGAAATGATACACAGGGTTTACCTTTCCTTTTTCTAATTGTAAAATGACTATATTTGTACCGCTACCATTACACATTTCAGCGAATAATAGGTTACTGAAATTGCAAATATTCAGTTGATGAAGATTAGGAAATCAAGACGAACTGATTTTAACCCTGATTAGAATTACATAACACTGAAAGAAAACAATTAATGTCGGTGATAACATCTGAGTAATGTTCAATTGAAAACTTTTCCAAAAACTACTTATCTTTCACAAACAGGAAAGCCAACCCACATATCCACAGATATAAAGCAGAGGACATTGGATCATCAGAGAAATATACATAATACAAAATATCAAGTATCTAAAGTATTTCATACCATAATACTGCAGGCAATGCATATACATTATTTTTTTGAAAACTTCATGCCTAGCGGCAAAACAAACACAACAAATTTTCCAGTGAAAACACCAAAAGTACACGGAAAGCGGTTCCGCTCGGTACTGTTTTCAGGGGAGACTATACGAGTGTGACACTGACCAGCTGTAGCGAAGTAAGATATTTCTTCCACCAGAGGTACTTCTGGAACTGTGGCCCGAGAGCTGCCACACTATAGTACGTGTACATGAGCACATGAATAAATGAGTTGACCATCGCTCCAAAGAAAGCTGCAACAGACGACCATAAAACATTGTTTGTAAAACAATACAAATAAATAACATTAAATAAATATTTTAAACTAACATCCTCGGTTATCCTTCTTATTCAAAATACAGTCAAGTCTCATTTATTCACACACTATCGTTACTAAGAGTTCGGCTGGATTATCGAAGCATTCAGATTGTGGAAATGTCCTATTATCGCCCGTGATACAATTATCGTTAATAAACGTGTAAAGTATCACAAATTTTCTATTCCTTTATTATTTTATTGATCTCTTGCAACTGACACAGGACCCTGAATGAAGAACAAACAACGTAGCTGGGATGAGCAAAAACTGTTAGTTGATTTTGATTTGGTGCATCTGATGTTTTGAGTTATCTAAAAACAAACTGGTTAAGTGAATCATATTACAGTGTCACCCAGCCAGTTGTTTCGTCTCTTGCATACATCTACATTCAAACACCAAGGTAATTTACCTGGAATTATTCAGCCATTATGTTATAAATACACAACAGCTTATCAAATATTGTTTACTACCAGCAAACTGGACATTGGGGAGGGGGTCACAGGAGCAGTTGAAATCCATTCCCTCAGTTGAGATGACTCTTCCATAGGGGTGTTACCCTACCCCCCCCACATTTGGAATGTGATACTCACACTGGCCACCTGCAGCCCATTTCACCCCAATCCACCAGATGGGGAACATTGTGGCATGGTGGTAGACATGTAGGAAGCTGATCTGGTTGTTCTTCTTGCGTAGGATGAAGAAGAACGTGTCCATGAACTCAATCATCTTGGAGAAGTAATACCACCACAGGGCCCTAGCAATCTGCAGACAAGAGAAGAACGTGTCCATGAACTCAATCAACTTGGAGAAGTAATACCACCACAAGGCTCTAGTAATCTGAAGACAAGAGAAGAACGTGTCCATGAACTCAATCAGCTTGGAGAAGTAATACCACCACAGGGCTCTAGCAATCTGAAGACAAGAGAAGAACGTGTCTATGAACTCAATCAGCTTGGAGAAGTAATACCACCACAAGGCTCTAGCAATCTGCAGACAAGAGAAGAACGTGTCCATGAACTCAATCAACTTGGAGAAGTAATACCACCACAGGGCCATAGCAATCTGCAGACAAAAGAAGAACATGTCCATGAACTCAATCAACTTGGAGAAGTAATACCACCACAGGGCCATAGCAATCTGCAGACAAAAGAAGATCATGTCCATGAACTCAATCAACTTGGAGAAGTAATACCACCACAGGGCCATAGCAATCTGCAGACAAAAGAAGATCATGTCCATGAACTCAATCAACTAGGAGAAGTAATACCACCACAGGTCCCTAGCAATCTGCAGACAGAATGTTGTGATTTGTTAGGCAACAATATCCCTAAAGGCCCACTTACACGAGCGTTTTTGTTGGCCGACAGTGTTGGGCGATATCATGCTGCAAAAATCACTTAAGTAAACTGATTAGAAAGGCCCATTTTTTTAAAGAATTGGGGCTGATTCCAATCTCTCTGACAGTTGACCCCGATTTCAAATCAGCAACCAACAGCAGGTGGCCCCCTTGTGAAAAAATTTGCTCATGCAAATTAATCTTTACACCAACATGCATTACTACTAACGTAACTAGACAGCCAAGACATTTCAATACAGATCGTTTACTTGGTTTACTTAGTATTGTATTATCAATGTGTACAGCAAAATTAATATTCCAACAGTAACTGCTGTGCACTGGTCTATTATAATTCACATGTGAATAAACCTACTTAATTTAATTTTTTTTATTATTATTTCTTAATAAAGAATAGACATCGTGGTGCATAATATATTTAATTTATAACTGAAAAAGGAAACATAAGCAATCTGCTTCTTTTCCATTGTCTCAAATGTGTTTAGTAGCTGATTGGCTGATAGATTGTATGTACATGAATTTATGTTATTTGAGACAATAAACATTATTATTATTATTTCTGGCCTCCACGTAGGTGTAATTAAAACTAGTTATTTTCCTACGTAACCGAGCCAAGTATGAGTGCACACAGCGACCTACCCGCATCTCGTCGGGATCATCTGTATACGCAACAGACTGGCAGCTGTAGTTATAACCCAGCCTCCAGGATGCTGTCAGCAGCTGCAATGAGAACACACACTGCTACAGCTTCCTCCGCGACTGATTCAACCCATCGCGAATCAGATTCACCGATGTTACAACTTGTAGTGCGTGAACAGTCTTAGTAATTTTTGCAGTCAGCTTAAAAAATACCTTTGTTAAAATCATCGAAACCATTGATTTTGGTTGCTAGATTGTGTAATTGTGAAAGTGTAAATACAGAATAGCCTTATGCTAGAGTACATAGAACCGGACCACTTTTGCCCTTTTTTGACAAATTTTAACCAGATCCGGAAGTGGAAATTAGCACTATATAAATCCAGTATGGGACACTCATATAATGCCGCACATGGGACATCTGGTTATGGTAATAAAATAACACACACAAATTAATTGACAAATCATAAAATTTGCAGTTACTTTTCGGAGCGATATTTTGTTTCATACCAGGTTCTGTCATGGTAGCTCAAATCCAAATGCAATCACACAATGCTATTTATAGCACCAGTTTCCATCGCAAACGGTGGAAATGTCTAGACTGCGTTAAATGTAATTAATTGTTTGAGTGGTAAAGACAAATTGGAAACAAGTTGTAGTATTGGAAAACATTACATCAATTCCGTGAAAATGCGGGAAAGGAATCCTGCAGAAAGGAGGACATATGACATGCATGTACTGACCTCATAGAATATGTGGAAGTTGAGAGCAACAAGGCCCATGTTGTAAAAGAAGAGAGTCCAAGCTAGCCGGATAGGTTTCTGATTCTCCATCAGTCGAGGACCAAACCACACGATGAGCAGGTAGGCCGCTGTCAGACACAAGGTAGGAAAATAGGAGTCCATCAGGAGCCAGTTGTCCACCCTCTTGTCTGGCAATGAAAGACACCACATTTAGGGACATGGTTGGCACATATCATTCTCACAGAGCCACAGTATCTACAGCTAATAGACAATATTCACAATGCATGCACATTAGCACTATATTTATTGATGTCCCACAACCGTGAATTCATTCTTAGCCAACAGGTGTCATACATATTATAAATAATGTCAACAACCACTTTTGGAAATTAGAATATAAAACAGTGTTATGACCAATTTCAAAATTTCAGGCATTGCAGTGACATCACAAACATATTTCAATAATGTCACAAACATATTGCAATGATGTCACAAACATGACCCGCAACCATAGTTTTATTTTTAGCCGATAGGTGCAGTACATATTGTGAATACAATCACATTGAGTGAACAGTGCATTTGTATATAACATAATTCATAATATAATAGCATACTATTTTAGTAATTATTATAGTTGTTATTAGTATTTTTTTAATATCATTAGAAAACAAAAATTCAGGAGGAGAGCAACAACATTGGAGTAACTAGGAATACTTTTGAAACAGACATGACATAACATCCAGATAATATAAACTAGTATGGAAGAATTTATATTAATTAGTTGAGAAAGGTATACTGAACTTTCAGATCGAAATGGAAATAAACATATGGTAGGATAAAAAAACTCTGAGAATAAACACAAGCAAAAAACATAAGAGTAAAGGAACATACAAATATATTCAGAGATGTAATAACGTGAACAGTGGCTTACTTACCGCTGCGACTGAGGTAGTATTCATACATCTGCGCCAGGCCACGCACCTTATCCACTATTAATTCCATCCTACAAAGCAAATCTCATTTGTAAATATAAAACAAAAACATTTATAACTTCAAAAAACCTGACAGGAATCAACATTTCCCAGAAAAGTGACCTTCTGAGTCCCAAAGACAGCAGGCATTCTCAATGCTAATTAGACACAAAATTAAGGTGCTAATGAATTAATTGATCGACTGCTACCCTGTTTTGAAGCCTTGTTATGACAAGGCAGCATTATAGATAATTAAGCCAGCAAGACCATTCCCATGACAACTGAAATATTTATTAAGGTACAGCTGTGCGGAGATTCAAACTCAACAAATCAATGGTATCACTCGTTAATTCTTGTCTACCTGCAGAGCACACATGCATGCAATGTCTCTACATCATATAATTAAGATGTGAACTAGCATATAACATTAAATAATTAGGTTACGTTTAAGTGACATAGTGGCAGTAGTATTAGTATTGCTATTATTATTATTATTAGTAGTAGTAGTAGTAGTAGTAGTAGTAGTAGTAGTAGTAGTAGTAGTAGTAGTAGTAGTAGTAGTAGTAGTAGTAGTAGTAGTAGTAGTATTAGTATTGCTATTATTAGTAGCAGTAGCATTAGCATTAGCATTAGCATTAGCATTAGCATTGCTATTAGTAGTAGTAGTAGTAGTAGTAGTAGTAGTAGTAGTAGTAGTAGTAGTAGTAGTAGTAGTAGTAGTAGTAGTAGTAGTAGTAGTAGTAGTAGTAGTAGTAGTAGTAGTAGTAGTAGTAGTAGTAGTAGTAGTAGTAGTAGTAGTAGTAGTAGTAGTAGTAGTAGTAGTAGTAGTAGTAGTAGTAGTAGTAGTAGTAGTAGTAGTAGTAGTAGTAGTAGTAGTAGTAGTAGTAGTAGTAGTAGTAGTAGTAGTAGTAGTAGTAGTAGTAGTAGTAGTAGTAGTAGTAGTAGTAGTAGTAGTAGTAGTAGTAGTAGTAGTAGTAGTAGTAGTAGTAGTAGTAGTAGTAGTAGTAGTAGTAGTAGTAGTAGTAGTAGTAGTAGTAGTAGTAGTAGTAGTAGTAGTAGTAGTAGTAGTAGTAGTAGTAGTAGTAGTAGTAGTAGTAGTAGTAGTAGTAGTAGTAGTAGTAGTAGTAGTAGTAGTAGTAGTAGTAGTAGTAGTAGTAGTAGTAGTAGTAGTAGTAGTAGTAGTAGTAGTAGTAGTAGTAGTAGTAGTAGTAGTAGTAGTAGTAGTAGTAGTAGTAGTAGTAGTAGTAGTAGTAGTAGTAGTAGTAGTAGTAGTAGTAGTAGTAGTAGTAGTAGTAGTAGTAGTAGTAGTAGTAGTAGTAGTAGTAGTAGTAGTAGTAGTAGTAGTAGTAGTAGTAGTAGTAGTAGTAGTAGTAGTAGTAGTAGTAGTAGTAGTAGTAGTAGTAGTAGTAGTAGTAGTAGTAGTAGTAGTAGTAGTAGTAGTAGTAGTAGTAGTAGTAGTAGTAGTAGTAGTAGTAGTAGTAGTAGTAGTAGTAGTAGTAGTAGTAGTAGTAGTAGTAGTAGTAGTAGTAGTAGTAGTAGTAGTAGTAGTAGTAGTAGTAGTAGTAGTAGTAGTAGTAGTAGTAGTAGTAGTAGTAGTAGTAGTAGTAGTAGTAGTAGTAGTAGTAGTAGTAGTAGTAGTAGTAGTAGTAGTAGTAGTAGTAGTAGTAGTAGTAGTAGTAGTAGTAGTAGTAGTAGTAGTAGTAGTAGTAGTAGTAGTAGTAGTAGTAGTAGTAGTAGTAGTAGTAGTAGTAGTAGTAGTAGTAGTAGTAGTAGTAGTAGTAGTAGTAGTAGTAGTAGTAGTAGTAGTAGTAGTAGTAGTAGTAGTAGTAGTAGTAGTAGTAGTAGTAGTAGTAGTAGTAGTAGTAGTAGTAGTAGTAGTAGTAGTAGTAGTAGTAGTAGTAGTAGTAGTAGTAGTAGTAGTAGTAGTAGTAGTAGTAGTAGTAGTAGTAGTAGTAGTAGTAGTAGTAGTAGTAGTAGTAGTAGTAGTAGTAGTAGTAGTAGTAGTAGTAGTAGTAGTAGTAGTAGTAGTAGTAGTAGTAGTAGTAGTAGTAGTAGTAGTAGTAGTAGTAGTAGTAGTAGTAGTAGTAGTAGTAGTAGTAGTAGTAGTAGTAAATTTAACCATTATTTCACTTCATATTTCATTTCATGGTGGTGACCATGGTGATGTCTTGCCTTACAATCAGGCATTCACGCAAGTGCTCACTTGGAAGAATTTACTCAAAAAACAACTTTTCTAACTAATGTTGACATCCAGGAAATGAAACATGTGAGATATAATTAATATATATATATATATATATATATATATATATATATACACACACAAATATATATATTTGTGTATATATATATATATATATATATATATATATATATATATATATATATATCTTATGCAACTCTGAAACTTTAAAATATGTATGTACAAAAAACACACAAATACACAACATTTCTACTGTAATCTGAAGCATGGTCACTGCGGAAAAATTTTTTTAAACACCTGATACATTACACAACGACTGAACTTTCCATAAATACCACCTCTGGGCTGTTTTAAATATTGTCAATTAGAAACATTACACAAACGCAGTCTGTATATATCTGTATGTTTTTACAAAAGCTTCTTTAACACGATATACATTTTAAATATGAAAAATCACATCAAAAGAAACTTGAAGTTTAAACTAATGCATACCAAACCAAAACAATTACAATTTATCCAGATTTATATCAAAGCATTCTGATAATATTCGTGGCATGATTTTTTGGGGGGATAAAAGATGATTTTTCAAAGGACAATATCTGTGTAAAAAGCTATAGCCTTAATTTGAATTCACAGTGGCTAATGTTGGATGTTTTTCCTTCCTGAAAATGTCAATGGAAGTGATATACAAAGTATACAAGGCACTGACATGGACAAGATAATTGAAGACATAAATCAGATCCACAAATGCACTGCTTATTCACCCATGACACACACACATCATTCAATATTCATGTTCATGCCCAAAAACACAGGTGCAGCAAAATGTGACCAGCTGCTTCGGACAAGACTTAATGTAGTAGAACGTGAGTTGTTTTGAGTAATTGCAGTGGAGCATGAGGACTGCTACCATTTAGCTTCCACAACTCAAGTTACACATAGTACTTGAAATGTTCAGTCTGTACTCTGTATTTAGTCAAGTACATTTGATCAAGTACAAGTACTGGTCATTTATAAAACCAAAGTACAACTGAAATATAAGTACTTGATCCCACCTCTGTCTGCCAGTGTCCATATCTTTCCTACAAACAGTAAATATGCCAGACCACTCAGGCTTTCTCTTATCTTTTAAGATTGGCCAAGGGCACCTGCCCACTAATGCCCTTTCTCTGGGACAGGAAACTCTCCCACTTGAATGAGGACCAACTATAACTAGTTCAATCCAAATGTTTACCTTATTAAATAGGTAACCGGTTGTGCTGTTTTATGTACCTGTACTTCATAATATTGCATATGGAGAATAACTGTTGGTGAATAATACAGGTATGTTGAATACTGAATCAATCATAAGTTCAAAACACAATTTAGTGTAGTGGTTATAGTAGTATTGTATTAAAATCAACAAATGGCACATGATTAGTTTGTCTTGTAAATATTGTTGTTCACTACAACTAAAACAAACTTGCATTTGAGCTAATATACTTGATAAGTTTCGAGGTACTTGATAAGTTTCGATGTTACTTGATAAGTTCTGATGTACTTGTACCTGACCCCAACCCTCCTGCCTCACACAAAACTTTAAACACTTCTTCATGTCATGACTCTGTATTGAAAGTCCGATGTTCTAAGAACTACGTTACTGACGCCCAAACATACAAAAACAATCAATCTAGAATAAAACTAATGAATGACATGATGAGTCCGGTACAAATGAGACATGACAGCTAGCAGCATCACTATCATTTTAGTCACACTTCTAGTGGCAGTTGCATCATCAATCATGTTGTTATTACTGTCTCTTCGGACCTTACTTGTTCCGCATTCTGAAGTGGCCAACACAACATCTTCATAGAACTGCAAGCAATGTGCCGCTGATCTACAAGATCTTACAAGGCTTAGCTTATCACTATCCCCATTCAGTGAGGCGTGGTAGTGTAATGGTTGGCACATACGCTTTACATGCCAGAGTTCTGGGTTCAAGACCAACTTCAGACCAACCATGGTGTCCCTCGTAACTCAGATGATCACGTTAATGTCGGTCCTGTCTCATTAACTGGTGATGAAAAAGAACCAACGAGGATGAAATTAGCCCTGGCAGTGACCACCCTCAATGTCAGCATAATAAAGGTTGGCTTGGCGATAAAGTTCTAAAAAAGGCTGGCTAATTGAATGAGACCTAGTAACATCATCAAACTGCAGTAACCGCAACATACAGACTAGTTAGTTACTAGCATGTTGCTGGGTGTTAGAATCAAATAGAAATACATACCTCCAAACAGGCCCTTAGCCAGAAATAAAATTTAGCCAGTCTTGAACATTCCAAAAAATTTTAATGTGTGAACGGCTTCTGTGGAAGCCGTTCGCGTGTATGACAGCCATTATTGGCCCAATTAAGTTTTTTTCAATGGCAGGCCACGTCCGGTTTAACCATTATTGGCCCAATCGAGTCTTACTAGCTGTGCAGCGAGGTTGGTGTTATCACCGGCACAGTAATAATAATAGAAGAAGAGCCAACACATGAAAGTTCATGAAGAAGTAACTTGAAACTTTATTTTAAATATATTAACATGGAAGTAATGTTTGAAGCACTTTAAGACTTTAAGTACATGCATGCAAATACGTCTAATACAAACAAATATGATTACAATCACACTCAAAATCAAATGCTTGACACTAAAAGTAAAACAAGACAACAAATAAAAATATAATATATAAAAACTGGGTTAAGATATGGACAAACTCTAAAAGGCTTACCTCTAGCCTTACAAATGCTCATTATTTGTAAGAGTACGATAAAGCACTCAGTAATATAACTGGTTTTAAAAGTAATACATTAAAATATTACTTGATAAAACAGCAACCATCCACATTCAGTATTGCCTAGTACTGGACAAAAAACAGTATGACCTAATTGTTCGTGGTTTGCCTGCCATTTGAGTTGAGGAACCGGGAAACTGCTGCTGATAGTAGGGCCTACACGCCGGTTATGTATGAGAATCGGAGCATGAATCAGACTCAATTTCTAAGTTTACCGCGATCACGCTTGGCCACTGCAGAGTGCCAGCGGTGGGTGACAATACAGTAGCGTCTCAGTTACTAGCGGCAGGCACATCAACATTATGGATCTCACCAACGTAACAAAGGATGCTGACTCAGACTGTTCAGGGACAATCGCAGGAACGCTGCTTTTATTTACGTTTACGAAAAAGGCATGGATTGTTGTGAACTTTGACGTTGACATATCGCATATTTTCACTCGCTTGGCAGGTGCCCCACGACATCCAGGTCACAGGAGTGTTTCTTCAAATGAGAGCGCCAATGGATAGGCACTGAGAAAAGCCATAGAAACGCGTTTCCAAACCAATGACTTACACGATTACAATAGAGATCAAATGCAGTATCATTATTTTCCAACAATGTCAAGGTTAAAAATATATAGTCTTATGGATCGGCGGTATTTGCTATTCTGCCACCGACAACATTCGTCGAATCACGACCTCGTGTGCTAAGCCTAAGAGTCACTAAGACAGTTCAAACAATTTTATTATAAAAAAATCTCACCTTGTAAAAAGAAAAACCTGTTTTTAATTTTTATATTACCCGTCATGGTAAGACATTTGCCCATCTTGAAGACGGGCAGACGGGTCCCTGGCTAAGGGCCTGCCTCCAAACAAGTACCACCACAGGGCATTTAATAATCATAAAGTTCATGTACAATGTCATATAGTGTGATATTATGATATGGAATGGACTCTGCATCAAAAATAACTAGTCAGCAGGCTAACATATCTGCTATTATGTGGCCTGTTTATGTGCTTTCATTTCCATGTTTTTTTACTACAAAGCCAAATCAAAATGACAGTGGACACATAGAAATGGTCAGATTGTTGTGCATTCACATCAACCAATTCCAATTTAATGGTCTTCAAATGGAAGCTTCAAGCTCAACAAAAGGCCTCGGTGTCAATTCAGGAACTGGAATTATCCTTGCCTAAGTCCTAGTTTAGTCTCAAGTAATTACACTCCACATTGATGATGATGAAGATGATGATGTATTTTATTTATAACACATTACAGTACATATACATGTAAAAATGCCATAAAAAGGAACACTAAAAAGACATTGCACAAGGGCAGTCATCTTATTTCCACTGGACCTAAAAAAATGCATACAAACAACAAGAGTCGAGACAAATGATATGAACATGTAAATGACTAAATCATCTAAAACAACAAATATACTAATATACAAATTCACTTTCATTAATTCCCTTTATTCTATTCATTAAAATGGTCTTACACTCGTTTTTAAACATGTTTTGTTTGAATTGTTTTCACATTTACTGGAAGTTTATTCCACATTTTAATTCCATTAAATTTAAAAGAATTACAACCCTGACCCTTGACACGAGGCACAACATAGGATGCATTACTTCCAAGTGTTTTATAAAGATGCCTGATTCTATTCATATCACACATGTAAGAGGGAGCTGCATTATTAAAAACATTATACATTACACTAAGAGCAAGATAGTCGACCTTTTATGTCTAGATAATTCGCTTTCTTAAAATCACTAAAACCTATATGGCACCTACAATCATATTTGAGGAGATACCTAATTATCTTATTCTGGGCTGTCTGCAATTTATTCTTGACTGCTGTGTCTAAACTCCTGTACCACGCACTGCAGGCATAATCAAAATGTGGCTGTAATAACGCTGTGCACAACTCTCTTCTCTCCGTTATACCAAAGAAAGCACCTTTCCTACATAAAAACTTTAATTTAGCATTTACATTCTTGACTACAGTTTTTCCCATAGATGAACTAGTCATGCCCTGTTCAAAAGTGAGACCTAGATACTGTATTTAACACTTGACTTGCTTTCTACATTGACACCATTACAAGAGATTATCATACTATTAGCTTTTGCTAATCATTTTTTAGATGCAAACAGAATACTCTGTCTTACCTAAATGAATGGAGAGCTTGTTTTCTTCTAGCCAGCCACTTAATGGTTTTAATTTGAGGTTAAGGTTCCTTTAAATTTCTGTTGGGCATTTACCACTAACCAGCAAGGTAGAATCATTTACCACTAACCAGCAAGGTAGAATCATTTACCACTAACCAGCAAGGTAGAATCATTTACCACTAACCAGCAAGGTAGAATCTTCTGCATATAAGAAAAGATCACAGTTTACTCTGAACCATGTCGTTGACATAAATGATAAAAAGCAGAGGGCCTAAAATGTACCCTTGTGGTACACCACATGTAACATGACTGAGTTCAGAAAACCTCCCATTTACATTGACTAGTTGTTTTCTCCTCGACAGATAAGACTCGAACCATGATACTGAAGGCCTATCAGCACCTATGGCTTTTAATTTCATTGCCAAGATAGAGTAATCGACTGTATCGAAAGCTTTTTGGAAGTCAATTAGTAATATCATTCCTGTATACAGGCCATCGTCCATGTTGAATCTCAATCCGTCAGCGAGAAATGTAAAAGCAGTGTCAGTTGAATGATCAGCCTGAAAACCTGATTGGAAAGCATAAATGAGGCTATTCTGCCATAGGTATTCAAACATCTGATTATGGACAATTCTTTCTAGAATTGTTTATACACCAGGTAAAATAGAGACTGGTTGATAGTTACCTTCACAAGTTTTGTCTCCCTTTTTTATACACAGGCACAACTCTGGCCGACAAACAGTTGAATCTTTGGCTAACGCATAAGTTTGTGGTGGTTTGTGCACATGCGTTGTGGATAGTTCATGTAATAATCAAACTTCTGGGTGCATCTAACAAGGATATGTATACATAATACTGAACTATCTCAAAAGCTATCACTAGAACTCACTATATCCCAGTTTAGCTGTGATCAACTGCTTAGCTCTAACAAGATTGCCATCCAAGCAAACAGCACAGATGGCTCCATTCATTTGTCATTTTATATATTTAGGGAGTATCGCATAAACTAGCCTCAAACTTACTGAACTCTGTCAGAAGGGTGCGTACAGCACAGATGCACATGGAAGTATATAAAACGATGGGTATATAATATATAAAATACTTATATTATGCTAAGATTATATTTGTTATATTGTCTACAGACTTAACAAAAACATGGAGTGAATTCCACAGAGTCGGTGCAGCAACTGAAAAAGCTCTAGTTCCGACATTTGTCTTAACACTGGTAAAAAAATTAGATTAGAATTAGATGACTGAAGCTGTCTGTTGCAAATATGCTGGTCGCTTAGATGAAAATGCTTGATAGGTAATTGTACAAATCTTAAAAAATAATGCGATATCAGACAGGGAGCCAATGCAATGATTTAAGAAGTGATACTGAGTGAGAGAAACGAGGAGCCTGGATAACTATATTTACCAAACAATTTTGCATACGTTGAAGTTTCAAGATGTCCTTGAAAGCAATATTATGATAAAGGGAATTACAGTAGTCAAGTCTACTGCTAACAACAGGTGCAATAGTTTTGGTGACAACAAAAGACATATATCGGCGAATACAATGAAAGGCATGAATGTGATAAAAGCAGCAAAATTATGCTGTTTAAAATTTATTATTATTATCAAAGGTGACTTCTAAATTCTGTGCCGAGACGGCTGGTGTGAAATTCTGGCTTAGCATAGGTGTCGGGAAAAAACAATAAAGTTTACCAAACTGCTTTTGTGTACCAATCAGACCTGGGGCCGAAGTACTCAGTACTTATGTACTCGTGTACATTTTTGAAATATTCATACTCGTACTCTAACTCGTAGAAATGATGGTCATGTACTCGTACTCAATGTACTCAGATTTTACTAGTACATTACGAGTACATCTGAGTACTTTTACTATATGATATTGTGAAAATTATTTAATTTCTTATTTTATTAAATCTACGACAATAATTTCAAATGTGGTTTCAGATGTGGTTAATTTTTACTTGGTATTGATGAGTTTCACAAATTCACACGGTGGCTCACTTTTCTGCACCTGACTGCACTGAAGCCACAAAGGTTTTGCTTCAAGAGGCACCTTTTATTCTTTTCCCAGTCAGAAACCTGTAGTTCATATCCATAGTTGTAGTAGTTACCAGTCCAGGCCATAATCTTTGTGTCTGTTTAATTAAGCCAGGAAGTCCAGTAAGCCCATAATGAAAGGGTCATTCATCAGTTAACCATAAAATGGTTCTGTTGCTCTCACAACTGACAGTGCTAAGTCATGCTAGCTGAGCCTTCATCTGAAGAATTTTGGTGACTCAAGTCAGACAGCCTGCACCAGTATTGTCTGGTAACCAATTTGTAGTGTGGTTAAAATACAAAGGGGATATTGAGCCCTGGACATTGGATGGTGCTAATCCATCCTCTCAGCAAACGTTAGTTGTGTGCCAGCCACAACATGCCTAATAGTGTTCATTGATTCATATATATTTAGTGGTTATATTTCTTTATTTCTTTTCTCTTGTTATGTTGTGCTATAAAATGTATTTTGAAAAGTATTTAAAATGTTGATACATTTGAACCCATATTTGAATGCATACCCTGAACATTTGCATTTGAATCGCACCTTTGAATGGAATGCAACCCCCAATTTGGTCCCAAACATAACATTTTGGTTTTTCAAATGCCCAATCAGATGCATTTCAAATGCAGACATAACTGTTGTAACTTGGAATAATTATTTTTATTACATTCTGCACTTGATATACTGTTTTATATTATTGCTTAATAACCCTCCTATTGTATACTATGCATGGTTGTTTGATTCTTCTTCATTATTACTCATTACAGAGTCATTAGTAAAATCAATGTCTGATGAATCCTGTTGCACAACTTGTTCTTGGTAAAAGTTCTCTGTATCAAGGCTTGAACAGATCATGAAACCATTGTCTGACAAGTGAACCATTCCTTTGAACATGTGCTCTGTTAAGGGGACTCACTCTATAATGAGCAGATTAGTGTCTGACTTGTGAATTCACTCACCCACCCACGCTCGCTCATTCACTCACTCACAATTTTCAGGATCCTTCTGAAAAATGTCATCTCAAATGCGGCTATTCTTCTTTCAGAATCGGCTTTCAGGGTCCAGCTTCTGCATTCGTATGTTAGCACTGACACAACTAGGCTTTTATAGAATCGTATCTTTGTTGCTGCTTTGATGTTTTTGCTCCATATCTTCTTGAGTCTTGCTATCGCTGATGTTGCCAGGTTTATTCGTGTGTGTATTTCCTCTGTGGAGTGGCCCTCAGAGGAGATGATCGACCCAAGGTTCTTGAATGATGTTACTTCTTCGAGGCATTCTCCATTCATTAATATAGTAGTTATTGGCGCTAGTCTGCTGTTGACCATGATCTTGCTCTTTTCTGCACTTATTTCCATTCCATAAGCACACACTCTCCTTTCCAGTGTTGTTGTAAGTTCTTGTAGCTCCTCCTCTATTCCAGCGATTAGGTCAATGTCATCTGTGAATCGGAGGTTGCTGATCTCTCTACCATTTATCGATATCGTGCCATTGAAGTTGTGTAGAGCTTCTTGCATGATATTTTCAAGGTATAGGTTGAACAGCACTGGTGACAAAAGGCATCCCTGGCATACTCCGACCGATGTTCAAAACGATTGCCCAATTTCTCCTCCATGTAACACTGCACTTGTTGATGGTCCATACAGCGATTCGAGTAGTGTCACTAGTCCTTCGTGTAACACTGCACTCGTTGATGGTCCATACAGCGATTCGAGTAGTGTCACTAGTCTTTCGTCAATGTGAAATCGTTGCATAACTCGCCAGAGTCCTTTGTGCCACACACGATCAAATGCCTTTTTGAAGTCGATGAAATTGTGATATAGGTCGTGATCAATGTGTTTCTTGATTAACAGTCTTATGTTGAATATTTGTTCGGTTGTGCTTCTTTTCAGCTGGAAGCCTGCTTGTTCTCCTGATAGCAGTTCTTCTGCTTTGCCTTCGAGTCGGCTGAGTATGATTCTTAGCATTATTTTGCTGGGGTGGCTGATCAGACTTATAGTTCTGTAGTTCTTACTGCAGCGTAAGTTCCCTTCGTTTGGTATCGATATTACGCTGACTACGCCGGGGGATTTTTGTGTCTTCAGCATTTGGATTGCCGTATATCTACTTCTGCTCGGAGAATGGGCGTATCAGCATTTTCATTTTGAGGTAGTGTTCTGAGGATGTTGTCATCTGTGTTCAGTTCATAGTTGTAGAGTTCTTCGCAGTACTCAGTCCATCTCTAAGTACTGCCTTTTTTGGGTAAGCAGGGTGTCATTTTTGTCTTTGGTGTTTGAAGATTGGCTTGAGTTTTTTTTGGTGAGGGCTTTCAAGATGGAATAAGCCTGTCTGGTGTTGTTTCCTTTCATCCCAGTGCACTGTTCGCTAAATTAATTCACAATGTTTATTTAAAAAATACATTATTATTACTATACATAGTTACTATAATATCATACAAGATGTACTCATACTCGTTGAAATGTGCTCGTACTCAGCTTTGAGCAATGTACTCGTACTTGTACTCAGCCATCACCAAAGTACTCATACTCATACTTTACTTATGAAAATGTACTCGGCCCCAGGTTTGGTACCAATAATAAGAAACTGTTTTATTTGCTGTCAGTTATCCAGTAAAATATATCATGTACACAATCCCTGAGTTAGTTTAAGGAGCAATTAAAAACGTGGGTATATATGTAAATATGCTAGCTGCTTTGCTGCTTTGAAAATGCTTGATGGGTAATTGTCCAGATCTTAAAAATAATGCGAATTAATTTGCTGTCAGTCATCCAGTGGAATATATCATGGAGACAATCCCTGAGTTGGTCAAGGAGCAATTAAAAACATGGGTATATAAAAATGTGACCATATTACATGTTCTTACAGGTCTTGTTTTCTGCCTCTTGTCGGTCACTTGTGTCAGCTCTTTGATTTGTCGTGTATTTTTCCTGATTAATATAACAAAGTCAATAAATACTGACTGTGACAGTGTGAAGGCAGTACATTACATACCTTGGTGTAGTCTACTAGTGAATCAGCTATCTCAGAATCCGTGAAACAGTACGGCACCTCGCTGCTGTTATTATCTGATACACGAAAAATGTCTAAACCGGTCGCGTTACGCCCAACACGCGCCGATCGCCAATGGTTGAAGGCCGAATGAATCGTACCGTCGCGGGGCGATAATTGAGTGAAGCCGAGTGATGCATTGTGAGACGGGTGGAATAGGGCAGCCTGATTGGTGAATAACGGTCACGGGGCAGAAGACCGACGCGAATGCGGTGGAAGCTTGTTGACGTTGCCGGTAAATAAATGGACTGTAGTCAGGCCAACGCGTCAAAGGAGTATTTGGCGCAAGTTACTGCATGCATATTTTTGTCCCCTTTCTGTCTATGGCCCAATGTAGTTTGTAGGGGCAGGAACATGTATGTACACAAAGAATGGTATGCCTGTATCAGCCCATTTCCCCAGGGGCAAAGCGGCAAAGCTTCCCACGAAGTCTATGCGCCCAACAACAACAAGTCATGATTATAATTCTTCCATCTTATTTATATATTATTATAATGTTTTAACGGGTAAAGATTCAAGTTGACCCATATTTATGTTGATTTAATGATTATATTGTCTAGTATCAAATAAAACATCAGTTCAGCTACAGACCAGGATATTCTCCAGAGGCAGAGGCCAGACACTGAGACATGTGGCAGTACAGCCTAATAGCCAGAAGAAGACCTGTTAGAACATGTCCAGAAGCTGCCCAGATGGCAATAATCAACAAAATGACAAATGTCTGTGAAATGAGTTATGATGAATCAATGTTGATCACATACTCTTATCAACCAAACCAAAAATAAGCCGCTTCAGGCCTTTGTGTATCCTCAGTCTAACCAGCCAATCTTTTGTCTAGACTCCCATCGGTATCTTGACTTCTTGTAATCAACATTGACAGGCATATGTCCAACAAAATGTACCAGATTTTGTTTCAATATTCATTTGGCTGTATCGTTGAATGTTTATTCGGAGCAGTCAAGACATGGCATTCATGCCATAGTTCGAAGGGGAAACTGATCAGGCTACAGTCTTTTATGCAAGTCACATATTGACACATCCCTTCTGTTCTAAAAAAACAGGAAATGTTATAATCACTGTCCACTATTCAATGTTCATTGACTTGTGTCCTGTTCAATGTATGATCATTGTTGTACGTTTCATACAGAATGACTGTCTTCAATACAGATTTTGAGAGGAATATGACCATAGTCCATGTTTATATGGATTTCTTTCAGATTTACCCAATAAATCACCAGGCATATTTCTGACAAAATCTAGCATTTGATATAGGTATATTTTTTACCTCAACAGATTTGATACTCGATCTGCATCAGAAGTTAGCAGATAGCTTGGCAGATTTCCGACAAAATGCAACAGATTTCATTTGATGTACACGACGATACTCGATCGGAATCGGAATGCTATACATGCCGATTAGCCGATACAAATTCGCATACAGATTTTTACCAATTGTTTTATTTTACCTACTAGGGCTCCTGTTTATGTTACCCCTATTAATATAGTTTATTGAATATTTATAGAAGGTTCATTACATAGTGGAAGTTCCTGTTTGGTTAAGGGCGTTTTCATGTAAAGGGTACACTTTTCGTCCCACACAGCCTCAAAAATCAAAGTGTTCCAATTATTTGGTTCATGTTATCTTCCAATACTATAGATGCTATTACGTTAACACTGACATTTTAGGAGCATGACGTTACACATACATTTCTAAAAAAATTGGCTTCAAAGTTAAGCTCTAAAATTAGCGATCTGGAGAGATTTCTTTAACACACAATATACCATTATGACATGAGGTAAATGTATTCAAAACGTTGAACGTAATTTAACAAGATTTGCCATCCAAGCCAAAGGCCCACATGGCAAGTGGACAAGGAAGCCATTGGCTTATCGAGAGTCCAACAATGTTCATCTACATGTTACCCCCCTCCTGAGATATGTATCAACCTTGTTTTTACATATCTCAGGAGGGGGGTAACATGTAGATGAACATTGTTGGACATTGGCTTATCGAGAGTCCAACAATGTTCACCTACATGTTACCCCCTTCCTGAGATATGTATCAACAAATTATAAACCTACATACTTAGACAAAATTGGCTTTTTGGTTTGGACTGTGGATGTCTAATACATTTAATTATTACTTTTTATCAGTAGGAATTCATTATTATTAATTTTATTAGGGTGACTTTTTGGTGAGGACATTCCAATTTTTTTTATGGAAAATGCGCCATTGAATACAAATTTACTTGCCATACATACTACTCCGATTTGCACCAAATTTGTCACGTTTTGTTCACTGATTGATGGACAATTTAGCAAAATTGGTTGTTGCTTGATAACTTGCTTCATGGTACTGCAGTGCAGGTTTTAATACTAGCATAAACTGAAGTGGGAGTAAGAAATGTGTCAAAAACAGCATTCTTTCCAAATTTTTCCAAAACAAAATATTTGATGTAACTTCATGAAATGCAGCCTGAGGGCTCCTTAATGTAGCCACAAAATAATAATCATACTGAATTAATATTACACAATCAATTGTTTTAATACAATGAGGGAAAGTGCATTTTGGCAAAATTGTAGCCTTTATGTGAAAATGTCCTAATCAAATGTAATTTTTACAGCGTATACGAATATTAAAATTAGGAAATTACATCCAGTTACTATCTTACATTGACAACTTGAAAGTCAGGGGCTCACTATTTAGTAATTAAAATAAAAAAGTCCATATATAAATTGTGGTAAATCTATGTTTTCTATGTAACCTAACCTACAGTAATGCGTCTCATTATAACACATCATTCGAAGTACCGGTAAATGAAATGTGTTTCTAAACATTACAGTATTTACACCACCTTGAATAGACAAATGTATTGTCACATAATTTTGCTAACCTTTCAATTATATTTCTTCAACTGAATTTGTAAATTTGGTTTACATTGAAATTTAGGATCTTGACAAAGGTTTGAAGCAAGCAAAAGTAATTGGTGCATTAGTAGTGGCGACACCTAGTGGCGACGCAGTTATGAGTGCAAGTTTGTTCCATGTCTGTCCGGTAGGTGATCCACGCTGGACGACAGTGATATTACGTTGACCTTGTTTAGTCTGGTTACGCAATTACTGGATTTATGGTATTCTCCTGTAAGTTATTGAAAACAATATTATACGTTACACTATGTAAACTACATATCATCGTTTTAGTTTAACGTTATTCGTTATTAATTCAGAACTGGGCTTTATGTTACGACCGCCGGCGCCAGTGCGTGGCAGTGTCAGTGACGGTGTCCGTGTCACACAAAACACGAACAGCTGATGGCAGTGATGCCGCATTTCACAAGTTCGGTAGTTGGCACAAAATTAGTTATACGTATTAGTATATTCCTGCATTCTAAAGACCTTGATTGAAATATCATCGCATCGGGTTCATTTTCCTTGCAGTAATTATTAAAAAAAATAACATTACGTTGTCATAAAAAACTCAATGCCTGGCCCTGGATCTGGTGGCATACATAGTTTTTATTTGTAAAGTATTCACTAATTTAATTATCATATATATTCTACATAATTACAAGCATGTTAACCATAGTTTATGCTGCTGTAATTTAAGTGCTAACAAGCGTGATAATTAGTTGTATTACTATTAGCAGAATGCAGGATTATTAGACATTAAGACATTACTTATCTGATTCAACAGTTTTGCCCTGATGATTCATATAGTGTGATGTCGATATATAGAGAAGTAGCAGTTTTATGTTTAAAATAAATGCATTAAAATTGCACTACCATTGCATTGAAAAAACAACAGTAGTGATGTGGTATGTTGGAAGCTGATTTTTTATTTTTGTAGATTTGCTGTGGCCGAGATGGCACCGCACGTTATCCAGAAAATTGTAGACGTATATGATGATGTTCTTAATAATTATTCAGGTAAGATATTGGTAATAAAAGGAATGAATAACTGGTTGCCGGGGGAGGGGGTATAAAACTATTTAGTGAACCTTGAACCACCTATTTATCTTGTTACACCAGTACTTTTACTTTGGGATAACGACTGACTCTCATGCTAACAGTCTTTCCCACGGATGGGATGGCCCTTTCCCTGTTATGTGTTCTGAAGATTCTGAATTGTGACAACAAGACAAGTGATCTATTTTGCTTAGCTACATTGCAGATGTTCTTTTACATTTTTCTGAAAACTGCCATTTCAAATCTAATTTTCTATTACTAGTAAACAAATGTTGCCCAATGAAATTTTTCTTAATTCTCCAATAAGTGAATAAGGATTTTCTGCGTGGAAGATTGCACAACCTGTCGATTGCATTCCATGTACATAAAACCACTAAAACAATAGCCTATATTGAACCACCACAGTGAATATTGAACCACCACAGTGAACAAAATAACTTATAAATGAACAAATAGCTTGAAGAAAGCCACAATATATCCTGTTGTTTGGGTAACACGATATCATGACACTCATTAATTATTATTCCATCGAGCTGATATACTTTGTTCTTTGTATACAGATCCGCGGTCATCAGAATGGTTTCTCATGTCCAGTCCATGGCCAGCATTACTGACCATCATCGCATATCTTATTGTCGTGGTTAAGGGCCCCAAATGGATGGAGAAGCGGCCAGCATTTGAACTGCGATATGTCCTGATAGGCTACAACTTCTGCTTAGTGTTGCTCTCCATCTATATGTGTTACGAGGTGCGTGACCAGTTTGTTTGTTTGTTACCGTAACAACTTTAAGCATAGCATGGTTACTTTGTGATTGCTGGAAAATGAAGCTGATCTTATTTAATAAAAATCGCACTTGAAGAACAAAATTTAATAAAGTTCATTTTTTTCAGTTCTTTGTGACTTCATTCATGCAGCCAGGCTTCAGTCTCGTGTGTGCGTCTGTTGACTACAGTAATAAACCTTCAGCCATCAGGGTAAGACCGGACCACACATTGTCAAATCACCAACTACATGCCATAATACGGTACTTTAATGTGGTGTCCTCTTCCAACTTTATAATGGAGAGGTTTTGGGAGGTAGTTATTATAAGGGCAACAATAATTCAACAGTTAACACCAGATTATGAACTAGCTGCAGACACTGTATCAGTATATATTGCCAGTATATATGACAGTGCATGTCATGGTTCAGTTAGCACATGATCTGTATTATTAAACCACTCTGATCTATTTTTGTTTGAGATGAAAAATATTGCTGGTATTGTGTCGACAAAGTGGTCTTTCCAAAAATACTTATTAAACTGCATACGTAAAATGAAGTTTCTGACGATGTGGTGAGGGACTCGCAGTTTGCTATTGTTCTGAAGTTAGGTGTTGATGTGGGTGGATCGCTTGATCAGCCTCCATGGGTCCCATATTGTCCTTTTCTAATTCACACTTATGCCTTTACAGCTGGCCAAGGTGTGCTGGTGGTATTGGTTCTCAAAGGTGATAGAGTTAGCTGACACAGTGAGTAACTTGGTCTATTTGAAGTAATTCCAGGATTCGAAGTTAAGCCAATGAGGTGGCACGCTTGTGTTTTGTGTAGTCCTTATCTTTTAGCCAGATTTTGGAAACAAGATTATTTCTTAGTTTTTTGTTTCATAATGGTTATTCTGTCATTAATGTTAGAGTTAAAACTTTTTTAACTTATTTATATTTAAAATTGATTATAGTTTTAATTTATATTTCTATGTAAACAGGTTTTACCAGAAACAAAAGTATCTGTTACTTTGTAAATTTTTCTCATTTTTTCAGGTGTTCTTCATCCTGCGAAAGAAGAACGGTCAGATCACGTTCCTGCATGTGTACCACCACGCCTCCATGGTCCTTCTCTGGTGGGTCGGTGTCAAGTTCATCCCTGGCGGAGAAGGTATTGTCTAACCCAGGCTTTGATTAAGGTTATGTTGTCTTCTGTGTCTATAACTGATTCTATTCCACAATGACAATTCTTTTAGTAAATTAGATTATATTCTAATATAGAATATAATTTATGCAATAACCAACACAAGTCAGATGTAGTAGAGATTGAAAAGGGCCAAATGAATGACGTTTTATTGCAAAGTGGACTGCTTATCACGCAGCCACTTTGGGAAGCACATTAACAGGAATGTGAGCTCCTCAAAGCAAACCAGACAGGAACTGAACACATGTACAGCCCCGTCCGGCAAGTTTCTCAGAGCCCACATTCCTACAGGCATGACGATAACATATATACATCAAGAAGTCGTCATGAACATGTAATGCAAAGAATACAGACATTCCACCACCAATACACAAATTTAATTACAAACAGGTGGGGCCATTTCGCTAACCTATATAAACATAAGCCAAGAATACCGATGAAGAAACAGGAAGCCTGTCTGCGCAGAAAACCCCATGAACACCAACTACTAGGGGATAAACCCCTGTGTTCATCTAGTATAAAGCGAAAAGTGGGGAAAGCGGTTTATAGAATATAATATGTGCTGAAGGCTGCTGATATGGAGCAGTGGAAAATGGCAACAACCAAAGCAGTACAAGAATTAGTCGGCCTCACCCCTTTATAAAGGGAATCTAAAAACAGGTAAAGGTACATTCTTATATAGCGCAGTATCCAGTCCGTAGGACCGCTCAAAGCGCTTTACACTTCACCCCCTGGCAGACCTGTTCATTCCAAGGCCATCTCAACTTCTCTGGGAAGCATTCAGCCACGCTGCAATTGCACGAAGACTATTTGTACACATTTCCACCACTGTGGGTGTGATCAAACTTGCCGAAGGTTCGAAGCAACCGCAGCGGGATTTGAAACTGGTTTCTCTTGATTGAGAGTCCGACATTCTATCCGGTATGCTGTCACGCTCAAGGATTCGAGGTTAAACCTACGAGGAAGAACAGTAGTAAAACTGTAGCTGAACAAACAGTACTCTGTATGACTTTACTGTTTGACAATGTTTGTGTTTGCAGCCTACTTCTCTGGTGTGGCGAACAGTTTCATCCACATATTCATGTACAGCTACTATCTACTTGCGGCATTTGGACCACACATGCAGAAGTACCTCTGGTGGAAACGTTACATGACCAAGATGCAACTTGTAAGTTACTTATCAGAACAATTACAATTCAACGGAATGTACAACAATTAAACGGAATGTAACTATTATCACCGATCTTTTAATGTTTTTTAGAAGAAATCACTAAGTGGGTAGATGAGGGATCACAAGTAGACATTATCTACTTAGATTTTCCAAAAGCTTTCAACGAAGTGCTTCGATCAAAGACTGCTACTTAAATTTAAAGTCCGGCATATTTGGGGTGGCATATTCAATTTGAAGAAAAAATTACTGGGGTACTACAAGGGTCAGTATTAGGACCTATATTATTCTTAATATAATATACATCAATAACTTGGATGATAACATAAAAAGGTAAGATACTGAATTTTGCGGATGACACAAAAGTGTTTAGAAAGGTTAAGAATAGTGGAGATAAATGACATTTACAAGACGATCTAGACAAATTACTCTTGTATGCGATAATGTTGACACCTATTGTATCCGGATAAATTGATGTACCTATTAATCATAATAAAATTACACTTTCAGATCCAGTTTGTGTTGATCCTGGGTCACATCTCAACAGCGACATTCCTCAACTGCGGCGTTCCCATTGCCTACCAGTGGACCCTCATCTTCTACTCCATCTCCCTCATTGTCCTCTTCTCAAACTTCTACTACAAGACATACCGCAAGAAGTGTGCAGCTGCAATCTCCAAGCAAGGGCAACCAGTGCCTCATGGACAGGGCGATGTGACCAGCAGTCTGGCTAAAGATATGAAACGAGACTAAACAGCTACCTTTTGCTCAAGTGCACATGCATTGTCACAATTATGGATGACCTCAATGTATGACACCACCCGAAGTTGGTTTCATGCAGAGGGACGGATTAGGAACTGTTTTCTTTAGTCTCGTACGTCAATCGTTTTTTCAAAAAACTTTGTTTATTTTCAGATCAAAGTTCATAAGAGTGCTGACTTGGAGATAGGCAGTTTTGTGGAATGATGGCTGAGGTGCCATTCCGTGAATACAAAGTTGCACATAGGTCGATGAAAGTTTCAAGTAGTGGGGGTCTGGGGTTAAACGACACCTTAAATGATGTTGGCTTTGTGGCAGTGTTGTACATAAAAGTTTTGAGATCACCTCTAATAAACTTCCTACTGGGTCATCACTACTGTATTTCTGATAGTTTGGTTCAAATATATTTTGAATACTAAAGTTGGGTCAGTCAAACGGGTGGACAAAAAACTTGTTTTCCGCACGAATTCACCATTGTTGAACGATTCCTTATCGAACTCGTACATGATGGCATTCGTCAGCAATTTTAGTGTAAATATGAAACAATTTTGGATTGGGGTCAATTGGGGAACAAATTTGTCAGGGTAGAAATGAAAGTTTTTTGCTGCCATCAAGTCTTCGTGAAATTGTTGTACCCAAAATACCTGTAAAGCCACATTACTGTGATGATGTTTTTCATAATGTAGCACTTTGTCGCATTCTTTTGATGCAAATTATTGTTACTATGATGTATTCTATTTTATTTGTTTTGTGCCTGTTTGTACAATTTAGCAGTAATTTTACACATCTGGGTAGAACACATTATTTTGAATGCCACATTTTTATCAACTTGTACCAGTAGTTTTTAGCAGTCAAATATGAGGAGATACATTCATTGCTAAAGTCCAAAGCAAACCCATGAAAACTTGAAATCGCTTGTTCCTACTTTCTCTCGTATTTGCTTCTTATTAACTTAGCATAGCTTTTTGACTAGCATAGAATGAACATGTTTTTTTCTGTCTTGCAGAATCTTATAATAATACTATATTTACAGTCATTTAAATTTATCTTGGGCTGGATATAGTATTACGACAATGTTTAGGAAATGTATCATTAAATAGGCAATTTATTGTTAATTAAAGAATGGATATCTAGCTCTGTTAATGCAGCAAAGCGCAATGAATGCCTTGTCTAGGTGGATGGATATCAGCGCTATAAAATATTTATCTATTAATTTTTTTACAATTGATGTTCCATAGCTTTCTAGTCCAATACGACTGGACATTTTCTATGCAAGGTTATGCGTTAATTCGAATTAAAATGATCGCTTGGAACCACAATGTTTTTGTCTGTAATTCTATGTTCACCTTATGGTAAAAACCTAATGTTGTTGCAGTAACGAAATATTGTCTGGACTTCTGTTGGTTGGAAAAATGGTTTTGAAAAGGGGGTTTGGGCGTACAGAATCAATTCTCTCAAAAAGGGGGGATATGCTCTTTAAACCAAAAATTGCACGCCTCACAATGGTGGCAGTTGTCATATTAGTTGATGTTGCTAGGCAACCGTGCCGTGACCTATAGTATTACTGTTATACAAATATGACACATGTAGGCAGCATGGTCCTATGCTTATTTTAGGGTCATGCTGCTCAGTCGTTGCCCTCAGCTCCGTCCGAGGCCATGGCTCGCAGTCATCAATTCCCCCCTCAAAAACTTCACCTTATGACGCTTATGAAAATACTTCAAAGTTATCATGTTGCTAATTGGCACACAACACCAAGAAATTAAACTGTGTTGTTGAATGTTAATACGTTGGGTGATCACGTAAAAAACAATTTTCTGTAAAATTAACATCATACTAGTTTGTTAATATTAAACATGATTCCAAATAATTGATTTAACAAGAGTGCCATCCCAAACAACAAGTTCCAGATGGCAAGTAGACAAGGAAGCCATTGGCTTATCGAGAGTCCAACAATTTTCTCATCTATGTGTATATCAAATATCTGTCAATTCTATTTTTAAACATATTCACACTACTAGCATTAACACGATCATTTGGCAGTTTTTTCCATTCATTTATCACCCTCTGTGAGAAAGAGTACTTTCTCATGTCCAACCTACACTGCTCCTTAACTAATGCTGCTTTTGGTCCTCTGGTTCTACTGCCTTCTTTAAGTTTGAAGAACATATTCCTATCAACATCCTCATAACCGTTCACTATTTTAAACACTTCTATTTGGTCTCCTCTTAGTCTCCTGGTCTCTAGTGTTGTCAAACCACATTGTAATAAGCGACTTTCGTAACTAAGGTCTCAATTCTGGAATCATTTTAGTTGCTCTTCTTTGTATTCTTTCTAGCTTTATGTCCTTTTTACAATACGGCCTCCATGCTTGAATACAATATTCCAAATGTGGTCTAACTATTGCTTTGTACAGGGGTACAATTAGCTGTTTCTCCTTATACATGATAGTTCTCCTAATTAGCCCTAGAACTTGATTTCCTTTCGAAGCAGCAATCCGACATTGCTCTGAAACTTTCATGTTCTTGTGTGGTTCTACCTAGTACAGCATCCCCCATTTTATATTCTTCATCCATGTTTCCATGTCCTATGTGTATACATTTACACTTCCCAAAATTGAATAACATTTGCCATTTTTCTGACCATTTAACTAATTTATCTAGATCATCCTGTAAACTTTGTTTATCTGTATCATTAGTAACCTTTCTGAATACTTTTGTGTCATCTGAAAATTTGAGTACTTTGCTAGATATGTCATCTTTCAAATCATTTATATATATTAAAAACAGTATAGGGCCTAATACTGATCCCTGTGGTACCCCACTCAAAACCGATTTCCAGTTTTAAATCTCACCATCTATTATTACTCTCTGTCTTCTGTGTGTAAGCCACTTTTCTATCCAGTTGATTACATCATTACCATGGGCTTTTAGTTTAAGTAACAACATCCACTGGTGACCCGTCATTTACCCAATTTGTAATTTCTTCAAAAAAACCTAAGATGCTTTTAGGAACCCATGTTGAGATGTATTTATTAATTTATGTTTTACAAGGAATTCCACCATGTGGTCTCTAATTAATGTTTCAAGTAATTTACATACAACTGATGTTAAACTCACTGGCCTGTAATTTTCTGGTTTGTTCCTCGATCCTTTCTTAAATAGCGGTGTAATGTTTGCTTCCTTCCATTCTGAAGGAACTATTCCTTCTAGTTAAAAGTTAAACAATTTTGCAAGTGGTGTACTAATTTGCTCAACAATATCCTTAAGCAGTTTTGGTGGTATCCCATCAACTCCAGGTGATTAATTATCTTTCATCTTCTTAATTTTCTTTGCTATCATTTCAGGAGTTACAAATAACTGCCCTAAATGTTCTGATTTATTGCCCTCAAATTTAGTAAATGGAACTGGAAGTGAGCTGATATCTTCTATGGTAAAAACTGAGTTGAAATACTCATACAGGACCTCTGCCATTTGAAATCCCGTCTGAAATTATGTTTCCCCTGTTGTTTTCCAGTGGTCTGACCTTATCTCGAACTTTCTGTTTACTCCTTACTTAAGCATAGAAACTCTTGCTGTAATTTTTTATATTACCTGCCAATTTTTTTTCAAAGGTTTTAGATTTTCTAATTTCGGTTGTAGCTAGGTTAAGTGCCTCTTTGTAATTTGCATAGTCTTCATCCTTTCTGGTACACCTATAAACCCTCCACATAGTTTGTTTAAACACTATTTTTCTAATAGCTTCTTTTGACAAGCGTTTCTTTCTAAACCTTTTTCCTTGTTTTTCAAGGGAACAAATTTATCGATGATACTCTCAATTTCATATTTTAGAATATTATATAAAACATAACATTCAATTGTGGTCTTATTCATCAGCATGTTATTCCAATCTAGCTTTGCTAAGTATTTTCTCATATCTTTATAGTTACCTTTGTGGAAGTTTCTCCTATACGTTTTTTATTTATACTTTCTGATTTTACATTGATGTCATTGTGGTCACTGTTACCCAATGGTTCATGTATTTTTACATTGCCCACTAATTCTTTTTGTGATGATAAAACTATATCTAATACATTTTCTCCCCTGGTTGGTTCTAGCACGTGCTGAGTAAGGAAGCTATCCTGAACTAAAAATAGAAATTGTTGGTCCTCACCCCCTGTACTCTCTAGAGATTTCCATTGTATGTGTCCATGGTTAAAATCTCCCATTATGATACATTCCCCTTTACTAACTTCCTTTATAACATTTTGTATTTTTTGTTATCCTCTTCGTTTATGTGTAGACTTCGGTAAACTAATCCAATAGTTAATTTTGAATTTCCTGAAACTATTTTGCACCAAACAACATCGTAATCTGCTTCCCTTTCTAATTTTATTTCATAAGCCTGAATATATTCTTTAACATATAAAATAACCCCCCCCCTTCTTCCTATTCGATCTCTCCTAAACATTACGTATCCTGTCAATCTTAATTCAGCATCTGTTATGTCTGGTTGGCCCATGATTCGGTAATACGAATTACTATACTCCTAGCATTTAAACACACGCATCTATTGAGCGTGCATGCGTTTGTTTGCGAGCCTCGGCGTCCATTTGTGTATGTTTTGTGTGTATCTGTGTGTATGCTTTTGTTAATCCGCATGTTTTTGTGTGTGAAAAAAGTATTCTATAAAATTAACATCAAACTGGTATGTCAGCGTGCGTGCGTGCGTGCGTGCGTGCGTGCGTGCGTGCGTGCGTGCGTGCGTGCGTGCGTGCGTGCGTGCGTGCGTGCGTGCGTGCGTGCGTGCGTGCGTGCGTGCGTGCGTGCGTGCGTGCGTGCGTGCGTGCGTGCGTGCGTGCGTGCGTGCGTGCGTGCGTGCGTGCGTGCGTGCGTGCGTGCGTGCGTGCGTGCGTGCGTGCGTGCGTGCGTGCGTGCGTGCGTGCGTGCGTGCGTGCGTGCGTGCGTGCGTGCGTGCGTGCGTGCGTGCGTGCGTGCGTGCGTGCGTGCGTGCGTGCGTGCGTGCGTGCGTGCGTGCGTGCGTGCGTGCGTGCGTGCGTGCGTGCGTGCGTGCGTGCGTGCGTGCGTGCGTGCGTGCGTGCGTGCGTGCGTGCGTGCGTGCGTGCGTGCGTGCGTGCGTGCGTGCGTGCGTGCGTGCGTGCGTGCGTGCGTGCGTGCGTGCGTGCGTGCGTGCGTGCGTGCGTGCGTGCGTGCGTGCGTGCGTGCGTGCGTGCGTGCGTGCGTGCGTGCGTGCGTGCGTGCGTAGGATACAGCCAGTTGCGCTACTACATGGTAGCATGGTAATGGGTAACTAAGCTGGCTCCACTTTGCCTCCGCCCCCCTTGCGAGGTCAGAGATGCCACGGACTATTACACTGTATGGTAGCCTGAGAGACATATCGATTGATTACTGTGTGCTTTTAAATAACTCATGGAGCCGTACAAAATGCAAAATGTACTGCTACATGGTGACCTTTCATAATGCGGAACACTACCGAAGAAGTGTTCTGTTAAAGTACAAAATTACGTGTCGTATTCCCGTCGCATGTTGCGTGCGCATTCACCGTTATGTTAGTGTTAAGTTATTCTCCAGACGAATCACGTTTCTGGGAAATTCTATTTCCCAAAAATATGAAACTGTGAAACATATACATGTGTAATTGGCAGTTTCTAGGGTATTCAATTTCCAAGAAAATTAAACCATGAAACTGAAATAGGAATGGACCTGCTGGATGTTAGTCATTCTGTTTTGAGCAACCTTGGCTGCAATACGGGCAACTTACAACATTACTGAAGCATGGTACACCTACAATTGAAATACAAAATCTAAACCTGACGTTTGAGCAAAAATTGGCTGGCAATATAAGAATAACTGAAAGAGTTTCTGTTGTGTTCTCACATTGATAACTATAAGAGAAATAGATTATATCGAGGAATTACAGAATACCACTTTAGCTGAAACATGCCTTTATTTTGTTCCTCGTGCGCATGCTCAAGATAACGTACTATCATTGCATATTGATGAGCTACGATCGAGTAGCCTCGACACACTGCAGTTTCTATACTTATGTAAGGAATAAACAGAAAGCAGTAAGGTCGGACCACTGGAAAACAATGCTAGAAGCATAATATCAGATGACTTTCAAATGGCAGAGAATAATACCTTAATTAATGTCTTAATCATTATAACAAGTAATACACATTTTAACATTACGTTTCGCTGTCATTTTAACACAAAACCAAGATGAGTGGTGCACTTTTTTTAATGACACGATTAGGCTTAGCTATTTTCAAAATGGGCTGTCGGCCGCACTTCAAGAATTTATGCTGTCTGGTTGGTATATTATGGCAGTAGCCCTTACTAAATATTTCATTTAAGCCATACTTATGCTAGAAGGAAAGCAAGCCCCATCATGAGCTTAGTTCATTAATTCATTAATTGATTGAGCCAGTCCAACCAGAAGATGTACAAGAAAAGCTTTCACGTCCTGAAGAGCATTGTAGAAACAGTTGTATTTTGTGAAAAAACAAAACTTTCCACTTCGAGGCTACATGGATGATCGGTCAAGTGCATCGCTTAAAACCAGATTATGGGTGTCTCAAATTACACAATTTCAACTGTTTTATCTAAAAAAAAAAACGTCAAATAGTTCGGAAGGGGGATACCCCCTCCCACACCCACTCTCTTTGCGCCTCGTTTCGCTTCATACATTACCTTGGACCCCCCTTTTCCAAACCCTGGCTCCGCCCCTGAATCGAAATCGAAACATTAGGCTAGGTAACTAAAACAAATAATTTTTAGATTGGATCAGTTATCGCACAACTGCCCACAGTTTGAGTTATTATGGTTATTTGACAGACGATCGTGAAACGGTAGACACGATGACAGCAAAGTTCAAAGAAGACAACCCAGCCTGTGAGAGTGTCCGTGTCGTCGTGGCGGACAAGGACGTGGTGGAGGAGATGTGGTCCGTGTCTTCGTGGCGGACAAGGACATGGCGGAGGAGATGTGGTCCATGTCGTCGTGGCGGACAAGGACATGGTGGAGGAGATGTGGTCCGTGTCGTCGTAGTGGACAAGGACGTGGTGGAGGAGATGTGGTCCGTGTCGTCGTAGTGGACAAGGACGTGGTGGAGGAGATGTGGTCCGTGTCGTCGTGGCGGACAAGGACATGGTGGAGGAGATGTGGTCCGTGTCGTCGTGGCGGACAAGGACATGGTGAAGGAGATGTGGTCCGTGTCGTCGTGGCGGACAAGGACATGGTAGAAGAGATGTGGTCCGTGTCGTCGTGGCGGACAAGGACATGGCGGAGGAGATGTGGTCCGTGGCGGACAAGGACATGGTGGAGGAGATGTGGTCCGTGTCGTCGTGGCGGAACAAGGACATGGTGGAGGAGATGTGGTCCGTGTCGTCGTGGCGGACAAGGACACGGTGGAGTGCGATGTGTTCGGAACACAGCTTACCCGTGCTTATCTGCTGAAAGTTAAAGAAATTCTCTGAAAAGTGGAGATTCGTTCGACCTGGTAAACGATTGCAATGACATCAGTATTTACCCAGTTTTAGGATACACAACATTATCACAGAAATATTCATGCGTTATCAGCAGTTATTGTAACGTATAGTGACAACTTGGTAACGATCGTGAAAAAGACGCATGACGTTGTGAACAATTGTACTAATTGTTCACATAGCGTTGCAGACAATTGTACGTAACAACTACAAAGGGTAATTCGATTGTTCATAGAAAGGGTATGGTTGCAATGGTTGCTGCGTTATAAAAGAAAAGAAATATGACGAATCCTGTGCGATCGATAAGTTCTAATATGGCATCTGCAATGTCCTTGACAACCATCCAGTCAACGTTTACATTTCACAGCCTCACGTGGAATGTGATATGAAATAGCAGAAATGGTTGTTTTGTGCGTATGCGTTTTTACCAATGTGTTCCACAGAAGAAGCACTTCAGAATACTTAAACTATTTCTATAGGATTCTAACAAAACTATATTGCTATTTTGGTAAGTAATTAACTGTGTCAACCCGACCATTGAAGATGTCCAACCAATAAACGACGCGCCAGCATGTGTACATTGCCACTTAGTCTGCTCTTGAACATTCTCGCGCCGTCTTCAGTCGTGCCCACGTAATCGCCAGTCGCGTACGGCTGGTCAGACCAGACGTCACTCGTAAATGACCAATGGTGATTGCGCTAATGCCGAATTAATTAAGCAGTTACTGGACATTGTTATCAGGCGGATTTGACGGGACTTGTTGCATTGACTCGATACGTCAGCCATACTTTTGAGGAGTTGATTGTGGTGCCATTCTGCAGAAGGCTCGTCGTCATGCGGTAGTGGACGAAGGTTCTGTGTCCTGTGTTCTTCCCGCGGATACCTCTAAGTCATCAGCCGGTGTGACGCAAAGATAGTCAAAACAGAGTCTCCTGTGTTGGGTGTCTTGCGACTGACATCATGGTAAGGCATTGGTTGTAGTTCCTGCGCTGGCACCGTGTCTGTGCGTGTCCGGGTTACGTGTGTTGTGTCGTTTGTTCAGCCAGTCTTCTCCCGGTTAAAAAACACATTATGCGTCAGTTTTCGAAAGTAGCAAGGTTTGTTTGGTATAGCATTTGTAATGAAGTGGCAGGAATTCAATCAATTTCTTTGGCGCCACAACAACAAACCATAGACGCGCTCACACACCGCTTCAACCGCACGTTTCGCATGTTGTCATTATTTTACGCATCGTTTGATATAACTTGCCTGGATATTCGGATTCTAAATAAGGCTTTTAGTCTTGTAATACCCTCCTTTATTCTTCATAATTTATTGTTGTGAGAACGTGGTTTGTGCCTATACATCGTGTTTTTTATTTGAATTTATCCGTTTTTCAAGTTTGTCCAGTCTTTTGAAGGCGAGGATGTTTTCTGCTTCCATTTGTGACTGTGAAAGGCTGTTCTAGTCCCGGAAGACGCGTTATGAAAAAAAACATATTGTCTTATGTCAAACCTGCTGGGTTTCTTGTAGAATTTCTGATGAGATGATTCAGTCTATCTTCGTAGTTTGAGTTGCAAGCGCGATCTTGTGTCTACGACGTTGTCCAATCAAACGCCAGTAACACGTAATTGCACCTACCACTACACCAGTCAAACTGGACTAACGTGGACCTAATTGCTCCATTGTTTGTCCGAGTCATATACCTCTGACCGGGGTAGAAAGGCAATCTACCGTTATTGATTAATAATATACTCACTTATGCAATACATTAATGTAGCAATTAATGCTGCCTCACTAATTCATATAGGTTCGTACATCAGGTTCGTTGTTTAAGAATGCGTGCAGTCGGTACATTAAATGGGGCCTACGTTAATTGCAATCATCGGAAGAGTTGACTTTGCTCGCAAGATTGGATAACTTACAAATGTATTAATACTCTTACGTCATAGTATAAAGAGGCGAGCTACACGTAGCCACTTTAGCCGTTTCAATTCAATAGTTTCTCCGGTGATTTCACCAAAGTTAAATAATAAATTTGCACAAACTAGATATATGCTAGATAGGTTTGATTATATCGTGAAATGATTCTAAAATAAGACGAGAAAAAAATGTAACTGCCGAGGCATCTTAAAGTTAAGTTGCTGAAAACCAATTTTCTAGCAGATCATTTATTTGATTGGATTATCTAGACTCCACCAGGTGGCGTCGCCGCACGGCGCCTTTTCGAGAACCCAGACACAAGCATAATAATTATTATGTTCATGTTGTTGTACAAGACCCGATAGGTTTCCCCGAGTTTTAGTAAATAATCGATACGTCTCCCAGGCTAACATACACGTGTAATAGTCAATGGGGTACCTATGATCAGTCATTGCAGCGTAGCAGAATGCTTTCCGGAGAAGTCTAAATGACGTTGGAATGAACAGGTCAGCCTGGGGGTGAAGTGTAAAGCGTTTTTAACAGTCCCAATGACTGTATACCGCGCTACTTTAGAACGTACCTTTACCTTTGATCTCGCAAAGGGGGCGGCAAAGGTAGAGCACGCGTAGTCCCCCATTACTTTACCATGCTACCACGTAGAAGCGCAACAAATCAAACATTTAAGCCAAAGGTGGGGGCCATGACTCAATGCCCCCTACCCTAAACATGCCACTGATAATAGTACATTTATTTCCATCATTATATATACTCGCAAAAATCATTACATATCCCCAGGACAGGATAACTTGGTAGTTCATACGTAATAGTCGTGATAGCATTGTTTAGCAAGTAAAGACCAGCTAAAAGGCTATTAGCCTAAAATGGCTGAAGTGTATGTATGTATGTATGTATGTATGTATGTATGTATGTATGTATGTATGTATGTATGTATGTATGTATGTATGTATGTAATAATGTAAGTAGGTGATTGCTTTTATGAATATAGACGAAGTAGGCGTTGTTTCTGCGATTGTCGGAAGTTAACGTTTTACGTAGCAAACATTTGATTTACCATAAAACCACTAAGAACCATTGATATACGGGGTATTTCGAAAAAATAAAGGAGCTATGTTTCATTCGTGGGGTCGTAGATTAATCCCTGAAAGTTTGGCGCCCGATGTGCAAGCCGTCTAGGAGGAAAACGTGAACATAACCACATACAAACATACAGTTGTATAAACATACATACGCTAGCTCGATTATAGTATATGTGTGTGTGTGTGTGTGTGTGTGTGTGTGTGTGTGTGTGTGTGCGTGCGTGCGTGCGTGCGTGCGTGCGTGCGTGCGTGCGCGTGCGCGTGCGCGTGCGCGTGTGCGTGTGCGTGTGCGTGCGCGTGCGCGTGTACATTACGCAGGCACGCACGAACGCACGCACAATCACACACACAAAGACAAAAAAGTTGCGATGGTGCCAGCTGCCCCCCCCAGCGGCACTTTAGGAAAACAACATTTGACTACCAAAAATTATCCATTTTAGCTATTTTGGCCACCATCGATGTCAACGATGTTCAGATGTTCCTGCAGACGCCTGAGAAGAATCCCTATGAAATTAGACCATGGTATACCAGTACTATGGTATGCCATTCATTATATACGCAGTGTAATATTATGACAAAGCCTATGGGATGGCGGGTGAATCGCCGAGGATGCCGACCTGTCATTGCAAGCGAAGGTGTGGCGAGAGTGCCAGCTTCCGATCAACAGTCGACTCCACGGGGAGATGAGAAATAGCACTAGACACACGATGGAGGTGAACGACACGTTCGGGTTTCTAACAGATGGGGTACCCGACGGACTCGACCAAGGACGAGGACATAGACTCCGCCATCTACCGACTAACCCCCAACCGTCGAGTCACACGAGGAACTACGAAACTCAAACAGGAGAGAAGGCGGGCAGCTGGGATGTGATCGGCCTCCTCCCGTGGGTGGTGAAGTGTGGACACGAGACATCGGTCCCGAACATTCCTCGTCATGTGTGTGTCTCCTCTCGACGAGTTTGCGGCACTTACAGTCCGAAATATTAGGCTCTAAGAGAGTATGAAGCAGTGCCGTATACAGTGAAACGTGTAAGCAGCGTTTAGCTAATGAAATTTTTAATCGGGACCTGACTTCAATTAGTTTGACCGGTGTCTGTCTATTGGCTATATACATTGGTGCTTTACAGCACTGAGGTGTCCTCTAAGAATCTCTACCGAAAAGAAGCATGTGATAGACAAGTTATAAAGTTCGAGTGAATTTGATATGTAGAGTCATATTCTTATATGAATGTACGTCGCGTGGATAATGTATCAACAAATTGCAATTTGAAAAACAGTGTTTTCTACTATTGTTCCAAGTTACTTAAACCGACCCCTGCCGTCTTTGTGTTCGTGCGTGCGTGCGTGCGTGCGTGCGTGCGTGCGTGCGTGCGTGCGTGCGTGCGTGCGTGCGTGCGTGCGTGCGTGCGTGCGTGCGTGCGTGCGTGCGTGCGTGCGTGCGTGCGTGCGTGCGTGCGTGCGTGCGTGCGTGCGTGTAGCGGCCTCTTGCAAATGACATCGAACTGATTAGCGAACGGTTTACCAGATATACAACTTTGTTGTTGCTGCATAATTATTACCATGCCAGGGGTCCAGGGTCGTGGGAGGAGCACACCCCTTAAAATCGTCGGACACGTGACGTGCTTACTGGGTGGTAGTTTTTTTTCTTAAAGACACATTCTGAAAATTATATTAGCCAACCATTATACGGATTCGTCTTACACGGATTCGTCTTAGCCTATCTCCAACAACCAAGCAAAGCCGTAACATTATCGAGTACAGTAAATGCAAGAACGTTATACAAAAGTGCTGCGCCTACGTTCTCTTTGGTCCAGTGTTGGTCAGTGGTAGCAGCAGAACTTAGCGTTACCTGTTTGCGACAACACAACAGGTTTACATAGTCGCTTATCAATCGAACGGCGCCGATCTCTAATGGAATGGCTACCAGACTCAACCTGCGACAGCGCCAGACCAATAAACACCGGCGCGCACTCGTCCGCCCTGCTAAAAGATAGCGTATTCAAGTCGTTTCAATCAGTCAACCAGCTTAACAAAGGCCTTTGAACGACCGATGGGATTAGTGCACCAGTCGGATTTATTGTGCTTGTAGTAGTTACGGCAGACGTTGTGTGTAAAGCC
This sequence comes from Lamellibrachia columna, assembly GCA_963662155.1. Lineage (NCBI taxonomy): Eukaryota > Metazoa > Annelida > Polychaeta > Sabellida > Siboglinidae > Lamellibrachia > Lamellibrachia columna. Next base: position 34,006,402 of record OY759271.1, on the reverse strand, counting down.
GTGAGTTTGAACAATGAGGTAGTCGTGTGCTTGGTCGCCACACACAACTGTAACCCAGCTGCAGGCTGACCCAGGGGAACAACAAAGCCATAACGCGTTAACAGACGTTATGTTGCAATGCAGACGTTATGAATCGTGATCTGCAGCGAACCCCAACGAAAAATACGGTCCGTATTGAATATCAGCGGCCCGGTGCTGAATAAGAACGAACCGCCAGAGCGTAGACAGAACACATGCAGGCTGTGATTGCACCAAAGAATGTGAAGAAAACAGTTAGACGAATTCTACTGTACTGTCCGTGAAATCGCTCGCTCGAAGAAGATTCGGCCAATTGAACGCAGAGTGGACATAGCGATCGTCAACCGACATGTTCGGTTTGTTGAAGACGAAGAGCAGATCGTCGACGTCGGTGTTCGGCGAGGCAGACCCGACCGCTCTACGTCTGCCGGCCCTCTCCGCCGTACCGCTGGCGACGGTCGCTTCGTGCGACGACCTCGTCCTCGCCGGGGGAGGTGCCGTGCTCCGGGCGACCACCTTCCCCGGTCACCCCGACCATGTAAGTATGCACGGCGTGGTTGTAGGTAATCTATATCCTTGACTGTTGGAGATGTCTGGATAGCGTGGAAATGCACAAAAACTACAAAGTGTTGATTCCGCTAGTCGTTGGACATACTTAGATCACACATTTTGTGAGTGTATGGAACCTAATCCAATGATGTCACAACACCACTAAGTCCCTGCAACGTCGCCAACAACAGAACAGCTAAGTGCTCCGTTGATTCCAGTCTGTTGTGATGAAGTGAAGCATGGTGGCTTGGCGGTTAGTGCACCGGACTATCGATCGAGGGGCCAGGGTTCGAGTCTATCTACTACCGTGCGTGCATGTGATGGTGGTCGTGGTGTGTGCGTGTGTGCGTCCGTCCGTGTGTGCGTGCGTGCGTGCGTACGTTTGTGGGGGGAGTGTATGTGCGTGCGTGCGTGCGTGCATGCGTGTGTGCGTGCGTGTTTTCAACAGGCCTACGAGTATATTGGGGCATATTACTTATAGTTATCGTTTCTGTTGTATAAACATGTGCACGTATATATAACTGGAAGCATATAGTCTAAATATTGTTTATAATTCACTATCCCAGAGTGGTATCGACACAACTTAGTAGGCCCTACGTCCCATAAATCGGTGTTGTTTGCAGAACAAAATATCGTCACAAAGTGCGAACAGTCTCGTCTCACTGAGAACAGACCAACGAACTATCGTTAACCGCGGTTCGTTCCCAACGAACGCTCTGCCGTCAGCTTTTGTCGGCTTAGACCCCTACTACATTTGCGAGTCTCTGATCAGTCGCTCGAGCAAATGTATCGACGCGTCGTCAACACAAAAAGCTTCCACAAGAAAGCACAGCGTTTGCTGTACTTGTACTTGCTGTTATTGTGTGAATCTTAGCGACTTTGGCAATAACATCGTGACCCGAGCCACGATCCGATACATCGAAGATCAACACGAGCCGAGGCGACCAATGCATGTCGCAGATATGCACGAAGGCGTTTTATTAATCCGAAAAGTAAGCGGCGTAGGTCGGATGTCGACGAGATGTCTGGCATGAATTGACTCTCTGAGAGTGTGTGCAATGTAAGAATTCCTGCCTGCATGATCAAACAAATCTCGAATAGATAATTGGAAAATCTGCTATATGTAGACACGACTTGTTGACTGTGTGTATACACGTTGCAAGGGAAATAATTCATGGCTTTTGTAGGGTGTTCTAAGTCATATTAAAATAGTTGTGTGAAGATGCGGCATCATCCGATTATGGGTGTTTTGCTGTAATAAATAATGTGTAAACACCTACACAGTAATTATTCCACAGAGACTCGCTAGACGGTGTTTGGTTTGATTCACAATGTTAGATTGAGTCTTTGACAAAAATCATTGGCCCAACTTGCTCACACATTTCTGTTTGAAATTCGACATAGACACTGCAGGCTAACAAGTAAATTATAAAGGCATATTTCAGGTAAAAAAAAAAATATCAAACAGAAAAAGAAACACGTCGATTCGGAAGCGGTTGAGAAAATGGCATCTCAAAACTATTCTTGATAATCCAAAAATAAAAGTGCGTATGTGCGTGTCGTGAGTACATGTCGTGTGTGCGTGTCGTGTGTTCGTGTCGTGTGTGCGTGTCGTGTGTGCGTGTTGTGAGTACATGTCGTGTGTGCGTCGTGTGTTCGTGTGTGCATGTCGTGTGTGCGTGTCGTGTGTTCGTGTCGTGTGTGCGTGTCGTGTGTTCGTGTCGTGTGTGCGTGTCGTGAGTACATGTCGTGTGTGCGTCGTGTGTGCGTGTCGTGTGTGCGTGTCGTGAGTACATGTCGTGTGTTCGTGTCGTGTGTGCGTGTCGTGTGTGCGTGTCATGAGTACATGTCGCGTGTGCGTCGTGTGTGCGAGTCGTGTGTTCGTGTCGTGTGTGTGTGTCGTGAGTACATGTCGTGTGTTCGTATCGTGTGTGCGTGTCGTGTGTGCGTGTCATGAGTACATGTCGCGTGTGCGTCGTGTGTGCGAGTCGTGTGTTCGTGTCGTGTGTGCGTGTCGTGAGTACATGTCGTGTGTGCGTCGTGTGTGCGTGTCGTGTGTTCGTGTCGTGTGTGCGTGTCGTGTGTTCGTGTCGTGTGTGCGTGTCGTGTGTTCGTGTCGTGTGTGCGTGTCGTGAGTACATGTCGCGTGTGCGTCGTGTGCGTCGTGTGCGTCGTGTGCGTCGTGTGTATGTGTCGTGTGTCGTGTGTCGTGTGTCGTGTGTCGTGTGTCGTGTGTCGTGTGTCGTGTGTGTGTGTGTGTGTGTGTGTGTGTGTGTGTGTGTGTGTGTGTGTGTGTGTGTGTGTGTGTGTGTGTGTGTGTGTGTGTGTGTGTGTGTGTGTGTGTGTGTGTGTGTGTGTGTGTGTGTGTGTGTGTGTGTGTGTGTGTGTGTGTGTGTGTGTGTGTGTGTGTGTGTGTGTGTGTGTGTGTGTGTGTGTGTGTGTGTGTGTGTGTGTGTGTGTGTGTGTGTGTGTGTGTGTGTGTGCCAATGATCATGTTACAACGAGGATGAAATACGACTTCAATAGGTCATTTGTTTGTACAAAATGCAAAAATCCTACACTGGCAGTCGATGTCTATATAGCAGGTACGTTTTTAAATGTTTAGTTTGTCTTAAACCAGTAGGTAGGCAAAGCAATAACGATTCAGCAACAATGCGCTGAATAGCATTGGCGCGTTTCTGTCGGCTAGCATGTTGCAGGCAAATGTTTTTCTTAAGTCCATTTTACATAAATGCCTCGGTGTAAGAATTGCTATGTAGCGACAACTAATCAAATGAGGTGTATGCCTTTACCGGAATGGGCCTTGCGAAGAACGCAATGCATGGTGCCAGTTCCCAACGCTGGAAGTGCGTATGCCGGACTGCGTTAAACTGGATTTAGGCGCTTTACAAATGTGATATGTTGCCTGTGACACTCCTACAAGGCTTTTCAATTATAGCAGTACAATTCGCAGGATTTGTGCTACGAAGTATATTAACCGCATTCGGCTTTAATAGGATCACTAAGATTTATTCCTGGGTTACCGTCAGTAATAACAACGGTGTTGTCAGTGAGAACTTCATGCGTGGGCAGACACGTCACGCCCGGGTAAACACGTGATGCCTGCGCGAACACGTCAAGTGCATGTATAGTTGTAGACGTGTGGTAGCCGAGTCTCCGCTGTACATTTGCCCGTATCTATGCCAACTTCGAATGCCCACGCAGTAGATTTCTCAAAACTAGTTTTCTGTTTCCATAACCGTAGACATTATGTACTGCACTGCATGATCAAACAGTGAAAACAATTCAGTATTTTTTATTATCACACTACCTATAAACTTAGTCACAGTTGGTGTCGTCAAGTGTCTATTCTGTGATGACATCGATAGCCTTGGATAAGTACCAGATCACACAACGCACGCACGCACGCACGCACGCACGCACGCACGCACGCACGCACGCACGCACGCATGCTCGCGCACACACACCATTCACGCACGCACCACGCACACAGGCACGCACACCAAGCACGCTCAAACACACGCACAATTGCAACGACGCAATAACGCTGTTCCAACGTCAAAGTTCATCAAACATGAGATATTTTGTTCAGTCCCAATTGCCTCAGTTAAAGGGCGTATATGGCAATTTGCACTGGTTAACCGAGCGACTGTTTCACGGGAAGTTGTAATACTGAATTTATTAGTATTGACAACATCTTGGTTGGTTAAACAAATATCCACACAAGACGTGTTGCTATCGTGGTATTTCACCTCTCTTCGAAAATGCACGATTTGGCCATGCATTAAAATAAATTGTGCTAGTTTTACCACATATATTATACAGATACCACTTTACGGCATATAAAAGCCGACCTGTAAATCATAAATTTTGAAGGACGAACATAGCGGAAACCTTATAAGTCCGTCAATTTCCCGTTTTATACCATTTCTGACAGTGACAGTATATATGACAGTATGTATGACAGTATGTATGACAGTATATATGCTACAGCAAAAAAAATTAAAACATGAAGCACAACATTGTTAATTTAGATGTACTTTGAGAAGCAAATATTCTGATAATGATACGAAACCACCAACTAGCTCTCTATCAGTTAACCAATGAAAATCGCCGTACATTTCTTTGAGTGAAAACCTGTTAAAATGTAGTGATGCAATTCAACTGATTGAATTACGTGCACGTACACCTTTCGTGAATTAATTGCGGCGTTGTTGAATGATTTCCAGAACAACCAGTACTGGTGGGTTTAAATGTTTCCATAAGAACAAATAATTCGTTATATAACTTCTACATCTCCGAGTGTTACGACCTCTTCTAGCAACAAACAATGGCCTTATAGATAATAATAACAACAGCAATATAATTATTGTATTATTGCACGACTATTCATAAACACCACACGTAAGCACCTGCACCATTCACGTCAAACGTAAGCACCTGCACCATTCACGTCAAACGTATGGGTCTAGTTATTGCACAAGTCACTTACTGAGTCTACCATTGTCGGCTGATAGTTATTATGCAAAACGATGTATGATAAGAGATTAGGGACTATCTCAAAACATTGATGTTAGCGGCACTACACGAAATTGATTAGTTAGTAGTTGTTCCCCTTAGCTTCGTACATCTAAGGATGTCTTCCAAAGGCCGTCACTGCTTGTTGTATTAAAACAGCTGAATACAAACATTATGTGATGTTTATGGCAAGGAGGATTACGACAATGTCATGGTTGCCGGCAGGTCGATGTCATTCCAAATTTTATGGCGCGGAAAGAGGGGATCTGAGGTTACGTCGATGGTTTGAGATCACCCCTTAACTAGAAATGCATAAATGTGATTCGGATCATTGGTAGATGTTAGATTAATTGTTAACTCCAGTAGTCGGCCGTGTGTTCAACACGATTAAAGCTCCCACCTCAATTGATTTAGTCCATCGCGAATCAGGTTCGTATAAGTTCAAATCTGTAGTTTGTGAATAGTCAAAGTATTACGCGTAGTAGACGGTTTAGAAAGAGTACGTACTTTTATTAAAATCTGTAGTGTGTGAATAGTCAAAGTATTACGCGTAGCGGACGGTTTAGAAAGAGTACGTACTTTTATTAAAATCTGTAGTGTGTGAATAGTCAAAGTATTACGCGTAGTAGACGGTTTAGAAAGAGTACGTACTTTTATTAAAATCTGTAGTGTGTGAATAGTCAAAGTATTACGCGTAGTAGACGGTTTAGAAAGAGTACGTACTTTTATTAAAATCTGTAGTGTGTGAATAGTCAAAGTATTACGCGTAGTAGACGGTTTAGAAAGAGTACGTACTTTTATTAAAATCTGTAGTGTGTGAATAGTCAAAGTATTACGCGTAGTAGACGGTTTAGAAAGAGTACGTACTTTTATTAAAATCTGTAGTGTGTGAATAGTCAAAGTATTACGCGTAGTAGACGGTTTAGAAAGAGTACGTACTTTTATTAAAATCTGTAGTGTGTGAATAGTCAAAGTATTACGCGTAGCAGACGGTTTAGAAAGAGTACGTACTTTTATTAAAATCTGTAGTGTGTGAATAGTCAAAGTATTACGCGTAGTAGACGGTTTAGAAAGAGTACGTACTTTTATTAAAATATGTAGTGTGTGAATAGTCAAAGTATTACGCGTAGCGGACGGTTTAGAAAGAGTACGTACTTTTATTAAAATCTGTAGTTTGTGAATAGTCAAAGTATTACGCGTAGCGGACGGTTTAGAAAGAGTACGTACTTTTATTAAAATCTGTAGTGTGTGAATAGTCAAAGTATTACGCGTAGTAGACGGTTTAGAAAGAGTACGTACTTTTATTAAAATCTGTAGTGTGTGAATAGTCAAAGTATTACGCGTAGCGGACGGTTTAGAAAGAGTACGTACTTTTATTAAAATCTGTAGTGTGTGAATAGTCAAAGTATTACGCGTAGCAGACGGTTTAGAAAGAGTACGTACTTTTATTAAAATCTGTAGTTTGTGAATAGTCAAAGTATTACGCGTAGTAGACGGTTTAGAAAGAGTACGTACTTTTATTAAAATCTGTAGTGTGTGAATAGTCAAAGTATTACGCGTAGCAGACGGTTTAGAAAGAGTACGTACTTTTATTAAAATCTGTAGTTTGTGAATAGTCAAAGTATTACGCGTAGTAGACGGTTTAGAAAGAGTACGTACTTTTATTAAAATCTGTAGTGTGTGAATAGTCAAAGTATTACGCGTAGCAGACGGTTTAGAAAGAGTACGTACTTTTATTAAAATCTGTAGTTTGTGAATAGTCAAAGTATTACGCGTAGTAGACGGTTTAGAAAGAGTACGTACTTTTATTAAAATCTGTAGTGTGTGAATAGTCAAAGTATTACGCGTAGTAGACGGTTTAGAAAGAGTACGTACTTTTATTAAAATCTGTAGTGTGTGAATAGTCAAAGTATTACGCGTAGCGGACGGTTTAGAAAGAGTACGTACTTTTATTAAAATCTGTAGTTTGTGAATAGTCAAAGTATTACGCGTAGCGGACGGTTTAGAAAGAGTACGTACTTTTATTAAAATCTGTAGTGTGTGAATAGTCAAAGTATTACGCGTAGTAGACGGTTTAGAAAGAGTACGTACTTTTATTAAAATCTGTAGTGTGTGAATAGTCAAAGTATTACGCGTAGCGGACGGTTTAGAAAGAGTACGTACTTTTATTAAAATCTGTAGTGTGTGAATAGTCAAAGTATTACGCGTAGCAGACGGTTTAGAAAGAGTACGTACTTTTATTAAAATCTGTAGTTTGTGAATAGTCAAAGTATTACGCGTAGTAGACGGTTTAGAAAGAGTACGTACTTTTATTAAAATCTGTAGTGTGTGAATAGTCAAAGTATTACGCGTAGCAGACGGTTTAGAAAGAGTACGTACTTTTATTAAAATCTGTAGTTTGTGAATAGTCAAAGTATTACGCGTAGTAGACGGTTTAGAAAGAGTACGTACTTTTATTAAAATCTGTAGTTTGTGAATAGTCAAAGTATTACGCGTAGTAGACGGTTTAGAAAGAGTACGTACTTTTATTAAAATCTGTAGTGTGTGAATAGTCAAAGTATTACGCGTAGTAGACGGTTTAGAAAGAGTACGTACTTTTATTAAAATCTGTAGTGTGTGAATAGTCAAAGTATTACGCGTAGCGGACGGTTTAGAAAGAGTACGTACTTTTATTAAAATCTGTAGTGTGTGAATAGTCAAAGTATTACGCGTAGTAGACGGTTTAGAAAGAGTACGTACTTTTATTAAAATCTGTAGTTTGTGAATAGTCAAAGTATTACGCGTAGCGGACGGTTTAGAAAGAGTACGTACTTTTATTAAAATCTGTAGTGTGTGAATAGTCAAAGTATTACGCGTAGCGGACGGTTTAGAAAGAGTACGTACTTTTATTAAAATCATCGAAAGAATTAACTTTGATCACGAAATCGAGTATCTTGCGAAAGTGGGAATAGCCTCATGGTATATAGAAGTAGAGCCACTTAAGCAATTTGAATATGAATTTTGACCGGTCCAAGACAAAATAATTTAAAAGTTTGTCCTATGATCTCACCAAGACAACATTTGTACAAATAAGCTAGAATGTCGTGAAGTATACTGGGTAGAGTTGATTATTTGCGAAGTGAATCTGAAATGAGACGAGCAAAAAATCAAAATGAGGAGGGGTCTTTAAGTGAATTATAAAGGTGGTCAGTGTGACTACAACTTTTACAATACAGGGTACACCAAAAAACACTAAGTTTTTTATGATTGTGTGATCCTTAAACATGGCCGAACTTAAAGGCGCCCTCTGTCACCCGCAGACTTCGCAATGGCGTCGCCGGCAACTGCTGCCCAAGCTCCTGCCAGACATCTCGTTCAACCAGCGCTCCGGACGCGGAGAAGAAGAGGTGCGTAGACGATACGGCCTAGTGGTCTTCATTTCTAAATAACAGTACTAAGGCCTAATGTAACTTGAAAACACAAGAGTGTGTATAAAACTTACACGTAACGGGCTTCAGACCAAATACTTCGACAATAACAACAACCGCTCATCTAGTTTATCTGACGACAAACAACTTGATTATTAATTTGTGTTATCGAAAGCAAAGTATCTTCTCAACGACAGCCGTATAATGGGAAGATGGGGCAAGACGCCAATGTGCGAGAAATTGCTACCCCCCCCTTCTAGCCATAATGTTCGAATATCAGAATTCCGAGATAACGGAGCCGCATATCATCATGTCCATCTGATTACAATATGGCTGCAGCAGAACAATACACGCGGTAAGCTATTCACCTTGAAATGTGAGCTTCATAATTATACAAATCGTCTTTTTTCAAAGTGGGACTATGTACATTAGCCATGGGAAACTATGTACATTAGCCATGGGAAACTATGTACATTAGCCATGGGAAACTATGTACATTAGCCATGGGAAACTATGTACATTAGCCATGGGAAACTATGTACATTAGCCATGGGAAACTATGTACATTAGCCATGGGAAACTATGTACATTAGCCATGGGAAACTATGTACATTAGCCATGGGAAACTATGTACATTAGCCATGGGAAACTATGTACATTAGCCATGGGAAACTATGTACATTAGCCATGGGAAACTATGTACATTAGCCATGGGAAACTATGTACATTAGCCATGGGAAACTATGTACATTAGCCATGGGAAACTATGTACTTTAGCCATGGGAAACTATGTACATTAGCCATGGGAAACTATGTACATTAGCCATGGGAAACTATGTACATTAGCCATGGGAAACTATGTACATTAGCCATGGGAAACTATGTACTTTAGCCATGGGAAACTATGTACATTAGCCATGGGAAACTATGTACATTAGCCATGGGAAACTATGTACATTAGCCATGGGAAACTATGTACATTAGCCATGGGAAACTATGTACATTAGCCATGGGAAACTATGTACATTAGCCATGGGAAACTATGTACATTAGCCATGGGAAACTATGTACATTAGCCATGGGAAACTATGTACATTAGCCATGGGAAACTATGTACATTAGCCATGGGAAACTATGTACTTTAGCCATGGGAAACTATGTACATTAGCCATGGGAAACTATGTACATTAGCCATGGGAAACTATGTACATTAGCCATGGGAAACTATGTACATTAGCCATGGGAAACTATGTACATTAGCCATGGGAAACTATGTACATTAGCCATGGGAAACTATGTACATTAGCCATGGGAAACTATGTACATTAGCCATGGGAAACTATGTACATTAGCCATGGGAAACTATGTACATTAGCCATGGGAAACTATGTACATTAGCCATGGGAAACTATGTACTTTAGCCATGGGAAACTATGTACATTAGCCATGGGAAACTACGTACATTAGCCATGGGAAACTATGTACATTAGCCATGGGAAACTATGTACATTAGCCATGGGAAACTATGTACATTAGCCATGGGAAACTATGTACATTAGCCATGGGAAACTATGTACATTAGCCATGGGAAACTATGTACATTAGCCATGGGAAACTATGTACATTAGCCATGGGAAACTATGTACATTAGCCATGGGAAACTATGTACATTAGCCATGGGAAACTATGTACATTAGCCATGGGAAACTATGTACATTAGCCATGGGAAACTATGTACATTAGCCATGGGAAACTATGTACATTAGCCATGGGAAACTATGTACATTAGCCATGGGAAACTATGTACATTAGCCATGGGAAACTATGTACATTAGCCATGGGAAACTACGTACATTAGCCATGGGAAACTATGTACATTAGCCATGGGAAACTATGTACATTAGCCATGGGAAACTGATACAAAAGAAGTAAATACATACAATAGGCCAATGCGATTATAGTGGTGGTATAAATGTATCGACTGTGGGCGATTTGTGAAAATATATTCAAATAAAGAAATTATATTATTGCAAAAGCCCACAGTGGGGCTTTTTGCCCCCGAGTAGACTACTTACCCCACCATACGAACCTCCGCTAAAATATCGACAACGTTTTTCAGAGATTAGGTACGTCAAAAAATTTCATCACACGGAACGTACCTAAGATAATGAACTAGATCATTCATAGCATATAGACGACATTTACCGATACGATTCTTTCCCGCGTACGATTTCCCCTGGCGGGTCCTTTCCCCACCTCACCCTATGATCCAAGATGGACAATTTAAGCTCCGCTGCACCGAGCGTCTCACTGCATCTGTTTCAGGAGCCCGAATGGCTGACTCAGCGAGGAATGGTCAACATCAGCCAGGAGGTAGATCGCAAGATCGTCACACATCTCAGGGTTAGTATAGACGAATGATTATTCTCGACTTGCAACGCCAATAACGCACTCACCCGTACTTGCTTGGTGTGTGCGACGTAGTATTTATGAAGCAGTATATGTCAGCAATACACAAGAAACAAGACTGTATCGCCCGACCAAGTGATGCACAAATGTCTCGTATCAACCGTCCTTTACAATTACCTTTATCCATTTCTTTTAGTTTTAGTTTCTAAAGTGTGTTTAACTGTCCTCCTCCCGCACCGAACTGAATCGACAACATCAAAGAGATATCTCTATATTCAATAACATATTTCAAATTATCACGCGCACAATTAGCCACACATTGGCCTCACAAATCGGTCTTGCAATGATGCTTACACGGCGATTTTTTTCCGATTACGTCGCACGCCACGGTGTCGTACGACATAATCGGATAAAAACCGCTCGTGGGCCTTTACCTGGGCCGAGAAGGCGAGTAGCTTGATAGACTTTCTCCCGAGTGCATGGTGGCGACGCGCAGTGGATATATCCGCGTCGTAAGCAAGGTTCTGTCTCCGATGGCGACGCGTAGTGGATACTTTTGCAGTCGCATGAAAGTTTTTGTCTTTGTTCGCGTCCACAGAAGAAGCTGCACCGGCGACTGGACAGGCGGCTGGACGGCATCATCACCGCCGAGATCGAGAAGAGGAAGGCAGAGGAAGACGCCGAGACTGCAGCTCAAGAAGAGGCAGACAAAAGAAAGGTTTGAAGTACCCAGTCTAACAGAGGACGATAACCGAATGGAACCAACAATCTACTGATTCTGTAAATGCTAGCAATGTGAACTTTTTTTTTACAAATATCTCACAATGGCGGGTTACACATAGATGAATAATCGTTAGATTCTCGATAAGTCAGTGGCGTATCTAGGATCCCGCAAAGGGGAGGCCGGAGGGAGGGGGGGGGGCTGAGTCACCCATTAGTCTACCATGTTACCATGTAGTGGCGCAACCGGTACATACGGAGAGAAAAAAATAAAGCCAAAGGGGGGTCATGGCACAATATGCCTCCCAAATACACCACTGTGGTGAGCCAATGGTTTCCTTGTCCAACTGCCATGAGGGGAGTTTTGCTTTGGATGGTAATTTTGTAGAATCAGGTTAAATCTTCTTAATCTTCTTGACCGACCTACAAACATGTCACGGTAATATTACGTGGGGTGAGTGAATGTGTGCTCTTCCTCCTTGTTCCCTGCTGTACATGGGTGAGGGTCAGGTTACATATATTTTCGAGCCATTCTTTCTGTTCTTTCCTTCCATAGTTTTCTATCGGCAGCTCCCTCTGTTTTTCTACCTCTGCTCTTGTTAGTTTGCCTGCATCCATCTTTACCAAGCCCATCTCAACCGGCTTGTCACCAATCTTCCTGTTAGAATGCATTCTGTTGTTGTTGTTCTGTCAACGCCACTGTTTCCAGACCATACAGGCATGCCCGTGTAACAGCTTTTTCGAATTTTTTCTCTGCAACATGACTCTTACCTTTCTCCAGGCATTCGCTTCTGCTTGTATCCGACGTCGCGCCTCTACCTCTGAATGCCTATCCTCCGTAACAATCACTCGAAGGTACACAAATCCATTCACTTGCTTGATCTCCTTACCGCACAACCTGATGTTCAACTCTTCTATCTGGTGTCCAACTTCCTGTAGTTCTTGTTTGCTGTCTGGTATTATGGCCAGATCGACTGCATACGTCATATTCCTGATAACATCCTTCGTGTTGATCTTCCTGCTGATTAGTTCCATCACCATGATAAACAGTAAAGGGCTAAGGACACTTCCTTGCCTCAAACCGATGTTAACTGGAAACTCTTCCGACAACCCAGATCCAACCACAACTGTTCCTTTTGTTCTCTCATACATTACTTCCACCATCCTGGCTTCTGTTTCTGGCACTCCCATCCATCTCACTGTTGCCGTCACCATCTCTCTTGGGACTGTGTCATAGGCCTTCTCCAGGTCCACAAATCCCACTGCCATTCTCCGTTGCATCTCCAACCTCTTCTTCTTCCTTAATGCAAACATCCCATCAGTCGTAACTCTGCTCTTTCTGAATCCCTGTTGTTCTTCACCTAATTCTTGCTCTACTCTCTTTCGGATCCTCCCATCCAGGATCCTCTCTCTCAGCTTCATGGTGTGACTTAGAAGTGTGATGCCTCGGTATTCCCCTGGGTCTTGCACATCTCCCTTCCTCTTCCATATTGGGAAAATTATTCCTGTCCGCCCCACTCCTCACGCATCTTATCGATACCAGGTACTATCCCCTTCTTCGTCAGTTTCATCCCGGTTTGCATCTCTGTATCAGTAAAATCAGTTACCTCCACTTTCCTACATACGATGGTATTTCCAGATCGTTGTTATTTCCTTCCTGGTTCAGTAGCTCCTTGATGTAGCTTTCCCAGACCTTCAGCACTGCCTTTTATTCTGTCGCTAACTTCCCATTTCTATCCATGATCACCGTCTCACCCTTCACGTCCTTACTATTCCAATCCCTGTCTCGGGCCATTTTTATATCATCTTCTTTCCACCATCCTCATCAAGCTTGCTATACACGTCTGCTTCCATATCTCTCCTCGCCTTATGAACAGCTCTCTTTGCCGTTTTCTTCTTCTGCCCGTATGTGTGCATCATCCTTGCACCCGGCTGGTTTCCTCTCTCCTTGGTCTTCTTTATTTCTTTCCATGCTTCTTTCTTTTCGCATACTGCCTCTGCAACTTCGCTTGTCCACCATCCTTGGTTACTACTCCTTGACACTCCACCCTTTCCCGATGTTCTTCTACATAGCTCCTCTGCAGCTCCCACAAATGTTTCTTTGTACTTTTTCCATTCTTCCTCCAAACCACCAACTACTTCGCCGCTGAGCTCTTCATAGCCGTAACCCGCTCCTTGTATTCGAGAGCGACGTCGTCTTTGTGCCTCCACCAATTAATAGTCCTGCGGCCCATGGTCTTAGTTTGTTTCTTCTTCTGCATACGCCCAACGAACACCACTGGCTTGTATCGTGACATGCTCTCCAGCCACAATTTACAATCTTTAATTTTCCATAGCTGCTGCTTCCTGACTATCAACATATCTAATTCTAGTTTCTGCTGTGTGTCTAGAGGTAATTCAGACGTGCCATTACAGGTCTGCATTTTACTGAGCAGTGTATGCGTGTTTGCTTGTATGAAAGGTTTTAAAAACCGTAATTGGATATCGAAGTAAACGAGCCGAGAATTAATATGAATGTTGTTCGCAGGAAGACGATGGTTTACAGCTGACACTCGACACATCCAAGCTGGACCACATGTTTGATGTGCGTCGTCATGATTCGGTGGAGATGCATCCTGAAGATGAGAAGGTACTGTTATCTAACAAGACAAGTCTTCAAGATGTCCCACAATTCCACCCCCACCTCCCACCCCCACCCCCCCGTAAGTTACGGGCATCAATGATATGCCCATGCCGTGATCACGTGAACGCATTAAACCCGATAACCTTTGTCCTCGTGTATTGGACAGGGTCGATAACTGTTCGCGAATGTACGGCAAAGTTGATATTCATAAACAGATAACGGTGAAATTATATTACAAAATTGTGGTTCATTAGATACATTTGGGCGGTCAAGATCTTAGAATATATTATTATATATACTGTATAACATGATTTTACTATAAAATCGATCAGACTTTATAAATTATATTCTTCCATGCAGCTCCCTTTATAAAGTGGTGAGGCCGACTGGTTCTTGTCCTGCTGCACTGCCCCGGCTGTTATCCCTTTCCATTGCTCCTTGTTGACAGCCTTCTCCCTCCACTTTCATCCTCCGCCTTTCCAACATCCCTCTTGACGCAGTCTTCACATTTTAACTGATGCCTGTCCCTTTTCACGCGGCCTTGCTGGTTCACGGCCTCGGCTGTCTTTCGTAGTCGGTCCTTCTCCACCCGCAGTGATTTTGGTCCTTTAAAACAGGCCGACGGCGTGCCGCCCGTGGAGGAGGACCGCAACGTCAGCGCGCCGCTGATAGAAGCGCCCGAAGGCAGCGGCACCGCCACGCCGACGGAGAGCCAGGACGGAAGCCGACCGGAGAGCAGCGCGAAAGACGAACGTATCGAGGAAGTGGAGATGGACCTCGCGGAGGGGCCGGACGAAGACGCCGGGACTGAACAGCTGGACGTGAGTCCCGTACCCACGCCTCGGCTGCTGAGACCAGAGACTCGGGACGATCGCCGACTGTCACTCGACGAACAGGTGGCGCGGATGACATGCGGATACATGGACGTGAAGTACACGCCTCTACCCAAGATAATCAAGATCTTCGTCCATGCTGGAACAACGGGTACGTTGGTGCCATTGTTGTATCACTGTAGTTCGCTTTTTGAAATCGGGTGTAATATACTAATGCAAACTCCATGAAAGTGGTGCCACTCAACACAATATCACCAACACCACAATTTGATTCAAAACGGACAGTGTGGAGTGATATGTTGGCTGGGCATCGCGATTGTTGTTTGCTTATTACGTCATTGCAACTGCGCATTTGCGTATACATGACATAGTTTAAAACAAAAACGAACGTTATTTTGTTCATATGCACATTTTTAAAGCAAACGCTATCCATAATTGAAATTGAGAGATTTATTGAACAAAATTAGGAATTCACCAACTGAAATGACGATGTGCAGAATCTGCACAGCACATGTCAAACTCTCCGACAGTGGCGCCACTCAGCATATCATCACTGCCACAACTTAATAATACATTCATAATGGACAGTGCGGAGTGGTATAAAGAAATGGTTGGCATGGCAACGTCATCGTCTACGATTTGTTACGCCGTTGCAACTGTGCACTTGAGCAACGTAACATAATTTTAAACAAAAACGAACGTTATAGTGTTTCTAGACACATGTTCAATACAGACACTATCCACAATTGTATGCAATTGAAACATAGAGATTTCTAGAAAAAAATAAGAGTTTATCAAATTAAATAAAGATCAAATATAAGCTGTGGCAGTGGTGAAATTGTTAGTGGCGCCACTGTCGGGAAGTTTGATGCTAATTACGTGTTCCACACATATTTATATCCATCGCAATTATAATATTTTAGCACATTGAACAGCGTGGTATATGATACATCTAGTTTTAATCAATCATAATCCATAAAAACCGATAGCTTGGAAAGGGCCATCGTAGTTGTAACTGAATATGTCCAACTATACCCTGGGTGCAGATGAGATGAACCCATTTAGACATCGGCCTTTTCTGACTTTTGACTTCTCTTGACGAATGGTTGTGTACCTTGCCGCTACAGATAGCGAGGTGGAGACAACGGCACTTATAGAGCGGGTCTACCCGCAACTCAAGGAGCGGTGTCACCAGCACGGCTATGAGCTTCACCTGGTCGACACGACGTGGGGCATGCGGGACCTCATCAGTGATGATCATTCCATCGTTACTGACGCTGAAGCCTTAATCGACGACTGCATCAGCATCAACAAAAGCATCAACTTTATTGTGAGCAGCTCATCGTTGAGTTGGCAGGTTACTCCCCTGAATGATTGTCTGTGCGTGCGTGCGTGCGTGCGTGCGTGCGTGCGTGCGTGCGTGCGTGCGTGCGTGCGTGCGTGCGTGCGTGCGTGCGTGCGTGCGTGCGTGCGTGCGTGCGTGCGTGCGTGCGTGCGTGCGTGTGTTTGTGTGGTGCATGAATGCCATCGTTTTCCTCTGTTTCCGTTTCTGTCCCGGTTTGATTATTTCCGTATCCGGTAGGTTTATAGCTCTCTGCTCCCCGCTCTTTCCGATCCCTACGATATCTCATCCCTCTCTCCCATATCTCTCTCTTTCTCTCTATCTTTCTGTCTCCGTCTCCCTCCCTCCCTCCCTCCCTCCGTCCCTCACTCCCCCCTCTCTCTCTCTCTCTCTCTCTCTCTCATGTTTCTATGTGCGCGCGTGAACGTCATTTATTCTATGTATGTAATCATTATGTTTATGTGAATAGTGCCTATGCTTGCTTACTTACATGCTACAACTCTAGAACCGAAACTAATAACCAACTAATTACAATGTATTGTGCTACACATTACTGATTGATCAATGGTGAATAAAGTTCGCTTCATATGATGTGTCAGACGCTTACGGGGCAGAAATACGGCGAGCCGCTACTTCCGGTCATCATTCCTGAGAACGAGTTCGACACCATCATAAAGGTGAACTATATTACAATTATCTCCATTGATGTTGTTTTATTTCTTCTGTTTTTCTTCATTGTCTCTTTTGTTCGTGGTGGTGATTATCAGAGTTTGTGTTCGTTGGCTTACATGATTCACGTTATTAAGACAGTTGGACGGCATACATACGTACATACATACATACGTACATACATACATACATACATACATACATACGTACATACATACGTGATCCTGCCATAAACATTGTGTCGAATCAGGTTCCACGATAAATCTTGTCGTGCGGTTACAACAAACATGTGTTTTTAATAAAATTATGTTGTCAAACTTATCAACCTAGTTAGCAACCCACTTTTTCATGTCTTATTTGTTAACTTGGTGTGTTTTTCATACACCACAGGCTATCACCGACGAAATGCTGCAGCAGATGGCGGCCTTAGAAGCGCGCAACTCGCTCGTGGATGAATCGGCAGGCAGCGTCGTTGACGACGCGTTGAGTGTCGGTGGCAGCCGGGAAGGGTCTCGGCGGCGACGACCCAGTATCATGTTCAGGTAGACGGCTGACCAATCACCGGCGTTTAGTCGTGTTTCTTCTATACTCCTTCGTTTAGGAAACACTTTAATCCTACCTCCAAAAAACAAGAGTTGTATTCCGACGTGTCGAATTCTGCTCGTATAATAATTACAATAATAATTTCATGTCCTCGAGTAAGCGAATAATTACATGTTCTTGAGTAAGCGAATGGTATTTCCTCGTCATCCGACTGAATTAACTCACTGGGTATATCTTGCACAGTGTTGCATCATTAATATTAGAAACGCAAAGCTGATATAACTAATAATAGTAATGTTATATGTTATGCCATTATATCTGTAACATTTTCTCTTTGTATTAATCTGTTGATGAAATACTTCACACAAGTAGTCCAAATATACGTTTGTCAATTTGTGATAATTGTAAACGACCAATTATTAGTTAACCCATACGGTTGACTTCGCTCGTCTAATACTTTAATCATAAGACGCCTATAATTATGTAAATTATGTAAAGCAATTATAATAATAATGTTCATAATCTAATCACGTTATCGCCCGTGAACCACATAGACCGTTGTTTGCAGCTTGAGCAATGGCGGAGACGCAGGGCCGAAGCGGTCCTTTGGCGGCTTCCAACGGGCCATCGCCAAGCTGGGCAAACAGGCAGTCGCGGTGAAGGCCCTCATGGTAGTGAACTACGAGACACTCTGGCTTTACGGTTTTTTAGTGTCATCAACAGTAGCAGAGATTGTTTGAGATAAATCTATCTAGCTTGATATGGTTTCTCAGACAAAGTTAGAATAACTGTGCGTCAGATATCTCTTCACAATTTCATTGACTGTGGTTACAATTGTCGAATGTCTCCCCACCCGGAAGTAAACGAGCCAAAGAGGATAATAAATATCCCGACACAGACCTTTAACAAAAGGTCGGCTTGGTCTGATATTCTGATATAATTCAGCAGATACCTGAATGAATTGTGCTTTTCGTGATAAAAAAAACACATAAAAAGTGGCACCCAGTTACGGCATGTCTTAAGGAAGATATTTAGCTATACGGCAGTCACATATTATTTCCAAAATGGCCGCAATATGCGTCTATTGTGCTCATAATATGGTAGACTTGGATCATTTGTGAGGTTGCAAGCTTGATTCAGATGTATTTTCCAATTTTATTCACATTTGTGATGTAGGCAGTGCGGCATGTAGTGTTTGTAAAAAAAAACAGGATATTTCCCATCCATATTTGTTGTTCTTGTTCCACCCCTACTAACATGGAGATGGAAACTCGGAAGCCGAAATCATCATTTGGCGGTGCAGTTGTATGGCACACAGCCCTTTTTGTATGCTGGATAAGTGCTGCTTTTGTCGGGGAAGGTCATCGAGTCTTCCGCACTCCTGAAACGATCACACGTTAAGTTCACAAACCGTTGTTGCAATTTAAATTTGTCGTCTGTTGAATCTGGTGTAGAATCCAACATCAGAATGAGGTGTGACCTCGTCGTTGGCTTTCAATTTGTCCCATGCAGTCTCTCCTCCTCCTCCCCCCTCCTCCTCCTCCTCCGAATCCCGGTCCCCTCGACAGAAAGCCTGACGTTCTGCCATGCAGCCACCGCGCTCACACGTTTTCCCACAGCGGATCCAACGTTCTTGTTGCTATCACGTCACGGCCTTACTCGTGTCTGATAAGTAAGCGATGATTTTATTCTTCAGCTACGTTGAGTGAACGCGCCCAGTCGCACCGGCCACAAGTGCTTCAGGTGTATAGATCTAACAGGTCTGTAAGTGTGAACAATGATGCCACATGATTGTCCATAAGGGCTTCCTCGATATAGGAGTATATAAGCTTTGTTTACTAGCCTTTACATAGACGAAAACCTCACGAAGAAGAAGAGGAAGAAGTAGAAGAAGGAGATGGAGAAAATGAGAAGAAGAAGGAGAAGAAGAAGAAAGATACCAGTCCAGCAAATGCGGTGACGTGGTTAATACCACTAACATTTCATTAGTCATACGACTTCGTTTATCGTGTTTTAGTATGCATGGAGACCAAGCATTTTGGCGTGCTAAGGGTTATCTTGCAATTCAAGGGTACTCAACTCAACTCAACACGGGTATCAAGCTGAAATGTTGATGCTCTACGCACCGACTCTCTAGTTCCAGGTCTCCCGGAAAGGAAGGGCGTAGAAGGGGCCCCGTGGCCCATTCTCCGGTAAGTAGGCTTCTTGAGCACATCTGCATTGCTTTCACCACGTGTTTCGCTCCCCACTGCCCGTCTGGCGTGGCTCTACTGAACTGCATGCTGCACGATTCACGACACTTGGCTTTGTGAATGCCGCAATGCTGCTTCAACACTGTCATCGTCACACATACAGTCGTGACATCTGTATTGTCTTTGGTAAGCAACCGATCGTGTTGAAACTCATGAGATTGTCAATTAAGGTCTTGTGACCGTCTCCGTCGCTACTGCGTCTTGCATCAGCCGGACAGTGGAGTACACCGTGTGTGTCAACCAGTCTGTCCGGTAATGTGTTCATCTTGGCCATTACCACTAAAACGAAGTTCTATTCGACCACCGCCAAGTAAATCATTATGAGAGACCAGAGGTATGGTGATAGCACTTGAAAATAAAATACGCAGCATATGAAGTAATCTATATATGCACTACTGTTGCTACTACTGCTATCACTACTGCTAGTGCCGCTGCTACTTTTACTACTACTGACCACTATCAAATAGATATAACACCAACATCACTGTTCACATTAGAGACTGGTAGCTATATATGGCCCTATACAAGTGCATATAACGAGAGATGATATAGTTGACACATTACAAAACCAAAATAAATCAACTGAATTACGTTGTACGACCCTTTTTGAACATTATACACTGTATATATATATATATATATATATATATATATATATATATATATATATATATATATATATATATATATATATATATATATATATATATATATATATATATATATATATATATATATATATATATATAATATATATATTTATATATATAATATATATATATATATATATATATATATATATATATTAAACAATACAACTGAATCAATCTGTCAACCCTAAAATGACATTCACAGTGCCATATCGTGGGAATAGTACAAACTGGTGACGGCCATCTTGAAACCTGGTAGCCATTGCTGCCACAAGAAAAAAAATTGGCGATGACCCTATAGCTACAACTATCCCCTAAGACAAATCCTAGCTGTGTGCCTTGCCGTGCCGTGCCGTGCTGTGCCGTGCCGTGCCGCGCCGCGCCGTGCCGTGCCTCACTAAAACAATGAGTTTGCGACCAGTAGTGAGGCGTTAAACGGGACAGCTATTTGAGAACGGTATGGCTTGGGTTAAGGTTGAGTGCTTATGTTTGATTGAACGCAAGCTTACGTCTAAGTAAGGAGAATAATAACGCATACTAGCAAGCTACTTTGTACTAATTCAGCGACAACTCGTAGCCACTGAAAGCTCTGGCGTTTCAAATAAAGACAATTGCTTAGAATAAGAATGAATGCAAACGTGCACTGTTTGTTGTCCGACATGAAGGCGGACAACACAAAGGGCGAGTATCCGGACCCCAAGTTCATACGACGCTGGTACCGCCTGGACAGTAATACCATCCCAGCTGTCTACCGACTGCAGAAGATCAGGTACGACCAGGCTGACACGACAGGCAGACGACATTTTGTCACCGTTCTGTCTCCTTGTGTTTGCCTGCTTTTATGGTGATGTTGTCTACGCGTCTGTTTATCTCTCCACCATTTCATCCGTCCGTTAATCAATCCGTCGTGTATGTCTGCATGCATGCCTTCACATATCCATCAAACCGTTTATCCATATATCAAAATATTGAAGTGTTCGTTCGTATGAACACATACACGCACGAACACACACGCAGGTACGCACGCACCAACGCACGCACGCGCGCGCACACGCGCACACAAGATCCATCCACTCACCCATCCATCCACTGGCCCGTCCATCCACCGACTATCGACCGTCGATTGTGTCTGCTATAGCGGTCAGTTCCCGGATGTTCTCCGGAACGACGCGTCAAAGCGGTCGACGGCCAGGGCCAACTGGATGCACCTCGCCCGCCGACTGCAGAAGTTGTTGTTCTCCTACGCCGAGCAGGTGATCACGGACAAGGCGGTCGTCCGCAGATATGACATGTCTCGTAAGTTCACGGGGTAGGCCTATAAACATGACATTATGGGGCTATGCACATAAAAGAGATAATACAAACTAACCTAAACTAAAATCAAGAATATCACGCTTGTGGTTTACTCAGAATGTGGTCTAAACATGGGACATTTCCGGTCATTTCACCGAATTACCGAGGGCTGACATGTTAACGAGCGCGACCGACAAGCACATGCGCAGCTTTATGAAATCGGGGTAACTTAGACTACAAGTGACGTATTAAGGGAGGCTGGCATACAGTGCTATACACAGAACCAACGTAAAATATCAAACAAACGTGTAATTTTATCAAAAAGAGGACTAGTTTAGTAAACAAAAGCCAAACTATGTTACATATTATATTGAGTTTCGACGCAAATAGCATGGCCATATCCTATTGGCAAGTGTACTACAAGAATAGGTGTATACAAATATATTTTCATTTGGCGAGCGAATATTGCCAGAATATCACACTCGTGACGTAGCGTTATCTGACAATCTGACGCGACCCACGAAATTAAGATGTTGTGTATTCAACAAGGTTTTCCTAGTAAACAACTGGTTTGATATTCTTAATTGCAAATGGTTATGCTTTAGTAACTCTTATAGGTGCATTGACCGAAAACCATGATTGTTGTGTCGCTTTAGATAATGTACATAAACCTCCACTTTAAATTAATGTTAATGAACGTTGCAACATTGTCAATGAAACTTTGCGCTATATATATAGAAGTGTTAATGGTGCTGACTTTATACTACCGACGCTGCATCCATTTCCGTTATGTTTACTGTTTTGTAGCTCATGATTAAATGTCTAAATTTCGTTGAGTGTAATATATGTGCTATTGCATAGTTTTCTTTACCTTGTGATTTCTTTGCGAACTTGTTTTGTGTCGTTCCTGTGCCTCTCTACGAAGACTAACACACGACGTTGTTTGTGCTAGTTCTGGAGCAACAACTGAACCAAGGCCTGTTGGACTCGGCCGACGCCGACGACCGGTGTGTGTGGTTCCGACGAATCATCGAGGACATCGAAGAAAGCCCCGTGGATACAAAGATAGCCAATTACATCGACATCCAACCCTCGAGCTCGCGTATCGACAAGACTGCAATCAGTAGGATGAAGGATCTAGTCGAAAAGAAACTGCTGTCTAAGGTAAAAGGTGCCATTAAGGAGCAATAATTGAACTATGAACATGGAACGACAAACGAATGTCTAATACATGAAAACGATATCCTGCAGAGTCAACTGAAATTTGGATTTCCAACGTGTTTTTTCCGGAACTGGATCACGATATAAGCAATTACCGTATAGTACAATGCACCTAACCCGAGTAAACGGCATTTATAACCTTACGTATATATGCATATACATATATACATACGCACTGTATATGTACAAGCCGTTACAGGACCTCGTCTCCTAACATCGAAGCCAACTCCCTATATTCGACGTTGCCTTGACAGAGATCGCTGTGGTCAAACGAAACATGTTTATGTGCAGCTGCGCGAAGACCACGTGTTCGAGTACGCGATCAACTGGAGCAAGAAGGGAATCAACCCTGCGGATGTGCGCGCGCACCACGTCTACATTGACCGGATGTGCAAAGACTTCGCCCGTGTCGTCGGAAATCGAATCGACGAGGCGATCCGGGCAGAGGCGGTGAGACCCGACCGCAAGTCGCCCCTCTTCCAGGAAGTGTCGCAACACGTCACCTTCTGTCAACACAGGTACGTTACTTGGATGATGGCATTTTGACACGACACGCTTGGGCAGCGATTTGTTTAAGCCTTAGCTTACGGTCTCTCGTTTGAATTCTACGGTCCCATGCTCTGCCTCTGAAACACGCTCGTGTGATGGCAATTTCACGGTTTTTAATATTTCAATAGTACGTAACTATCCTCTGGTAGTTGTGCCACATGTATGGACAGCATGTTTATGCCACACCTCTATTCTCCACAGGGCACGATCGTTCACCGGTCGCAGGGAGCTGCTGCAGTCGCTCAAGGCGTACATACGGTCGAGCCAGACCAAGCCTCTCGTCGTGTGCGGGAGGCCGGGTTGTGGACGGCGGAGTCTGATGGCGAAAGCCGCCAAGGAGGCACATAATTGGGTCCAAATGTACGCAGCAACATACCGAATACGTTTATTATCACTGTGTGGTGGGTGGGTGGGTGGGTGGGTGGGTGGGTGGGTGGATGGATGGATGGATGGATGGTTGGATGGATGGATGGATGGATGGATGGATGGATGGATGGATGGATGGATGGATGGATGGATGGATGGATGGATGGATGGATGGATGGATGGATGGAGGACGGACGGAAGACATGAAGACACCAGACATTATAATGTTTTCGAACTGGTAATTTGTGCTACCACCTGGACATGGGCATTAATGCTGTCGCAGTATCCAACTTACGACGACTACGTGCTAGTTACGTTGACCTCGCAGAAAATATTCCGTACTTTGCATAAAATATATATGTTTTAGTGGTGAGCCGGCGACGTTGGTGCGTATGATCGGTCTGACCGTCAGCTCCACCAGTGTGCGGCTTCTGTTGCACAGTCTTTGTCTGCAGCTCTGTCACATCTACGGAGGCGACCCCGATCACTTGCCTTACGTCAGTAACACACGCACACGCACGCCACGCACACGCAGTCACACACAGTCAGTCACGCGCACGCACGCACGCACGTACGCACACACGGTAACACACCGAATTGTTTTATTAATTTACATTCTACTAAAGAATACTTGTCATAGTAACACAGAAGCATTAATTTGACTCACCATAAAGTATATAATAGTATTTCTTATGGTATCAAACGTAAGCAATTATCACAGACGTCTAGTCACTTTCACCTACAAATGTATTAATATTCGTACTGAAATATATATTTGTTTGAACAGGACTTCAAAGGTTTATTCAACGTGTTTGCCTACCAAATTACATTGGCAGACGAAAGAAGACCTTTGCTGATTTTTCTAGATTCGCTGCACTCTCTTTCGGGTAAGGCAACATTACTTGGTTTCATAATTTTTCTAGATTCGCTGCACTCTCTTTCGGGTAAGGCAACATTACTTGGTTTCATCATTTTTTTAGATTCGCTGCACTCTCTTTCGGGTAAGGCAACATTACTTGGTTTCATCAGTTACTCGTAAAAGTAACTTTTACTGAATTGTACAGATAGTAACCATATGTAACCAGGCAACGAATACATATTGAGTGAGCAATTATAAATTGTCTTTTTAAGAAGAAAGTTGTTCTTAGTTATTAAGATATTTTTCATATTTGGCAGCTGAAGTCATGAGATTTCAGGAAAGTAATTGTAGCTATGCTAGTACAACGACATTTTCTACACGTGTTCAATATTATTTTTTTATTTTTACCATCCAAAATGACAAGTTCCAAGTGGACAAGGAAGCCTTTAGCTCATCGATAGTTTTTTATTTTACGAATAGACCGCCCTTATCATACACACACACACGCGCACACACACACACACACACACACACACACACACACACACACACACACACACACACACACACACACACACACACACACACACACACACATATATTGTGAGAATGAGTAATTTCTCATGTCCAACCTACACTGTTCCTTAACGAATGCTGCTCTGTGTCCTCTGGTTCTACTGCCTTCTTTAAGTTTGAAGAACATATTCCTATCAATATCCTCAGAACCATTCATTCATATTAAGCAACACGAAAGCATCACTGTTTCCAAGTTTATCTTTGCATTTTTATTGCCGACAGACGAGTATGAAGCGAGAAAAATGGTGTGGCTGCCGAAAGAGCTGCCACGTCACGTCCGGTTGGTCGTGTCAACGCTGACGGGAAATATGCACGACACATACAAGCAACTGAAGACGGCGCTGCCGGTCGACCAGTTCGTCGAGGTGGGGCCGCTGCTGGCGGAAGACGCCGCGGCCATGTTGCAGAACTGGTACGAGCGGTCTCACCACCGCGTCACGACCGAGCAACACGAGTCGCTGCTCGCCTGCTTCGGCCAGAACCAGAGTCCACTCTACCTGAGGACGGCGTTCAGCGAGTCGCTCCGCTGGCGGTCCTACTCGACGCCCGAAGAGACGAAGCTGGCGGCCGCAGTGAAGAACATCGCCACGGTGATCCTCGGTCGCATGGAGAAGCAACACGGCGAGGCGCTCACCCGGCGCTGCCTCGGCTACATCACGGCGGCCAGATGCGGCGTCTCTGGCACCGAGATCGAGGACCTCCTCTCTATCGACGAGATGGCGATGGATGAGGTGACGACACAGCTTCGGCCGCCGCATCGACGACTTCCGACGATGATGTGGCTGCGCCTGCGCCGCGACCTCGGCGAGCACCTGACCAGGACCGCAGACAACGGTTGCACGACGCTGCGTTGGTCGCACGCAGATTTCCGGGACGCGGCCATCGACCGCTACCTGAAGCAGCGCGACAAGGCGCCGTCCTACCACCGCGTACTGGCCGAGTACTTCTCCGACGCCTGGTCCAACGGCCCGAAGCCGTTCGGCGGAGACGAAACGGGTGTGCGGCGTCACGTCGTGCCACAGCCGCTTTATTGGCTCGTGGCCGACCCGAAGACGGCAGACGTTCGGCGCGTGTACAACCAGCGCCGTCTGCTTGAGTTGCCCTACAACCTGCTCAACTCGCAGCAACACAAACAGCTCAAGGCCGACTGTCTGTGTAACTTCGACTTTGTACTCGCCAAGATCACCTCGTTTTCCCTGCGCGCCATCCTCGACGACGTACAGATGGCGCTGGCGATCGAGCCGTCCGACCTCGAACTGAAGCTGTTGGCCGACGTGCTGCATCTGTCGACGAACGTACTGCTGAGAGATCCTGGCCAACTCGGCTCACAGGTCGTCGGCCGGCTGCACGACATCATCACGGCCGACATGCCAGTGGCGCCCGGCGATCCCGTCAAGTACCCGGCCATGAAGCCGTTTCTCGAGAGCGCCTCTCGTCCTCCCGTGCCGACTCTGCTGCCGTCTGTGTCGTGTCTCATGCCACCCGGCGGCGTACTCTACGACTCCCTGTCAGGACACACGGAGCCGATCACGGCGGTGACAGCGACATCCGACGGCCAGAAGGCCGTGACGACGTCGAAGGACGACACGATGAAGGTTTGGGAGATGCGCTCCGGCCGAGTGATGAAGACAATCCGCGGGGTCGGCCGAGACATCCTGCACATCCGGCTGGTGTTAGGACACAGACTTGCCGCCACCTCCGAGAGGACCTGCATCCGGCTGTGGAATCTGGCGACGGGCGGCTGTGTCTCCGTCGTCGACCAGTACGAGGACCCGGCGTCGCTGACGACGGCCGGCGACGATAAACTCATTGTCGGCTTCTTCCAAGGCTCCAACATGATGCGCACGTGGTCGCTGCTGCGAGGCGGCGAGATGTCGCTTCAGCGGGAAGTGAGCCTCGTCGACCCGAAAGCCGTGAGCATCCACAAGGACGAGTCGGTGACGGTGTCCGCGCGCTCGAACGGCCAGCAGGTCGGTGCAGTACACTATTGTTTCCCATTGAAACCGATGCTAAAAGTCAGCCAGGCAATTCCACCTCGTGCGCAAAGTTACAATTTGGTTTTTAATTTAATTAATTAAAATTGTGTTTAATAAAAAACTGTGCACTTTAATTGTTGTCATATCACCGACCATCAGTGGCGTTTTTGTTTGTGGCCCAAATAAACCGGATTATGTCTCCATACACTGGGAATCCTTACAGCACTGACACATGCATATGTTGCGTGCACTTGAAAGTGTCTTTGTTCGTAAATGTGCCCTTTTTCCTGTTTACCCTGTCTATGATTACCTTTTCAAGGTGCAGAAAATCTTTGAAAGGGGACATACCATGTCAAAAACATTGGCACTATATTCGTACGACATGAACCCGGATATAAATGAACGATCTGTCCGCAGGTGCTGTACGCCTTCCGCGGCACGAGCGAGGCCCGAGTGCGCAACGCCGTCAGCGGCAAGCTGGTGCACTCGCTGCAGTGCCCGGCCACCGGCTGCATCACGGCCGTCGCCACGTCGCCGGAGTACTTCGTGTGCGCCGCCAAGTCGCAGATGTCGCGGGTCGACGAGATCTACACGCTCGAGCTGTTCGACTGCAAGTCCGGCAAACACGTGCGCGCCATCCGCGGCTGCGTCGGCGATAACGTCGTCGAGCTGTGGGTCAACCAGCTCGGCTCGCACGCCGTCGCCGCGTGCACGTCGACCACCAACAATAGCAGCGACATCGCAGTGTGGAACCTGGAGACGGAGGAACATAAGCACGTGGCGCGTCACGCCGGCGTGTCGCGGTTCGGAGCGTGCGCCGACTTGCGCTACTGTATGACGACCGTGGTCGGCGAGGCGTCGCTGCGCGTGTGGAACCTCGGCGCCGCCGTCAACGCCTTCTCGACGCCGCCAAAGTCGCGGGACGGCGTTGAGGAGATCGTTCTGATGACCGACGACCCGCGCCTCGTCGTCGCCAAGACCGTCAACAACGGCCCGTTGCGGGTGTTCGACGTCAGCGGCGGCGGAGAGTGCAGCGAGAAGGGCGAGCGCGTCACGCTGGCCGACGTCGGGGACGTCGTGCTTGTCCGCAACGGCACGGTTGTCGTGTTGGCCGGGAAGGGCTTCTCGAGCGTCAGCGACGAGGACCGCGCCGTCTTCCAGTCGATAACGATGTACGACCTGCTCAAGCAGAAGTACACGTGTCAGCTGAAGGACTGCTTCGTCGTGCCGTCGCCGCCGCACGAGTACGTCCTACTGGACGACGACCGTCTCATGGGCGTCTCCGACAACCGCAACCATTTCGTCATCTGGAGTCTGACCACCGGTCACGTGACGAGCCGCATCAAGAACAACTTCCGGTCTATGGAGCGACGCCGCACGAACGCCGGTATGCGCGACGGTGTCTTCGGCAGCGTGCCCCTGCTCTCCGTCGCCGACGACACGGGCCCGATAACGCGAGGCGCCACCGCCAAGATGACGCCCTGGGACAGGCGCACCGAGACGCACACCGCCCGCCAGAGGCGCCACCAGCACGAGGAGACGCTGGAGCGACAGCGCATGGAAGATCTGCACCGGGAGAAGAGCAACAGCATCGAGCAGTTCCTGATAAGCGACGACGCGAACACGATCGTCGCGTCCTACTACGGCCACCACCTGTGCGTGTTCGACGTGCCGACTCTGCAGCACGTGCAGACGCTCGAGAACGCCAGCTCCATGCTGCTGCTGCACGTGGCGGCGCTGAGCGTCGACGGCAGCCACCTGGTGCATGCCAACTACGACGACGACGCCAAGTTGAGTTACGTCACCGTGTGGCACAGTCACGGCGGCTACGTGAAGAAGCGTCTGCGCAACGAGAAGAACGTCTGCGCCGTAGCGATGACGGACGAGGCGAGGCGTGTGGTCATCGCCAAGGCGAACAACGAGTTGCGCGTGTGGCAGCCGGGCAGCGGGGAACCACCGCGCAAGATCCGCGGCTACGTCGGACTCGACCTGAAGGCCGGCACCCGCATACAGCTCGTCAAGGACGGAGCGATGGCCGTCGTGTTCGCCGGCGACATCTCCGTATGGGACCTAGACAACGGCTGCGTCATATCCGTCTTCACACCGGACGTCAGCATCAGCTGTTTCACCGTCGCCATGGCCGGAACGCGGCTCTTGTTCGGTCTCTACGATAAGTCGGAGGTCGTCACGCTGCAGCTGACGGCCGACGGTCGTGACTTGTTACAGCCCGGGGGAGACGATACGGCCGCATCGTAGACAGACAGCCCTCGGTGAACGTTTGGACAGACACGCCCGCACCGTAGACGGACAGCCCGCAGTGTAGGCTTCGACAGACACGCCCGTACCGTAGACGGACAGACAGCCCACAGTGTAGGCTTGGACAGACACTCCCGCACCGTAGACGGACAGCCCGCGGTGTAGGCTTCGACAGACGACACGCCCGCACCGTAGACGAACAGCTCGGACAACGAACCATTGCTGTAGAAGACCTTGAACGAAATTATATTTCAATGTTTGCACATACGAATGCCTTACTCACCCGAACCGTAGACGGACAGACAGCCCACAGTGTAGGCTTGGACAGACACTCCCGCACCGTAGACGGACAGCCCGCGGTGTAGGCTTCGACAGACGACACGCCCGCACCGTAGACGAACAGCTCGGACAACGAACCATTGCTGTAGAAGACCTTGAACGAAATTATATTTCTATGTTTGCACATACGAATGCCTTACTCACACGTACCTACGAACAAATATATTTAGTTTAATAACAACACTTATCCATTGTGTAGACATTATAGCCTGTATATCAATCGTATTGAACCATATTACAGAAATGCAGCGTCGTTATTTTGTAATGTCCTCCACGTGGTGCCACTGTACAGAACCATTGTCTTCTATGCTGTGTGTGGCGCCACTGACCCGTGAATGAAACGAGGAGTGACGCCGGGTGTCGGAGTGGAATGCGGGATGCAGACAGAAATGAAGACGATTGACGAAGGTCATGAAAGACAACTAGACCAAAAAATTGGTGCTACAAGGCGAACTTGAATACCATTTTTTTATTAAAAGTTTGGCTGGATACATTTGGCTATTCACAAAAAAAAACACTTTGTTTTATTAATTAATATTAAGTAATTGCTAAATACAAACGATGTGGTGATAACGCAAGTGCCATCAAGGTAAATGCAAAAGAAAACAAATATCACTTTTGTAGTATTAGGCCAATGAACAGGGTAAAAGGGTTCTACACTCGAGCCGTCACAACAGAGGTCATGGCCGTGTCATGGGTTGGAGGGGGCTCGGGCAAAATCATAAACGACACAGTCATGCCCCTCTCCTATGCTGCTGGTAGGCATCGTGTTCCGCCCATGTAGGGGGCCGCATAAATTACCTGCGTTATAATTTCGGCAAAGTTTGAGGTACCGGTAGGCCTATAACAATTGTGTAATGGGTAATGTGTAATGGGTATGCCTAGAACATTGGAACTGGATCACTGTGTCATTTGGATTGTGGATGACAAATGGTGTAGTCATTGCCTCTCATTAATGAAAAACAAAACTTCCGAGACTAATTTAATATAACAATAAAAATGTCATCATGTGGGAACATGATTAAAATGTCTCTATGGTACCATTGTGTTGTTTAGGATGCGTATGTTCTTGAACATAAATGATGTGGTTCTACAAATACTCCTTCAAATATTACATAGTCTACATAGCAAATTAGTTTTGGGAATTTGTATAAGTTTTTGAGAGGATACATCTACTGTATTTATCATCCAAATGGGAATGTGTCTACCCTTGATAAATGTGGACTCGGTTAAATCATAATTTAGGGCGATGTCTAGAGTAGTTGATCTCGACGGTCCAGCCACGGCACCGGAGATCCGCTACCGACTATCCAGCCACCGCGGAAACAGTCTCGTACAACCATGAGAAAGCCATGCTCGACGGTCCAGCCTCCGGGAGTCACTCTCGACGTTCCAGCCTCCGGGAGTCACTCTCGACGGTCCAGCCTCCGGGAGTCACTCTAGACGGTCCAACCTCCGGGAGTCACTCTCGACGGTCCAACCTCCGGGAGTCACTCTCGACGGTACATCCTCCGGTAGTCACTCTCGACGGTGCATCCTCCGGGAGTCACTCTCGACGGTGCATCCTCCGGGAGTCACTCTCGACGGTCCAGCCTCCGGGAGTCACTCTCGACGGTACATCCTCCGGGAGTCACTCTCGACGGTGCATCCTCCGGGAGTCACTCTCGACGGTACATCCTCCGGGAGTCACTCTCTATGGTACATCCTCCGGGGGACCCTCTCTATGACACATCATCAAGAGAATCACTCTCTCGCCTTCTGAATTCGCCGATAAGAGAATCTGGCCGCAGAAGCGCGGTCTCGTTGTCTCAAGTAGTTATACTCCAAACAGCCCAATCTAACGCAGGAGTTTGGACCAACGGCTTTTAGTGTCTCTTCCGAAAGACACGGGCAAAGTGGGGTGACCGAAATTGCCCAAGCTTCGAAACGGCGGAGGTGGAATCGAACCACCGTCCTCTCGATCAACAGGCGGGTGCTCTCTCGACGGTACATCCTCCGGGGAGTCACCCTCGAGGTACATCTTCCGGGGAGTGACTCTCTACGGTACATCCTACGGGGAGTCACTACCAACGGTATAGTCTCAGTGGAATCACACTCGATGGTATGTTCTCTACGGTGCATCATCCGGGGAGTCACCCTCGAAGGTACATCCTCCGGGGAATCAGTCACTTTCTACGGTACAGTCTCCGGGGAGTCACTTTCTACGGTACTGCCTCCGGGGATTTATTGTCTACAGTGCATCCTCGCTCGGAGGAGTCACTCTCTAAGGCTCCAGGGAGTCGCTATTGACTGTGTTGCCATACTTAATTTTAACATTTACATATTATATGATTTATATAATATTAACATGTTAAATTGCAATATACCTTCAAGTTTTATATTTGAATAGGAAATCTCGTGTTATGACTGATTAGGATAAGAGCATAGTATTTTGTTTATTCTGTTGCTGACGTAGCTATAGTTTTAAAAATTACTATGTCAGATATTTCAAAAATGTGTATGGGACCCCTACATGTTGCTTGGATTTTATTGCTTTTGTGGTCTAATGGATTCCAAACAACCTTTAAAATTTAAGGTTTTATTACTTTGATTTCAGGGTAGGGGAAGGCAGTTTTAGTTGAGCCATTTTTCATTTTTTTTTTTATCTACGGCACAATCATATTTATGCGTAAAAATTGCTTTTACTTGCAGAAACTATGATTATTAGTAGATCATTTTATACCAAGATCATATATCTAACATGCAAAGATAATTATACATAGCTGGTTCAAATAGGATTGGTAAGCTGGCTCAACCAACACTTGGGTAAATGCTTTATTTATATAATTTACGTAGACATTGTACTAAAATTTCATAACAACTCAGCCAACACATCTGCCCAATTGGCACAACACGTCTCTGACAAGTCTACAAGTTTAATCAATACGTCGACACACTTATTTAATATAGACTTATAGGCCAATCGCAACTACTGTAGATAATTACTATTATGTTGCCCAGCAGCTATCCGATGTTCCAATTTGCTCAGAAAAATTTATTCCTTGATGTAAAGAACATTCGTCTTCATTCTTTAACCGCTGCTCTACTAACCCTCTTTGAGATTTGGGTGGCTCAACTAACCCCGTTTCGACAATTCAGTTGTTTTTAACTCCTCATTAATGCGCGAGGTGATGCAAATAATCGTCTTCAATCCATACATAAATCACAAAACAACAAAACAACAAAAGTTTCGAAAAAAACATCAAAAAACATACTTAATTAATACTCACATGTTCTGACCGTTGTGACAAACGGCATTTATTATGCGCCAATCGTGTTCTAATAACATGTTCAATCACTGGGTGGTACCATATAAATGTCCTTTTCCTGGGACACATGGGTGGCTCAACTAACCCAGTGGTTCAACTAACACTGCCTTCCCCTATATAGGCACCTACAGCGCCAGCAGCCAATCGGCGTCATTATCGAGATGCTACACTAAACATTTGTTTTGCCTGATTTAACTTTTCAGTCGGACAGTTGTGTCAGTATAATCAAAGTTTAAAGTTTGCATCGTATAAACTGATAAAAGTTCACTCTTATTTTATGAATTAACCAAATGCCCGGTTGATATCTTAATTAGCTATACATAATTTCCGTCACAATGAGAACCCTACTCTACGTCCAAGCGAAGATGTGTGCGACAAACGGTGGCGCCACAGCGCGGAGCCTGGATAATCGAGGCTAAACATCCCCGTGTTGTCTATCAGAAATACATAGTCATAGACCCTCATAACATGTTATCTATATGTCGCGACCGTGGTGTATGTACGAAAAACCACATATCATGTGTACACAACATTGTTATATATATATATAGCAACTTCACCTATAGAACTGTTGGCGGCGACATGCGTTATTTTAATTGGCTTAGCCGCCTAAGGCTTATTTGGTTTTGTTGTAATGTGGGTCAAGACTCAAGTAAATAAATCAGCTAAAATTGCTTGAATATGCTAATTTTAATCAAGTGAAAGCATTGTGATGACTATGTGATTTTCACATAATGCGTGAATGCATTAATGCCTATATTGATTAAGTAAACATATTTATTACAATTAAGTTAACATTAATATTAATGTTATTGACGAATCACGTGCGAGCGTTATATTTTCTGCACATGCTCGTAGGTGTTATAATACCTGTATGGCAGAGTGACGATTCCAGGTATGGTTTGACAAAACTTTCAAATGAAGTCACACAATTCGGATATTTTTCGCGGATAATCTTTAAAATATGTTGCTTTTTAATGTGGTTGGTATGATGGTGACGAATCAAATCGAACTGTTTTTGCTGTTTGGACGATAAAAGGTGGTTTGGGGAACAGTCGCGTAATCAAAACATTTGCGACACTGTCACTACCTGGTTGTGTGAATACAGTGTGTCAGTAAAGTATTTGAACGTAAGTGATTACAAAGTTAGATTATATTGAAGGGTCACGTAATTAATTACTCATTTTATAATTATTAGTATCTAGATGTCAACTCAATTAAAGTTTAACAAGATTTACCATCCAAGCCAAAGGCCCAGATGGCAAGTGGACAAGGAAGCCATTGGCTTATCGAGAGTCCAACAATGTTCATCTACTTATAGCCCGCCCTCCTGAGATATGTGTCAACCTTGTTTTTAAACATATTCACGCTGCTAGCAGTTACACAATCTGTAGACAATTTGTTCCATTCATTTATTGTCCTCTGTGAGAACGAGTGCTTCCTGATGTCCAATCTACATTGATCCTTTACTAATTTTACCTCATGTCCTCTAGTTCTGCTATCCTTCTTGAGTGAGAAAAACATATTTCTATCAATATTTTCATACCCATTCAATATCTTAAAAACTTCAATCAGATCTCCTCTTAACCTCCTTGTCTCTAGAGTTGTTAAACCACATTCTTTCAGGCGTTCTTCATAACTAAGGTCTCTCAGTTCTGGAATAATTTTAGTTGCTCTCCTTTGTATGCGTTCAAGCGTATCTATATCCTTCTTACGATATGGTCTCCATGCTTGTATACAGTATTCTAAATGAGGTCTAACTATTGTTTTATAAAGAGGTATAATTAACTTTTTTCCCTTGTATGTTATGTTTCTTCTAATCAATCCAAGAATTTGATTACCCTTTGAAGCTGCAATACCACACTGCTCTGAAACTTTCATATCAGCGCTTATTGTAACTCCTAAGTCCTTTTCTTTTACAGTAGTACCCAGAACAGTATCTCCCATTTTATAGTTTACATTCAAGTTCCCATGTCCTGTATGTAGGCATTTACATTTCCCAAAATTGAACAACATCTGCCATTTCTCAGACCATTTCACTAATCTGTCTAGATCGTTTTGTAAATGTTGTGACACTTGTGACACTTGTGAAGATTAATGGACAGCGTCAACGATCCAGGAACCACTCAGATAGTTATAACTTATAGAATGACAGGTAGAGCCTGGCTAAATGTTCCAAATATGAAGCACTAGGACACAGAGCACATGGCGTAGTAATCTAGCAAGCTTACCTACGATCACTAGACTGTTATTAATGTAAACGCAAACATATATCTAAATATGTTGCATTGATAGGTATAGATTGTTTCTGTATAACCAACTAAAGGCACACTAGGTGGTGTAGCACTTCTTGCCTTTCACTGTAGGTTGTCAACTGCAGTTTGCTGACACTTTTCTTTATGTTAAAATTCCTTTACTTTATTAACATTATAATCAAACACATTCTCACTATAATTATTATTAATATATATCAGTCGATGAAATAAAAGCAGAAAAACATGATTCTCTATGTGGTCGTTAAATTCAGAAATGACAATAAGTTTGTTAAGTACAGAAAATTTTGTCCATAACGATCCAGAAATTATCCGGCCAAAGTACATATTAGATAGACTACATGGAAAAAGGACAGAAAGGGTTCTATTGCATAACATTGATGACAATGCAAATAGTGAGAGTGGTTTAATTTTTACATTATGCATACTTTTCAACGTAGAATATTCTAGGAACTGTATATAGCCATATTATTATACTGATCTAGGTATACCAACGACATACAGGCAAACTCACACGCAAAATATGCCAGTGGCTACTGGGGAGGAGACCGGCGTAGGTTGGTATGCCTTTTCTCCTTCATACATAGTCTGTTTCTTTGTATACTATCTAAGTTCTGTAGCTTCACTTCAAACAATGTTCTCATTCTGTATCTACAGTACGTCATTCTGTATCTACAGTACTTCATTCTGTATCTACAGTACGTCATTCTGTATCTACAGTACGTCATTCTGTATCTACAGTACGACGTCATTCTGTATCTACAGTACGTCATTCTGTATCTACAGTACGTCATTCTGTATCTACAGTACGTCATTCTGTATCTACAGTACATCATTCTGTATCTAATTTTTTTGCAACACTGCAACTTTGTCTTAATAAGTCCCCAAAAATTTGCTTTTATGTCAACAATTCACGATCCTGAATTATTACTGTGGCATATTATATTCATTAAATACTATTTAAACTGGTCCAGCAATGTCAGTGATGTAATAATTATTCTTTAAATATATTTATAGCTATTATTCGCTTTTGTATTTGTATTGAAGCATAATTATGTTGTATTTGTACCTGTAATATTAATGTTGACATTATTGAATGTAAAAATGAAGTTGAGAGCGTATTGCTATGAGCAGACATTTCCCACCGAAGCCTATGTAGCGACAAGATTGTCATCCAAGGCAATTGGCCCAGATGGCAAGTGGACAAAGAAGCCATTGGATTATCAAGAGTCCAAAATTGTTTCATATATGTGTAGCCCGCCCTTCTGAGATATTTGTCAATTCTGTTTTTAAACTTATTCACACTGCTAGCATTTACACAATCTGTAGATAATTTGTTCTGTGTTAGAATGAGTACTTTCTGATATATCCATTCTACACTGATCCTTCATTAATGTTACTTTGTGTCCTCTAGCTATGCTATAAGTGAGAAACAAATATTTCTATCAATGTTTTCTTTTGTAATAAACTGAACTCGTTTTATTGTAAATGCTATTACTGGGCAGGGTGATGCCCTCTATAACAACGTCAACTTATTTCGCTCTGCACTTCCACCAGGGGCCTTCGATGCCCTGTGCGACAACCTCAACTCACCAGCGTTTGAGTCTGCCGTCGAGGCGAATGATGAAGATATCAACTTCCTGTCCCAGCTCATGAACAGCACCGTCCTGCAGTCTCTCGTCCAGGTGGGTCTGAACAACATACCGGGTATACATCTCCCTGTTCAGTGGTCGTTACCAGTAATGTTATGTTTTTGATCGCTAGATGGCATCCATGTATAAACGCAATGCATCACAGGACCGATTGTCAACGGTAGTACAACTTGTAATTCAAATCAGAGAACCAGAAAGAATTAATTTCACGAAAGAATACAGCGTACCAACAATAATACTTACTGATAATAAGCAGAAATCACAGCACTAGCCTCGGAATGCAAAAACTGACATTTGAATAACTTCAAACACATGAATGACCATCATTGGTAGCATCAATTGATTTAGCCCATTGTGAATCAGGTTCATCGATGTTAAGACCTGTAGTGTGTGAATAGGCTATGCAATATATACAGTCGTTTTAATAAAAGAGTGCATGGTTTTTTAAATCATCAGAAGAGTTGACTTTGATCGTTAGATTAGGTAACTTAACTTACAAAAGTGTGAATAGCCATATGGTATATTACAGGTATAATATATAGAGCTGGACGACGTTTGTCAATTCTTCACCAAATTTTTACTGGTTCCGGTCAAAAATAATGTAATAGTTCGTCTGATGATTTCACCAAAAGTCAAAAGCTAACTAATAAATTTGTACAAACGAGCTAGCAGGTTGTAGTGGTTACAAGATAGGTTGAATTTTTTGCAAAATGAGTACAAAGTCACAATGTACAAAGTCGCAAGGTACAAAGTCGTTTTTCATCTTTTTATCATGCATATTAAGCAAACAATATCTGGTTAAATCCCTAAAAAAGTATGCTAATTTCTTATATATTTGCCTTGTGCATTCATACTCTAGCAACAGCTCTAGTTGGGCTATGGCACAAGTATTTTGTTATCAATATTATGTTAATTGGTTGAGAACTTGAGATTGATGCCTCCAGCTTATCCACAGCATGTTACACAGTTAAAGCAGTTGTAGGCTTTTTTACTTCCCTGGCTTGGAAGCAGGTAGAAGGACCTGCAGCTTTTAGCGTCTCATCCTAAAGACACGCGTATACTTGTATGCCAGGTGCTAGACCAGTCAGTAAATTGTACCTAATTTTTATGAAATGACTAGGTGGTTGCTGGCCAGGAACTCTGGTCCTGAGGAGAGTTCAATGCAACTCAGTCCCACAAGA
This sequence comes from Lamellibrachia columna, assembly GCA_963662155.1. Classification (NCBI taxonomy): domain Eukaryota; kingdom Metazoa; phylum Annelida; class Polychaeta; order Sabellida; family Siboglinidae; genus Lamellibrachia; species Lamellibrachia columna. The sequence continues at coordinate 33,968,020 of OY759271.1, read as the reverse complement.
TAGTCTTGCTTGGATGAAGTTTCAAGTGATTATACTCCAAACAGCCCATTCTTGGGTTAATGCAGGTGGTGTGTGTGCATGCGTTGGGGGTAATTTATGTAATCAATTGGGTGTATAATTTAGTGTTGGTCAAAGTTAAGTTTGATTGTTTGATCTGCTGTGTGGACACTTTCCCTGGCATGCCTTGCACACCAGAGCCAATTTCCTTGGTGTATGTGTTTGTTTTGATAGTTTGATTTGGCGTGTGACAGTTTGTTGGTTATGCTCCTGTGAACACGGGTTGTTTGTCCTCAGGTTCATGAGACACTGCAGGACTCTAATCTGAAGCCTGTCAGCTGCACCAACACCGAACTCATCCAGGATGTTGTGAAAGACATAGACGCAGGACCCAATAACACAGCCGCAAACGAGCTTAGGGACATACTCACGGAGCCAAACTTCTGTGTACGTACTTACTTGATTCAACTGACTAGAGCTGTGCAGTGTAATAATGTATTGAGATAGAATATTGTAATATTACTTCCAAATCAGGACACATATATATTGAAATAATCTGGTGAATACAGTTAATGGTACTGATTTAACAAGATTTATCAAGATTACCATCCAAGGCAAAAGCCCAGATGGCAGGTGGACAAGGAAGCCATTGGCTTATCGAGAGTCCAACGTTTTTAATCTATGTGTAATCCGCCCTCCTGAGATATGTGTCAACCTTGTTTTTAAACATAATTCACGCTGCTAGCAGTTACACAATCTGTTGATAATTTGTTCATTTCATTGATTGTCCTTTGTGAGAACGAGTACTTCCTGATATCCATTCTACACTGATCCTTTACTAATGTTACCTCATGTCCTCTAATTCTATTATCTTTCTTGAGTGAGAAAAACATTTCTATCAATATTTTCATGCCCATTCAATATCTTAAAACTTCAATTTGATCTCCTCTTAACCACCTTGTCTGTAGGGTTGTTAAACCACATTATTTCAGTCGTTCTTCATAACTAAGGTCTCTCAGTTCTGGAATCATTTTAGTTGCTCTCCTCTGTATTCTTTCAAGCGTATCTATATCCTTCTTACGATATGGTCTCCAAGATGGTATACAGTACTTTAATGAGGCCTAACTATTGTTTTATACAGAGGTATAATTAGCTTTTTCTTTTTGTATGTTATATTTCTCCTAATCAACCCAATAATTTGATTACCCTTTGAAGCTGCAATACCACTCTGATCTGAAACTTTCATATCAGCGATATAAGGTAAAAAGGGGTATATGGAAGATATGTCTTATATATTTATGGCCTATTCAATTACCTTTATATATTTGTATAATCCTGTACATACAACTACATAGCGGTACATTTTATCTACCAAGTTATAGAACTATAACAGTAATAGACTAATAGTGACACAAATGTCATTATTGTCAAAGTTATATTACTAATAGTATGTTTGACAATAATTACATTTGTGTCACTATTATAAGTCTGAATAGTACGTGCTACAAACAACCGTATATTCACTAAATAGTAATGCTAATACACATAATTATTTTAATTGACACTCATGAAATTATTAAATAAAAATAAACTATTGCAATTTGAAAAAACAATGAAACAATAGTCCTATATTTCTAATCATGTTAATATCAAATATACCAGCATAGAATATAAGCAGATGTCCACTTCAACAGGATTGGTAATGCTATCTGGATCATACCTGGGCACTAGTTTATGTGATGTGTTGCAATATTTCAGTTTAATACACATGCGTTCAGGATGAGTCGTGCGATACAGGGGAGGGGTGCAAAATTAAATGCTGTATTGAACGCTCGCGGTATGGACAAGACTAGTTATTTACATCATGAATCGACTATCACGTATGAAATGGTACATGTGATGATGAAGTCTAGCCGCCTGACTTCACTGTTGGTAGGCACAATATGCTGGATTCACATGAATCCATGTCGTAAAAATAAACTATATGTTTGAAACATATTGTTGGTAAATTTACTCTGCTTTCTTCTGCTCCAGTGTAGTGATCCCCTACCTTGCGCAGTTTCACGATTCTCCACTGCCACACTCCACTGCGCACATTCCATGACGTCAAATGTATTGTTTGTGTCATCAAAATAACGGGCGAAAAAATTTTATTGTTTAAAACTGAATGACAACTGACTGCAATGATGTAGAACATAATCCATAACTTTTAATTTTAATCTCCAACTTTTAACATTAATTCGTAAAGGTGTAGTAGTGTTGAAAAGACAGGGAATTTGATGCCCTTGAAGCTGTACATTCATGAGATATTCGGTGTCTTATTCATACCTGTGCTGGGAAGTTGAGTTTGTTCTGGTGCCACTTTGCAGGCTTTACTAGAGTCGCACGACGACATCGCATCCAAGAACTATGACGCCATTCCTGAAGCCTTCCCCATGTTTGCCCCACCACCCCAGGAAATGCTTCTTAATCCCAATGCCTCAGATGCCATCCGAATGGTGGGAATCAGAAAAAACGCAGACGAACCCCTGGTGAGTTTTTTGTTTCGGTGTACGTTGTATCGTGAAGGAATAAAATGTATTTTCATTGCATGTCTGATGTTGAATGTCCTATGATCGTTACTATCACCTCGTATTTTACAGTGAATGTCCCATTACAGTTACTACTACCCCATATCGCATGCTGAATGTCCCCTGGTCATTACTACTACCCCATATCTGATGTTGAATGTCCCCTTGTCATTACTACTACCACATTTCTCAAATTGAATGTCACATGGTTGTTACTATTACCCCATGTCTGATGTTGAATGTCCCCTAGTCATTACTACTACCCCATGTTGAATGTCACATGATTGTTACTACTACCCCATGTCTGATGTTGAATGTCCCATGATCACAGGGTATCACTGTACGCAAGGAGATCAAGCCAGAAGAAGATGGAGAATATCTGGTCATTGCCCGTATTCTCACTGGTAGCATGATTGACCGCCAAGGTAAGCAGTCTCATCAACTGACCACATCACTGATATAACCCAAAGTGTTTTACATTCATTTTCTGGGCCTAACTTGCACCATCATGATTGTGTTCCATTCACTAAGCAAACAAATTAAATTTTACTGATCTCCAGACAGTAATTGTCATTCATTGTGAGTAACCTGATTAGTTGATTTTTTTAGAATATTATCACTAGCAGGTGAACTCATTAATATTTATGTGTTACAGTATGTTCTTTCTCACCTGAAAATATGTATACATACTTGACATATTATTTACAAACCATCCTTAACTGCATGGTGCTGCCGCCTTACAGTGGACAACACAATTAAATCTGTTAGCCAATTTTATAATGAGCTGACATGGTTAACAATTTAAATCAAGTTGATATAACTCACTTAATCTTTTATATTTAAATAACTTCATTTTTTATTTAAATCATTGATTTAATTCACTTCACTTTCTGTTTAAACCATTGATTTTAAAGACAGCCATATAAAAAAAATGCAAACCAAGAGTAAAACTACTACACTCTAATAGAATAATAAAACAATGTTGTTTTGTTATCACATAATAACAGACTAACAGTTCTGTGTTAAGGCTTGGTTCTGTTTTTAAAAACACTGGTACACTAAAATTAATTTACACCAGAAAATCAAATAAAAATCAAATAAATTATTTTAAATCAAATGAATAATTTTATTTGTTAGAAACATGATTTTTGTCACCCTGCGCACCGATACATTTGGCTGTGACATGTGGCGTGCTTGCAGGTCTACTGCAGGTGGGCGATGTCATCAAGGAGATCAACGGGCACGAGGTACATGACCCAGACCAACTGCAGGACATCATGAAACGCTGCAGTGGCAGTGTCACCCTCAAAGTCCTGCCCAGTTTCTATGACCCCAGCGCCTTCTCACAGGTGATTGCGTTTTTCATTTTACCGAGTTTTGCTAACATCCAGAATTCAAAGTGCAGGTGGTTTATGATGGTGAAGTTGGTAGAATTTAATTTATTTATGAGCAAACTGAAGAATATTGCCAAGTGTGTACCCTGGGTTAAGCTGTTGTCTAGATTGAAATGTAAGTATTAAACACAAATGTAAATATTGCAGAATAGAGCATATTTAGTATACACCTGCATAGTTATCGTTCCTGGGATGATTAGTTGACAATGCTGCCACCTAGAGACCTCAAGACCTACCAGTTGTCAGTCAAATTAGTTCTTAAATTTAGTGGTGAACTAGCAACAGATAGGTTTTGCACATCTAATAGAGAGAGAGTGAGGGAGGGAGGGAGGGATAGAGGGAGAGAGAGAGAGTAACAAGACATGAAGAAGTGGGTTGTTAACTAGGTTGATAAGTTTGACAACATAATTTTATTAAAGACACATGTTTGTTGTAACCGCATTACAAGATTTATCCTGATTCGACACAATGTTTATGACAGGATCATGTATGTATGCCTTCCAACTGTCTTTATAATGTGAACCATGTAAGCCAACGAATATAAACTCTGATAACCACCACCTCGAGCACGCACGCACAACTATTATAGAGACTGACAAGAGAAACATGAGAGAGAGAGGGGGAGAGAGAGAGAGAAAGAGATATAGGGGGAGGGAGAGAGTGATGAGATATCGTAGGGATCGGATAAAGCGGGAGAGCAGAGAGACATGATGCATACGGAAAAGATAGATAAGAGCGGAGAGAGAGAGAGAGAGAGACAGATAGAGAGAGAGAGAGAGAGAGAGAGAGAGAGAAGGGGAAAGAGAGGGATGGAGAGAGAGAGGGAGAGAGGTGCACTACTGTTGTGCATCTGCTTTACATGCCAGATTTATCAGTTCAAAACCCAGATGAGGTGTGGTACATTTGGTGTAGAAACATGGCTCTCAACATTGGGGACTGTATCCCATGTGGCTCGGATGATCACATTAATGTCGGTCCTGTCTCATTAATTCTGGAGGTAAAAGACCCACTGAGGACGACATGCACACTGATAATGACCACCATCAGTGCTGAGTACTAGAAAGGAAGAAGAAAGGATAAGGCAGTGTAAATGTTTTTGTGCTGTTCCAGGTGTACCTGAAGGCAAATTTCTCCTTTGACCCAAGGCGGGACAACTTGATTCCATGTCGCGAGGCGGGCCTGCGCTTCAAAGACGGTGACATACTCCAGGTGGTCAACATGGATGACCCTAACTGGTGGCAGGTAAATCACTACTAGGTGACGCAGTGACATGCTTCAGGTGGTCAACATGGCTAAACTCAGCTGTAGTAGCTGGTAGGTCACTGCTAGGTGACACAGTGACAACATACTCCAGATGGTCAATTTGGATAACCCAAACTAGTGACAGGTAAATCACTGCTAGATGACATGGTGACATACCCCAGGTGGTCAACATGGATGACTCCAGCTGACAGGTAAGTCACTGCTAGGTGGCACGGTGACATACTTCAGGTGGTCAACATGGACAACCCAAACTGGTGACAGGTAAGTCACTGCTAGGTGACACAGTGACATACTCCAAGTGGTCAACATGGATGACCCCAACTTGTGTCAGGTAAGTCAATGCCCTTCCTCACCTCACCTGTTGTTAGGGCACCACTTCAGTCTCAGATGCCTGTCAATATTTCTCCATCCCACTGGGGCCTTCTATTCACTGTGCCTAGCAGAGTTGTTGTCATGTTGGTCGGTGAATTTTTCAATAAGGTTGCAGACTTCTTGGTTGGTGATATGGTCTGTATATGGAACTACCAATATGTATCGATAGCAACACATTTCTAATGCCTGCTGTGTGACATCAAACTGGAGAGAACTAATTAATGCCTTCAAGCTGTAGTGCTGAAGACAAATTCTGCATAGATAGCTCATAGATAGCGTGAATAATGAATACATCTGTGTTAGAGCAAGTTGGGCCAACATGTTCACTGGAAGCACTGCTGGTAAAATAAAGGCTATCATATTTTGGCCACATAATGAGAAAACAAGTGCAGAAATTGCTGCAACAACACCTTTGGTTTGGTCCTGTCCTTATATTAAATATATGATGCAATTTCTATCAGCGGTGTACCATGAGATATTATTACTGTTCGATTCTTTTGGCAATGCACCTGACCAGTGTTATGTTTGTGTCCTGTCTGCCAGGCTCGTAAAGTGGATGACAACGGTCCATCTGGCCTGATACCTTCGCAGACTCTGGAAGAGAAGAGGAAGGCCTTTGTGAAGCCTGAATACGACTACACACACAAGTCTTGTGAGTCGCTCGATTACTTAAGCATAAATCAGGGTCCATACGACGCCTTGAAAGTCTTGAAAAGCCTTGAATTTCATTTTTCCTAATTCAAGGCCTTGAAATCCTTGAATTTTGCCAAGTAGTCATGAGAAGCCTTGAATTATATTTTTTTCAGTTTATGTATTATGGCAGAGTAGCAATGTAAAAATAAAACACATCAATAATATGAAGTGACAAAACAGCAATTCCAATATCATCATTCTTTGTGAATTCTGTAATCAGTTGTTTTGGTGCGACTGCGTGCCATAATAAACTATGAAATGGAGCTTTAAAAAGTCTTGAAATGGCCTTGAATTTGATATCTCCCTTAGTGTACAGACCCTGACAAAATTTTTAAACAAATGCATCTTCTACTTTGTTATGTTAATTAGTGCAGTGTATAAGATGCCAAAAGGTGTAACATTTATGCGTGGTCATAGTTATGCCACAACTGTATATGATTGAATGCATTATGTTTCAGTGCTATGTGGGCTGGTGACAAAGAAGAAACGCAAAATGATGTACCAATCTCGCAAAAATGCAGGTAACTGTCTGAGTAGCTGACCAAATATTCGTTCTTGTTGAGCACTTTACTGTTTTTATTGTAAGGAGAACAAATTAAGAACAAAAATTCCAGTCAATATATCACCATCGAACAAAAATAAAATTAAAAGAGTATTTGTTTTTTTAAACAAAGGCATTTAAAGGGAATTTGTAGAAGAATTTTAAAGTAATTGTTAAGGTTTTTAAAGGAATTTTTTTCCAACACAGATCCAACTTGACGAATTTCTATCCAAATTAGTCCTAGAAATATCCTGGCCAGTAAGCAGACTCAATTATTTATAGCTGGTCAAATTTGACACGATATTCACACCAAATCAGAAGTAAGCACTAGATCATTCGACCATGAAACATTATGCAAGATTTTGTGATTTAGTACTTCCTTGGAGACCATTTCAATTTGCTGGGTAGAAATAATAGATTTATGCACTTTTCAAGATATATTTATTCCTTGCCATGAAAAGAATAAATAAGAATAAATTTAAACGAATTTTTTGCAAAAATAAAACAATTTTAAAGGATAAAGAATTAATTTTCTTTTCTTTAAAATAAATGAACAGTATGACCACTGTATAATTCTTCACTGTATGACCAAATTTTATTTGTTGTATCATACAACAAATAAAATATAAATTTTAAACAAGCGATACACTTTCTGTTGGTTGTTTATGTTACTTGTAATTTTCTCATTGACCAGTGGTCAGTTACATAGTGCTCAACAGGTGCAGGTATTTCTGCATTCGTCACTGGTGTTAAATTAGCAGCTTCGTTTTATGATACATTACCTTGTATATGTGTTTAGTAAAATAGGTTTGCTTGTTTAGGTGGACAATATTACATAAAATATTTGACATGCCACTTCTCTGACTCTGTGTTTTCGTTCTCGTATCAGATTGATTGGTTGAACAATAAATTTGCCAGTGTTCTCTAGATATATTTTTTTATTCTTCCTACTCTGCTATTAGTGCTGTTAGTACTGTTGTCAGGATAAGTTGAACACTCTTGCAGTTAGTGAATAAGGGGCAAAACCCAGTCGCCATCTTAAGTAATAAACATCCTTTCAATAATTGTTCTATTAACCTTGCATCATGGAAGTTGCTGCTCATGTTTTTAGAGTTTGATCGAACTGACTTGTTGATCTATGAGGAAGTGGCACGCATGCCGCCATTCCAACGCAAGTCGCTCGTTCTGATTGGTGCACAGGGAGTCGGACGGCGATCTCTCAAACAGAGGCTCATTAAGGCAGACCAATCACGGTTTGGTTCAGTGATACCACGTGAGTGCTTGCAGACGTCGTATCTTAGATAGTTTATAAGAGTTGGATGACAAAGATATTAAGAGGATTTTTAAAATATCGAATGGGTGTGAAAATATTGATAGAAGTATTGTTTTCCCAGAACTGGGGTACATGAATGTTAGTGAAGGAAAAGTGTAGATTGTATATCAAAAAGTACTCATTCTCACAGAGGACAATGCATGAATGGCATAAGTTATTATTATTATTAAAACTCTCGATAAGCCAGTCGAATCTTTGTCCACTTGACATCTGTTTCTTGGCTTTTGATGTTAAATGTTGTATGCCACCTGCAGACACATCACGTGTTGTGCGTTCGAATGAGGTGGACGGCATCGACTATCACTTCATGGACCCTGACGACATGCAGCAGGAAATCCTTGAGAACAGGTTCCTTGAGTATGGTGTATTTGAGGACAATTACTACGGCACTAAGTTTGAATCAATACGCAAAGTCATCCAATCCGGCCGCATGTGTGTGCTCGATGTCAACCCGCAGGTGGGTGATTTAAGTAAACTTTTCAAAAGTTAGATCGGAAAGTGAGAATGTTTTTATGTTATAGTTATGCTTTTGTCTCTTTTTTGCAAAATTTTTACTGAATCTGATCAGAAATAATTTTATTGTTTGTACAATCATTTCAAAAAAATTTCTTTAATGTGTACAGACAAGCTAGCATGCCATAGTAGATACCAGGTAGGTTTGATTTTGTGTGAAATTATGCGAAAACGAGACAAGCTGAGGTAGTTGTAATGGTAATTTTTTTATTTAACAATTTTTATTATATTTATGTTGTTAGGAATGGACTGTGTACACACATTCACTGTGTCTCCTCAATTTGAATGACTTTCTAAACAGCTGTATGGTTTATATTGATGAAATTGTTCATCAGGTTGGGAGATAATCCAGTGAATTAAATGTTCTTACAACAACACAACTGCATCTCACTCACTCCTACATTTCGACAACCACTGAATGTCTTCTTCCCAGACCATCCGTTCAGTTTCCTGAAGTAGGCAGCCAATGGTTTTCGAAACATAGGAATGAGTTTAACAAGATTGCCATCCCTAACAACAAGTTTCAGATGGCAAGTGGAGAAGGAAGCCATTGGCTTATCGAGAGTCGAACAATTTTCACATCAATGTGTAGCCAGCCCTTATCAGATATCTGTCAATTCTATTTTTAAACATTCACACTACTAGCATTAACACAATCATTTGGCAGTTTGTTCCATTCGTTTATCACCCTCTGTGAGAAAGAGTATTTTCTCATGTCCAACCTACACTGCTCCTTAACTAATGCTGCTTTGTGTCCTCTGGTTCTACTGCCTTTAAGTTTGAAGAACATATTCCTATCAACATCCTCATAACCGTTCACTATTTTAAACACTTCTATTTGGTCTCCTCTTAGTCTCCTGGTCTCCAGTGTTGTCAAACCACATTGTAATAAGCGACTTTCGTAACTAAGGTCTCAATTCTGGAATAATTTTAGTTGCTCTTCGTTGTATTCTTTCTAGCTTGTCTATGTCCTTTTTATGATACGGTCTCCATGCTTGAATACAATATTCCAAATGTGGTCTAACTATTGCTTTGTACAGGGGTACAATTAGCTATTTCTCCTTAAACATGATAGTTCTCCTAATTAACCCTAGAACTTGATTTCCTTTCGAAGCAGCAATCCGACATTGCTCTGAAACATTCATGTCAGCACTAAATGTTACTCCTAAGTCCTTTTCTTGTGTGGTTCTACCTAGTACAGCATCCCCCATTTTATATTCTTTGTCCATGTTTCCATGTCCTATGTGTATGCATTTACACTTCCCAAAATTGAATAACATTTGCCATTTTTCTGACCATTTAACTAATTTATCTAGATCATCTTGTAAACTTTGTTTCTCTGTAACATTAGTAAACTTTTTTTGAATACTTTTGTGTCATCTGCAAATTTCAGTACTATGCTAGATATGTCATCTTCCAAATCATTTATATATACATTAAAAACAGTATAGGGCCTAATACTGATCCCTGTGGTACCCCACTCAGAAGAGATTTCCAGTTTGAAATCTCACCATTTACTATTACTCTCTGTCTTCTGTGTGTAAGCCACTCTTCTATCCAGTTGATTACATCATTGCCTATACCATGGGCTTTTCGTTTCAGTAACAATCTTTGATGTGGCACTTTATTGAAAGCTTTCTGAAAATCTAAGTAGACAACATCCATTGGTGACCCGTCATCTACCCACTTTGTAATTTCTTCCAAAAAACATAAGAGATTGGTTAGACATGACCTTGCTTTTAGGAACCCGTGTTGAGATGTATTTCTTAATTAATGTTTTACAAGGAATTCCACCATGTGGTCTCTAATTAATGTTTCGAGTAATTTACATACAATTGATGTTAAACTCACTGGTCTGTAATTTTCTGGCTTGTTACTCGATCCCTTCTTAAATAGCGGTGTAATGTTTGCTTCTTTCCATTCTGAAGGAACTATTCCTTCTTCTAGTGACAAGTTAAACAATTTTGCAAGTGGTGTATTAATTTGCTCAACAATTTCCTTAAGCAGTTTTGGTGGTGTCCCATCAACTCCAGGTGATTTATTATCTTTCATCTTCTTAATTTTCAAAAAATTTTGCAAGTGGTGTATTAATTTGCTCAACAATTTCCTTAAGCAGTTTTGGTGGTGTCCCATCAACTCCAGGTGATTTATTATCTTTCATCTTCTTAATTTTCTTTGCTATCATTTCAGGAGTTACAAATAACTGCCCTAAATGTTCTAATTTACTGCCGTCAAATTTAGTAAATGGAACTGGAATTGAGCTAATATCTTCTGTGGTAAAAACTGAGCTGAAATACTCATTCAGGACCTCTGTCATCTGAAACCCATCTGAAATTATGTTTCCACAGTTGTTTTGCAGTGGTCCGACCTTATTTCGAACTTTCTGTTTACTCCTTACATAAGCATAGAAACTCTTGCTGTAATTTTTTATATTACCTGCCAATTTTTTTTCAAAGGTTCTTTTAAATTTTCTAATTTCAGTTGTAGCTAGGTTAAGTGCCTCTTTGTAATTTGCATAGTCTTCATCCTTTCTGATGCGCCTATAAACCCTCCACATAGTTTGCTTAAACACTATTTTTCTAATAGCTTCTTTTGACAAGTGTTTCTAGACCATTTTCCTTGTTTTTTTCAAGGGAACAAATTTATCGATGATACTCAATTTCATATTTTAGAATATTCCAACATTCAATTGCGGTTTTATTCATCAGCATGTTATTCCAATCTAGCTTTGCTAAGTATTTTGTGTGTGTGTGTTGTAGCAACATTTCATTGAGCTATTTGGCTGTAAACAGTAATGTCGCCGAGATCCACTTGGCTTCTGAAGCAATTGAGTGGATGGACTAACTAACAATGTAACTGTATCCCTGCTGCTGTACCATACGGAAGCAGAAGAAGTTATGTCTCTATAGCTCTGACAATTATAGTATAGCTGTAGCTGTAATATTGCTGTCTATGTTCCAGTTGTCTGAGCCGGTGTGTTTTTCCTGTATCTTATTTACGTTGTAATTGCCATGCAGGCTTTGAAAGCTATCAAGACGTCGGAGTTTATGCCATTCGTTGTGTTCGTCTCAGCGCCACCTGGTGACATGTTGCGGAACATGCATGAGTTTGCATATCAACGTGGCATAACAGACAAGATACGGACGGTGGGATTAACAACATTTATTATTTTAGTTATTTGTTGGAGATGTTGGAATATGCAATACAGTCGAACCTCATTTTACTGTCACCTCGGTAATACAGCCACCTCACTATTAAGGTCATCCTGGGACAGTCCCAAATTATTTCCTTAACAGGAAAGTATAGGATATTAGTCCCACTAATACGGTCACCTTATTATTCAGGTCACTTTGGCTAAGTCCCGAGGGTGACCTTAATAATGAGGTTCCACTGTAATGTGTTAGAAGTGAATTAAAATTATATTTGAGTCAAAACATTCAAATTGAACAAATGTATTTTAATTATATTTAAAAAGTTATGGTTCATTAAAACACATTTGTACAGTCAAGATATTAGAATAGATATAGTTTATACGATATAACATGATTTTACGGTAACAACGATCAGACTCTGTACTTCTAAAGCGTTGAGTATTCGTTCTTAAAACTGACATCTCTGTCCATGTATTTAGCAGAACGGTATATATCCCATATCATATTCCTGAAGTCAATTACTGTTTAACATTTGAAACGTTTATCCTCAAAACGTGTTATATCCCATTTGTACCTTTCTAGATAAATCATGTTTTCTGTTGCATGTCGTTATGCGATATAGAGAGAAAAACTGTTTTTTATCAGCCTGTAGTGTCTCATAGGAGTCATAACGCATTTTGCTGCAAAACACTTGCCACCACCGCAATAAATTTTATGGCAGCACAAAACCACCCTTAACTCAATGATGGTATTTTGGTATGTAATGCTTTTTTGTGGATGAATGCTTCAATTACAATCCTGCTCACTGAAGTGAGACCACCACAAATAAACAACGTTTGTGTCCAACGATGAATTGTGGACATGTTGCTTGGGTTTTCAATCAAAACATAGGACTATTTGATGTTCATTTACGATAACAGTCACACCATTGATGCACCAACCATACTGCTAGTTTGTGCTTGCAAGCTATTATGATAAGTAAGTTTTCAGTAGCTTACTCATAATAAAATACATACTCATCATGTGTCTGAGAAACCCAGTAATGGTCTCATGTTAATGAGCAAGGCTACTTTAAACCAGATCTCTTAGTTTTGACGATTACATGAATGTTGTTTGCGTGTGGCAGGAGAGAGACTTTATTGCAACGAAAGAGGAGAGTCGACAGATTGGACGGAACTACAAGCACTACTTCGACCTGACCATCGTCAACGACAACATGGACACGACGTACAACAAGCTACGTCAGGCAATCGAGACTCTCAGCACGGAGCCACAGTGGGTGCCCGTAAGCTGGGTGTACTGAGTTCCCTTTAGCTGGGTGTACTGAGTTCCCGTTAGTTGGATGTTCCCGTCCGTGTCATCATGGTGTCATACGCATCAGAGTAGACGAGCCGTCTCACCAACAGCATCTACTGCCAGGAAAATATTTACGTTTTCATATATGTCCTTATTAGTATTAATTAGGTGTACTAATTAAATGCAGGTTAAATGTTAAATACGAGTGTTTGCAGAAATATCCGTATATGCTGCCTAGCCTAACAAGAAATGATTCTCGGTGTCTAGGAACTTAGTAATTTATGTCAGTACTTCGAACCTTCATTTGGAAGCGCGCAAGGTATAAGAACATGTTCTTGAACGCAGTACTTTATGCATAAGTAACAATTATCTCTTTGGCAAATTTTTGCGACACCGTTGATGCCCTTCAACAGTTTTAAACCGCAGTGCCTAGTGCATACTGATATATGCCGACATAATACTTTGTGTATGTTGCATGTAACCAAATATTTTAGTGAATTCTTTCTGGTCCATCCGTTCGTTCTTCGTATCATACACATCTTTGTCTTATTCTGTTGAGCAGCATCTTAATTCCTTGCAGTACTGGCATGCTAATTAATTGATGCTACTCCCATCTCAATCTTCTTGGCGCATTTCGACTGTATACATTTTAGGACGGTCTTCTTTTTTGAATCGATGAATAATGTATAAATAAAATTCCGAATGACTGATGTATTTGCCATTATCGGTTATTGTATATTTTTGTAATACAGTCTTATTGTTTGTAACATTGTAGAGGGGGAATGTTTTGGTGACTTTGTCCGTGGCTGTCGGGCAGTGGTTTATTGCATGCGTGCACCCCTTCTTTATCAGTCATGCCGCTCTAATACGAAGTGTCCAATCCTGAGCGGATCCCAGCTCATGTCCCAGCCCAGCCGCCATGACTTGTGGTAACCCGAGGCTGGGGTGCCTGCAGTTATGTTGCCCTCGGTCGCACTGTGGAAGCGTGGTCTGTTAGCGACACAGTGGATGTCTTAAACAGATTCGTTGTCTTAGGGTTTGTATTACTACTGTGTATGATAGCGTATAATATCAGGGAATAATGGGACGTGTTAGTATTGGCAGCGTCTGAGTTTATATATTTGTATGCACATTTTTGTAATACCGTTCTCTTGATCTGGCAACGTCTATGTGGAAATGTGAGAAAAGTGGATGCTTCGAAACCAGCTGAACTGATAGTTTGTCACTTGTAAATAGGGCAGTGTAGTGATAGATACGTAGGGTCCAATTTTAAGATTATTCGGCAAATTAGGTAGCGTAGACGCTGATGCTAACGGAAGTCTGTAGACTGGCTGGACATGTTTGTTCTGATTATGTAAGCCTGTTTACACTGGTTTGGTTGAAGTAGAGTAAAGCAGTAAGGTTCCGTAATTACTGATTGGGCTTTTGTTTAAATCAAATGTGTTTTGATACAGTGTGTCTGCGACATTCTTAATCTGATTTTCAGAGAATTAATAGAATTGCTATTAGTCACGCGCTTGTTACGTTTCACTTTCTGACGTATGTCATGAATTTTCATGAGGTTATATTTGAGAAACTGCGTGTTGCGTATCAACGGTGAGAATCCGGACCGATAAAGTGAGTTTTGTGATAATTACACGCGTTGTACAGCAAAGCGAAGTAATAGTGTGAGGACATAAGACTGAACACCTGTTTTCGTCAGTGACCTAATGGATAGACTAAAAATTAATACAAAGAAATTGGCATCCGCAAATGAGGAGTGTGCAGCTTTAAACGTTGTCTTTATTGGGACCGCTCTAACGGAATGGTGTGTTGTTTAACGTTGCGTAGATAAATATACGTTCTCTTAGTATTCGCCTGGCGCCGTCGTCGACCACTGAGTACGTGTGACCGGAATTATGTGGCAACTTTATAAGGTTATATGATTTCCATTATTTGCCTTAGTTCGTTTGGCTGTCGAGCACTGGTTGTTTTTGCTGCCTTTAAATGTGTTATTTCTATGTAATATTTGGAGAATTCAAAGAAAAACATTCCATGACTGCCTGTTGTGTTTCTGCCAAGTTGTCAGAATATATGTATATATATATATATATATATATATATATATATATATATATATATATATATATATGTGAATATTGCAGCATGTATACTTATTGGCGAGTCTTTTGTACAATAAATATACCTTATAGCCGTGAAGAATGCATATATATATATATATATATATATATGAATATTGCAGCATGTATACTTATTGGCGAGTCTTTTGTACAATAAATATACCTTATAGCCGTGAAGAATGCTGTGTCGTAATGCAATTACATCTGTACTACAATAGCTGACAAAAAACCTTCCACGGTGGCGTCACTGAATCCATTTTCATGGCGTGATCAATTCTAACGGTAATTTGAACTTCAAATTGCATTTTTGCCTCCATATAAGATAGCCTTCTTTTTAACGAATGTGTCAGCAGATCAAGTAATCTTCATAGACACTATCACACGAAAGTTCAGGTCAAGTAGCTCACGGCTCACATGAAAGATCGACGAACGCCCTCTGGAAATATCTACACGTCGTTTGTCATCGTCCTCACTCTGGGTGCTGAAGCCGTGGGACGTCTCTGTCTCGATCTACGTCCTCGTTGATGGTCATCTTCGTTGTTCGTGAAATTCCATTTAATATAACTTGTCTTTGAAAACATAAATAATGTAAAAAGTAAGGTTAGGTGCCATAAATAAGGTATTGTTTCACTGCGAAATCCGTGCTTTTGAATAGTACCTTGTTTGGTACTTGCTAGACAAATCCCACTGTTATAAAGTTGTCGAAAATAGAATTGTGCATATGTGTATTTTAACAAGATTTCTCTCCAAAGCCTACACAAACTAGATAGCAAATGGACAGGGAAGCTATTGGCTTATTGAGAGTCCAAAGATTATTCATCAAATGTTATTATGTTGAAGGGAGAACGTATTTTTACGTGCTGCATTAGCTATTGGCCAGAAAAAATGGTTCTTCTTTCAGTAGAATTAGCCAGAACATTCTGTATTACAAATGCCCCATCCATTGTAGACTTCGCTTTGTTGTTGGTAATCCGAACATATGCAGGTATAATAAAACAAATTGTAGATGTACAAGTGTACTGGTTTGATACCATCTCCAATACCAGACTCCACTAAGCAACAAATCATGATTGGACATGTCTTCACAATGACATACAAGTGTTGACTTGTACCCCAGAAGAGACGAGCAAAACGGGACGACCACAATACCTAGGAGTTGAGTTAAGGGAGATGAAACTCACAAAAGTGGGTTTTACCCGGAAGAACCTGTACAAATGCTCGGAAAGAACCCTGGTTCGTCTGCATCTCGAGTATGCGAGTTCCGCATGGGATCCATACACATGACAAAATATCAAATAAATCGAGATAGTTCAACGACGATCAGCGAGATGTGTAAACAACAACAACAATCAGGAAAGCAGTGTCACTGAGATGATGAAATATCTTAAGTGGGAGTCCCTGGAGCACCGGAGAGAGATCGGTCCCCTCGTAATGATTAACAAATCAGTTTACGGAGAGACAGCTCTTCCTTTACAAGATAGATCATCTTGTTCGGGCAAATAACAACACACGTGGCCATGGTGGCAGATTTATTCAGGTGCCGGCCAGGACACAGGTTTATGCCAACAGCTTTTTTAACAGAACTGCAAAGAACTGGACAGGACTATCGGAAACTGTTGTGTCTGCAATCACTGTGGACACTTTTAAAACTAGATTGGACAGACACATATAAATTCCGTGCAGTGATTTAGCACTCGTTCCCATATTGATGTAATAATCTTCGGGTTTTTGCCGACTACCAAATAGAGACGAGCCATGGAAGATAAGAAGAACAAGAAGTTTATCTTTGACCCCAAAAAACAATGAAACAATAGACATATTGCACTGACACAAATAATATATATATATATATATATATATATATATATATATATATATATATATATATATATATATATATTGTAATAATACAAATGTGCATACATCTTTATTTTAAACCAGTATAGAAAACCATAATTTATTAAAACATAAACCTTTTAATGTTAAAACAAATAGGGGTCAGTGGCTCCCATTAGGTCATACTGTCGTTATCATAGGACCCACCCCAGTTATGACAATTATTAATTTTTTGGCATTTTTAATTACATGTCTATCTCAATTATATAAGCATGTGGATTTTATTTGGCAGTAAGGTTTTTTTTACACCTGCTGATATAATCAAGTGTGTGTATGTACCTGAATATAGAGTTTCCATCCATTTATGAACAATTAGCATTACTGATTTTGGTGACATGAATAACAGTTTGGAAGTGTACGTGTCTTTATATATTTGCAGGAGAAAATCGTGAAGTGTCCAGCGTCGCCGACGACAATTTACAATATTACATGCAAATTGAACAATTCAAATGACAGGGACATAGGAAAATCTTGTTGGTTTATCTGGTACACATGTCAATGAACAAGAAACAAAAGGTACAAGATGATATTTGACTTTTTTACTTTATTTATAGGTTTTTGGAACGACCGTCTTTTAACTATAGCAGTTCTTTCAGAAAAGTGCTGTAAATATTTTATGATACATAATCACCAACCTTTAAAGTTATCTTTGGCTGTAACAACTGCCATATATGTCCTGGATTTGAGACATGGCAAAATGTGAGCTACCAAAAGTACTGGTAATAGTGATGCTGGATACTCAATATATATCTTAAATTAGACAATACCATTATTCTTCATCACTGAGTAGAAAATGTGTAGGAAAACGACTTAAAACGTGTTGTTACATGTAGCAATCTGTAAATATGGAATCATTATTGTTTTTGGTTTATTTTACTTTATGCAATTTTCTGAATTTCAATTTTGTTTTAGTTTTTTAACAAGCTAAACAACAACAACAAGTTAGGTGGATGACTAATGTAGACTTTTATTGTTGGAATGCCATGGTTTACAAGCTATTGACCAGACAATGTACTTCCGACAACAAATACAAAAATAGCATTTCAAAATAGATATTATTTGACTTTTAATTGTTAATTTCACTTGTGACGCTGGACACTCAACGGGCGCAGGTTGGGCGGAACAGACACAAATACCATTAGTTTTCTGATTAAAAGAAAGTCACGATGATGCATTTGTGAAGTCATCTTCAACAAATCGAGAGTGTAGACATCATACGGCGTTTTTCCGATGGAACTACAGCTTGTGCAACCCACCGGTTGAGTTGAAGAGGCCACCACCTTCCTTGTTGCCAGTGTTCCGTTGTAACTGTTTCTGCCAGGTCCAGACACGTCGTTGCAGCTTCTTCCTCTCCTTCCTCAAGGCAATCGTCTGCTTTTGGGCAGATGACTTCGTTTTCCTTGGTAGGTTACCAGCAGGCGGTGTAACTACAATAGTTCCCGCTCCTAATCCTCGTGCTGCTGGTGGATGTAGGCGGGGTCATCCCTTATTCACGACCGGGTTTTCACTGAAGAAAATAAGCAAGGCAGCAGTAGTATTTGAGATAAGACAACTACAAATTCAAAATATTAGTACACATAGCATAACTTATGAATGGCAACCCGTAAATTATCTTGTCCTTCAAATAACGGTCTACAAATGTGTGTTAATCTTGCAATGTAAAGGCAATGAGTATATTTCACAATGCGGGCAGTCAAAGCAAGTCCAGGGTAAATATATATCCACAACAAGAGAATCGGTTGTCAGAATCAGTGCTGCTGCTGCTTAGCACAATCCATGCAGTGGATAATAGTACATAACAAACACAGAACACAGAACACAGAACAAACACAAGTTGTGCACTCGTGCTAATGTATGTTTAATTCTACTGTTGTTACCGGTTTCTGAAAGTAATATCATACATCATGCAAGTTAATAATATAAATTGAAAAGTCAATGGGAAACAGGCAATTTTAATTTGCAAATGCTAAGTGTAAAGGTTTTTAAAATGGTAGCATAGCTATCAAATATTTGACAATGATACTTACTGTGGTGCATGTCTTGGTGCTGAATCGGCCGAACTCGGAGAAGAAGTAGGCACCTCATTTGACGTGGATGGATGGTGACCACGGGGTGATGTGGATGGAAGGGATGGGTTGAATCTCCTCTACCTCCTAAGTCCCTCCGTATAAGTTGCCGCTACAGCCGCTGCTGCTTTTGCTGCCCTCTTTTTTGTCACATCTTTTGCTCTGTGTACAAAAATATTAATTAAAATAAATGTAAAGAAATATTTGCAAGACAAGGCAAATATCAATAAAATAATGTGTGTGTGTGTGTGTGTGTGTGTGTGTGTGTGTGTGTGTGTGTGTGTGTGTGTGTGTGTGTGTGTGTGTGTGTGTGTGTGTGTGTGTGTGTGTGTGTGTGTGTGTGTGTGTGTGTGTGTGTGTGTGTGTGTGTGTGTGTGTGTGTGTGTGTGTGTGTGTGTGTGTGTGTGTGTGTGTGTGTGTGTGTGTGTGTGTGTGTGTGTGTGTGTGTGTGTGTGTGTGTGTGTGTGTGTGTGTGTGTGTGTGTCACTTGGGCAGACATAACCTGCCGGTTCGTTTCCAGCGTCACCATGTTTTTTGATAGGAATTTGTTGTGTTAAACTATGTGTGAACTATTGTCATATGTAGGAAGAGAAACATATACATGACACATGAAAACCGTAAATGAGGATTCCAATGTTATTTACTGCCAGTAGACGTACTTGTAATGACTTTTGGTCAGTTTGGCATGTCCAGTGTCACCAAGCAGCTTAGACATTGGGATTACTCGTAGATTAACGTTCTCGCAGATCAACTAATTATAATCGTTCATCGGCTTGTCCGCATATGACAGCTAAGCATAATAACTCTATAAATACACCCCAAATTCATGTTTTTCTTCTCAGACCAGGAACTATCGTGAATATTAGTTCTTTCCGATTTTTCTGGAGATAGGCCTTTCGGTCGGTGACGCTGGACCCTCAGTTAAAACGCCTTCCATAAGTTTGAAGTTTAACGTCCCATATGTTCCTTGCATTTAAGTTTAGTCCCATGTTTTTTTTCTTCAGAATTCCTTCTTTAACTCATTGTGAAGGGTGTTAAGTCTAAAGCACATTACTAACAATCATAAGTGAATGTGGTGGACCCATATAAAGCGGTGACGATGGACATGCATTTTAGAGAAACACTCCACAAATATTTATTTAACTTTTAAACAGAATTTTGATAGTGAGACATACCTCAATTGCACATTGTATTAAGAAGAAGAAAATTCGATATCGTTTTTTTTTGGTAGTGATTCCAAATGTGGGAACTTCAAATGGACAGGCGATGTTTGCCGTTTTTGGTTAGTTTTGCAATTTGTTCTACCATTTTAACCATTAACGAGACATGCAAACTATGTATGAACTGAAAGCTCATGACATGACCAATCCACGGTGAAATGTATGTCAACCTAACTTAAAAAAT
The DNA here is from genome assembly GCA_963662155.1 of Lamellibrachia columna. Taxonomy (NCBI): domain Eukaryota; kingdom Metazoa; phylum Annelida; class Polychaeta; order Sabellida; family Siboglinidae; genus Lamellibrachia; species Lamellibrachia columna. The sequence goes on along the minus strand of OY759271.1, from coordinate 33,947,410 downwards.
CACTTTTTGAAAGATAAAAGACACGATTTTTTTTATCAGTTGTACACTTTTTGGGACATTGGCCCTGAGGATGTGCGTGCGCATGTGCGTGCGTATGTGCGTGAGAGCATACATCATTCAAATTCTATCTACCAAACTACAATATGGAATATCATTGGTATGGAACATTGTATTAACACGAATAATAAATTTAATATAAACGTTGATAGAAATAATGCATTTAACATACTTTTCACAAAAAGTGACTCTAACTGAAATGTGTAACAATTAGCTCCGGTATCCCCACCATTATGTGTCAACCATTGCGTGGAAGAGCAAACCCATGCAGACAAGCATTCACATTCGTCAACTCTTTCAGGGATGTCGTGTCGCTCTATACAAGAAGCCTTCCTGCGTAGCATATTATATGGTAGTGGGGCGCGGTATCTCTGCGGCTGGAACGTCGAACAGTTAACCCAGAGGACCGGGTCGAGTCCAGCCACTGCCGTTTCGAGACTAGGGCAATTTCGTTTACCGCTGGCCCACTTAGCCTGTGTGTTTCTAAAAAAAAAACTAACAGCCGCCAGTCCATTCTACCTGGTGTCTAAGCCAGGGGTAATAAAATATCCCACACAAGGAAATGAAACAAACCTGTCGTGGACTCATAAGCCAATTGTCTATACAAAAACATACGGTCGCTGCATTAGTTGCTGCTAAAAAACATGCTCTGATAATGGAGTAAGCGCCAAGACCGCACTGTTTAAGCGGATACCCGCCCATATATAAGACGACATTATTTCGCGCAGCATCGAAACTCGTTAACGGTTCAATCATAACGTCTACATTTAATGTTCGCGGACGGTCATTGCCTGGCGTAGTGCCGGATATCCACACGACAGCCTCCACGAGGCTTCCACCGGGCTTCTACTCACTAAGCTCGGAATGTCGCGGAAGTCAGCGATTCGTGTCCCCTTCGAACATCCTTACGTATATACGCCAGTAGGCCTGTATCTGTACACGCACGCCCACACATATATGTATTATAGGCATCACGACTACGCCGCGGATGAACGCCTCTGCAGTTTTGGACAGTGTCATAATGCCCTTTCTCTGTGACGCCACGTACCCACGCGTGTCACGATGTCTTATCTATGTAAAACCACCCACGCGTGTCAATTGGTTCCAGTTAACTAGACTGCATAGCTCTTCCTGTCTTATCTGTCTTCTCCCGGCGTCACCCTCCCCCAGCTCTCGTCCGTCATCTCCAGTAACATTCTAGTCGAGTCACGTGGGTTTATATATATATATATATATATATATATATATATATATATATATATATATATATATATATATATATATATATATATATATATTCTGATCAACTGTCAACATCAAAGAATCGCGCCTGGATGAACGGCACCGTGAAGTCAACAGTCAAGAGATCGGTGCAATAACAGTATAACAGTATGGATGGTAGTGGTTAGGTACATGATGATGGAAAAACACCAGGACTGTCTAACAGTTTGGCATAAGAGTGGCTAAGAAATATTAGGTAATTAAAACGCAGTGCAAGTTCTTCGGACAAACTGTTAGAGGTGCATAGGAATGGATGTCACGGGCGGACAAACTCTCTGCGCGCGGACTGCAGTCGGCAGATAAGATCCTATCGACCGTCTATTTGCATTTTCCTCAGAAGCCGATTTCGTGTCTTGTCGATCGTCGTCTACACAACAGCGCTGACAGATGATACCCGCCGGAGATGGCATCTGTCGTCGGGTGCTTCGCCACTCGATTGGTGAGCGATAATCGACGCCATCAGCGCAGATTTATACGTCTCCGCGGGACCGGGAGCGGACGGCGAGGCAGCGGGCCGTCGCGTCCCGCGCCGGTGGGACCGGGATTGTGGCGCACGCGTCAAACTTCGCTGAAGGATTTCCCGCAAGAACGTGGGTTTATTTTCGCCGATTTTCAGTGGCCATTGTTCCGAGTTGCAATTAAGGTCGTTCGCTGCATAGGCAAAAAGCTAGGTTGCTGCACAGGTTGATGAAAATAAAAGGTTTACTTAACAAGACTTGACAAGATTGCCACCGAAAGCGATAAACTCCACATGACAAGTGGGCAAGGAAATAGTTGGCGAGAGTCCAATAATGTCTTATTTATTTGTAGCCCGCCTTCATCAGATACATGTTCTTTTTTGTTTTTAAACATATGCACATTATATGCGAGGTCATCCAAAACATTGCAGTTTAGATGCTTATATGAAAAGTGTCAGAGGGGTTAATTAAAAAAATTGGGTCGTGACGGAAGGAAGGATTGCGGTGCCTTCTCCCACAACACGAATTGTTTTTAACAATGAAGATCTCAATGGCGTCATTTTGTGCAGCGTGTAGTGGAGCCACTTTTTATAACACATTTATTTATGAGAGAAAAAAATTAATTTGTAAAAAAATTGGCAGGAATAAAAATAAAGAAAAGCAGGTGACACGACAACATTGGAAAAAAGCAGGAGACTGCTGAGCTATTAATATATCATGGCATCCTACATACATTTGTATACCGGACAACCACAGAAGCGTAACTAACAGAAATAGTCGATGATTTAAAAGCCATGTTGCCCAACGCATTGTTTGCTCTACCACTGTGTTTTGGCAATATTACCCTGCCGATGACCCCACACTTCACGACGTACACAAACAAGTCGTCAATCATGTACATTCATAGGCAACCGCATTAACACGACGACGGTGATGTCGTCATCACTGACAACAAAATTGTCAGATTATCACGTTTTCCCAGAGTTACGCATGAGTGAATCTGATATATTCATGCAAAGTAAATACTCGTAATCACTGCCGCTAATGCGTATATTTCGTGCAGTGCTGTCGTGTCGCATTGTTATTCCGCACTCCACTGCGACCGTGGCCGCCTTGTTTTTCTCGCACGCGACCATGTCGTCTCCCACGTATTCACCAAAGTGTTCCATAATAGCGAACGAACTCATTTGGCGTATGTTATTTTAACAGTGTGAGTGCGTGTAACGGTTTCCAGGTCCAACGCTTTTGTCTCACATAAATGATTCCAACAACTGGTAATCGATTGTTGCAATTGGTGTACTTTCTCATTTCACGCTTTACGTAGTCAAGACAAACCTGACTGCCCTTGTTGCGACGTCTAATGGCCGCGACTGTTAACTCCTCCGGTTGGGTGGCACAGGTGACCGCACAATAAATGGGCGTTTCTGAGCGTGCACTTAATGACCGTGTGATTCTTGCCTTTCACTGTACTGGCAGACCGACCTGTTGTCAATATGACAGCAATAAAAGTTATTTAACAAACGGTTATAAATTAATAAAAACAAGTTGAATGATATTGATCCAGAAAATGTAACAAAGGAAGTTGTGTGCGAGCGTGCGTGTGTAACAATAACACATTTTTGTATAACTTATACTTTACATTATACATCATTAACGTAATTAAAGTTGCTTAAGCATATTAGTTTAAAAGGTATTGTATAATACTGGCATATACCTGCCGGTCCTCTACTAAATTTATCAGTAGCCAGCCCCAGATGTTTTCTTTAGACATATTTGCAGAGGCAATCAAGCCATGATTAACCATCAATGTATCACCCTTTGACCCTACCAGTGGACACTCTACTGTCTAGGCCTTCCCCCCAAATCTTACCTGTCTGACTGACCTGCCCACTGCCCAGTGCCCACCCCAGTTGGTAGTTGGTATTTTCCAGTTGTGTTAACTAGTGTCTACTGTTTAGTGTCTACAATGTCCCCAGTACTGATTCATTCACACTTGTACTAATTCACACATGTATGAACCTGATCTCTCTCAGACTAGTGGAAATGCCACTGGGTGTCAGTGCCAGTGGGTGACATGGAATTTAAATATCAATTAATACCAAAAAATACTGGTAACATTAATTAATTAAATTAAGTTAACTTAGTTGATCGATCAAGCAGCGTGAACAATGTGTTGTTCCTGAACAGCAACACGAGAAAGAATCTACTAGCTAGACTATAGCTACTAGCTAGACTTGCTAGACACTACTAGACAACAACTGACATTGGTATTTCAGTAGACATCAGACATGTAGATATTATACAATGTTCAGATATTAATGTTTTTAAATGTTATTTAATAAAACAATACGTATGTATTACAGTTAATTTTATGCTTCGTTTTTGTTATAAAACAATAGGTTTCTTTTCTAAATTTAGCGGGCCGCGGGTATGGGCCAGGTCTGGGTCTGAAACGTGCGGGCCGGGCCGGGCCGGGCCGGGCCTGGGCTAAACATTACCGGGTCTGGGCCGGGCCTGGGCCTAAATTCTAGTTTGCGGGCATGGGCCGGACTCCGCGACGAATTTTTGCGATCCTGGGCCGGCCCTGTATTCTAACTTCTAATTGCTGACCTACTTCCAGTTAAATAATTATATTCCTAAACCATGTGACTATGTTTTATAATTGTATTTTATTCATGTTCGTATAATTTCTTAAGAACGTTTCTTATATATCATATCACATTTGCATTTGACAGGTCCGGTGCACTTTATTTGTTGGGCTACGTACCTACTATTAAGGCGAAACGTAAACGATACGTAAATCTTACTATGGCGATGGCGTGTAGCGCGGTGAAACTATTACAACACGCCTTAGTTACATAGCCAATTACATTTCAGGTGGCAAAATCATTCGATTCGACATTGCGTTTTCACACAAATCGCTGAGTTGCACAGTGCATCCGCGACAAAAGCGAGACAACGAAGTCTTGCATGCTATCTTAAAGACTATTAAAAAACAGAACTGTCTATGTTATCTGATGGGTGATTTCAACATCAATCTGCTAAATGTGGACAAGCATGTACCTAGCTTTGAATTTCTTGAATGCATGTGTACTACGTCATATATCCCTCTAATTAGCAAACCAACTAGAGTAACTGCTACATCTGTCACACTTATTGACATTTTTACCAATAACCTAACTATTATTAGCGCAGAAACGTGTTCCGGTATATTATATTAAGATATATCAGATAATTGTCCTGTGTTCTACATTGATAATAATCGTTGTTTAATACATGTAAACCCAAAATACATAACTAAAAGGCTCTATGCTGACAAGAACAAGGTTTACAACAAGTCTATTTAAAGCTGACTGGTCTAAAGTTAATTCTGAGCTTGACGACCCAAATAACGCATATGCTGCCGTCTATTCAGAGTTTGGTAAGCATTATTCTGTCTTCCTGAAGTAAAGGTTAAACTAAAATACAGCAATAGAAAGCCATGGCTTACAGACGGTTTGAAGACAACCATCAAGTAAAAAAAAAAAATATTTGTTTACTATAAAAAAATCACCTACCCTTACTAATGAAACCAATTATAAGGTATATCGCTTAACTCAATTATAAGAATAGCTGAAAGAAATCATTATCAACATTTGTTAAGGCAAAATCAGTCGAATGTTTTTTAATCTGCCCCACCACCGAACTTGACTATTAATAATCAGTTAATAACCGATAAGAAGGTAATTGCCGAATACTTTAACAACCATTATGTTAATATTGGGTCATCATTAGCTGATAAAATCAGCCCAAATGGTATTGACCCGTCAATGTTTATTAAGGATAGAAACTTGCATACAATATTTATCTCACCTGTTGGAGAGGATGAAGTAGAAACCACAATTAAAGATCTAAAAATATCAAGTCTTGGTTGGGACTTAATAACTCCACGTATAGATAAATTATTGCTTTCATACTTCCTTTAACACATATTATTAACTTATCATTAGCTAAAGGTACTTTTCCAGACGACATGAAAGTTGCAAAAGTTATTCCGACATACAAAGGAGGTAACAAGACAATCATAAATAACTACCGTCCAATATCGAATCTGCCAGTTTTCTCAAAAGTTCTAGAAAGATTAATGTGCAATAGATTAGCGATGTTTATAAACATATATAACATTGTATATAATTACCAATTTGGTTTTAGGAAGAAGTTTTCTGCAAGCATGGCTCGTGTGCAACTAGTCGATAAAATTGCTACACATATAAATAACGGTGATTACGTACTGGGAGTTTTTCTTGACTTCAGTAAAGCTTTCGACACAGTTGATCATAAAATATTACTTAATAAACTAGAACATTATATAATAATCTGGCCACTATTATTCTTGATTTATATTAACGATATTGTTAACGCATCAAATAGCCTCTTTCCTATTCTTGTTGCAGAAGATACAACTATTTTTTTGTCAATGGCAAAAATCTTGACGAGTTGGAAACTGTTATGAATCAAGATCTCAAAAAAATATTTTATTTGGTTAAACAGTAATAAAATATCCTTAAATATCAGTAAAACACATTTTATTGTATTCATGTCAGTGAATAAAAGGTCGCCAATCTAACTAATATCTTTATTGACTGCCTACAAATTACCCAGGTAGAAAGCACACATTTCCTAGGAATTATAATAGATTCTAGTATGTCCTAGTCTCTTCATTATACTATACCTTTATATATCCGTATCTAACGCATTGTATTGACGTGTGTGGAGGAGCATGTAACACATATTTTAGTTCTTTAATCAAATTACAAAAGTATGTAATTCGTTTAATTATGTCAGCTCCATAGAGAGCGCACACAGACCAACTCTTTAAGAACCTGATGATTATGCCATTAAGAAAAATCTACGAATAAACTGTTGTTCTGTTTATGTATAAAATTGTCAAGAATATGTTTCCGTCGGTTATGACAAGTATGTTAAATAGAAACAATGAAATCTACAAATACAGGACACGCCATGCTGTACCGATTACAAAATCCAACGTATTATACAAAACTGTTAGACACCGTGGTGTTAAACTATGGAATTATATGGTAAAAACAGTGGATTGTACTTATGCATTTGCAACATTTAAAAATCAGCTCAAGATATTTCTGTTAGTAAATAATATTAGTATCATATAAAATTAACATTCATTGTTGCAATAGTAATGCGTATATTTATGAGAATAGTATTGCTGTGATTTATGTTTCTGCTATTCTTCAACGGCACAATCTGTTTTTCTTTTGTAAATGTTTCTACTTGCACCATGGAATTATATATGTAATACATGTATTCGAGAGGGAAAATCACTTGTTTCTGTATGCCCTTATTAATGGAACTATGACAATGTTTGTATCATTGTACGTATTGTACAACAGTTTCTATAATAAACCATCAGCATCAGAAGTTTATGAGGTTGGCGACATCGTGACCATATAACATTAGCTTGCATTATGATTTTATTTATCAATAGTTGTGCCCCAAGATATTAGTGTTATAATTATTCGGTAAATGCTATTCACCAGCAGCGAGACAGATGGTAAAATGAAAGTGAAAGTAAAGTTCTTATGTGGCACTGTATAACATTCTTGTTACCCTTCAGTGCGTTCTCTTGCTGATCTTCTGTTCCGACTCGACGTCGGTGGCATAGGAATTAGTCCACTACACAAACATTAAGACCCAAATGTCTCTGTAGGGTCTAGTAAGTTCTCGTTTCAGTTGCTAACGGAAACAACCAAAACACTTTTAAACACTGATAACGGCACCAAAATAGCAACGAAAAAGAAGATAATATAATTTTGTGTAACCCACTAACTCCAGCGCGGAAATCGTAACACATCGCGTTCGTTCTAACGTGATTGCACAATAAAAAGTAATTGATTTTTATTTATTACGCACGCGTAAATAAACCGGATGAAATGGCACACATCATAATTCTCAGAGGTTTCGTCGTACGGCCTTCAAAGCTAGGCACACACCGAAAAGCACTCATGCACCATCTTTCTTGTGTTCGTCCACAGGTAAATATAGCCAAGTTGTCGTAATCTGAAAGATATGATGCGCATTTTGCAATCACTTCCTGGTAATGTGCTAGCAAAGCGCTGTCGGTGAATACCTCTTAGTGGATGTGTGAAGTGCCCGTCTTTCGGGAACTAGTTGCGAGCTGAAAGTTATTGGTACCGCGCTGATTTATACAGCAAGAGCGGACGCATTGGTCAACTTAAATCGCCATTACAGTGTCGCGACAAGGCTTTCTACTCAGGACCACTGCCGAGCTGACCTTTCCACTGATGTTATATGTGTCACCGTTCGACAGGCAACCAGACGCATTAACTAAACGAGTATTTCCGGTTTGGGCGGAAATGACACCGAATATCCCCGACTGTCGCCGAATGTTTTCGGCGAACCACGAACGACAATACACGCGGATTTCGTCATAGCCTTTCAAAAAATTATGCTCATGGTAGTGTGTAGTCAATGGATGAATTCGGATGTGGTGAATCTCTCAAAGTGGTCCATTGCGATTAGTATGAGGTCCCACATGGACTATGCAGGTACCGCCGTATTAAAGTAGGTTGTGAACGTCGTCATCATAGGAGAAACGCGCAGCTTCTGAGTTAGTAACTTGATAGGACCCGCGCCATCCCAGTGGCAGATCCCAAGCTCCCTGCCAGTGGCGCTACTACCCATATCACCACTGCCACAACTTACATTTGACGTGCAGATTCTGCACATCTTTATTTCATTTGTTAAACTCCTAATTTTTTTCAAGAAATCTCCCAATTTCAGTTTGCATACACTTGTGGATAATATTTGCATTGAACATGTGTGTAGGAACAATATAACGTTCGTTTTTGTTTGTAACCATGTTGCGTATACTTAAGTGCATAGTTGCACAGTCGTAAACAACAATCGGGTTGCGCAGCCAACCAGTCGTTTATATCACTCCGCAACTGTCAATTTTTAATTTATAATCAAGTTGTGGCAGTGGTGATATATTGAATGGCGCTGCTGTGGGCGGATCCTTGTGGGTGGATCCTTGTGGGCGGATCCTTGTCACAGGTAGCAGGCGCTAGTAGACGATTGTCTCGTGTTTCCTTGCCCGCAGTCCAGATCCCAGAATTGCCTGCCATCTTCTCTGTTAATCTGGATTTGGGATTTTGTTTATAAATTCTTAATAACTTAATCGACTATATATCGTATAATTCAAGATGTATTCCCTCCACACTTCTTGATACTTGCAGCAATGCTTTTGTTGTATTGGTCATAATATTATTGTCTGGATTAACAAAATTGCATTTTATACATTTTATACATTGTGCTTCTCCCAATATAATAATATAGCGTCTCTATCCCATTTTCCGCCTAACACCATCAACACCTAATCTAGGTACGCGAGATAGGAAATAATGGCATATTGTAGAAGCGCACATGTGTCATTACTGGGCAACATAGTGAAGTCAAAAGCAACAAATATAACTACATAAAATAAATAAAATTGGTTTCCTGCCAAAGTTAGTACTTGTTCTCAACGAATAAACATAAGCACTTTTTCATCGAGTCTTGTGATGTGATGTGATGTGATGTAATTTGATGTGATGTAATGTGATGTGATGTCGAGTGCAACAAACTGCTGAATTGTGTAAGTTACATTTCCTATTGACATGACTTTTCCAATGGTGCATATTTGTTTGTGGGATATTTTTAATGGATTAAAGGTGTCCCACGAACTAGAAAAATAATGGACACCGTGTAACTTACATAATTCAGCAATTTGCTGCGCACATTGTACAAGGCACGGAGATAAGGGTATCTTTTAATAATATCATAGGTGGTTGATACTAATATTACTATTAAGTCTTAGTTTTGCTAGGAAACCAAGTTTTAGTATTTTTCTGCACTTCTAGTTGTGAGTGAATTTGGCTTCATTCTTGCCCAGCATTGCGGAAGTATATGAAGTAGATTGGACGCTTGTGCATTGCTAGACACGCCCAGGCATGAGTGCCGCTCCACCGTGCGCATCTTGCACACCCTCGGACAACAGCGAGAGAGAACATTTATCATTGGTCACCGCGCACAGGTTCTCGCGCTGGGGGGGGGGGTGTTATCTAAGAATACGCATGCTTCCGGGGTCAGACGGATGAGGTTTCTCACTTCTTGTACTTGTACTCTATCAAGTAACGCTCTTGCTGCAAATGTGGGACATCGTTTTATTTCTTTTTGTCGTCTTGCCAAATGCACACACACAAAAGCACGCACGCACGCACGCACGCACGCACGCACGCAACCAGTTCTGCCGAGAAATAAAAAAAAACCTGCGCTAAACATGTACGTGATTCGGTTTTGTCTGGTTGCACGCAGGAAAACCGCCAGCTACCGAACACTGGCGAATACTTCCGACGTCGGGCTCGCCGGGTAACGGTCTTGTACCGGGATACTAATCGATCCCATAACCCACTGTGCCATCGCACTGTGCATAAAGTCGCCGATGGATGTCTCCATCAATAGACAGCAACATAAACACACAGATATTTGTATGTTTTACGAACGGACGGTCAATGAGATTCCTGCTGCCGTGGCCGCGGTGGGTGTTTGACGTCGACAGAGCTTTCAGTTGCAATGCGTAGACCTTAGCGGCAACGAATGCACTAGAAGCGATTCCCCGGGCGACAGGAAATTGCCATCGCTAGATAGACTTCCCTCACGCGGAAAGATAAATATGCCCGTGAGGATCCGACATGGAACAAGCGGTGTAGAAGCATTAATACGATCAGCCGTTCACTCGTTGCAAAGGTTGTGAATCAATGAACTGGAAACAGGAGGAAGATATGTTGGGTTCGCCTCAAAGGACCGTCCAGCCTCGGTGCCACTACCCGGCCAACACTCTGTGTAACGGACCGAACGCCCATCGGGACAATTAACCGAACTACCCCCGGCACAACGACCAGAGAATCATAGGACAAACCAATACAAAGAACCAAGAATCTTCAAAGTAACGCGCCACCTAGCCCTCAGCCCTCAACGTAACGGACCGGCTACCCTCGACGCATCGGACCACTTAGCCCACGGCGCAAAGGACCAATTGATGAACCCTCGACACAACATACGATTTATCCCACGGCGCAACGGATCAATTAGCCCAAGACGCAACGGATCAATTAGCCCAAGACGCAACGGATCAATTAGCCCAAGACGCAACGGATCAATTAGCCCACGACCCAACGGTCCAGCTACCCTCGACGCAACGGACCACTTATCCCACGACGCAACGGTTCAGTTAGTCCACGATGCGTTGGATCAGTTATACTACAGTGCAACGGACTAGTTAGCCCACGACGCAACGGACCAGTTAGCCCACGACGCAACGGACGAGTCAGCTTTCGACACAAGGGTACGTGTGTGGCTTTTTCGGTGAGAGTCTGGAATTGTCGTCACATTACGCGTCATCGCATCTAATCATCGCCGCAGGTGACGAGACGGAGCAGGCTGCCATTAATACGGCACCTCCCCGGGGACAGAGCTCCTTTCACTACAACTATGGGCCTGCTAGTATCCGTCGGATCGTCTGTCCACTATGGCATTGTGTCCGTACAAGCCCCGTCGGGAGGCCACTACAAGACGGACAATCACACACACGTTTTGGTGTCGCTTCTCATTCACTACACCGGCTTTGTTTCTACAACCGACATTGACGCTGATGGCTGATGGTTGTTGGTTCAGTTTATTTCCGAGAACACTTCGGCCCGCGGGGATGTTCCCGGATTAACGCACCGAGCGCTGCCCGGGGGGGGGGGATGAGACGACCTGGTCCGGCTGATGTCAGCGAAGGCGGCAGCGGTGGCTGCCATCAGCGTTATGGCGCCTCCCTGCTCGTTAAACGGGCACCCATCTTAGGCACGAATCGAATTGTCTCGAAACCGGGCGAAATAATTCCGATCGTTTGGCGGTTACTGGTCATTAGCCGAGTGTAGATATACTGATTATGGCCTCGCTTACGACTGCCACTTTAACAATATAGTCAACTACAAAGCTAGCTAGCCTTTCGACAGACCGTCCGTCATTCCGTCAATTACTTTCTACCCGTCAGTGAGAGATTTTTTCTTTTCATATTGTCTTGTCACGCCCACGGTAATCGTTTGATGACGTGGCGTGTTACTCAATCTGTCTACCATCCACCGTGAAGTCAGCGTGTAATGTGATCACAACTCGTCTTTCACAGCCACAAACATGACATCTCCTTTCATCCTAGCTTATCCCTGCTGCCTCCTGCATGTCCACAAATTCCCATAAGACATCTTAGAGAGCCTAACATTTGAGACTGGATTGAAAGAAAATATTGCCGGTTGTATTGATATACGCCGCGGGTGACCACCACATACCACTAATGCGATCAGCCTGCCATTAATAAATCCCTAGTAATGTGTCTTAAACATGACATTTACAAAGATGCCAAGTCTCGAGCTTTGGCGGTAGAACTCACGCTTTTCCTCAAATGTTGACAAAACCTCGCGATCTACCGATCAACCGCCAACATCTACCGCAAAACCCGTGCCGCGCTAAACGTAACATTAAATTCATGCAGAAAAAAGCATAAAAATGAAGGAAATATAACACAGATTTGAAAACAAATTCTTCCTCCAACATTCTCCTGCGGCGAACAATCGTAATGACAAGTGTGAAATCTTCCTTGTTTAGTGCAATGTAACTCGTCACCTCCGTGTTTAAGTGACCCGTATCAGATTGATTATGTGAGTCTAATTGTGTGAGTCTAATTTTTTTCTTTTTAGCATTAAAACTATCAAGCGATGACACCGTCGCTGCCGTTAATTATCCTGCCGAAAGAATTAATATTTTTAAATCGTTTGCCTGCTTTGGTAAGAATGACGTCACGTTTGCGAGTGTTTATTGAACGATATAGGCCTGCTTATACGTATATAAATACGTAATGTGTTACGAAAGTTGGGCGAAAATCGAAACGAAGCACGACAAGAACCACCATCTAATTGTGGTCTCACATAGTTCCCACTCTCGTTAAACACACCCACACGCACGTACGTACGTTTACAAACTCTTAATGATCTCGTTGAATGGGCAATTTCCGCGGTTTTTCCTGTCAACCCTTGCACATACACGCCGACAAATCTGCGATCGCATCCACACCCTTACACTCAATCGTACTATTCCCACACACTTACACCCACACCTTCACACTCAGTCGTACTATTACCACACACTTACACCCACACCCTCACACTCAGTCGTACTGTTCCCACACACTTACACGCTGCTGTCATACGTTATTGGTAAAATCACGTGTCTCTAGGCTTTATGGCATGTATGTTATTCTCCCGTCTCTGTCTCTACAAACATACATACATACATGCACCCACGCCCACACATACACGAACACGCACAACCACACGCGCGCACGCGCGCACGCTTGCACGCATGCACGCGCACACACACACACACACACACACACACACACACACACACACACACACACACACACACACACACACACAAATACATACATACACACATACATACATACATACATACATACATACATACATACATACATACATACATACATACATACATACATACATACATACATACATACATACATACATACATACATACATCTAGGATCTACACTTTTTTTAATTAACCAATATGTAGGTTTATCGTTAATTGTGCAATTGTGTGCTTGTGTTAAAGGGAATATACAACGATTTTCATTGGTTAACTGATACAGAGCTAGTTGGGGGTTTCGTATAATTAATTGGTTAACATATACAAAGCTAGTCGGCGGTTTCGTATAATTAAAATGCCCGAATTTTCTTAATTGTTCGATCTCAAAGTACACCTACATTAACAATGTTGCAGTATATTTACCGTCATAAATAGTATAAAAAAGCAATTTGATAGACCACTAATTATTTTAATTCGTCGGCGCTAAATCGTTTTGTATGGATATTATTTTTAACCAACCGAAATATTATAAATACCAATGAATTCAGTGTACCAACATTGCTGTGAAATGTTATAAATACCAATGAATTCAGTGTACCAACATTGCTGTGAAATGTTATAAATACCAATGAATTCAGTGTACCAACATTGCTGTGAAATGTTATAAATACCAATGAATTCAGTGTACCAACATTGCTGTGAATTTTTTTAAATACCAATGAATTCAGTGTACCAACATTGCTGTGAAATTTTTTAAATACCAATGAATTCAGTGTACCAACATTGCTGTGAAATGTTATAAATACCAATGAATTCAGTGTACCAACATTGCTGTGAAATGTTATAAATACCAATGAATTCAGTGTACCAACATTGCTGTGAAATGTTATAAATACCAATGAATTCAGTGTACCAACATTGCTGTGAAATGTTATAAATACCAATGAATTCAGTGTACCAACATTGCTGTGAAATGTTATAAATACCAATGAATTCAGTGTACCAACATTGCTGTGAAATTTTTTAAATACCAATGAATTCAGTGTACCAACATTGCTGTGAAATGCACAAGAACAGTATACCTAAGATGTAATGTCCAGTGTTTGCTTTGTTCGGTGTATATCTACCTCATGAATAATGGACATCACACCAATGCAAGTAAGCATGTCCACATGTATGCGTACACTCGTGTCCAAATAATGGTGAAGAATGCAAATAAATATAATTTAAATGTACAAGGTCTGATAGTGTTTATTCTAAAATCATGTTATGGCATAAACTATATAATGCTCTAGCATCTTGACGGCCAAACTGTGTTTTAACGAACCACAATTTGTTAATATAATTTTGCCGTTATCTGTATAATTTGAATGTTTTGATTTGAATATTATGTTTACATTGCGTGTTGAATATTAAGGTCGATATTCATAACCATAAAAATTATAATGGTCAAATCATATTTTTTAATGTGGTTAATCCAAACATAGTTGGCCGATCAAGATGTTAGAATTTGTATTTTACCTTAATGATAAACAGACGTAAGCTCTTGAAACATTTCAATTCTTAAATTGTTTCCAATCAACAATTGGTTCATGAACAACAACATTTCACGTATCTTACGTTACGCTTCCTAATAATAAAAATTGTAAGTTTTACAAAATCATTCCTTGATCTCTAAAAGTAAAATCCATGTGTAGTTGTAGAAAGACGCCTTAACCACGTAATGGCTCCCATGTTGTTATTCTCGTATCTTGGCGTGTACTCTGTGCTCCGTCGCCTTGGTGGAGGATCGGACCATTCAGCCGCGTCGCACAACTAAATGTGTGATAACAGAATGAATAAAGGACCTCGCAATCAATACATTAAGTCCGTCCGCCCGTCAGACAATCACGCTACCGATTTGTAATCCGGTCCACCGATTTTCGCAATAAATAAACATGTTCACAAGCCGCCGACGAAACACTAGTGTATCTTCAACGGAGACTGATTTACTGTTTAAATAAATGTCATAATGGTTTTCCTGCGCAAGAATTGTATTACTCATAAAAATTACAAAATCACTTTCATTATCATTATGGCTCAGAAATGTTTAAAAAAACGTAAAGGTACGTTCTATTATATCGCGGTATCCAGTCCTTGGGACTGCTCAAAACGATGTACACTTCACCCCTGGCAGACCTGTTCGTTTCAATGCCAACTCAACTTCTCTGGGAAGCATTCAGCCACGCTGCAATTACTGCGCGAAGACTAGTCATTCACATATCCACCACTGCCTATATTGACAACCTTCTGCTGTTTCCTCCTGTTCATCATGTATTTGCGGTGTCACGTGAAGCACCTTCATCATCTACTCTCCAACATCCCCGAGACATTCTTCTCCATCTTTGCCCCTCCGCTACGGTTATCGTCCTTGCTCTGTTATCCATCCAAATCTCTCCTTTCTCCAAATCTCTTCAAACTATCCTTCCGTCATAGTATTGGTCTTCCTCTTATACTTCTACCACCATATTTGTCTTCCTCTTATACTTCTACCACCATATTTGTCTTCCTCTTATACTTCTACCACCATATTTGTCTTCCTCTTATACTTCTACCACCATATTTGTCTTCCTCTCGTACGATCACATGAACGAAAGAGACAAAACGACAGTACGTGTTAGCGTGTCACGGTGGGCGGTGACCGCGCAGCGTGGGTTGGGGCTACGCTGACAAATGACAGATGCCGACGTTGAGGGCGCTGCCTGTCACGGAGGGTCACCGAACTGTATTTAAGGCATAGCGTCCATCGTACATTTCCCAGAGTGGCTGCCACAGCGTACGAGACGGACGACACGAGAGACTACCGACACGCACACTCGGCGTATGAGCGGGCGACCAAGCACACACGAAGCAAATCAGCTATTCAGAAAAACGGTGAGTCTTGTTGGCTTGTTTTTGGCATAAGCCTATGTAGCATTTTGCAACGGATTTCAACAAGTAAGAGATGGCCACGGACAATTCACGCAAGATGCGTTACAATCTGTTTACGTTGTGCAACCGGAAAAGTGTCCATAACGCTTTACTTATTTAATCCTCTTTGCTGAAATTGGAGCATAGCGCTGAAACAACACTACGACGCAATATGTGTGTCGCCGAGGTCTTCATCTCTTAACATGTCGTTCCAAACTTCGTCATTTCTTCAACCACTCCAACTATGGTTTGATCTTCTCTGTTTCCTTTTCCCTTGAGGATTCCATTCTGTCTCGTAAAGCTTTGGTTTCTTTCCAGAGGTCCATGTCCTATCCAAATCCATTTCCTTTTTACGTTCTCTCGCCTGATGCCGTGTTGGTCTTTATTCGTCGACTCTTTGTTTGTGATCTTGTCTTGCTATTTAATTGTGATTTTGTATCTGAAACATTTGTTTATGAATGTTTGGAGTTTTCTGGTTGTTATCTTGGTTAGTCTCCAGTCTCCGCGATTTTTATTTTGTGTCTGAGACATTTCTTTATGAATCTTTGGCGTCTCCGGTTGTTGTCTTGCTTAGTCTCCAGTCTCCGCGTAGAGCGATGTACACTTTGTACACTCTGACAATGTAGAATCTGGTTTTATTTCTTGTTGTGATAGATGTTGTGTTACACACTGTCTTTAAGGTGAAGAATGCGTGCTCTGTCGGCTGGTCGTCTTCTGCATAGATGTATGTATGTGATATTACTATGAATGAGTTTTCGGTGTTCGCTCGCTACACTGAAACTGATCACCGGCCGAGTTTACTCCAAAGTAGAAATAACCGTTTGCATTACACTAATACGCCCGCTACCGCTACGATATCACTTTGTCAATGCTGAATCCATTTATGCAGGTATGACCCCATTTGAATTGTTCATGGCTTATGTTTTCATGTTGTTGTTAGAAAAACAGTGCTCCTTTACTTAGCTTTCAAGCGCGTAAAATTTGGCCACGGACAAGTTACGTACGACGGTTTACAACTGGTTACGCTTCAACTGGAAACGTTTTGATAATAAAATCCAAACTCTGCAGTTTTATTAACTCTGAATGCGGTTATTGCGGTAAGATGGCTTCAGTGACGTTTTCAAATAATAATGGAAAAACAAATATATTAGTCAATATTATGTGGTTTATTTGTGCTGCTCGATGTGACGCACAGGTTGACACAAAAAGACATGTCTAGGAAACATTTAGGCACAGTAGTACATTAATTTATGACGATTATTTCTTTTCGCGTTTCAAATCTTACAGCATAGGCTTAGTTCCTATTGGCTTAGCTGAACAAGAAAGGACACTTCCTCAAACATTCTCAGAAACCGTAAACAAACATTTCAAACGAACATTGCACGCGCAGCCATTAAGCTGCCCATATCACGAAACGTCGGTGTGTCCAACAACTATGGGTGTTGCAGAACTGATATATCTTACGTGGTCAACAAGATTTCTATTTCTATTCACCCCAACACACATAGCTAAAACGAAGAAACATTTCTTGTTTCCCTAACCCAAATAAATCGTGACAACTAATCTCGTTCATTTGTTCGGCCGCGGTGTCTTTATCATTGTCTGTGATGCAGTAATAGTCACGGGGGTCCACAGTCACGCGGAGAAATATGTCGCATTCGACGGTGACATAGTGTACCGTCACAGAAACAACCATACTCTCATTAAATCCACTGGTGACAATATTTTTCATACTCCATTTAGCAAGTGCTTCATCTATAAATCGGTTGAATAGTTCTATATGTGACGTCCGCAATACAGTCATGCGATGGAGATTTAAGCATTGTTGCACTTACTGGCAACCTATTCAACGCTATAATGTCCAACCGTTTGACCTATGTAGAACATTTATCATAAGTAGCGTCTTTGTGACACGCCCGTGTAAACGCAGGCAGCGTCGTTTCAAGTTCCATTTGCGACGACAATAACCGCGGTTGTATTTGCCTTCCGGATTGACGACAACTTTTTGCCGTTTATAGCCGTGTCGATATGAGCCACTCTGTGGCGACGGCGACACGCAAGAGCAGGCAGGCATACCGGAAGAGAGAGCGGTCGGAATGAGCTGTTAATGGCTTCGAGCATTGCTCGCTCGCTTGTAGGCGAACGACAATGGCTTGCGGCAGCGTTAAAGATGATAGCTGTGCTTTCGCAACTGATCCGCGTTACGTGCATCTCACATGTTAGCTTTGACTTTGAGTGCGCATTGTGCGTCAGAAACTTCTGATCATATTATTGAAGACATGCGTTCAGTTAGAGTTTACCGACCTATTATAGACATGCGTTCAGTTAGAGTTTATCGACCTATTATACACATGCGTTCAGTTAGAGCTTTCCGACGGACAGACATGCACATGCATGGTGATAAAACAATAGGGAGAAGAACTAGGACATTCACGTTTGATGGCAACCGCTGTGAGAATGACTTAAGCCTTGTACAGCTTCCGCATTCGAAGACAGGCGGAAACGTTTTCTAGAGACCGGATATATTCAAAGTGGCAAGGAATATTGACAGGTGGAATAATGAGTTCCGCACTGTCCAAACACTGGAAAGTGTGTACAGTGTATTTGACAACTATTTCAGAAAGCCATTGTTGGAAGCATTGCAAATTTCAGGTGTACCTACTCTGCTAGGCTATTGCTATTGTTGTTCAGTGATAAGTGGGCAGAATATATCATCAAAGCCCAACAATTTCAAAACATCAAACAAAATGCAGCGTATAGAGCAACTAAGCTGGTTTTATGATTTTAGATTTTTTATATCAGGAAAAAGTAACAAGATTAAGACTATGCAGATTTGAAGAACGGAGATTGCGAGAAGCTTTGATTGAGACATTTAAGTTCTTAACTGGGAAAGACAACGTAGATCCAGATCAGGTGTTAGCATGAATTTAAACGATCTCAGAGGTCATAGAAATATATTTAATAAGCAGTCATGCATGAAGTTGTGTAGGCGGCGATTCAGTCAGAGGGTAATGAATGTTTGGAAATCCTTGCTTCATTAAACCGTCTATGTTATATATGCACGCTACTAACGTTAAAAAACAATCAGGATAGATCTAGATTGGAACAAGATATGGGCTAATTATAAAATGCTAACTAGCAGCTTTGCAAATGCTCGTTATTTGTAAGTGTAAGTGAAAGTACATCTATTTGTAATACGGGATAATAAAACAATTAAAAGGGTAAAAAAATGGATGGAAATAAAACAATGCGAGCGAGTATAAGCACGTTGATAATCGTTTTTTTGACTTTGATAACCTATGCGACCACCTTTAAACTGTGACTGTTAAACAATAACGTCATAGTCATTATCTATATCTAGGCAGAACGATATTTCTTTGGTCTCGCATTTAAACAATATATGAAAATCATCCTGTCTAATTTTTTAAAAACAAAGTACAATGTCTCTAAGCAATTTTGTGTAAATACTGTATCCAAATCTCACATATGGCTATCGCAGTCGTGATTTGTATCGGAAGAAGAGCGTATGGTGCATATTCAGATGTTTTTTTTAATATTCGATAGGTAATACATTGTCACTGTGAAATAAATTTGATGACCATGTTTGAATGTATTTGTCAAGAAGTCTGAGTTTAAGACAAGTAGGCCCTATTTAACCAGCCGGTGGTATCAACGCGGTTATTGTGATTCACTGCGACTGCTCACATGAGATCAAATGAGAAACTGCTGCCGTGATCTGTTGAACAATAATCGATTCGTGGTGTACATGCCTAAGTGTCGCGAGTCCTGCAGCGCTTCAAGTCGAAGGGTTTCGGCGATGCTTCGATACGACACGTAACCAGTTATTAATTGCACAGTACGCATTCTACAATTATTAATTATCTCGTCATGTTTGAAGAGGTTGGCTATGCTAGTAAATATGGCACTTGGATTTGTGGACTTTGCGAAGCCTTATGATAAGGTTTTGAAAAAAAATTACGATAGTAACGCTACGATGGATGGGAATGCAAGAAGCAGAAGTTATGATTGAGGAAGCTATGTACAGGAGAACGAAATGAAGAGCAGTGGTGGGACTTGGAATGTCGGATGAGTTTCAAGCTAACATCGGTTTGAGGCAAGGAATTGCACTTAGCCTATTACTGTTCATGATGGTGATGGAGTTAATCGGCAGGAAGATCAGCACGAAATATGTTCTTAGCCTTAGGAAGATCGATCGGAGAGCAAACAAGAATTACAAGAAGCGCTGGAGGAGTGGAAGGAAATAATATCAACTAAAACTTATTCGGTGAAAATGCTTATAAAGTTGGGAAATAAATAAATAAAAAAAATTCTTTTTGACGTTAAAACTCCATCCTCAACTGATTTAGCCTAGCGAAAATCCGGTTCGTTATGTCTTAATATTTAGCGTGTGAATATTTTAAGTAATATCCGCAGTCGGTTTAATGAAAAAACGTGCGCATGTTTGTTCAAATCATCAAAAGAATTAACTTTAGCCGTTAGATCTGGTAGGGCTCAACTTGGTTGATATAAAAAACACTTCATGGGGTCAAGGCTGATTATAGGCGTGGCTTCCATCCTCTCGCTGGTCGCATGATAAAGTTATGAAATTTCATTTTCACTTCAATAACTGCTGGACAAAGCATTTAAATAATTTTGCAGTTTGTCTGTAGATTTCACACAAAAAATATATATATATCGTAGTGGATACTAGGTAAGTTTGAATTTTCGCAAAATTTATTTGAAATGAGACGAGCAGAAAACTCGAATTGAGGAGGGACCTTTAATTGAGGAGGGACCTTTAAGTTAACTGACATTCATCTTTTCAAATACCACCAGTCACCTCTGTTACCTTCTTCACGAACTTAATTCTGCGATTCAATTCTTCTTCCGCTCGACAGATGGCATGCAGACTGCCTCACCCGTGGCTGGGTCGGCAACATATTTGCTGCTTAGAATGCGATCGTCAAAGTTGCCACTTGTTCACGGACAAAATCTTTATATGATTTGTGATGCCGAGTTTTCAAAAGAAATCATTTGTCAGAGCAACCAGTTAGAACTATCTAGGTCCGCTACGTTGAGAAACAGCGGCGTGTCAGGCTGTCAACCTTGGTGACTCGATCGCTGATAATCTCCACAATGTGCCCACGTAAGCAGGTGGCTTTCTGTAGAGAACCACAGGGGAGCATGGAGTCAAGAAACTCTGGCGATACGCGACGGGATCTTTAACGCCCGACTATCTATAAATAATCAGCGAACTCTTGGTACGACGTCAGTACCACACCTTGGCTCATAATGCGCACAGCTTCAGTTTTACTCGTGTGTGAGTTGGTCTGAAAATATCTACGATAACGTTACTCTGAGGACATCGCTGTGACGCTGTTCCCATGAAGTCTCCATCGGCGACCTTGAGGCAGCGTCGTACTGACATTGACATAAACAACATCAGTCGAAGTTTTACTACGCGATGGTTTATTTTATGGTCGTGTTTGTCGCAAGATTTTACACTGGTCATTCTTCACGAAGCTTGACGTCCACCACATGCGACGGACATAGGTTGTCGTCAATAAGCCTAAGCCTTCTGTGCCACTTCACAGGATTATATCTCCCAGTACTTTTCTCCATTTTTAGGGTGGCCAAAATACTTTATGTCTTGGCGCAGTTCCGGTGCGTAGCACAAGCGGAAATACCAGATTAGAATTATTGCACGTCGTTGTTTCAAAAATTTACTTCGCGCGCGAGACATAAACACATAACATATTATGTTTCTGCTACTTCACATTAATGCTGCACGTAATCCACCTTCACCCAGCCCTTGATAGAGGCTGTCGGTGGGTCACCTCCACTTTATCCAGTTCCTCGTCGCCTCCCGGTTCTCCCTCTCAACCCAATTCTTCTTCTGCTTGTCTCGTTTACGTCCACGATTCACTGTGCCTTGGAGAGGCCTGTTGACCTCATCACATGACCAAACCATTTCAATCTACGTCTCTTCATCGTCATCATTTTATTAGAAGTTCTGCAGTGGTTTGTTCGACTTCGTGGTTGGTGACGTAGACTGTATATGGAAAGCGCATGCTGTATCGATGGCATTTCCAACGCTGTATTTCCTTTCACACATTTAGCAGTTGTATATTTGTTATAAGTATATTTATCAAGGAAGTCAAATCATATGGAATCTAATAAAAACAAAACACACCGTCATACGAAGGATTGTGGGCATCATTTGATGACTGTATCGGGACTTCACTTGTTTATGCTGATGATATGCAAATGAGCGTTATAAGAACAGACTCTCGAAATTGCATATTTATGCTTTCATCGAACCTGATACATACTTCGTCATTTCAATCCAGCTGTCTGGAATGAAAGATTACATGGCATGGCTTCCGTCATCAAATTATTTAGCCAGAACATTATAAATTACCGAGTATTGTGCTACGTCACATTTTATTGTGACGTCATGCCACGTGGCCGGTCGACTTTGCTTCTCGCTGGCAACTTTCAAAAGTGTCTGCATTTAGCTGTGCTCTGGAGTGTAGTTCGAGCGAGATGGCTGTCGACAAGGCTATCTTTCTTTCGACGCTGCTCTGTGGTTGTTAGTCTCGGATGCTTTATCTTCTCGCAGTCAGGTTGCATGATCTCGCGACCAATCTATCTTTCCCCCACTGTACTCAATCAACTAGCGGAGACCACGTTAGCTAGAGCCCAGTTGACAAGGACTGGCCACATTTTCTGAATGTATGATGACAAAATCTCGAAATGCATCTTTAAGGCAGAACATCCCGGTAGACGACGTAGTAGGGTGGTGAGCTCTACAGGGGCACACTGTATACAATACAATACAATACAATACAATACAATACAATACAATACAATACAATACAATACAATACGAATGTTTCTATTTTGCCAAAATCCCCAGGAACCCGAACCCACAGGCGATCATTTCACTGAAATTAAATAACGAGCTAACATGTCATAGTCGATACCAGGTAGGTTCAACATTTTTCGCAAAATTAGTCGAGCGAACGAGACAAGCGAAAAGATCGAATTGAAGAAGACACGTTAATCTCTTGGTCAGAGAGATGACCGTCTGGTGGTAGTTAGTTAGTAAGAGAAAACATGCTCGACATCACGATGACGTGACTCGTCCGCATCTCGAGGACTGACAACGCCGATGCTAACAATTAGTAATTGGTCGAACTACGAATACCAGCCGCCATTTTGGCACGTAGGTGCTCTTCATTCCGCGTAGTGGCGCTCTCGACACACGGCAAGTAACAGGCAGCACGACACTTCGGAACAGGACGATCATTATATTTGTTTCACAAACCCAGCGCATTATAATGATGATGATGATGATAACTATGACAATAACATTAACAATAATAAGACAATATTTCTTTTTTGCCTATATACTTAGAAACCACTAAGTTCAGACAAAAAAAAAGCGTTAATCAATCTCGAAATTCGTTAGCAATAGTTTATTGTCGTCAACAGATTGATGGATACTCCAAAGAGTTAAATACATGTAAGCGTTGTTAAAACATTAGTTTTCAAATGACTGTGATATTGTATGTTTTCTACTGGCCTAACACTAAAAGGGAGTTAATTCCAAAGAGTTGGTGCGACAAACGAGAAAGCTGTAGTTCCAACATTAGTTTCAACTCTTTCAACTGTTAAGCATTTCAACAATTGTTCATCGTAGTATTCTGGGCAAATACAGTTGTTAGCGAAACATTTTCGGCGACACTGTTCTCCATTAATTGGTGTTCGCGTTCACAGGAACTCTAGAGTTGGAACAGAAATCCGGTTGCATTGTGGTCGTACGGGAATACTCCTCGAAAATCACTAGTCCTAAGAACGAACAATACTCGCACCGTTGCGTCGTGTCCTAGATAATGGAGTGTCATTGTAATATCGTGACCGTCAGGTGCTGCCACCTATAGTAAGGTTTCAATAAATATTACCGGGACGACTATTAGAGCAGGACACTGGGCATGGACGGAAGGCATGTGTTGACAGTGTAATACAGAATATTACATTGGCGACGAGTAAAACGAACAAAACACTGGTCAAACAATGGCAGTGTCACTAAACGTAAGTGCAGTACAACCGTTCGATGCACACGGTGACGCAAACAGTTTGTGTCAGCGTTGGGAGCGTTGGATTCGTTCATTCGAATTGTATGTAGGCGCGTCGGGTGTTCAAGATGACAACCAAAAACGGCAGCTATTGCTACACTGCGCTGGTGAAGGGGTTCAAGACATCTTCTATACGCTGTCAGAAACCGGCACAACGTACGAAACAGCTAAGGCTAAAGTAACAGATTATTTTACTCCTCGCAAAAACACGTCGTACAACCGTCATATGTTCCGCAAGGCCGTACAAAGCGACGGTGAAAGCGTAGGACAATTCGTAACGCGATTGCGTCAGCTGGCCAGTCTGTGCGAGTTCGGTGATCAGATTCACGACTTCATACGAGATCAAGTCATCGACAACTGCAAATCGAAGCGTCTACGGACGAAGTTGCTGGCAGAAAGAGACTTGAAACTAGAGCGCGTCCTTGACCTCGCAGCTGCAATGGAGGCCTCAGAGCGGCAAGCAGCACAGATGTCCGAAGGGGGTGAACGTTCCTACATGATTGTGGAGCCGAGAAGGGGCAACAGGCCCAAGCTACACATGCAGCAGAAGGAGACGAGACGTCCACCAGTGCACTCGGACAACAGATCTCAGCAACAGAACTGTACAAAGTGTGGTCGACGTGGGCACGCAGCTGAGTCCTGTCGATGTACTGCAAATGCAAAGTGTTTCAAGTGTGGAAGAATCGGGCATTTCAGCAAAGTCTGCCGAAACAATAACGCACAGTCACGTGCACCGCAACGTCACGAGAGTCGTACACAGAAGCATGCTGTCAGACACGTCAGTGAGTCGGCGAGTGGCTCTGAGGGGGAGTACGAAGATGAATACACGTTCTCAACTGCGCGTGGTGAGACAGTAGAGGTGACAATCGGTGGTGTGAAGACAACGATGATAATCGATTCTGGATCGACGTGCGACATCATAAACTCAACCTGCAAAGAACAGCTGGTGCAACAGGGTGTCAGACTAATCCAATGTCGTCGAAAGATTCATCCATACAGTTCACCACCAATTAACGTCCGACAGTCCGTCAAGGCTGACATCACTCTAGATGACGGGCGAACAGCTCGCAGCGAGTTCCTGATCGTCGAGGGAGAAGCAACTCCACTGCTAGGCAAAGCCACATCAGAGTCGCTGGGTCTTCTGCAAATCGGAGTCAATCGTGCCATCAGCTCCGATGACTATGGCCAGAAGGTAATCGATCAGTTTCCGAAACTGTGGACAGGCATTGGTCGTTTGAAGGGTGTGCAAGTGAAACTTCACATTGACAAGTCAGTGCCACCTGTCGCAGTGCGGCACAATCGTGTTCCGTTCCACCAACAGCAGAAAGTCGCGAAAGAAATCAACAAGCTTGAAGCCGCAGATATAATAGAGAAGGTGTCGGGTCCAACGGAGTGGGTGTCCAGAATCGTCACGCCACCAAAGCCGAAGAAGCCGGACGAAATCAGGCTGTGTGTCGACATGAGAGCGGCTAACAAGGCCATTCTGCGCACGCGACACGTCACGCCAACCCTCGATGAGCTGATCACACAATTCAACGGCGCAACGATCTTCAGTAAGATTGATCTGCGATCCGGCTATCATCAGCTGGTCCTACACCCATCCAGTCGTTACATCACGACATTCTCTACGCACGTTGGACTGTACCAGTACAAGAGGCTGTCGTTCGGAATAAACGCAGCTGCCGAGGTATTCCAACATGAAATCCAGACGGTCATCCAAGGAGTCTCAGGCGCCATAAACATCAGCGATGACATCGCAATCTTTGGAGTCGACAAGGCGTCTCACGACGAAGCATTGAAGAGCGTGCTCGAGAGACTTCAGAACGCTGGGCTGACGGCTAATCTCGAGAAGTGCGAGTTTGCAAAGAAGAAAATCGAGTTCTTTGGACTCGTGTTCTCCAGTGAGGGAGTCTCGCCTGATCCGAAAAAGGTAGCTGACCTTCACGCAGCCAACGAGCCACAGAATCCATCTGAAGTTCGCTCATTCCTGGGCATGGCTCAATACAGTGCCAGATTCATCGAGAACTTCGCAACAATCACCGAACCATTGCGGTATCTCACGAAGCAAATATCTGAGTGGAGGTGGGGTGCGAAGGAGGCTGCATCCTTCCAAAAGGTGAAAGCCAGTCTCGAGGAGTCTGCAACAAACGCGTACTTCGACATGAAAAAGGACATAGAGATCGTGGTGGATGCAAGTCCAGTCGGCTTGGCGGCACTGCTGGTGCAAGAAGAACGTGTTGTCACATACGCCAGCAGAGCTCTGACAGGTGTCGAGGCACGCTACAGTCAGACTGAACGCGAGGCGCTAGCAGTGGTCTGGGCGTGTGAGCACTTCAATCGATTCATCAAGGGTGCACCTCGCTTCACGGTCATCAGCGATCACAAGCCATTGGAGTCCATCTGGCAGAAGGCAAGACCTCCTCTGCGGATCGAGCGATGGGGACTACGTCTGCAACCATACAACATGATCGTCAAGTATCGGCCAGGTACCAGTAATCCTGCCGACTACATGTCTCGTCACCCGGCCAGATTGAACATCAAACGGAGCCGTGAACAGCAGATGGCGGAACACTACGTGAACGCCCTCGCATCGGTCGCGACACCGATGGCAATGTCTGTTGAAGAGGTGAAACGAGAAACAGCCAAAGACGAAACACTGCAGGCTGTAATCAAATTGATCCAGAAGAACAAGTGGCATGACGTGACGCAGTATGGTGGTCTAGGCGTCGACTACGACTCTCTCTGCAGCTTCAACAGAGTGAAAGATGTCTTAACCGTCAACGAGAGTTCCGATCTCGTCATGAAAGACTACCAGATCGTCATCCCCACTAATCTACAGAAACGCGTCGTCGAGCTTGCACACGACGGACATCAGGGGATGTCCAAGACGAAGGCACTTTTACGCTCGAAGGTGTGGTTCCCCGGTGTCGACGTGGCGGTAGAAGAGGCGGTGAGGAGCTGCATCCCATGTCAAGCAAACAGCACACGTCGAGACACGCAGCCACTGACGATGTCGGCGTTACCAAGAGGTCCGTGGTTGGAGATTAGCATCGACTTCTGCGGTCCACTTCCAACGGGAGAGTACCTACTCGTGATGGTCGATGAGTTCTCACGCTTCCCGGTGGTTGAGGTGGTGAGAAGCACGTCAGCAGAGACAGTGATCCCGGTGGTCGACGGCGTCTTTAGCCTGTTGGGCTACCCCGAAGTAGTGAAGTCCGACAACGGTCCGCCATTCAGCGGCCACGTATGGCAGTCGTACATGCAAGAGAACAACGTCAGACATCGCAAGATAACGCCACTTTGGCCACAGGCAAATGCTCAAGCAGAAGCATTCAACAAACCGCTAATGAAAGCTCTGAAATCAGCAAACATCAGTGGCAAAGCTTGGAGGAAGGAGATGCGACAGTTTCTAAGAGCCTATCGCTGTACACCTCATGTGACGACAGCGTTCACGCCACACCGTCTGCTCTTCGCACGAGATCCTCGAACCAAGCTGCCAGAAGTCAAGCGACATCACTCTGCCGAGGAGAAGATCGTGCGGCAGAACGACGCAGTCGCAAAGCTGCGCATGAAGGCACAGGCCGAGAAGAGAGTACGAGTCGAGTCAACGATCGGCAAAGGGGACATTGTCCTCGTGAGGCAGCGGAGAACCAACAAGCTCTCCACTCCGTTCGACCCACGTCCGCTAGTGGTGGTCGAGCGCAAGGCCTCTATGTTCACAGCGAGGCGTTCGTGCGGGTCGAAAGTGACGCGCAACGTGTCCATGTTTCGCCACCTGCCGTACGCATCAAAGAGAGATCTTCCGCCTGTCGAAGAAGACACCGACAGCGAGATGGAGACGGCGGCTCCCGACACGGCTCCAGTCGTACCACTCAACGACGAGCCGACTCAGCAGCGACCTGTCGAGACGGCCGGTCCGAGAAGATCGTCACGCGTCTCGAAGCCTCCTGGTCGCCTGGTCGAGCAGATGTAGCCGCGATGAAGTCAACGAACGCGACTATAAACTTGTTTAAGTTTGGACTCTTAGCTTAGAGCGTCATATTAGCTTAGAGCGCCATTATATTTTAGTTGAAGTTTAATTCTAATTAAGGGGTGGATGTAATATCGTGACCGTCAGGTGCTGCCACCTATAGTAAGGTTTCAATAAATATTACCGGGACGACTATTAGAGCAGGACACTGGGCATGGACGGAAGGCATGTGTTGACAGCGTAATACAGAATATTACAGTCATGATTAACCGGGAAAAGACAATGTTATGAAACAGTCCCATGTGGGTGATGTAGTAACATCGCCTGATCGTCACAGCTAATTAATCGCACACAGTATACGTTGAGATTCGGCGCAGAGGGATGATATCTTAATGATATCTTAATGTACTTAGCACACTGTTTCGTGGAATGAGACTACATCGCCTGTGATTGTTTTCAAATACCGCATACACCAACAAGAACTGTTATAAATTCTCATATTTTCTCAGAGCAATAAAAGATTGGAACTCACTGCCAGACACAATAACCATCACGGAACACCGACACTAAGCAAGCTCTACCCCACTCCATTCCAAGCAATCACTCCATGCGCACAATACCCTGACAGTTTGACTCCTTAGGAGTGTTCGCCATTATTTTACACAATACAATATAAGACGTGATCACCGTTGGTCAAACAGCTGATACTTAAACCTACATTGCATTTTTTACTTACAATTACGGACGGTTTCGGCGACTTCATTAAAACAAAATAACGGACTGCAACATTAAATGTATAGCGTAGACACGATATCTAACCGTGTTGTGGAGCAAGTCGTCCATGTTTTTTTGTGTGGTTAAATTTCAGAATTCTTTGTTGGAATCTGTTGTGGTCGTAATATTCGTATGATGTTTCGAAGGTTCTTTTGTGTGTAAGATTGAAAGTTGTCTCAGGTACTTCAGTGATACGCCAGCATTCTGAACCATATAGTAGAGTGGACAGGACGCAAGTCTGATATAACCTTAGCTTCGTTCTTCTAAATGAGTATGTGCAAATATGATATATTGTGTTTGCTTATCTTTGCAGCAATGAAGGGATACAGCACTCTTGCTTTCCTGTCTGTCGTCGTCGCCGCCTGCTGTCTACGATCGTCGACCGCAGCGCCAACATCGAAGGCGGTGGTTAAACCGTCGGCAGAAGAACTCTTATTTCTTGCCCGCCTGATGGCACCGCTGAAGGAACTCTCGCAAGATGTTCAGCGCATACAGTCATTCGTCGAACAAGTGACGCGCAACCGAAACATGCTGATGACGGGACTGTCGAAGCGTCAGCCGGCCTGGGACCTCGACTACGGGTGGGGAGGCGGCCGCTTCGGCAAGAGGAGCGAGCGGCCGACGCGCGCCAAGCAATACGACATGTATAACTTCGGAGGGCGCTTCGGACGTGATGTGAGTCACGTAGACACGACAGAGCAACACTGAGTGGAGGATTCGGACTGCTGGAATGTAACAGTCGGACATGTTCCCCCGTGGCAGCGTCTGTAGAAGATCTTATTAAAACATGCAGGCTGTCGTGCCAACTTCAGAGGACGTTTCGGCTGTGGTCCGTGGAGCCATCAGTAGCAGCAGTAGTGGTTCTACTGGAGGCGTTCTGAACAACGTGTGTGCAGCAACCAAGCTAGTCCTGGCAACGTCATTTCGCTTGTAACTTATTTCGTCTGAACTATCCGTTAACAGCAATCATTGCAAACCATGATACGCCATTCGCCTGAACAATTCAACTGCACATGATATTACAATTATGAATATGTCGATATTAAATGACTTAGATATGCAATGTGATATATTCATTTGAACTGTGTGAGTATCATACATTCTGAATATGGTTTAGACAAGTATTGTACATTTTACGACAACACCAAGTGCTCAGAAGATATTAAAGTTTCGGAAAATTCAGATTTCGCAAAACAAACATGTAACCTTTGAGGATCGAAGTACATGAAAAGTGAAAGCCGGTTTCATAAGCGTGTCTCGTCTCCATACATTTCACCGTTGATGCTGATAACGTTGAACTACAGCTGTTGGGATCAGGACACAACTACACTTCCTGTTATGAAACCACGAAAATCTCTCGCGAAGACAGCATTAAAACAACTGAATGTTAATGGTAGAATTGTTTTATTCAAGCATAAGCAAGAGAGAAGAACCGCAGGGCACGAACTAGTATCATTAGGAAACGGACAATATAGACTGGATGTAAGAACATAGGGCCTACCCATTTTCCCAAAGGACAATACATCATTTGAACAAATTACTTTTGACAACACCAATGCAAGTAGTATGAATATGTATAGAACTTCATACACATATATTTGACAAAGATGAAAATTTTTAATGCTAGATACGTTAATGGTTTCCATGTGCACGTGTTAACTGGACCATGTTGCTTTTAATAGCAATACTGTTAAACGATACATATTAAATGTATTTCATAGTTTGGCCACCCGGTGAGTTAATTGTTACATTATGCTAAAGACCAAAAGATGAAAAAGGTAAACGGTAAACATTTTGACAAAGGTTTTCGTCAAAAATAGGCCTTTTGTAGCAAAACAACTGTGTTGTGACGTAGGCTGTGTTTACACAAGGAGACGAGTTCCCGCAATGACGGCATCTGTACATAATTAAGCAATGTCACGTGGGCTGCCATTGTCTAATTACGGAAACATGACGTCATCGCAGAGACGCATCACCTCGCATAAACACGGAAGTTTGTCGTGGGTGGACGTGCAGAAATTGGCTATAACCATATTTGTTGAAGCAAGATCAGCAAAGTTGGTATGGAATTATTCCACGCATGTCATATGAAAAAATAATTTGCATTTCTATATTAATAGGCTAATTTTACAGGCAGTCTGGCAATATATGTACGTCCACCCACGAAAGAACATAGAAAGAAGCGAGTGTGTGTCAGCGAGTGTGTGTCGGCGCCTGGGAGGAGGTACAGCCAGAGTGCCCCGAAGTTAGCGTATATAGAGACAGAGATGGTGGATTGGCGGTTACGCCATCGAGAGAGTGGATCTTCTTCTTCCTGTCAATGACTAGGCTCCTTAAGAGCATTGTAAGTCCTGCGGCGTGTTTCTACATGACTCCACAACTGCCTGCTCGGTGCCTCTCACGCGCCGGGAATCGATGGTTTAGAGATAGAGACCACCACTCTTTGAGTCCACGACAGGTTACACATTTACCCCCGTGTGGGATCTTTTATTTCCCCTGACATAGACACTGGGCTCACACTGAATGCAGCCACAGTTCGGCTACTGTTTCTTTCTTTGTCCGCCAGGAAAAAAATAATTATAGTAAATAACTCTAACTAACTGCCTTTGTGTTTTTTTAATACACAGAGACAGTTATTTAGAGTTATTTACTATTGTGCTTTCTAACTGTAGGACAAAGACGGAAACTGTGGCCGAATTGATAGTTGCGTACACGAAGAGTGTCTCATGTCAATTAATAGAACATTATAGTTTGATTATGACGCATTAAAAGACTGAACTAATTATACTAGAATACATGATAAGGTGAGGAACAACACTTAGGTGAAGAGAACATTATAGGGAAAAGTAACTTGTGTTGTCTTACCATTGCAAACAGTGCCTACGTCATCTGCACTCCTTAACCCAGCATGTAATCGCCAGATGGCAACATATGGTGTACCATTTCTAAGTTATGGAAGTGGCCCACATTACCTGTATGCTCATATTACCGAACTTTTCCCTATATGCGTGTGTGTATGTGTTTGTGTCCATGTTGGGTAATGAGTATGTGTGTGTGTGTGTGGGCAATGACGCCTGTGTGTGTGAGAGTGTATGTCCATGTCGAGTTATGATTCGTGTGTGTTGCTTGTGGAGGTGGGTGTGCGAATGCGTGTGGGCGTGCATGTGTGCGTACATGCGTGCGTGCACCTATGTTTTGTAATGACTCTTGTACTGGGTTAGGCTATGACTCTTGCGTGCCTACGACCATCTTGGGTAATATGATAACTCATACCCATAGTATCCACGGGCCATGCTCATATTTCCAACGCGTAATGTAATATGAGCCATTTGGAGATCATTTTCTCCTCGTGCTTATTGAAAAAGTAAACAATCCACGTGTGTAATAATGCCCATGATAATAGTCTACCACGAGAACTTTTACGTGAACTTTACACACAGCAAATATTTAGTCATACGGCATCAGAATATCAATGTGAAAAAAGTGGCTCATACTACCGAAATAGCTAGTCATACGGCTTCAGAATATCAATGTGAAAAAGTGGTTCATATTACCGAGCCTTCCTCTATTGTTGTCGAATTGAGTGTGAGCCACCCTCCAGATGGCGTAACCGTCACCCGACCATCTATAACTAGTGTATATTAATACACTAACATTGGGGGCAATCTGGCAGTATTTCCTCCCAGGCGCCGACGCCCACTCGCTCTATGACCCTTCATCTCCTTGCACCAGTTACGTGATTTTGTCGAATTACACACAGAATGTGTGTTAATGGAGCTACTATGTGCTGTGAAATGTTGAAGAAAATCAAATCGTAGGAAACATTTTGCAGGAATCCTAAGAAACGTTATACTGGTGGCCTATTTGAAAATCGAACGTGGTTGGCCCCTTTTGCTGCATGGACAGGTGTAAGTTAGTTTATGATAAAACTGCACTATTCTTTGACTGCAGTATTCCTGACGTTTACAGTGGTAAAACACTATTCTTTAACAGCAGTATTCCCGACGTTTATCGTGGTAAAACACTATTCTTTAACTGTAGTATTCTTGACGTTTACCGTGGTAAAACACTATTCATTAACTGCAGTATTCCTGACGTTTACCGTGGTAAAACACTATTCATTAACTGCAGTATTCCTGACGTTTACCGTAGTAAAACAATAGCAATTATTCTATCGAGAAAAACCCACGAACGACAAAGAATCATGTTCAGATGTCGGAAAACGCTTGTACAATGTAGCAGTTGCCTAGAACGATTAAGCATGTCAGTAAGTAGTGACAGCTAAGTAGTTTAAGACATTATCTAAACATAATGTTATTATTAGAGTTTCCAGTCGAACATATGCCTACGTTTTAAAAGTGGTCTGACCCAAAGAGACAATTGCAATAATGTTGCAATAGGGTGTAAATAAAAGTGTGCAAATAGATACGTTTTAGTTGTTTTGCTTAAATATTGATAAGATCCCTAATTTGGAATGATTTATTTAATTGATGTAACTAACTTAATAAATATTGACATTCCACGATTTATGAGCAGGCCTATGGTTTGTATGTCCAACGCACGTTAAAGCACGCAATGTGTTTGGGAGTATTGAATGACGTTGATTGGATAACCAAGCGCTTATATTTAGAACAAGAACTGTGATTAAGCCTAATTGCATTTGAGGTTAGATCAATTATCTGACTGCAATGTATTAGTGCTCTTCGTGATTTGAGGGAGACGTTATGCAAGTTAATTTTAGTTAACGTTAATTTATGAATTATATTTGTTAGTGAATTAACCTATTTCAACTATCATTGAACAATGCATATTTTACATCTTAAAGCGTATATATTTGGTTTTATTTCATCAACTTGAAAAGGGTATAATGCTGCACGCCTAACTGGTGGAATGCGTCTCCCGTCCAAGGTAAAAAGTGGTATCTTTTTGACGGAAGTATACAACTGTTCAGGAAATTGGGAGGGGGTCAGTTATCAATTGTGGTATACTGGCAGCAAGGTTTTAGTTGTTTTGCTTAAATATTGATAAGATCCCTAATTTGGAATGATTTATTTAATTGATGTAACTAACTTAATAAATATTGACATTCCACGATTTATGAGTGCACCCCTTAGGTTGTGTCGTGTGTTCGTAGTTGTGTTGTTTTCAGAGCTGCTAACATTTAAAAAGTAATTAGTAGATTTACTCGAAATTCGAATTGGAGGGGTGTGCGAGCGTTAGCGCGGAGTGTCTGTGTAGGGTTGTCAGATATACCCCCTAGTTTATATATTGTCAGCAATAACATCATATATGCCAAGGCTATGCGACAGATTGTCAGATATATCGTCATGTGCAACGGATTGTCAGAAAACATACCTGTGCTTGCGTAGAGTTGGCAAAACTGGGTGTTTTGTACCAAGATGGGATCGTTCTCTTTCGTTTTCTATGCAAATGTATTCCCAACGCCGATGCGACAAAGTCAGACTGTAGCGCATTCACTATTTTAATTGTTGTTATTCCTAAGCGCGTTTTGTGAAAATTTGACATTTTGATAAGTGACCTTTGTTATTTGCCGGAGTTGGCATCCAAGCGCGTAGACAGCCGTACGCAATATGGCGAACACGTTTTCAAAAATCCAACCCAACCCCCCTCAACCCCCAGATAGTTAATGGTCCATCCCCAATGAGTGCAAGCACGAATCAGACAGCTGGTAGGGAGCCATCTAAGCTCATTACAAATGACACAATGTTAACTTGGTTATTGTGCATGTCAGCGGACAGGTTGCGTGTCAGGCTGAGCTCGAGTTAGACGAGGATGCACAAGCTGACTTGAACAACAGAACTAATCGGCAATCACTTTGTGAGACACGGTTGTCCAGTCGTGCGAACGTTCTGTAAGCCTATACATTAAAGTTTGCATTCACTGCTATTATCACTGCCCTGGGCTATTTGGATGAAGATGGGGACAGCAAAGCCAGATGTTACTTTTTTATCCATCAAAACTGTTGAATTCATCATAGCGCTAGTGAGCATTGAGCATGTTCTCCAAAGTCGACGTCAACTGAGCGCCTGTAGGGATTGGCCCTTACGCGTGTCCACAAGGACAAGACGTTGGATGCAGAACGCAGCATCCACCCTTTCATTTAGCGCTAACACTACGCATAATAATGAAGGAGAGGATAGTAACTAAACCCTTTCTGTAGAAATGATACACTCGTAAACGCTTATTAATTAATCTTTACTGGGGATGGTCTAGGATTTTGGAAGGGGGTTCGACTGTGAGGGTTCGCAAAATACTGAGTCTAATGAGCCACTGAATAGTAATTTATGCAAGCCGCATAATGCCACACGTAGCGGTTGGGGCCGAGAGTCTGACATCTCAGATGTTCTCTACTGGGTAATATTTATTCTGGTATGTCATCATTTGATATGGTTTATGTTCAACAAAAAGATTATTTTTATAATAAAAAACAAAACAACGGTAAACCATTACTGACCTAATGTAATAACAGACCATTCCAATATGCCTCCTTTCGTATTCACACACATAAAATCAATGACACGCAGGCAATTACAAATTGCGCGTCGTTGGTCACTAGTGGCTACACAACTATTAGAGTTCAAACATCCACTAGAGGCTTTGCCATTAGCATTCTTCTGGGGTGAAGTTCAGCGAATTTTCTGACGACATTGTCGTAATCAACAGGCCTGCTGTAATGGATTTTCATTAGTGCCAGGCCAGCGTATATCCAAACATATCTCCGTTGGTGGCATGCTATGCGCAACAACACATACATGTTTGGATAAATATCCGGATCACAGGCCTGAAATATCAAAACAGGTTACAGTGTAAGTGCAATGCAAACATTTCACTTGCTAACTAACATCCAGCGAACTCGCATTATGTTCTGCATTAATTATGGGGGGACAACTATAATACACAAAGATATGTCCAGCAGCCAGATACAAGGGCCAGTTATTAAACATATTATGTTGTGAATCAAGTTTACTATTTCAATTTAGGTGGCTATGTCAGATTGTTTTCATTGTGTCAAAGTTATATTATAAACATCATCAATGAAGTTAGGGGCCATCCATAAAGTACGTCACGCTATTTGTGGACATTTTTTAAACTCTCCACACACTTGTCTGCTTAGTAACGCTGACATGTACACCTCCCCCAAAATTACGTTCGCTTTAACAAAGATCCTCCCATGATGCATACATCTATACTAATTATTATATTCGTTGCATGGCTGTATTGATTACTTGTTTACGTATAAAATACAAGTATGTAAACGTAATAAAAACAGTAACTTGCTGGTTTGATATCGACAGCTCGATGAGCCAATAGTTCAAAAATTATTAGAGAACGCTTACCCAGAAACCCCCCATCTGCATATGGAGCTTCGTCACGCTTGCCCATAGACCCCACACCCCAAGCGTGACGTACTTTATGGATGACCCTTTATTATTGTGGTCATGTCGCAATCCACTCTGGAAAATACTCTTACGTTCAAACTTTCGTGGAGAGACTGGGGCGGTCTGGAAACATTAGACCATGTATTTTACCACCGGTTGAATTCGCTGCCACTGTGGTGGGACTGGGTAAGTCCCTTTGATAGAATTCAATCAGATTCCGCAAGTCGTCAAATGCGTGGTTAGCGGTGCAGCTTGGAACTAGGCCCAACAGCCTTGTTGTCGTTTGTTGCACATGGCCAAACCCGTAATACACAATACAAAAAAATAATAAAGTACATTAGAAAAGTCGATATAACTCGGGAGTCTCTATATTATTATAAAACAGAGTGTGGGTCTCTGTTTGTATGTTTTTCCGTCTGTCTGAGCATATATGAGGAAATAAGTGTGTATATCAAGGAAGGTACCGTGAACGACTATCATTATATCGTACCCCTGACGACTAGAAGAAATGACTGCGAACTATGTATGTTTTAGTTTTTTTTAAATGCCATTACGGTTACTGCCGAGCGAACACATTTAGGCAAGTCGTTCCACATTCGTTGGCCTGCCACAGCAAAGATAGTCTACATCGTCCAATTGTACGCAGTAATCATGTCACTTCCAGCAGAATGTATTTGGGATTGTACTGTCTTATGTTGTATCTGATCGATTATTAGCCTGTGAATAAAAAAGAATGTGTCTAACCTCGTATCCATCTTTCTGATGATATGGTCAATAAAAAGTAAGACGACATAGCGCCTGTAGTACTCCTCTTGGGCTTTCATGACGTACGTTGTTTCTGAGTTTACGGCAGGCGGCTATTCGGGATACCCTTGGCTCACAGCCAATTCCACCGGAAACATCTGCAGACTTTGCAAACCATTGACCAAACTCTACATCTGCATGCTGCCTCAACATTTTTCAGAACATCTGCGGTTTCTCTTATCATTTGGTAGGCGATATATTGGTCATTCACCCTCTTCTAGAGTTCAACGCCGATAGGCCTGGTCACTGGCAGTGCGTTGTGTGCACATATCAATGCCACCACAAATTCAAACGAGCACAGGATGTGGTACAAGCCTGTGGCCTTCACAATGGTGTCCCGGTCCCATGCCCAAACACCGTACATTGGGTATTCTAATTCACGCATGATCACTTGCAGAGTTGTGACAAGGCATTCATACAACTCCAGAAATACGTCATACGCTTCGTGTCTCTCCACCCACTGTTTACGACACATGTCGATTATTCTTGTTTTGTGGCTATCTGGCTGATTGATGCAGATCACATATTCAAGGCATTTCTGCCGCTTGGGTGAGTTGCCAAAGAAGTATGCCACTTCAGTGACAGAAGCAGCCATGTTGTGCACAGGTGGCAAGCTACACGCGTTTACTATTACTAGATTCAGCACATGTGAATAGCGGTGCACATGTGAATAGCAGTGCACATGTGAATAGCAGTGCACACACACTGCCTTCTCGTTCACTCTCCAAATTCTTGCCTTACTCCCTTTACAGCTGACGCTGTGTTGCTGGCGCCATCGTAGACAAAATAGAGGTGATAACTGAGAGGGTAGAAAACACCGTGTGTTCCGGCAAGGGTGGATCTGTTTTATTACACGTAGGGACAAATAACGTAGAGTGGGAGGGTACAACTGCCATAGTTAGGAAATACAGGCAGTTGATCAGAACACTAAAGCAGACGCGGTTTGAGCAGGTAATACGGTCAGGGATTTTACCAGTAATAGGATGGAGGGGCAGATATATCGAAATTGCCGGGGGATGGCAATTAACATGCTAATCTAGAAGCTATGTAGGGAAGAGGAAGTTGGATTTGTGGATTTGTAGGGATGTTTTGTTGGGAGGGCTGATATGTGCATGAAGGATGGGCTTCATCTAAGTGTAAAGGGGCAGCAGTATTTGCGGATGAACTTTCAGCAGCAGTAGATAGTGGCATGGGTAGCATATCAAATATTTTTGGTAGTAAACATTGTTTAAATTAGAAGCGCGGGGGGGTTACTTAGAGATGGCTCAAGCAGAAGAAGAGGCCACTAGTACAGACAAACCAATAACAAAATGTCCCGAAAACATATATGAAACAGGTTATAAATGCGTGTGTTTAAATGCAAGGAGCATAGTAAATAAAAACAACGAATCAAACATTATGGTAGAAGATACTGACCGTCAAATAATTGGTATAACCAAATCACCCACATAGACACAACATATGCTGAATTAGGATTGACAGAATACGTAATGTTTAGGTGAGATTGAATAGGAAGAAGGGGAATATATGTTAAAGAATCTATCCAGGCTTATGAAATAAAACAAGAAAGGGAAGAAGATTGCAATGAAGCTGTTTGGTGCAAAATAGTTTCAGGAATTCAAAATTAACTATTGGATTAGTTTTCCGAAGTCCAAACATAAACGAAGAGGAAGAAGACAGAGCTGGAAATATAATATCACAGGGGTTTTTAATGGCGAAAGACCTAAATTTTTACTTCAGTTCAATGTTTACCAGATTTAGGGAGTTGTTCCTATTGAATGAAAAGAAGCAAACATCATACCATTATTTAAAAAGGGTTCGAGAAATTAGCCAGATAATTACAGACCAGTGAGTTTAACGGCAGTGATTTGTAAATTATTAGAAAGGTTAATTAAAGACCATATGGTGGACTTCCTTGTTAGGCATATATTATTAAATTCATCTCAACACTAAAAGCGAGGTCATGCTTAATAAATATGTTATGTTTTTTTGAAGAAATCACTAAGTGGATAGACGTGGGAACGCCAGTAGATATTATCTACTTAGATTTTCAGAAAGTTTTTTTACAAAATGCCACATCAAAGATTACAACTTAAATTAAAAGCCCATGGTATCAGGGATGGCATAATTGACTGGATAGAACAATGGCTGATTGACAGAAGACAGCGTGTTGTAGTAGATGGAGAAGTTTCAAAATGGATGTCAGTTTTCAGTGGGGTACCACAAGGATCAATATTAGGACCTTTATTATGTTTAATATATACATCAATAACTTGGACGACAATATAACAAGTAACGTACTGAAATTTGCGGATGACACAAGCGTTTAGAAAGGCTAACACTGATGGTGATAAACAACATTTACAAAACGATCTAGACATATTAGTTAAATGATCTGAGAAGTGGCAGATGCTGTTCAATTTGGGGAAATGTAAATCCCTACATACAGGACATGGGAACTTGAATGTAAACTATAAAATGGGAGATACTGTTCTGGGTACTACTGTAAAAGAAAAGGACTTAGGAGTTACAATAAGCGCTGATGTGAAAGTTTCAGAGCAGTGTGGTATTGCAGCTTCAAAGGGTAATCAAATTCTTGGGTTGATCAGGAGAAACATAACACACACGGAAAAAAGCTGATTATACCTCTGCATAAAGCAATAGTTAGACCTCATTTAGAATACTGTATACAAGCGTGGAGACCATATCGTAAGAAGGATATAGATACGCTTGAGCCATACAGAGGAGAGCAACTAAAATTATTCCAGAACTGAGAGACCTGAGTTATGAAGAATGCCTGAAAGAATGTGGTTGAACAACTCTAGAGACAAGAAGGTTAAGAGGAGATCAGATTGAAGTTTTTAAGATATTGAATGGGTATGAAAATATTGATAGAAATATGTTTTTCTCACTCAAGAAAAATAGCAGAACTAGAGGACGAGGTAAAATTAGTAAAGGATCAGTGTAGATTTGATATCAGGAAGTACTCGTTCTCACAGAGGACAATAATTGAATGGAACAAATTGTCTACAGATTGTATAACTGCTAGCAGCGTGAATATGTTTTAAAACAAGTTTGATTCATATCTCAGGTGGGCGGATGGCGTTGTGTTTGTCCACAAACCGCAACACAAAAGTGAGTTGCTCCAGATTAGCATTGTCGGTGACTTCATCACTGAGAATACTGAAGAACTTTGCTTCTGCAATTTCGTCTATGATGTCGCTCCGAAGTATCAACTCATTCTGGATAGTCTTGTTGGTGTACTGGGCATTGCCTGGTCCTTCTCCGATGTTCTTCTTTAACACCGTGTTCCCTGCTTCCATGGCATACTGCAATAAGGTATGGAAGTTCCCTATGTTTCTCGATGCCTCTGATGATCCATCATCTCGGTGCCCCACAAATGGATTACTTTAGCAACATAATTTATAACTGATATGTTTATCTCAATGGCTGCTGTCCTGCTTTGGCCCCGTTGGGTGTTGACTGCAGGTTTTGGTCGAGACATTGTCGTCTTAAAATTGGCAAATGCCACTAGAGCATCAATGTGATAGCTAAGCGCCTCGTGATCTCGGCACGTATCTCCAAGTTTGGTCCATTTTTTTTTAATGGAATCCGAACTAAGGTGCCAAGATTTTTCTATGTTTGCAAAGAGTGCACATGGCAAGCAAAATACACCATCCATTACCTCACTGAACACCAACCAGGGGCGGCAACCAGGCTTTGTCCAGTGTATTGAAAAGAAACGTGTGCATCCATTCATGCATGTTTGGGAACACTTCCGAGAAGTAGGTTTAAAATGATTTTGGATGACTCACCCCTGAAGAAAACAGTTGACCTAGTCAACACTGTCATCAGATGCAACAGGTGTGACTGCGGAGCAGCTACTGGCTGACGGAACGGCCCCAGCAGTTTCCGGCGGAGAAGCAACACACTTGGGTAACACCGTCACCACAAAACCTAATGGAGTGGTAACACACGCGGGTAGTACAATGGCATGGGCTGTGCGAGGGGGTTTCTGCTACTGCCCTACCAGTGGGCATTATATTGTCTAGGTCTTCCCTCCAAATCTTGCCTGGGTGAATGACCTGCCCACTGGCGACTGCCCACTGCCGAGTGGCCACTCCAGTTGGTATTTTTTCAATTGTGTTAAGTATCTACGATATTCGTCCGTTTGAAGCAGTTGGTGGTGCTGGATTTCTAGAACTCGTCCAAAACGCTATGGACAGTAGACAGCAGACTAGTAGACATTATACAATGTAATACGTATGCATTACAGTTTATTTGTGTTTTGTTTTAAGATAATATGTTTATCTTTTTGTTTTAAGATAATAGGTTTATCTTTTTATTTAAGATAATAAGTTTATCTTTTCAAAATTTAGCGGGCCGCGGCTTGCGGTCTTACCCGTTTTTGGCCCGCGGGTATGGGACGGGCCTGGGCCTCAAACGTGAGGGTCTGGGCAGGGCTCGGCTTGACAATTTTTGCGGTCCTGGATCGGGCCTGGATTCTAACTGCTAATTGCGGGCCGGGCTTGGGCTCAAATTATAGGCCCGTGCAAGGTACTAGTTCCCGCTAACTCAGATGACACAGTGACAAGACTGTGCGACGGGGTTCCTCGAAACTCAAATTGAGCAGCGGCACAGCCAGTCAAAATAACTGTTCACTGTGAAAGCGATTGCTTATCGCGCGGTAAAATTCCTCTCGCTATTTCGGATAAGTGGAATTTATTTAACATGTCAAATTTATTTAACATGTAATGGTAATATATATGATGTAAATTATTAAATACATTAATACGGATTAGCCCGAATAAACGGATGCGGCCTACGGCCTTGTCCGTTTATATGTGTTACTCCGCCACCGTCTCGTCCCATTCTAGCCGCATGCTATTCTCAAAGATAAAATTTTATATAATTATTCGTACCGGACCTTTGAAGATTAGTAACTTTGAACATACATATACTAGCTCGATAATAGTTAGATGCAGTGTACTGTACATACATCAGTTCATAATTCAAAACATACATACGCACAATACAACACATATAGAAATCGTGCATATGAAACATAGACTAGGCCTACATTGTGTTAATCACAATCATAGTGTGCAATAATTTTATGTTGGAAAAGCAAAAATAGAAGTGTAAACGTATCACTCTCCCCATTACGCTGATTTACTATATGTATTTACCTATACGTTATTTACATTACAATCCGTTGTATAGCAATTCAATGACTAATTTTGTTTCAAAACATTAGTTTGAACAAATAGTAATATTGGCACCCAAAACTAAGCCCTACCTGGTGATACTAATCCAAACTTATATAGTACAACTCTCCAATGTGCCAAGAAGTAGAGGCTCACCACTGGTGCTGTCGCCACACTGTGGCCAAGAAGTAGGGGTTCACCACTGCTGCTGTCGCCACACTGTGGCCAAGAAGTAGGGCTCACCACTGCTGCTGTCGCCACACTGTGGCCAAGAAGAAGGGGTTCACCACTGCTGCTGTCGCCACACTGTGGCCAAGAAGTAGGGGTTCACCACTGCTGCTGTCGCCACACTGTGGCCAAGAAGTAGGGGCTCACCACTGCTGCTGTCGCCACATTGTGGCCAAGAAGTAAGGGTTCACCACTGCTGCTGTCGCCACACTGTGGCCAAGAAGTAGGGTTTCACCATTGTTGCTGTCACCACACTGTGGCCAAGAAGTAGGGGCTCACCACTGCTGCTGTCGCCACATTGTGGCCAAGAAGTGGGGGCTCACCACTGCTGCTGTCGCCACACTGTGGTCAAGAAGTAGGGGCTCACCACTGCTGCTGTCGCCACATTGTGGCCAAGAAGTAAGGGTTCACCACTGCTGCTGTCGCCACACTGTGGCCAAGAAGTAGGGTTTCACCACTGCTGCTGTCGCCACATTGTGGCCAAGACGTAGGGCTCACCACTGGTGCTGTCGCCACACTGTGGCCAAGAAGTAGGGTTTCACCACTGGTGCTGTCG
Organism: Lamellibrachia columna; assembly: GCA_963662155.1. Lineage (NCBI taxonomy): Eukaryota > Metazoa > Annelida > Polychaeta > Sabellida > Siboglinidae > Lamellibrachia > Lamellibrachia columna. The sequence continues at coordinate 33,904,080 of OY759271.1, read as the reverse complement.
CCACACTGTGGCCAAGAAGTAGGGCTCACCACTGCTGCTGTCGCCACACTGTGGCCAAGAAGAAGGGGTTCACCACTGCTGCTGTCGCCACACTGTGGCCAAGAAGTAGGGGTTCACCACTGCTGCTGTCGCCACACTGTGGCCAAGAAGTAGGGCTCACCACTGCTACTGTCGCCACACTGTGGCCAAGAAGTAGGGCTCACCACTGCTGCTGTCGCCTCACTGTGGACAAGAAGTAGGGGCTCACCACTGCTGCTCTCGACACACTGTGGCCAAGAAGTAGGGGTTCACCACTGCTGCTGTCGCCACACTGTGGCCAAGAAGTAGGGGTTCACCACTGCTGCTGTCGCCACATTGTGGCCAAGAAGTAGGGGCTCACCACTGCTGCTGTCGCCACACTGTGGTCAAGAAGTAGGGGCTCACCACTGCTGCTCTCGACACACTGTGGCCAAGAAGTAGGGGTTCACCACTGCTGCTGTCGCCACATTGTGGCCTAGAAGTAGGGGCTCACCATTTCTGCTGTCGCCACACTGTGGCAAAGAAGTAGGGGCTCACCACTGCTGCTGTCGCCACATTGTGGTCAAGAAGTAGGGGCTCACCACTGCTGCTGTCGCCACATTGTGGCCAAGAAGTAGGGGCTCACCACTGCTGCTGTCGCCACACTGAGGCCAAGAAGTAGGGGCTCACCACTGCTGCTGTCGCCACATTGTGGCCAAGAAGTAGGGGCTCACCACTTCTGCTGTCGCCACATTGTGGCCAAGAAGTAGGGGCTCACCACTGCTGCTGTCGCCACATTGTGGCCAAGAAGTATGGGCTCACCACTGCTGCTGTCGCCACACTGTGGCCAAGAAGTAGGGGCTCACCACTGCTGCTGTCGCCACCTGTGGCCAAGAAGTAGGGGCTCACCACTGCTGCTGTCGCCACACTGTGGCCAAGAAGTAGGGGCTCACCACTGCTGCTGTCGCCACACTGTGGCCAAGAAGTAGGGGCTCACCACTGCTGCTGTCGCCACACTGTGGCCAAGAAGTAGGGGCTCACCACTGCTGCTGTCGCCACATTGTGGCCAAGAAGTAGGGGCTCACCACTTCTGCTGTCGCCACATTGTGGCCAAGAAGTAGGGGCTCACCACTGCTGCTGTCGCCACATTGTGGCCAAGAAGTATGGGCTCACCACTGCTGCTGTCGCCACACTGTGGCCAAGAAGTAGGGGCTCACCACTGCTGCTGTCGCCACCTGTGGCCAAGAAGTAGGGGCTCACCACTGCTGCTGTCGCCACACTGTGGTCAAGAAGTAGGGGCTCACCACTGCTGCTCTCGACACACTGTGGCCAAGAAGTAGGGGTTCACCACTGCTGCTGTCGCCACATTGTGGCCTAGAAGTAGGGGCTCACCATTTCTGCTGTCGCCACACTGTGGCAAAGAAGTAGGGGCTCACCACTGCTGCTGTCGCCACCTGTGGTCAAGAAGTAGGGGCTCACCACTGCTGCTCTCGACACACTGTGGCCAAGAAGTAGGGGTTCACCACTGCTGCTGTCGCCACATTGTGGCCTAGAAGTAGGGGCTCACCATTGCTGCTGTCGCCACATTGTGGCCAAGAAGTAGGGGCTCACCATTGCTGCTGTCGCCACACTGTGGCCAAGAAGTAGGGGCTCACCACTGCTGCTGTCGCCACACTGTGGCCAAGAAGTAGGGGCTTACCACTGCTGCTGTCGACACACTGTGGCCAAGAAGTAGGACTCACCACTGTTGCTGTCGACACAATGTGGCCAAGAAGTAGGGGCTTACCACTGCTGCTATTGCCACAGTGTGGCCAAGAAGTAGAGGCTCACCACTGCTGCTGTCGCCACACTGTGGCCCAGAAGTAGCGGCTTACCACTGCTGCTATTGCCACACTGTGGCCAAGAAGTAGGGGCTCACCACTGCTGCTGTCGACACACTGTGGCCAAGAAGTAGGGGCTTACCACTGCTGCTGTCGCCACATTGTGGCCAAGAAGTAGGGGCTTACCACAGCTGCTATCGCCACACTGTGGCCAAGAAGTAGGGCTCACCACTGCTGCTGTTGCCACACTGTGGCCAAGAACTAGGGGCTCACCACTGCTGCTGTCGACACACTGTTGCCAAGAAGTAGGGGATCACCACTGCTGCTGTCGCCACACTGGATATTATTAACCAAATACCCCAGCTTGGTGCTCTCTTTTAAACTTGTCAATATTAGAACACATCGCCCTATCATTCGTGCCATTCCGTGTATGGCGATGGCATCCACCCACGACTCACTCTTAGCAAGCGAATCCAAATACCCCGGCCGTATGACCTCGTACATGGAACCAGGTGCTTACTGAACGGTTAAAAAACCGTTTTGTATTATTAATTGTAACAATGCACACTTGTTTGGATGCATAGGGTCATATTCCAGTTTAATGGTATTTTATTAATTATGTTTAAAATATTTGGTTTTTCTTTATGTTATAGCTGGTCGACAGATAAGGCAATACGTCACAATATGCATGAGAACATCACCCATTTAGTAAGTGGAATGTGGTGATAACATTTTGATCATGTACCAAAACAGGAGATATGCTGTTACCAAGTTCTGGAGGAATACAACCAAGTCAGATCGCAGCTGCCCCGCACTTGGCGCAAGTAGATCTAGTCGATCCAACTGATCCTCTACGCAATAAAAGAAACAATTCCCATCTCCTGGGACATTGCAGCGTATCTGCATTTCATCTGCCTGACGTTCATTTCTAGGCGCTGACGAAATGACATCGTATGCACTAGTCATGAGTGTGCCTGGACACGTCCTTGGCTCTTTCAAATTCGTCTAAAATTATTTTCAAGATATGCACTATTACCTATCAGGCACTTTCATCCGGGCAACCGGCATATTTACATTCGCTGCTCACTCACGCAAGAAAGGCTAGGTATCTTCGATCATCTACTTCGCATTTACTTTTTATTCCCAGAATTAAGACATGCATTAGAACTACATCTTTCTCAATCGCAGCACCTACTTTGTGGAACTTATTACCTGTCAGTGTTAAGTCATGTGAAGATATATCAACATTTCGGCGTCATCTAAAAACCTACATATTTGACCTGGCCTATCCTCCGTAGCACCTCAGCGCACCACCATCACTGTTGACGATTCAGAATTTAATTTGGATTAAGATTTGCCTAACACTTTGGTTTTGGTGCGCTGCTGAACTCGGTTGTCTGAGGATTTTGGCGCTATGGAAGTCTTCTTTATTGTATTGTATTGTATTGTATTGTATGTGTGATTGGGCACGAATGCACGCACGCACGTACCCAAGCGCGCATTCGAACCCGCCGCTAACCTTACAACAGATAAGAGAGTAAAATAAATATTTCAGTTGATGTCAATACAATAGACGCTGACGCTAGCATATTAACGCAGTGGCACTGGCTCTATATCAGGCCCAACGCAACAACGTTTTAAAATCAGTCGCGTTATCTGGTCGGGATTGAGGGATATCAGGCTTAGGTGTTTATTATGGCGAAACAAACGTATGTCAACGTCTGTATGTCTGCGTCTTTTGCACGAGTTTCACACAGGAGGCATATTGTTTAATGTGATGTGAATGTTTAAAGAAAATTAGCCCAGGAAACGCTATCATATCCACCAACGGCTCAGGGTGTTATCTGCCCATTTGTGTGAACGCCAACCCCACTGTTGTATTCCTTTATCTCAGTGCCCACCTGTGCGCATTAACATCCACCGAGTCCTCCGGCCAAATGCCGGGGTCTGAATTGATCCGAAACACTCTTAGTAAAACCCACCTGACATGGTGGTTTACTTACTAATTCTCTTCGTACGCTGCATATGGTGCATAAGTCCACTTAGTGACTTATCCACTTAGTAACTTACGCTATTTCGTACGATCTCTAGCTGTGTTATCTGGCCTATTCCAAGACTTCCATCCGAGTTGTTTTATCTTTGCTTCCTCGGTCCTCTGTGTTTATTTTGGCCTTCCTCTTTTCCTTTTACTTCCAGGAGCCCAGGTTTCTGCTATTTTTTTAATTTCCGTCTCTCCTACATTTGTGGCCAAACCATCTCCACCGTTTGATCTTAATCTACTGAGTTTGGTGACATACAGTTAGGCCTACTGTTTTGTCTCACTAAATATTTATATATCTATGTAGGGTCTATATCAGTTGGAAAATTTACACAAAATAGTTCCTGCTGCCAGCACAGCGTGCATTTCAGCTGGAGATTCGGACACTGAAAATAAACGGAAATACTGGGGGCCAAAGTATAATGGAGCCCTGCCGAAAATATTGTGGGCCCGGCCCCCCTAGCCCCTACCCGGGTTGGTATGTTAGTCGTTAATTTATATGTGTGTGTGTGTGTGTGTGTGTGTGTGTGTGTGTGTGTGTGTGTGTGTGTGTGTGTGTGTGTGTGTGTATATATATATATATATACACACACACACATATATATATATATATATATATATATATATATATATATATACCACACGTTACAGTAGTACTGCATATGTAACGTGTGGTTAAAGCCTCTGTTTGTCGTGGTGTTGTACAGACTCTACAGAGTGATGATGAAAGATTGGGCAAAGGTAGAGCCAGACCAGTTGTGAACAATATCTTGTCTTGGCCCTGAACTATTGAGATGCCTCGGTGTAATAAACTCGCAGACTCATGTGGCACGTAACAGCAACTAATTGGCTTGCGTGTGGCCTGGAACGAAATGTTGCATGTCACGCCGCTGTACAATTAGAAATTGTGACATTTGTAAGCTAAATCAAACTCACAACTGTTTGCCAACGGTCAATTACTTTTAATTGCCATTTATTCAAAGATATAATGCAGCAGTACACAACAGATTGACTTCACTTCAAGTGTTAGAAACAAATTCACACATAACACGCAATCTTCACGTTCATAGATCGATACTAAAATCTTCAGATTGAGAACAGACTTTTTGAATGTCTTCTTTGGCGAGCTGCATGACGAGAAAAGAACAGTCGATAAACCACACCACACGAGATCTGAAGTAATTGAATATCCCACCTGAAACATGGACTACTGCTGCCATGGACAGACCAAACTGGAGCATCCGCTCTCTTCGTCAGTCGTACCCCTTCCATTATTTCCACATGTCCAGTCCACCAGCCGGCTCCTCACCAGTTTCCTTGTGAGACTCTCTTTCACACCAACGTCCTCCCTCAGCTCCTCCATTCTTCGTTTGTCGATTCTTTTTACTCCCGCAATTCTTCTCACCCAGTTATTCTCGCAAACTTGCAGTTTCTCTTGTTGTTTTCTGTCGTCGCCATGGTCTCTGGGAAAGGGGACAGAGCAGTGAACCTGGGTGAAGGATTTAAAATGCTGTGTGGATAGGCAAACAAGAGGTGGACCTACATGTAGTTGTTGACGGAAACATCATTAAACAAGTGAACAGTTTTTGTATAAATGGGTGGCACAGTGTGTGATGATGGAGGAAGTAGTAAGGAAATACAGAGGAGAGTGCAAGCAGGGGCAGCAGCGTGGAGGAGAGAGGAAGGCTTTATGTGGGACAGAAAACTGAAGAAACAACTAAAAAGAAAAGTGTTGAAAGCCTGCGTGGTACCAGCCTGTATATACGGGTTGGGAACACTAGCACTGACAGAGAGACAGGAGAAGATACAGATAGCAGAAAACAACTGGATCCTAAGAATAAGCAAAGTAACCAAAGAAGATAGAAGGAAGGTGAAGGAATTGAGAGAAGAGATTAGCATAAAAAACACCTAAAAATGAAAGTATCCGGAAGCAGAATGAGATGGGCAGGACATGTGCAAAGAATGGGTGAATACAGAATTTAAAAAAGAGCATGGAAAGCAGAAGAGGGTGGCAGAAGAAGAAGGGGAAGACCAAAGCTGCGATGGAAAGACTGTGTCAAACGAAATCTTGGAAGGGCAGGTACGAACGGCCAAGAATGGAAGACCACCGCAGAAGACAGAGGGAGATGGAGAACATTAACAATGAAAGTGGAAGAAGCAATCAAGTGATTTGGACCCCACCCCGCAAGGGAGCAAGTGGAAGAAGAATTCATGGTCTCTAGGCCGTATAGATATGCTGGTGTTATGCATGAGTTCAGAACCTTTTCTTTTAGCTTTCGAGATATGTGTCTATCTCCCGTCACCCCTTCCACTTTACTCCACGCACTTGCCTCAACTTGTATTCTCCTGCGAATTTTTTGCCGTCCCCGCAAACCGCTCCACCCAGATTTACAAAGCTGTCTTGTTGGTTCAGTTTCTTCCCATCCAGTCTTATGTCAAGATCGTTTTTTTTCTGCTCCCTGAACCAAAGCACCTTCGTCTTCTCTAGACTTACTCTCAGTCCATATTTGCCAAATATTTCCTTCCAATCTACCAACCGCTTTTGAAGGTCTGCCTCACTGTCCGCTACTACCGCCAGGTCATCGGCGTATAGCAACTTGCGGAGAATGTCCCTTGTACTCGCTGTCCTGCTGATCACTTCTGCAATGAATAACAGTGGGCTTAGGGCACTCCCCTGTCTCAGGCCGACGTCCACCCTGAATATTCCCGGTCCGCACACTAATCTACCTTTTGTCTCTTCCTATGTGCCTTCTCTCTCTCTCTCTCTCTCCCTCCCTCCATCCCTCCCTCCCCCTCCCTCCCTCCCTCCCTCCCTCCCGCTCTCTCTCTCTCTCTCTCTCTCTCTCTCTCTCTCTCTCTCTCTCTCCCTCCATCTCTCTCTCTCTCTCTCTCTCTCTCTCTCCTCTCTCTCTCTCTCTCTCTCGAGTTTCGTTTCCACCAGTTGTCTTAGAGTGAACATCCCGTCCGCCGTACTTCTCCCTCTTCTAAAACCTTGTTGTTCTTCTCCCATTTCACACTCCACTATCCTCCTTATCCTTCCATACAGAATCATCTCTAACACCTTCAGGACATGACTCAGCAACGTGATACCTCGATATTTTCCAGGGTCGTGAACACCTCCCTTTCTTTTCCATACAGGGACTATCAACTCCGTCTGCCACTCCTCTGAGATCTTCCCCTCTTTCATGCAGGTATTTTGCAATCGTCTTGTCCACCTAACCCCAACACGTTCAGCCATTACCAGCATCTCCACTCGCACTTCATCAATACCTGTCGCTCGGCCTCTCTTCATCTTCTTCATTGCACTATCTGTCTCTGCACCCCCAATCTCCCCCAGCTTCACGTGTCCTTCTACTGCACTTGGTAGTTCTAGTTCGTATAAATATATAAATATATATATATATATATATATATATATATATATATATATATATATATATATATATAGGCCCTATATATATATATATATATATATATATATATATATATATATATATATATAGGCCCTATATATATATATATATATATATATACATACATACATACATACATATAAACATACATACATACATACATACATACATACATACATACATACATACATACATCATACATACAATACATATATATGGAGGAGGGTGGGAGAGAGAGGGTGAGACAAGCAGGCAGACAGGCAGATTTGCAGACGGTAGACAGACAGAGAGACGGACAGACAGACAATCAGAACCCAACGGCTTCAAGTTATCACACTCGTAGACCATTATTATATTGGGCTTGAAATTGGAACAGCTAAAAATGCCATGTCTAGAGTCAAGACATTGACGTTATCAAGGTTCACGATGCGTTTACTTATAAAAAATATTGGCCGAGTCCTATCCAAAAATAGTAGTGCCATGCATAAGTAATACGTCAACACAAGCACAGCGTAAAAAAATAATATCTGCATCCACCGCGGTGGACGAACGATCGACCTGTGTCTTCGCATATTTGAAATTATTACTGCTTTAAATTGACTGGAGTTAAATACTCATTATGCTTATGCTTTGATCAGCATTTCCAGTCTAAGAGCCAGTAACGATGCAAACCATTAACCTTTCCAAACCTGTTTGCCTAGATTTTAATGTCAAACAGGGCTCTCCTTGAACTCTCGTCAGACCGTTTTACATGACAATCCACTGTTTTGCTGATACTACCCATTTGATTGATTACTCGCTCCCGAGAGGCTCTTCTGAACGACAAATGGTGGCGCCACATCACTGAGAATCTGCGCGTCTAATAGAACAGTGGTGCCGCCACAGGGTTTACCTGGAACCAGCTAATGTTTGGCTCAAACTCCCCGACAGTGGTGCCAATCAGCATATCACCACTGCCACAAGTTCGTTATTAATTCAAAATGGACAGTGCGGACTAGTATATTGGCTGGGCAATAGCGAGTGTTGTTTACGACATGTTACGCCATTGCAACTGTGCATTTGAGCATACGTAACAAAGTTTCAAACAAAAACGAACGTTATTTTGTTTTGTTTCAGCGCAAGCACTATCCACAGTTTTATGCAATTGAAATTGAGAGATTTGTTGAAAAAAATTAGGAGTTTACCAAATGAAACGACGATGTACAAAATCTGCACATCAAATGTAAGTTGTGGCAGTGGTGAAATCATGACTTACATTATATTCACTATGTGGCGCCACTAGTGGGGAGTTTGCTTTTGGCTACGAGGTTATCGTGACGTCATTCATAAACCTCTAAAATGGAGGCCGTACCTCGGATGCCGATGCTGGCATTTGAGCTGAAAACTAGCTCCGAACCTGTTGAATTTACTCCAATATTGAAATACGTAAGTAAACCCTACTTGACAATGGATCAACGCGGTTATCTTGTGAATTTGAATTAATAGTTGATGCAGGTGTTATGTTGTGCGCCAAGTTGACAGGGCGATCCACTGTCATTCTGTTGTGAGTCACGCGCATACATGACACAGGAAAATTAATCACAATGAATGAAACGATGATCATACATAACATTCTGCTTAGAAAAAGTTGCCAACACTGGCAACTTACTCCCAGAATTTGCTGACACATGAAATTTGTGTTTTTTACCTTTTGTGTATAGTGGCTATAGTCATATTTTGTTGTATTTATCTTTAGGCCTACCTGTCAAAATTGCGTCTTGCATTTTACTGGCAATGCTGGCTTACATTACGTTGGTTTGGCTGTTCTTTAAAGTAAAATATCGATAATTTTATAGTGCTGATTATGTAACCAATTTCAGTACAAATTGGGGTACTATATTAAATGCTTACCACAATTGTATCGACTTATTGCAGGTCCCGGTTTGAATAGTTATTTTTAGCTTGAGTGCTAATGACTTCATATTTGGAATAAACAAATGCTGGTGTTGACAGTTGATCCAAAGTGCTGTTGTCAAGTTTTTAGTAGCAGCCACCAGAAAGCTACGTACGTCATATAGCTACTACTGAAACCTATTTATATTTGATTTTGGTAATTTCGATAATTTTCTTATGACCTTGTGTACCTTAGGGCTTCTTAATTGTTTTTCATTTCTATGCATTCTTGCTGCAGCAAATAAATTTTCTTTGTAGTATATTTCTGAAATATACCACGAGGATCCTGAAGCATACACAAAGGAGTGCAATGAATTTGACCAACTGCGACAGGTGAGTGTTATGTGACAGCAACATACTTCATGGCAACATCATATTGCTGCGATATTTAATCTAAATAATTTTTAATGTCACAAAAATATTTCACAGTGCATTTTTACAGAATTCCTGTTAAATTCAAATGAATGTAGTATATTTGTTATTATTGTTATATATATGTATGATTTTCATGGATGAATATGCAACAAAATAAAAAACTCATCAAATTAATTTTAATAAAAAAATATATAAAACCGAAGGCAAATGGAATTAAGGAATATATCTAAGGTCTATTGGGATATTACTTGGCTCTGGATTTTGGTAATTATCTCAGAAATTGAAACGTTTTTTTCAGACGGCAATACAGGTGTCAAAAGACTTTGTAGGCTGCAGCGTTCTCAAGAAGTACTACTGCCAGTTGCAGTTTCTGCACAGTCGATTCCCCTTGCTCGCACAGAGACCTGATGATGGCAGTTCAGATCTCATATTCACCTGGTCAGAACACATTTCTCCTACAGTAGTATTTCTCACATTTCAGTTTTAAAACAACATTGACATTTTAAAAATATTGACAGAAAATAAAGACATTTGTGTTCAGAATGGTGAATGATTGAAATGTGAGTTAATTTACTGTGTATGCTTCCTGATGTCATGTTGGTTTATTTGTAAATGAGTGGAAGTTGCAGAATCATTCATAGTTATCATTGATATAGGCATTTGACTTTGTTATTCAGGGTTATTCTGGTCTGCCGCCAGTAGTACCAGTAGCCAGAGTTATTTTCCATTTGTGCACAGTGTTTTGTATGATATGCTTTATTACTATATAATAAAGTACTTTACATTTCTGGCAGACCATATCATTAAGCCATGTTACAGTGAACAGTACAATTCTGTATCTTTTCAAATGCTTCAGTCCACCATTGCCTGTTGCCAGGTACTCATTTATACAGCTGAGTGAACTTAGATACAACACATAACCATGCTAAATATTGTGGCTGCAACACTGTTGTACTGGTCGGGGAATATAGGCATGCATATTATATCAAGAATAACTTGTATAGGTTATATTAAGAAAATAATAATATTGATGATGATTACTGTTTATTAATTTATATACTACCAAAATTATACAATGATATTCTTTGGTGCTGTACATAATAAAACATAATAAATATTACATAAAATTTAGATGGTATATGATAAATATGTATATATATATATATATATAATCTAGACTATTGTATCACATATGGTGTAATACACATAAATAAATAAAAAGATTATGATCTAAGATGCAACAATTCATTAAAAAGAATGGATATATATATATACATATATATATAATAACTTAATCGTACAGTATATTAAAATAGTAAAATATTGAGTCTTTAATGTACTCTTAGTCTGCTTCCCAGAGAAGTCTAAATGGCATTGGAATGAACAGGTCTGCCAAGGGGTGAAGTGTAAAATGCATTGAACGGTCCCGGGGACAGGATCTTGAGGTAACGCTTTCCATAGTTTCAGTGCTGCTACTTTGAAGGATACTGCTGAAGATAGTTATGCAGCATGGATTTTGAGAAGTACAGTCATGTGACTACATCAGGCAACAGAGCAGTGCTTAGCACAGCCAGGAGTCAAGGTGCAGAGCACACAATGCAAACCTTAACACAAAAAAACTATATCTGTAGCCATACCCAAATTTTAACACTGCTTAATGTCAAATTTGGTATTGTTTCCTGTGGTGCAATTGTTCGCATACACCTTTAAACTTTGATTGGGTGGTTTAGAATATACCGTACTATGCAGTACAGTGAGTAAACATGTGCAAGACTAGAAGTTTGACAGTTACATTCAAGTCATACTCATAGCACAATGATATTTCAGTGACAAAACAGTAAAACAAAAATCATAATAACGACAGCCTTTTCAATTACTTTGATGGACAGATTGGGATTGTTAGGCCGCAGTTAACCATTTCAGTATGACAGGCTGAATTTCCGGCCACACGGTGTGTGATGCTACAGTATGACAGGCCGAATTTTTGGCATGGCTACTCGGACGTCAGTGATGATGCAAGTGATGGTGTAAACCCTGAGGATGAGCTGCGCACTGTACTGTCAATGCTGGATGATGTGTCCTTGCCGGAGTTTGATTTTTTTAAGAAGGAAAATATGTCTGTGAATCCATCAACATGCAAAGTTTCATTTGGAATCGGTCCAGTAGCGATGGATGTGTTAACAAATATACAAATAAACACTTCTATCATATATGTATAAAATACAAATAAATAATTTGTTTTTCACTTACTTATACTCCACAAAATGTACTTGATATTGTATTTTATATCATAGTACACTCCTGTAGCATGATCAACATTAAATATGTACATTGGTATACAACTGTGTTCAGCAACTGCAAAAACGTTGAAATTGTGGTGGCCATCTTGGATTGCTGGTTACCATGATGATGAAATGTAAAATGATATGGCTCATTATACTCGCTGAATATTGTACTTTCAAAATATATATATAATATTTGTATTCATAAAATGCACTTTTGTTGCTGAAATCTTAACTTGAGGTGATGCAGTCGATTTTCTTGCATATTCACTGGGAATGCAGTATTCAGTGGTCACAGCTGATCAGAGTTGTAGTACTGAAATGGTTAGCCATCAAACAATGACCAGAAAGCAGTAGTGAATACTATGTCTAGATGTCATCCTTGTATCAAAATTGTATAAAATTTGTGGGATGCTTTAGACGTTAAACTTGTCATCAAGTTTTCCTTAATTATGAATATGTCTGACTTTCCAAGGGATGATGTGTACATGGGCCGCCCCATCAGCCACAGTCAGACAACCTACGAGCAAGCTTGTATCCTCTACAACATCGGCGCACTACACTCCATTCTTGGGGCACTTGACAATCGTCAGACACCAGAGGTATTAAATGCTTTGTAATATTTAACCTTGTAGTTAATTTTTAAAGAACAGTTTATGATAAACTGGATGAAATAATGATTGGCCTCTTACAGGTAAATGTTGATGTGTATTATACGTCATATTGTGTGTGCCCTGATTGGCTATGTCAACAGCTGAGTAGAACTTAAATAAATCTCACTTCGCAGATATATTGTCATGGAGCACCTTAATACAATTCACCAAGTAATGTCATGCTAATGAATCAACATTCTAAGATGAACGCATGTATTTGTAAATTCTTAAGTTTCCATAATAACCTTAAATTTCAAGCAAATAATTTTATGTTATGAATACAATTGTGTATTTTGTACATATTGTTTATTATAGGATCACATCCCATGAATACTAATATCGGTAGTACTGCCGTTGTTTCAGGGCATGAAGGTGTCATGCACACACTTCCAGTGTGCTGCGTGGGCCTTCGAGCACCTACGAGACCACTTTGGCTCAGTCCTCAGTCCAGATATGTCTAGGGATATGCTCACATTCCAAGCACAGCTCATGTTGGTAAGTGTGGAGCCAGCTACATTTGACATACCTAATTTTGTTGGATCTTTAATATAAAATAGTTTGTGACTATGTATGTCTGTATGTATGTGAGGTGTGAAGTTGTCATTGGCATTGCACTACCAAAGCTTGACTGGTAGTGCAAGGAGTCATAGGCTCTTGCCTGGTAGTGCAAGGAGTCATAGGCTCTTGACTGGTAGTGCAAGGAGTCATAGGCTCTTGACTGGTAGTGCAAGAAGTCATAGGCTCTTGACTGGTAGTGCAAGGAGTCATAGGCTCTTGACTGGTAGTGCAAGGAGTCGGGCTCTTGACTGGTAGTGCAAGAAGTCATAGGCTCTTGACTGGTAGTGCAAGGAGTCATAGGCTCTTGACTGGTAGTGCAAGGAGTAATAGGCTCTTGACTGGTAGTGCAAGGAGTCATAGGCTCTTGACTGGTAGTGCAAGAAGTCATAGGCTCTTGACTGGTAATGCAAGGAGTCATAGGCTCTTGACTGGTAGTGCAAGGAGTCATAGGCTCTTGACTGGTAGTGCAAGGAGTCATAGGCTCTTGACTGGTAGTGCAAGGAGTCATAGGCTCTTGACTGGTAGTGCAAGGAGTCATAGGCTCTTGACTGGTAGTGCAAGGAGTCATAGGCTCTTGACTGGTAGTGCAAGGAGTCATAGGCTTTTGACTGGTAGTGCAAGGAGTCATAGGCTCTTGACTGGTAGTGCAAGGAGTCATAGGCTTTTGACTGGTAGTGAGTCATAGGCTCTTTCAGTGGTTGCCTTTTTGTCCCGTGGAACGCCAGGCAACTGGGCTAATAATCAAATAAATCCTCATTATGCATGCATTTCATTGGTTGATGCAGCAAATGGGACACGGTTTAATTCTAACTTTATTAGGGTGGATTCATCAGGGGCACCACAATGTCATCGCTGGTTCATGAGGTTCATTGTTCTGTGATTAAATGGTTTGTGGGTAAATGGCAGAATACTATATTTTTATTACACAGGCTTACACAAGTAAGTGTTTTGTTTATAAATAAATAATTGCTGAGGCTGTACTTAAAGTTACCCCCAGGGCCAGGCCCAGGAGTGCATCTTGGAGAAGTTCACAGAGTCTGTACTTAATGTTACCTCCAGGCCCAGGACCAAAAGTGCATCCTGTAGAAGTTCACAGAGTCTGTACTTAATGTTACCTCCAGGCCCAGGACCAAAAGTGCATCCTGGAGGTGTTCACATAATCTGCCCTTAATGTTACCTCCAGGCCCAAGCCCAGGAGTGCATCCTTGAGAAGTCGATGGCAGACAACAGGAAGAGCACGATCACAGCCAAGGTGGCTGAGCAGATAGTGGAATACTACCAGATGGCCCTGAAAGCCCTCAGCTTGGCCAACGCCAGCAACATTCTGGGCAGCAGACAACTCAAGGTGGGTTTCTTGTCAAGTTCCAATCACAGACTGGTATGTCTAGGAAACAGCCATGGTCAGTCTGTTTGTTATATCACAAAGTACATTGTGTTGTTAGGAATAAGGTTACTGGTGATCTTTAGCATTCTTTGTTTTATGGAATGTAGCCTGCAAAGTCTAATCATAGCTACCAGATCATTCTGTCTGGAGGATGGATATTTTTGCTAATGACAACATTGCTTACTGTTGCAGGAGTGGAAGCGGCGTCTAGAGATGATGTCCCACTACCACCGCAGCGTCAAGTTCCTCTACTTGGGCAGTCAGTCGGAGGAACAGCAGAAGTGGGGGGAAAGGCTGGCCTACCTACAGGAGGCTCACGCCAGGCTCACAGAGTGCATCAAGATGGCCAAGGTTAGTGGGGGAGAGGCTGGCATACCTACAGGAGGCTCACGTCACGTTCACAAAGTGCATCAAGATGGCCAAGGTAAGTGGGGAAGAGGCTCACCTAGCTATAGGAGGCTCACGCCAAGTTCACAGAGTGCATCAAGATGGCCAAGGTAAGTGGGGAAGAGGCTCACCTAGCTATAGGAGGCTCACGTCAAGTTCACAGAGTGCATCAAGATGGCCAAGGTAAGTGCGGAAGAGACTGGCCTAGCTACAGGAGGCTCACGCCAGGCTCACAAAGTGCATTAAAATGACTAAGGTATCATCGTATCTCTCTCTTCATTGATAGGCGTCATGGTATCCACTGGTTTGGTTTTGTCAACTTACATCAATTAAAACTATAATATAACCTTACCAAATAAATTAATTTACTGTTAAAGCACACTCAATGGTGTTTTCCAATGTTATCCTCATCACAACACACACATATATATATATATATTATATAGGTTGTATAAACTTTCTGTGTCCATTGTGTTATGAAAGTAAATGTGTAAATTACTAACCTGTAAATACGATTGTGCATAAGACTACTAATGACCAGGCAGAACTGCTATACAGGCCACCCAATGAACACTGGAAAAGCCCAGCGTTTCTCAGCGATGACAGTGTGTTTTCTGTTTTGCAGAAAATGTTGTCTACTTCATCTGTAGATGGTTTAAAACATCACTAGCTGCAGAGGCATGCAAGCATTAAAAAAATTATAAGTTACATTTTCTTTCTACATATTAGGTCTAAAAAATCAAAATAATTATAATCAAACATTATATGTTGTAGGCACTGTATGCATTAGTTTTTAGTTAGGGATTTGTAATTTATATCTATTGTAAGATATTGTATTTGTATCAAACATAATTATACTAGTTGGTGTTGAACCATAGATAAGTATCACACTTCTGTTCACTCCCTTTCCACCAACATTCTATTGTTTATTTATTTTTTTACATGTTACAAATTATGTATTTTATAATAATGGAATTTGTACTGTTGGTTAATGGAAATAAATTACTGATTACTGATAATTGTGCTACTTGATTTGTGGTGGCAATTTGAGCACGGCATTGGTTCTTTGTCGCTATTAATTATTCTTTAGCATTATACATATACCTTTGCATAGTAATTTATTTTAGAAGTTTGGTATATAGAATTATTTAACAATGAATTGTTAGTTTTCTGGATTTTAAATGTCATTCTGCAACAGCCTGCCAAGTTTTCTCGTGATACCACACAAACCCATCAAATAGTGTTGTCACCTAACTTGTCAACAACAATGAATCTGACAAATTAGTTAAACTTTTTGATGTCACAAAAATACCACCTTTAAGGGAGAGTTTTATTTGTTTGGCAGAATGATGATGATGACATACAAGAAGCCCTCAGATTCACGATGGATGTTGTTGGGGGAAAGTATGTCATTCCTATTACCATTTCTCTTTTTCCACAAATGTTTTGTTTGTCTTGTTGAAACATCACCCATGTTTGGTGATGTTGTGGGTAGTTAAACATCACCCCTGTTTGGTGATGTTGTGGGTAGTTAAACATCACCCCTGTTTGGTGACGTTGTGGGTAGTTAGTTAAACATCACCCCTGTTTGGTGACGTGGTGGGTAGTTAAATATCACTCCTGTTTGGTGATGTTGTGGGTAGTTAAACATCCAACCTTTTGATGTTCTTAGGCCAGACTTGCACAGAATAGGGCATCCCAGGTGTCTTCCATACTTTTGTTTTCATTAAAATATATGACAAATATCAACCACATCAAAAACTTATTTTATTTCGTTTCTACAACATTACAATTTTTGCATTATCTTGATCAGATCCAGCATTATGAAAGGTGCTTATAAAGTGCTTACCCGTCTTAGAAGATAATTTCTTTATGTTTGTGAAATCGTATTTGACTTTTATAACTGGCATCTGCAACCATAATTGATGTTTGTGAAGTGTAGTGCTACATTAGTTAACTACAAATTACTGTTGAAAATAAATAACGTTTTATTTTCAAGTGGTTTCTACAATCTGAAGTAACTTTTGAAGTAACGGTAACTGCCATTTGTTTGTGCTGTCATGAACATGTCATGTCAGACACACATGAGACAATCCATCTGCTACTTTTAGGTACAATTCTGCCAAGAAGGACAATGATTTCATCTACCATGAGAAGGTGCCAGACTTGGCAAGCTTACCAGACGTCAAAGGTATGTTGTATATTCAGTTTTATTGAAATGGCCTAGTTATGTGTGTGGTTAGCTTTGTTCTTGGTGGGATGCGGTGGCTCAGCGGTTAGAACAATGGACTGTCAATCAAGGGGTTTGAAACTACCATACTGCAGTTGCGAAGCTTGGGTAACTATGTTCACCCCTCTTTGCCTGTGTCTTTTGGAAGAGATACTATACTAAAAGCTGTTAGTCTCTTCTACCTGGTGTAAATGCCAGGGCAAGTAAAAGGTCCCACACAGGGGTAAATGTATAACCTTCAACACTAAACCGAAGAAGTTAAATAAATTCTGCTGCTAACTACGTTGAATGAAAACATGATTAACATTAATGAATGCGTCCATCTGAACTTGCACGGTCATTCTATCTAATGAGGTGAATATTGACAGCCTTTGAGTAAAACGTCTTGCATGTACAAAACCAATTCCTGGATCTCCATGGATCCACTCTAATTTCCTGTGCTATCCTGTCGTGGTGGTTATAAATTTAGACAACGTGAAGGAATCAAGCTCATCAGTACAACCAACTAGTTGTTGGATGTAGGCATGCTTAGTGAATCAATTCTTAAGGTAGCTGGGGCAGCTAGCGTGTCAATTGATTTTTTCAGTTTTTTCTTCATAACATGCAAGGAAATATTGACCTGAATGTCGACACCACAAATAATCACCCGACTCTAATGTTGTATTTCGCCAATCCATCCTTTTAAAAAAACAGTTCTTTTGGAAATCCCCTCGACTTCTTAGAAACGCTGACGATGTTTCCATAGTAACAACCGGGTGTGCTTCGATCTTCGGAAGAGCTTTATTTGTTTGCCATGAATGCAGAACATATCGTTTGTTTACTGTGATTGCAGTACACATCAGTATTATTATTTATATCTACCTAACCAGGGGCAGAACTTCATCATATTTCTTACTAGACGGTAGGACTAGTAAGGAAAAAAAATTACTAATCCGCTTAGGGGTTTACTAATCCTGAAAATAATCAAAGCTAGACATATTTATACCATCAGCCATAATTTTTTCAACAGTTAACTGACATCATGGGAAATTGTAAACATGGCCGCCATACCGGGGTATGTCACAGTTTTATGTGTTAGAAACACTGCTGTCAGTGTCACCACCCAGCCTTGGCCCCAGTGGTTGCGTGTTTGGTCTGCGGACACCGCCAACACTCCACAGTTCGATGGCCTCAAGTGGGTCAAATGCCTCGATTGAGGGCAATCTCATCTGAATTGTCATCAAGTCTGAGTCGATTTGCTGTCAGGTTAGAGCAGATGGTACGCTGGCGCTTCGACTTATCATACAAGGTGTCCCGGTCATGCTTTTCCAAGTTTAATTTCATTGCTGGCTTTGCAACGCCAGTCAAGTAACGATGCTTGTCGCAGAATAACGACAAACGAATCAAATAATAAAACAGAAGTAATATAAAACGAAAATGTAATAACGATAAGTATCTACGAATGCGTGCACTCTCCGAATGATCAACTGTATTTGAAAATTGTATTTGAAAATGGCTGCCAATTGATACTCATTAGCTGTACTGACTATTGATGTAACCAATTAAAACTACTGATCTAGTACACTATATCACCCCATAACCAATCAGCAGCATTGTCTGACTGGCAACGCTAACACAATAATTTATTCGTTGTACGGGTGGTGGTGGCATGAAAGTTATGTTTTGATTGTACGGATGGTGGCACCACGCACCATGTTAGATTTTACTAGACACACGGACTAGTTGGTTCGTGGCTTTACTAGTCCACGGAAATCTGTACTAGTGTACGGACTAGTGGGTGGTTTTGTCCCTGCTAACTAAATCATGTCCTTCAACCAGCAAATATCAACGCTAACGTAGTTTATTGTGCATTTGAAGCTATAATGGAAACAGCACAGAAATATGACCTGGTGACCCCACCGGAACATGGGCCAATCAAGTGTTTGTCAGATAGCTGGCATAACCTGATATCGTAGACAACAACACGTTACAGATAAAGATTTAAGGGTCATTGTGGCAGCAAACTAAGGGGACATGTCAATATTAGAAATGGCCACTGTTATGTCAACAATATATAAAACACCAGTGAAAATCGTCACATTTCAAACATGAATTATTGCGATTGGTGAATGGTTTGTGTAAAAATATGCTGCCACTTAAATTAGGCTTTCATTCAACTTTTGCTTAACTTATTCATTGTGGTGTAGCAGACATAATTTGTTTATGTTAACCAAAATGTTTCACGTTATCAGTGACACTCATACTTATATGTATGTCATTTATTTCTTTGGTGATTTTCTCAAAATGATATAATTTATTTTGTGGCTATTTTTTCACATTTACAAAAACATAAAAAAAATCTTTTAGCATAACCAAATAAATGAAGATATAGTATTTCAACTACAATCTGTGAAGAAATGGTTAATTTATCTTTAAAACTTCTTCTGAAACTACTCAATTCAAGACAAGCATATAATAGCCACCTCAGCTACCTTAATGGGTCAAATGAAAGTCGAGGAGAAACTTTTTATAACTACCAAAAGGTTGGGATTTTTTATTAAATAAAAAAGTCAGCAAATTTTGCGAGTTCATATTGACGCTTGTCTGAAAGTATTCGGGTAAGTTTGTGATTTATTGTCAGTGACACATTTTCATTGCAGCACTAAATATTGGAATTGTAAAATGGTGATTAAAAATTAAAGGAATATACATGGATTGTGGTGGGGAATAAATCAGTTAAATTTAAATAATATTGCTATGGGGATGCGAAGAAATTTGTATCTATGCATCCTGTCTGACACCAGTTTTGGCTCTTACACATTGTCATGCGCAGTGCATACCCTTGTTGTACGCAGGAGCGTCCCTAGTGAAAGGTATCCCATTCAACACGGATGATCCCGAGGTGTCAGGGCAGGATATCTTCCGCAAACTGGTGCCAATAGAGGCACATGAAGCATCATCTTTATACAGGTACAGTGATGTCTGCACATGTTTTTGTATTATCTTAAGCTATGACCTGACGCAATGCAACTAGAATTTGTCGTCATACTGTGTATGCACTCTTACAATGGACACATAAACATAATAATTTACTAGCACTGCCAGATAACTTATGACAACTCGATAGAATCTGACTCAGCCCGACTTGCTACAACAATTCAAAATTTTAGTTAGCAGGGAATGAGCAAGGTTGTCTGGGTGCATTTGTCGGACATTTGAACATGAATAAAGATGCCAGACTGGTTGTTCAGCTAGTGGAGGAATGAACGAATTCTTGTGTTGGCAGTGAAGAGAAGGCTAAGCTGCTACGTCGAGTCGGAGCCACAATAGAGATGAAAGACTCGGAACTGAGGTGAGTTTACACTTCTTCCTAAAGTTGGCATTGTCAGGGCACAGTGGCATAGTGCTTAAAACATTACTTTTATTCGATAAGACAGTGGTTCAGATCCTCTTGTTTTGAAGCTTGGGCAATTTTGTTTATTCCACGTTGCTGTCATGTATTATTTTTCTTTGTAGATGGGACATAATGCTGAAAATACCATGTTGAGAAAAACCTGAAAAGCCAGTACATGTTTTGTAAAGTTTATGGGCGTTTTGTGAGGTTTATGGACTGGGGGCATGCAGTACAGTACAGTACAGTACAAGTTTTTGAGAATTTCGAATAAGAAATTTATGAAGAAATTTCCTGTCTGGCTGCACAAGATATCAACATATATAAAAATTATTCTTTTCTTTGTTAATTATTGATTTTTTAGTAGCTCCTACCCATAAACCTGTTTCTCAGTGTTCTCACAATATGTTTTTCGTTTTATGTCACAGTGAAACAATGTTGTTTACTCCTGTGAGTTGTCTAAAACATTTTTTCTAAAACATATCAGCACTTTGAGACAAGTTTACCATCCGTACGCCATGATCAGTTAACATGCCCTAAAACTGTTTATTTCATTTAAAATTCTTTGTTTACAAATGCAAATCTCTACCTCTCTTGCACACAGATTGTCTAAAAACAATGAAATTTGTGTTATGAATGCATAAAGTAATATGTAGAGCTGTATTAAGATTGGTAATTTAAAAGATAGAACTTCTATATATGTGAGAGATTAAACTATCCCTTGTTTTGATCACTGGTTACAGCCAGTTCTTGACATCCATACAAGTGGACGTTGCTCATCTGCATCCACAAACAGGGGTGGACGTCCTACCTGATGTTCTCATGTCCAAGTGTGCGGCCATCAGTGTGCGGTCAGAGGCGGTCACTGACTTGGTCAAGTGTATGCGCTGTGAGTAACTGCCAATTTATTTAGGGGACACTTGGGTTGGAACAAGGTTTTTTATTATTTTATTGTTATTATTGAGCGTATAGAGATGAAACATTCTGACATTTTGACTTATGACGACAAGATAGGTGTGAATGTTTTCAAAAAAAATTTGCAGTATGGTGGCCTTCTTCTTGGGTTGAACTTTTCTTTCACATATATGAGTAATTACTGGCCTTGGATGACGCAAACATTGTGTGTAGTTTGAAGTTTTTATAAACTTTTTTTATTGACTTTTTCAATTTAAACATAATTTTCCCAAACGAAAATGGAGAGTGAATTTACTTTCATGGCTCATTATGTAAATGCACAGTGAGTAACTACCACTATAAGATTAAAATTGTTTGCTCTACAACCATCTACTCATTGGTCAGTTTGACCACTGAACTGTTCACTGTCTTGTTCCAGCCCTGGCCAACGTAGTGACAGATGTGGAGGGAAGCATCCGGGAGATTGGGGTGCTACTGGAGGAAGAACAGAAACAGGAAGCCGAGTTTCAGGTAACTGAACTATGTAGTCTATCCACATCCATTGCACACCGGGGAAACTTAGCAAATATAGTTTCATGAGGGTCATGGGAAAGGGTTAGGATTTTCAAAGTTCCTTTTTTATCCCAAGGGAAGTGATGGAATTTTGGTCATCGGCACAAAAATTAAGAAGGTTTGACAGGACTGGGTTGTATAAAACCTCAATTCAAAAACTGCCTATCCAGACGACATGTTAAAATACCAGCCACGACCATATTGAAAAGTTAAAAAGATTTCCAGACAAGGAGAACTGAATGTGTAGCCCCACCTTGACATATTGACAGGCACAGGCTGTTGACAGGCACAGTTTGGCAAGCGCGCCTTCAACGTGACCCTGGGCGAGATCAAGAAGGAATCTGACAAGTACGAGGAAGCCATGAAGAAAGGGGCCGAGTCAAATGCAGAGCTACACAAGGCGATGAACACACACATCAGTCACCTGAAGATGTTGTGTCTGCCCCCCGAGGAACTGGCCAAGGCTCTGCCCTCTGTCTCTCCCTCTGGCAGTAAGTGTTATCATGTGGGGCGTGGTGGCGTAGGCAAAGACAAAAGGCAGTATCTGCGAAAAAATCAAGATAAGATAATTGGCTCATTTAAAGTGAAACAGAAGTCATAGTTTTGTACACTTAAGAATATCACGCTAGTGGTTAACTAGGAAAACCTTGTTGAACACACAACATCTTAATTTCATGGGCCACGTCTTACTGTTAGATAACACTATGTCATGAGTGTGGCATTCTGGCAATATTCGCTTGCCAAATGAAAATATATTCATATACACCAATTCCTATTCTTGCCAATAGGATATGGCCATGCTATTGGCATCCATACTCAACTTATGTAACATATTTTGGCCTTTGTTTACTAAACTAGTCTTCTTTCTGGCAAAATAACATGTTTGTTTGAGACTGCATTGGTTCTGTGTATTCTGGCCTCCCTTAATAGTCTAGTTTACCCCAATTTCATAGAAGTGCACATGTTCTTATCGGTCGCGCTGGTTAATATGTCAGCCCTCGATCATTCAGAGAAATTACCGGAATCTCCAACTTTTAGAACACATTCTGCAGTTATTGTATATTGTAAACTTAACTCGGAAATATGATGCTCTCAAACCACAAAACTTTTAATAAAGAATGGAGCAGATGTGGGACAAGTTGATGGTTCAATAATCCAATTTTCATCAATTCTGCAGTTACTGCCAGTTACTCTCCTGAGATGTTTTTGTACTATCACATACATACATTTATATACTGATGCTAATACAACACTTGTACAGTATGTCTTGAACTTGTAGCTGCTGAGAATGACCTGACATTTAAGGAGATGGAGCGTTTGTTCGCAAAGATCGATGAGATGAAGGCACAGAGACACATGTTCGGTGAACAGTTTCGAGAGCAGGTTCACACGGATGACATCACAAGTGCCCTGGTGACAAGAGAAGAAGTTAATCAAGAGGTCGGTGTGTGCGAACGTTTTGCACAGTGCAGTAATTTTGTTATTTGAAATGAAGTTTCTCTGTAAGAATTCAAATTTGGGGACTATGTCAAAGATAGGGCGGTCATATGGCAATCAAAGATTGAAGTATTGGACAGTCGTATGGGGTGTCAAAAAGCCATTGAAAATAAATCAGACATTTTTTATTTTAAAAAATTCACCAGAATGAGTGCTTTTGGTCAAGTGTAAGTTTTAATTTCATAATATTTGAAATAGGAAACACCCCGAACATTGCTGTCTTCTTTGTAGGAGTTCTTCTCTGAGCAATTGAAGAAGCACGACAAGCTAGTAGGACTGATTGAACAGAACCTCACAGCCCAGGACAACATCCTGCAGACTGTGACTGAGACCAATGCCAAGTACGCGCCGGTCAAGAAACAACTGGCAGACGCCATGCGCAAGTAAGTCAGCTTGATGCTTCATGAGATACTCCCCTAAACTGGGAGGTAGTAGTAGTGAGTTTAGAGATTGAAATCACTATCTCTGTGTGGCACACTGAGTCAATGACAGGTTTTTTCCGTTTCAGTATATTGGTTCTGTTATCTTCCCTGGCATATACACCAGATAGAATTCAACCAATGTGAGCTTTTATGTCTGCTGCCATTTCGAAACTTGGGCAACTTTGTTAAACCTACTTTGCCTGTGTCTTAGATGAGACACTAAAAGCCATTGGTCACTTCTACCTGGTGTCTATGCCAGGGGAAGTAAAGATCCCACACACCGGGTAAATGTATAAGGGGGATGCAATTTGCCAATGTACCATTTGATCTAAGAATCGTCAACATTGTGTGCTGTTGACAACATGTTTGTAGACGTGAGGAGATGATCCAAAGCCTGGTGTTGTCATTTGACGTGTACGAGGACCTGCTGGGAAAGTGTCACAAGGGCGTCGACTTCTACGACAGGCTACAGGCCAATGCTTCGAAGTTGCTCGAGCGCACGGAGCGTGTGTGCCGCATGCAGTATGAGGAAAGGCAGCAGATCATCACCCGACACCAACCTAAGGGTGAGGACAACAACCGTCTCATCAAACTTTTTTGTGTGTATATGAGTAATTGTCAGTATTTACTAGTTCTTTTCCATTCGTTATGTACCGGTATTGTGCAATATGATTGGTATGGAGTTAATGTTGTAATTGAAGCAGAATAAAAACAGAAGCAGTTGTGATATCAGCATTGTAACTATGTAACTGAGTTTCAACCAGTATGATTACTAACAACCCGAAAAGAATATTTTTAACCCTAGGAGTGACCAATGATAAATTTCCACAGTGTACACAAATCGGAGTTATTCATAAGGGTGCTTTTAAAAAATCATAACATTGCTAATAATTATCACACAAATGTGATTGAGGCATCATTTTGAGAAGAAAGCAAAAAAATTTATTTTCACCCGGCTACCAGATAATTACTGAGTGGCTGTATGTCCCTATGTTCAATTGTAAAAATGTAGCCATACATATTAGCTACAAAATAAAAAAAATTATCAAATATGTTCTATTTTTCTGATTTTTTCCAACTCCGAACTATGCCGATTCAGACTGGCCCATCGGTCCCGCGTCATTTACCGTGGCAGTGTGGGCTGTCGAAGCTGGTGGAAATCGCGATGGCAACTTGCTAATATTTACCTCAAAAAAGCTTGCAACATCATTCTAACTGTCTGAACTAGTATAATAACATGATTCACTAATGCTGTCATTCAATTTGCCGAAATATTGATGCGGAAACTTGAAATAATCCAGCCTGAAGTGAACTGACACAGAACGAAGTGAAAAAACAAAATGGCGGATTAGTAAATAAAAAGCTGAGCAGATGGCCCAGACAACACATGTTTGTAACGACGATGTTCATTCACTGCATATAGGCCACTCGCTCGTTCACATTATTCGAATAGGCCAATCATAGATCTTTTCAAAGGTATGACGTGTTACATATTTAGGTACTATGAATGGAAACGTAAATTTATTCTGCAGAGCGTAATAAAAGCAGCCAAATATGGGCACCAACTATGTGACTCGTTTTGTAAGCGAGATCAACATTAGCTATCTTTGACTATGCTCATGAATAAATATGAATCAGAACGAAGAGTGATTCAGCTTTCCAATGATACTATTTCTTCCCATGTGAGGTACTGGTGATGGAAATGAAAATTGTTCCTACAGAGTGATACCAAAATCGGTGCAAAATCGGCTGGAACGCTTTTTGCACTGATTGTGCAGGCCGAATTCAGCCCAGTGGTCACTCCCAGGATTAAGGAACTTGCATCTGCACTATTGATGACATTATAGTGTTTGGGAATTTCCACAAATTAGTAAATTAAATTTCAGTCGAACTGAAATTAATTAAGCGTATGAAATCTGATTCCAGATGTCTGATACATGAGAATGTGCGCTGTCTGCTGTAGAGTTGCTGAAAGAGTTTAGGTGAACCTAACTAAGGTTGTTCTGTTTCTTCTGTAGCTGCTGCACCTGCTAGACCTGTCGCAGACAAGCCGGGTGTATTAGCATCAGGATTACCAATTGGTATGCCAGTCGGGCAGCCCAATGCCCAGCCCAAGCTCAAGGACTACCTGCCGTTCATGAAGCCTGCGTCGTTTGGCCCAGGGGTGGCAGGGTCACTTGGGGGTGGCAAAGCCTACGGTGGGGTGTCACCAACACTTGGCAACATACCACAGCTTCCGAGCCACATCGGTAGTGCGTCGGCACCAGGCAGCCAATCAGCATCACCGATGCATTTGCCTCAGCTTGCTTCGAGCCAACCAACGTCACCGGCACATGCCTCTATTCCGGCGTCTAAGCCGTTGTCTGCGGCACATGGTTACACTCCAGGTGGCAGCACAGTCAGTCAGGTCGGAGTCCCGCTGACACTGCAAGCTGCAACAGGAGTACCATCACAGTTGCCCGCCACGGCCACCGGCGCAAACTACAGTGGCGCCACCCCACAAATGTACTACTCGACACTGCCTCACAATCAGACGCAGCTCCATGATAAATCCATGCCTGTGAGTCCGGTGCCAGCCATGCAACAATACCAGATGCCCAGGTCCACCACCAGTGGCACGGCAGCATCGGTGACTGGCGGTGGCCGCGACGCCGCACTTCCACAGCTGTCCAGCCATTCACACGCCTACGCGACCACCCCACAGTCGGGGGTTCAGTCAGGTCTGTCTTCCACCTACCAGCCCCAACCTGTCACGGCCAACGTCGTCCCGCAGTGTCACCTCCCAGGCCACGGGTCGCCATACGCCGCTATGCCAGTCCACAGCCAGAACTTGGCACAACAGCATCGCCAGGTGGCGCCACAGCCGACACCCTGCTCCGGAAACTTCCCTCATCGGTTGCCATCATTGCCACCAGGTGGTGCTCAGTACGTACCTGGGTATCCGCCGTCACAAGCCGGCGTCGTCGGTGTCAACTACGCCAACCAGCCACAGTCGTATCTGCCCCGAGGCTCCGGGCCGAGCGGGGCTGGGCAGCCGGTGCAACAGCCAGGTGCACTCCCCCTGCAAGGACAGCCAGGTATGCAGCCCTACCCCCACTTGACCGGACAGCCTACCTACACGGTCCCAGGCCAACAGGTAGGCTACAGACCACAGGCCACTCCGGGGTCAGTTCAATCCCGACCAGGACAGCAGCAGGCCTACCAACCCCAGGGCGTACCCCCTCAGACAGCAGGCAGTTCTCAGGAGCAGCAGACTTGTTACCAAGGAACACCCCACACCCTGGCTGGGCCACAAGCTGCCTATCAACCCCATCCACAGGGTACTAACATGACAGCTGCCGGTCAGCTTCAGTTACCAAGTAGCAATTCCAACAGCAATGCCAATGTGCAAGCTGCCTGTCAACCGCAATTACCAAGTAGCAATGCCAACATGCCGGCTGCCTACCAGTCACAGTTACCAAGTAGCAATGTCAACATGCAAACTGCCTATCAACCGCAGGTGCCAGATAGCAGTGCCAACTTTCAAGCTACCTATCGAACCCAGTCACATAGTAGCAATGCCAACAGCAATGCCAATGTGCAAGCTGCCTATCAGTCACAGATACCAAGTAGCAGTGCTAGCATGCAAGCTGCCTATCAATCACAGATACCAAGTAGCAATGCCAACATGCAAGCTGCCTACCAGTCACAGTTACCAAGTAGCAGTGCCAGCATGCAAGGTGCATATCCATCACAGATACCAAGTAGCAATGCCAACAGGCAAGCTGCTTATCAGTCACAGGTACCATATAGCAACGCCAACATGCAAGCTACCTATCGAACCCAGTCACATAGTAGCAATGCCAATGGCAGTGCCAGTGTGCAAGCTACTTATCAACCGCAGTTACCAGGTAGCAATGCCAACATGCAGGCTGCCTATCAGTCACAGTTACAAAGTAGCATCGCCAATACAACAACTGCCTATCAATCGTACAATAACAGTTTGCAAACAGTCGATCAGCCCCAATCAGTAAGTAGCAGTCCTTACATGCTAGCTACCAGCCAAGCACCTGGTAATAATACAGATCTGCAGACTGCCTATCAACAACCCCACACACAGAGTAGCAGTGCCAACACACATACTGCCTATCAACCCCAGTTGCAGAATAACAATACCAACATGCAAGCTGTCTATCAACCCCAGTTGCAGAATAACAATACCAACATGCAAGCTGTCTATCAACCTCAGCCACAAAGTAGCAATATAAACCCGCAAACTGCCTATCAGCCTCAGCCACAAAGTAACAATGCAAACATGCAAGCTGCCTATCGACCTCAGTCACACAGTAACAATGCCAACATGCAAGCTGCCAATCAACTTCAGTCACAAAATAGCAATGTAAACATGCAAGCTGCCTATCAACCTCAGTCACAAAATAGCAATGTAAACATGCATGCTGCCTATCAACCTCAATCACAAAGTAGCAATGTAAACATGCAAGCTGCCTATCGACCTCAGTCACAAAGTAGCAATGTAAACATGCAAGCTGCCTATCAACCTCCAACACAAAGTACAAACAATGCCAACATGCAAACTGTTTATCGACCTCAGTTGCAGAATAATGCTGCCAATCCACAGGCAATCCACCAGCAGAACACTACCTTTCGGCCTCAACTGCAGCAGCAATGGCAGCAACCACAGCAAACACCTCTGCAGCAGCAGTTACCACAGCTGCTGCCAAGCCAGCAGCAACAACAGCCACCCCCTCTGCCTGCGCCCCTGCAGCCAACCCTGACAGCTCAGGCCACCCTGACAGCCAGCAAGCCCCCTGAGAGGGCGAGTTCCCTCCCGCCCAACAACCCCACCAGTCGCCCTGCTAGCCACAGCCGACAGAACTCGAACGTGTCCAATTCGTCTTCCCTTGACGACATCCTCTCGACAAGCCCTGACTCGACCACGCGTTGCGACGGCGTGCTGCGACCACGTGTTGTTACGGCCGAGGATGTGAGACGTCTGCGTGAGGAGGAGGAGAAGAACCAGTTGAAGATCGACGCCCAGAAGGATCCATACGTGGACCCAGCCGTCCTCGACAGATTCGTTGACCAAGTAAGCAAGTTTGAGAAGCTTGTCGACGGTCTCACGAAACACACATTGAACGGACCTACGCCGCTCGACAAGGAGTGGAAGGTATGGACTTTGTTGATCATTTCTTGTATGCTTTTAAAGGGAATGTGCAATGATGATCACTGGTTAACTGATACAGAGCTAGTTGTATGTTTTATGTAATTAAAATGCCCAAATTCTGTAAATGTTTCAATTTCAAAGTACATCAAAATTGACATGTTATACTACGTTTTAATCTTTATTGCTGCTGTAGTGTATTTATTGTCAGTAATTGTATGAAAAGGGAACTTGATGCAACAATAAATCATCGCCTTCAAAGGTGAAATGTTTGGTCTGTTGTTAATTGCAGTAAAGCGGTCTCTCTATATGTTGTAAAACTTGCATATTTTATTTCAATGCCAAGTCATGTATTTTTGAGAAAATGAGTAAAGAACACAACAATAACAACATATTTGGTATGTATATTATTTTTAACTAACCAAAATATTATAAAATACTAATTAATTCAGCATCACAGTGTCCCTTAAGACAGGCATTCAGTTAGCAAATGAAAGTTGTATGTTTTCTTTAATAGCGCAGATGATGATCATGTTTGTTGTGATATAACTACAGTGCAGTGCAGATGATGAGTGTGGTTGTTGTGATATAACTACAGTGCAGTGCAGGTGGTGACAGTGGTTGTTGTGATATAATTACAGTGCAGTGCAGATGGTGAGCATGGTTGTTGTGATATAACTAAAATGCAATGCAGATGGTGACCTTGGTAGTTGTGATATAACTACAGTGCAATGCAGATGGTGAGCATGGTTGTTGTGATATAACTACAGTGCAGTGCAGGTGGTGACAGTGGTTGTGATATAATTACAGTGCAGTGCAGATGGTGAGCATGGTTGTTGTGATATAACTACAGTGCAGTGCAGGTGGTGACAGTGGTTGTTGTGATATAATTACAGTGCAGTGCAGATGGTGAGCATGGTTGTTGTGATATAACTAAAATGCAATGCAGATGGTGACCTTGGTAGTTGTGATATAACTACAGTGCAATGCAGATGGTGAGCATGGTTGTTGTGATATAACTACAGTGCAGTGCAGGTGGTGACAGTGGTTGTTGTGATATAATTACAGTGCAGTGCAGATGGTGAGCATGGTTGTTGTGATATAACTAAAATGCAATGCAGATGGTGACCTTGGTAGTTGTGATATAACTACAGTGCAATGCATATGGAAAGCATGGTTGTTGTGATATAACTACAGTGCAGTGCAGGTGGTGACAGTGGTTGTTGTGATATAATTACAGTGCAGTGCAGATGGTGAGCATGGTTGTTGTGATATAACTAAAATGCAATGCAGATGGTGACCTTGGTAGTTGTGATATAACTACAGTGCAATGCAGATGGTGAGCATGGTTGTTGTGATATAACTACAGTGCAGTGCGGTCGGTGACCATGGTTGTTGTGATGTAACTACAGTGCAGTGCAGATGATGAGCATGGTTGTTGTGATATAACTACAGTGCAATGCAGATGGTGAGCATGCCTGGTGTGGCTTAATCAGATAGAGAAGTGTGGATGGTGAATGTTCCTGATATGGTTTAAATATATAAAACATTATTGAATATGTGTATATAATGTATAAACTAATTAAATGTCTTGGACTTGTTTATTGGCCTGGTGAAAGTGTAAATTTGTGAAATTCTTAGAATCCTGTAAAACGGTCACTGCGTGATTGTGCTGTTAGGGACTGGATGTTCTGTTCTTGCAGGATCTGAATGATGAACAGGACCAGTTTTCTCGCAAGTGTTCGATGGCAATCGCTCGTTGCTATCCACTCAAGAACCACCAGCCAAACATCATGCCTTGTAAGTAGTCGTCTCCAGGCAGCTCAGTGCTCGGTACCCAGGATAGCATGTTTTTGATCTCTAGACAGTGGATGTGTATAAACGTAATGCATTGCCGGATTGAATGTCAACGGAAGTACAACGCGTAATTTTGTATTCAATTAGGGAGTGGCAGCAATGATGTATCCACGACAACGAGAAGAACGCAAAAAATTCAAAGAATTACTGTTTTTCAAAGAATACATACAATAACATTTAATGGTAAACGTCAGCACCCGTATGAACTGTGATCAAAGTCAGCACCCGTATGAACTGTGATCAGAATCGGCACCCGTATGAACTGTATAAATATGATCAACGTCAGCACCCGTATGAACTGTGATCAAAGTCAGCACCCGTATGAACTGTGATCAGAATCAGCACCCGTATGAACTGTGATCAGAATCAGCACCCATATGAACTGTGATCAGAATCAGCACCTGTATGAACTGTTATCAGAGTCAGCACCCTTAGTAACTGTGATCAGAGTCAGCACCCTTAGGAACTGTGATCATAGTCAGCACCCTTATGAACAGTGATCAACGTCAACACCCTTATGAACTGTGATCAAAGTCAGCACCCTTAGGAACTGTGATTATAGTCAGCACCCTTATGAACTGTGATCAACATCAACACCCTTATGAACTGTGATCAAAGTCAGCACCCTTATGAACTGTGATCAAAGTCAGCACCCTTATGAACTGTGATAAGAAAATAACCCTACTCCCCGAGTGAAACCAATTTTGTTTAGCTTCTAACATTGCTCTTTTGAGATGTCCTCTTAAATACCCAACAATTTGTATAGAATTGAGAATTGTTAAAGTTTGTAGAATGTCCACCAAATGAGTCAGAATTATCAAATGTATTACTGAGACATTTGGCAAGAAATTAAATTAATTAAATAAACCTAATATTCATGTACATTTGTATCTCACTTGATTTAGAATGCTCTATTGTTTCACGACTTATAATGTTTTAGTGTTTCGTGGTTAAGGTTTGTTAATTTAGAGCCATGCATGTAATTGAAGATAATTGCATGTATGGCATTTCTAATTTTTAATATAGCTTTATAAATATATGTGTGTGTGCATGCATGTGAGCGGGCGGGCGGGTGTTTGTGAATGAATAATGCAGTAAATCCATTGTTTCATTGTAATTATGATGCACTTTTTTGTAAATATTATATATTTATAATGAATTAATTCAAATGTGTTGGAAGAAGACATATTTTTGTTGTATCACAGTTACCATTAGACTAATAATTGGCTAATATGTAATTTTTCTTTATGATAAAGACAATTGAAAAATTAAGCTCCAATTTACCATTGTTTCTTTCAGATGATGCATCTAGGGTGCTTCTGACAGGAGGCAAAGATGATTACATAAACGCCAGCCACATTGGGGTAAGTTTGTTACCCACAATTCCATTGTTAGTCATGTGGTATGGTTTTGAGTCCTAATTGTTTAAGAGATTAAAGGTCCCTCCTAAATTCTGTTTTTTTGCTAGTCTCATTTCATATTCATTTGTAAAAAGTCAAACCTACCTTGTATCCACTGCAACTTTTGTATGTAGTTTTTTCTGTGAAATAATCAGATAAACTATTAAATTACTTAATGTGTGATCAAATATTAAGTGAAGTGAAAATGGAAACGCTGAAAACTCACATAGTTCACCCTTGGTGAAATGTCATTTTGCAACTTTATCATGTGATTGGCGAGAGGATGAAAGTCATGCCCATGATGGAATTGACCCGCACAATGTTTACCATTTTAGATAACCACCATTTTGAGCCTTACCAGATCTAACAACTGAAGTAAATTCTTTCGATGATTTGAACAAAAATAAGCATTTTTTTTATTAAATCAACTGCTGGTGTTACATAAACTATTCACACACTGCATATTTGGACACTGACGAACCAGATTTGTGACAGGCTAAATCAGTTGAGGATGGAGTTTTAAGCAAAGTATTTCTTCTATATTTATTTCATTTCTGCTACGTAAATGTCATTGAAGTGACCATACATGGGGTAATGGCGAAACAATCTGTGGTTTTTATCCCATAGCCCACTACCAGGGTAGCTGCTGTCTCTCACACACCCATGGAGAGTTTGAACCAGGAGTAAAGCTAGTAGACAGTTGCTAAAATTACATACAGCTATTACTGTCATTTGCGTTGCGATATGGTAGTCACTAGCCAGTAAACGCAGGTACTTAACACACTCAATAACATCAGGTTACAGTAGGATTGTCTTTGAAAATATTCATTATCGTCATATTGTATTTCCATTTAAAAAAGTGACGCCATCTAGAAGTGTAATCAAAGATTCAGAGTTCTGTGGTATCGAGCTAGCCATTCCTTGCCCTGCCTGTGGGTGTTTGTTCTCATGGAGTCTAATGTGGTCGGTCCCAGGATCTGGTTGCGTCGTGTCCCAAGGTGATCGCCACCCAGCACCCCCTGATGGCGACGGTCGTAGACTTCTGGCAGATGGTGTATGAACAGGGCACAGAGGTCGTCGTCATGCTGTGCCATGCCAACGAACTCAACAAGGTCAGCCCAAAGCCCATTTATTCAATTGTGTCGCACAGTGACGCACAGACAAATTATATGTGCGACGAGCAACGTGTCTAAACACAGCAAGTGTGGCCTACCAACTAGCCCCAATCCCACTCCAGCTTTGATGAAAGGTCACAACATGTGCAGCGCCTGTCTGTCACTGATTGGCGACTGCTTCAAAAATTACACCTGACTGTCATAGAAACAGTTCCAATTCCTTATACACAACCGTAGCCACATACTGGCCTCGCTAATCTCTCTCACAAGGGTGTATACACGAACAATTTTGTTACGAATATGTTGTACGTTTGCCTTTCACAGAACAAGGGATCTACCCAGCAGACGTTTCTGTTCCTAATGGACTCACCGGTACTTTTGGAATAAGACAATCCCCGATTTGATTGCAGTGTTGATGTTCATCTACATTTCACGAGTTCTATTTGCTATGCATGACATTGTAACAATGGAGTTGTTAATGCAGCTTTTAAAAAGGTGGATAATAACAATTATGTAAGATCTCTAAGTTATATACCTTCCTAAAATATGTCTTGCATATTAATACCTTTATGGTTAATTTAGTAGGCTCATTGCCTTTGTTTCTCACTGAATGTAGGGTCATACCTCACCTACACATGTGTTGTTGTTGGACAGAGGTTGCACCCTTACTGGCCAGAGGTGAAGGGTCAGTCAGTCACGTTTGGGCCGTTCTCCATCAGTCTACAGTCAGTGCAGACAAAGCAGGCGTGGACGGAACGCATCCTCTCCCTCACAAACAACAAGGTAGGGAGTGATGGCATGCATGCACGTAAACACATGGGCACAAACACACACACACCACGCAGGCACACACACACACACACACACACACACACACACACACACACACACACACACACACACACACACACACACACACACACACACACACACACACACACACACAACGACACGTGCGCCCATGCATGCACAAACCACACAGACACCATGTGCACACACATGGGCACACCATGCACATGCTCAAACACACTCGCACATACATGTATCACACACACATGCACACATGTACCACACACACACACATGTACACACACACATGCACCACAAGCACACTCGCACACATACATGTACCACACACACGAACACGCACACAAGGTTTAGATCAGTTACAGAGTTCACTCAAATTACTGTACCTAGCATTGGGATTCGATGTGGTTTAATTCTAACTTAACAAGATTTAACAAGATTGCCATCCCAAACAACAAGTTATCAGATATCTATCGATTCCATTTTTAAACATATTCAACCTACTAACAATAACACAATCATTTGACAGTTTGTTCCATTCATTTATCACCCTCTGTGAGAAAGAGTACTTTCTCATGTCCAACCTACACTAGCTAATGCTGCTTTGTGTCCTCTGGTTCTACTGCCTCCTTTAAGTTTGAAGAACTTCTTCCTATCAATATCCTCGTAACCAACTTAATTACACACATTGTTTTAGAGTTACTAAAAGGCAGTATTCAGAAACATACATTTTACTAATGCTACTATTTAACAATGGTTTACATTGTACTATGTGAAACCCAGCCACTTAAGAGTTTAAATTCATCTCAACTGTGCATCTGTGACAAAGGTGTTGAAACTGAGTAATCCTATCAGTCTGATGGTTCACTTTCAACCTGTGGATGGTTTGGTGTTTGAGTTATACTGCTGATTAAGTTTGGTGTGTTCTCATGCGAGTTTTGTTCTATGCAGACTCATAAGACTCGACCAGTCGTCCACCTCCAGTTCACTCACTGGCCACCGAGGTGGGTGCACCGGACACTGTCCATGGTGCTGTGTAGTGTGTGTGAACGTCCACATTGGAAGACACAGTTATCTCATCCGACAGTTTATTCACAACACATACAACAACTATCAGCAAAGAATAAAGCTACGGTTGCGGGTTGTGTTTGCGATGTCATTGCGATATGTTTGTGACGTCATTGTGATATGTATGTGACGTCATTGTGATGTGTTTGCGACGTCATTGTGATATGTTTGTGACGTCATTGTGATATGTTTGTGACGTCATTGTGATGTGTTTGCAACGTCATTGTGATATGTTTGTGACGTCATTGTGATATGTTTGTGACGTCATTGTGATATGTTTGTGACGTCATTGTGATATGTTTGTGATGTCACTGCAATGTCTGAAACTAGTAGATTTTGAAATTGGTCAGCAATATTAAAAAATTTTATTATAATTTCTGAAAGGGCTTGTTTTACTTATATAAATGCGTATGTAGTCAGTTTTATTACTTGCTGCCATACAATAGACATTATTTATTACACGTATGACACCTGTTGGCTAAGAACGAAACCACAGTTACGGGTTGAAAAAAAATAGTACTAATGCACATGCATCATGAATATGATCTATAAGATTCTGGTGGCAAGATTTCTTTCCACTCCACTTCTCCTTTTTATATTTCAAATAATCTGAGTATGATTTACTTTCAATTCAACAATATGTCGCAACACATTTTTTCCTTAGACTGTGTCCCTTAATGTTAACGAGGATGTCAGGTCAGCAGTTAATATACTAACAGTCAACATTTTGATCTATAGGTTGAAAAAAATGCAGATTGCGTGACTATACTATAAACTTATTATGTTTATTTAATTAAAATACGTGTCGGTATGAAGGACATTGAAGGTATGTTTATGTTTCAGCGGGGAGCCAGAGAGTCCATCTCTGTTGTTACAGTTCATCTCTCAAGTTCATTACTTCTACATACAGCAACGCAATCTAGTGAAGCCACTCGTAGTTCACTGTAGGTGAGTACAAAGTTTTTTACTTCTACATCTAGCAATGCAATCTAGAGAAACCACTCGTAGTTCATTGTAGGTGAGTAAAAAATTCACTACTTCTCCATCCACCAATGCAATCTAGTGAAGCCACTCGTAGTTTACTGTAGGTGAGTACAAAGTTCACTACTTCTACATCCAGTAATGCAATCTAGTGAAGCCACTCGTAGTTCACTGCAGGTGAGTACAAAGTTCACTACTTCTACATCCAGTAATGCAATCTAGTGAAGCCACTCGTAGTTTACTGTAGGTGAGTACAAAGTTCACTACTTCTACATCCAGTAATGCAATCTAGTGAAGCCACTCGTAGTTTACTGTAGGTGAGTACAAAGTTCACTACTTCTACATCCAGCAATGCAATCTAGTGAAACCACTCGTAGTTCACTGCAGGTGACTACAAAGTTCACTTCTACTAATTTGGCAGTGGCTATGTGTAGCCACTATGTACTATAACATTAGGCTATTTACACTTTCACAAGTTACCCAGTTTAGCGATCAATTCCTTCAATGATTTAAATAAATTTGTGCACTCTTATTAAACCAAGTGCACATATTACTTTCGCTGGTCACACACTACAGATTTGAACATCAACAAATCTAATCCATGATGGGCTAAATTAATTGCACACACACTTTTATATAAGATTTCTCAGGGTCCTTGGTGTTTGTCTTCCAAGTGAACAGCCTTCTGTAGTTTAGTTCTGTTCCAACAGCTCCATCTTTAGCAACTACAATGATTCCAAACCGAGACCTTAGTTATGAAGAATGTGGTTTAACAATCATGGAGACAAGGAGGTTAAGAGGAGATAAAACTGAATTTTTTAAGATATTGAATGGGTATAAAAATATTGATAACAACTATTTTTTCTCACTTATGAAAGACAGTAGAACTGAACGATCAGTGTAGACTGGATATCAGAAAGTACTCTTTCTCACAGAGGACAATAAATTAATTGAACAGAAGATCTACAGATTGTGTAAATGCTAGCAGCGTGATTATGTTTAAAAACAAAATTGACAAATATTTCCTAAGCGTTGGTTACACATAGATGAACAATTGTGGGACTCGATAAGTCAATGGCTTCCTTGTCCACTTGCCACCTGGGCCTTTTGCCTTGGATGGCAATCTTGTTAAATCTAACGCTCACAACCACTGTTTCAGTAACGGCGTCGGCCGCACGGGTACATTCTGTGTCATCTACACGGGGGTCCAGGAGATTAACCGAGGCCACGGCATCGTCGACATCGCAGACCTGGTGCAGCGACTCAGACAGAGGCGCAAGTACATGGTGGAGGAACAGAGCCAGCTTGCATTCAGCTACCGTGCCATCCTCTACTTCGCGCAGGACCTCCTCATGAAACGTCAGTGCAAAGTCCCAATCTCATAGTGAAGAATGCGTGTAACACGCCATTAGTTCACTTGCTCATTGAACTCAGCAATGCAGCAATTAATGCCCAAAAGTTGTACAGATGGCTTTCTCGGTTGTCGACCCAGTTCTTTGGAACTCACTCCATTCGCGTTAGGTCAGCAGGAAATATTACCTGAAGACCTATCTTGTTAACCTGGCTTATCATCTTTAGCTCCTCAGCAAATTCATCCATATGTTGACAATTAAAATTGTGTACCGATTTGAGACTGCCTCCTCCATCTGTTTTTACGTGCCTCTGAGCTCAGGTTCCCTAGGAAATTGGTACAAAAAAGGTGTATATTGTATTGTATTTGTCTGTCGTGTACTCAATACAAGTAAATTTCCTGTTCTTTCTCATGAGAATTTTATGTTTTCTCACCTGAGTTAAGCATAAGAAAGGGCAAAATAAATTTACATCACTATGTGGTTGTTGCATCGAGCCTCTGATGGTTTCTTGAATAAATTGTGTCTTCATTTATAGGCGGTATCCTGACAAGTCGGGCATCATTTGGAGACAAATTGCCAGCTCGGGGCGAACGTGTTCACCAGCGAACCCCGTCAGAAGACTTCATCATGGGCACAGGCAGCAGTCTCGGCATGATCCAATCCAATGTCGCGAAAATGAGCTTCAGAGCAACAAGTGTTCCGAACGCTGCTACGACGAACAGCCACACATCTGGTCCTCCTACACAGGAGAGTTCATCATCAAACTCGGACAATGCAATGTCAGTGGATGTAGGCTTAACGCCAACGACTGCGGTGAATAATAAGGTTTCTGGACAGGTCGAAACAGAAAAGGGTGACTCGGTGTTCGAATCAGTGGGGATGTCACCAGCATGTGACGAGAGCTTGGCATCGAAAATCCCCGAGTCGCTCGCAAAGCTGCAAGATCCGCACACATTCCAGCTCGGTTCTTCAACGCCACCTAGTGAGACACGAATTACGAAAGCAAGTTTCACGAGTAAGACTTCCGGTCTAACAGACAATGTGAGTAAGTCCGATGATCCATTGAGCGCGCTTGATCCGCTGTGGACACTGAAAGGACAGAGTCAGTCGTCATAGCATCTGTGTGACTGGTTTCGCTGGTCTAGCTATTTCATTGGCATACGACTTACGCAGAATAAAGGCGGGTTTGCACAAGCAATTTGTGCCCCAATTGGTTGAGCGACGTGTCTAGACACTGTGAGCACGAAACATTGACTCGCACAATTCCCAACTTGAGCTTTGACGAAAGGTCACAACGGGTGCACCAGCTGTCACTGATTGGCCACTGCTTCGAAATTGGGGCCAACAATGGACCCAAGTCCAATTCCACCAACACAATTGTAAACACAATACAACAACACTACTAATTGGTCTCTCAAGGGTGTTTACACAGCCGATTCATGCACCGTGATATTGCACGACACAGTGTCAGCCGACAAATGAGACAAAAATTGCTCGGGTCAGCCAGCCTTGAGCTAAGGACGAATGATTTAGAATCACAAGGGAAGGATGGTTCTACACTTTGCTGTTACAATCACATTTGGCATGTAAGCTTTAAAACAAGTTCAACATTCGGTTATTAATTGCTGCAGGTGGTTTCCGTATACGATGTTTTGCAATGCCACAAGTTGGTATTGTGTATTTTTGGGTTAATGTTTGCATGGACACTGAACAGTCTAAATCTGGGCAGACCCTGCGTCTTTCTGGAGGGATGTTGTATGTTTGTGTATTGAGCAGGTAGCTTTAAATTGATTTGTCGCTTTTGTTTTGTGACATTGTGGTTGTTTCGTGTGTATGATGCAGTGTTTTATTTGCCACTAGTCAGGCTCGTATGGATGTGTTCGTGATATGTATTAGTATGCTTCATGCCTGTATACTAATGTGCAAATTATGTAAATGATGTGCAACACATTTAAAGGTCCCTCCTCAATTCAGTTTTTTTTTTAAATCTTATGTTAGATTCGTTTAGCGGGAAAAAATTTCCTTGCAACCTATCTGGTATCCACTATAACATGCTAGCTCGTTTGTGCAAATTCGAACATCAATGAACCTGATTCTCGATGTGCTAAATCAATTGAGGAGGGCGTTTTGACAGTCTCGCCTTGTATCCAATAACACGAATGCTGTTTCACTCCCATAGCCTGGCTATCTGTCATGGTGCAATGGCGTAGATCTTAATCATCTAGCTTGTATTATAGGTGTACGTATGTGACCCCTGTGGAAGTGGCGAGAAAGAAATCTGTGAAAATGGAGCCAGTACTGGTGGCTCAACAGTGCACTGCGAGTGATTACAGACAGCATATTGGTGTGTGACTTGAAGACAATATGGTATTGTCTTGTATGTTTGTGATTCTTTGTAAATAAACACAATAACTTCTCCCACAGAGTATGGTGGAACACGTGTTTAAATGTGCGTGCATGTGTGTGTGCAAGCATGCGTGCGTGCGTGCGTGCGTGCGTGCGTGCGTGCGTGCGTGCGTGCGTGCGTGCGTGCGTGCGTGCGTGCTGTATCGACATGAGGTATACCTGTATGCTTATGCGGTGTGTTTGAATGTGCATGCATTGCTGTGGCAGTGTTTCGGTTATTTCATTACATGAAATATTAACATATTCAGTATAACTGCAAGAAAGCTATTACATCAATCTGCCTGTGGCTACCACTTAAATGTCTCGCCATATATATACTGTTGTCTTCGGGTCAAATTTTGTGCATTGATGTGATACTAAATTATAAGTTAATAAAAAGTGCTGTTGTTTGTTTTATCCAATTAAAAGCTTTTGAAGATCAATATAATGAACAATAGAATCGGACCAGTTGCATGGACATCAATACTAACAGTGATATTAATAAAGAACTTGTGTTAAGCATTTTAATGTATGTGTTTTCCCCAATTAGTCATCATGACCTAATTAGTCATCATGACCTAATTATTCATCGACTTAATTAGTCATTATAACATAATTTCTTAATTGAAAGAAAAAATGCTTTAAATATTCTGATTACCAACATGATTTATGATGTCCAAAATATAAACCAATGGCTGGACAAGATTATCTCACAAAACTTACTAATTCACCATTCTTCTGCAGTATCTCAAGTGGATACATTGCCTCGCTCCTACATTCTTCTGCAGTATCTAAAGTGGATACATTGCCTCGTTCCTATCTCAGTTCTACATTCATTTCCCTGGCAACCGTCAATCTGACAGCGTTCTGCAAGCTGTGTGCAAGGTCATGTGACACAGCTCTCACAGACGATTGGTAGATCTCTCTATAACAGCGGGACACCTTCCCCGTACTTG
The DNA here is from genome assembly GCA_963662155.1 of Lamellibrachia columna. Lineage (NCBI taxonomy): Eukaryota > Metazoa > Annelida > Polychaeta > Sabellida > Siboglinidae > Lamellibrachia > Lamellibrachia columna. The sequence goes on along the minus strand of OY759271.1, from coordinate 33,863,173 downwards.
GGTCTGTCCACACATTCATCAAGATCACGTTCTTGATCGTATCGTCGGTGATCTCGCGAATAAGTTCATGAAGTTTCAGTTCATCGAAAATCTCCTTCGGATCTTCCCAGAATGCTAAGTCATGCCTCCACATCGGAGGAAAGAGACTGGGCTGGCGCTGGCACATGGGTTGTGCTCTTCCCTCATTGCTCTCACTAGAAGGCACTTCACACCACAAGACATTGGTGTCCGTGAGGTCATACTTAACCTGCGCTATTGAATCCAGACTGAGCACGAATCCAAAAGCAGTGTTTTGGTGTGTCAGAAGTGTTCTGACATGTCCAAGTCTGTGTGAGACAGTAACACTTCTCTGTTCAGCTAGTCTCTTATCAGGCTTTCCGAGTTCCGGCACCTGGTTGCATGGCAACGTGACTTTGGTATTGGCACTCATGTAGGAAGCACTTAGAACAAACTCTGCATCCACAACTTGTTCACATATGTCCACATTATCAGGTCTGTGCAACGTAATCGTAACATTGCTGTCAGAAAGTAACGTATCTAATGATCGAGATAGTGAACTACAGAACCCGTCGATACTCCCATTTGCTTTCATAACACCGATAAATTCATGTTGCACTGGGAGACAGTTTGGGTCAATCAGTGTTCTTCTACATACAACTCCCACACTAGTACACAGCGCCCCCTGTGGGAAGGCATTGCAACCAACAACCTGGTTCACATGTTGGAGAAGCGATGTCCTGAGTGTTGTGCGACACGACTTCTGGGGGTTGCACCGAGGCTCGCCACTTGTGCACAGTGGCGACACCTTTCGTCTACATGAAGCTGATTCACTATGCTGGGCTGAGCTGGAATGATCTGGACCACAGAGCGTGGGATGGGTCTGTCTATAGTGGACTGTATGTCCATCTTTAGATGTGCTAGCATTAGAGTGTCCTTCCACGGGAGTCAGGTGATAACTCAATTTAGTTTCATCCATTCCTCCTGCGTCAGACTTCTCGGGGTTAACGCCATTGTAATTTGTTTCTGCGATAACCGCCGGGCAGCATTCCTCACTGACGACAAGTGGGAGTGGACCGATGTCCTTGACCGTGAACATACTAGTCAGTGCAGCCATCAACTCCTCTCTCACTATGGACACGGGGTGCTCTGGCTGACCCAATAGATTCCTGCCAACATAACAAACACTGCAGGGTAAGTCTGTTTCTATATGATAATGTGCAAAAACTTGAAGGTTATTATGCCAATGTGTGGATGAGTGCTACCATAATTTCCATGTATAATATGCATGTTTTCTCTCAATTTTTACCTAAAAGTCCAGGTGCGTACTATACATGGTAACAAGGCTAAAAACATTTTGCTGGACCAAATACGTGGTAATCAGGAACTATACAGTATACTGGCCTAAATTATTTACCCCATACTGCAATCGTTGCATAATTTATTTTAGCAATGCCTAAATGCAGGTATGACCATGGAAATATATCTTGGAAGCAAAACAACACACTCAGCTACACTGCACTGCTGTTAAATTACATTTACAGGGGACCAAAGACTACCATAGAGTGAAATACTCACATGTTCAACTTTTCAGCAATATACACTTCAGTAAGAAACTTCATTCCATCTGCTGTTACTTCAGCCATCTGCTGCTTAAATGGCAACAAAGGCATCTGGACCGGAGGTGACTTTCTAAAGATGTAGGTGAGGGCCTCATCAGTGCGGAAATGGCGATCCTGACTCCTATCAAATCACAAATCGCTGTCTTTTATAGTTGACGATTCACCGATTACAAAACCTAATTGTGGTACAAATGTTATATTTATATTTTGCAGTACAGCTGCATCTGCATCTATACAGTATAGCATCTATTAATATATTAGCATCCTAGAACCCGTGTTTGCGTCATTGTTAAATTGTAAAAAAGGTATGTTCTTATATAGCATCGAGTTTTGTGGACTGCTCAAAGCACTTTACACTTCACCCCTGGCAGACCTGTTCATTCCAACACCAACTCGACTTCTCTGGGAAGCATTCAGCCATGCTCAAATTACTGCGCGAAGACTATTCGTTCAGATATCCACCTCTGCCTGTAGCCAGGTACTCGTTAATACAGCTGAGTGAACTGAGGCAATGTGGGATGAATGAAATTGCCACCCAAGTTTCGAAATGGTAGCAAGAGGATTCAAACCCGGGTTCTCTCAACTGAGAGCCCGACGTTCTAACCTCTATGTTACTTCAGGAACCTGTATACATGTTAAGTTGTTTTGTCTTTGAGACCACTTACAATAAACTGTTGTTGACTTAATGTGATAAAACTACCTTTCATCATCTCCAATTTCCTTGAAGATTTATTTAAGATCCAACAAGAACCTTCCTGCTAAAACATCTCACAGGGTCATACAGCATCTAAAAGTATGTGAGGGGGAACAGACTTTCAGGCAATCGTCCACAGACTTATAATCAATTAATAGAATAATATTCAAAATCTTTTAAATAACATCAAATGTAGATTATAAGTACACACATTCATTAAAACACATTTGTGAGGTAATGATGTCAAAATAGATATTGTGTATACTATGTGAACTATACTATCTTAACTCGGAAAACACCTTTTTTTCAAGAATGACATTCTATGCACATTGATATGTTCCATCTCACCTGTATCCAGTGGCAGAGTAGGCAGAATATGTATGTGCATCAAACGGTTCAACTTTGTGCAGAACCAAGTTCGCATAGGTGGCCATGGCAACAACCTGCCAGCTGTCTGCCCACAGTCTGATTGGTTGATCCATGGGAGTGCCACCTTGACCCTTACACAAGGTCACGCATACAAAGCCACCAGGACGAATCACTTCAGCAGCACTATGGGAGAAACACATATTATTACTAATTTACTATTAGTATTACTAAAAAATGTATAAAGCACCATATGTCTGGGATCAGCCAATTCACACGTGCATACAAAACATGCATGCAATCATAAAATAATAACTATATAACATTATAGTCGAAAATATACAATAAAAAATACAGTATTCGATTAAGATTAATACAAGAATAAATAAAAAAATATATAGTAAATAAATAACAATAGTAAATAAATAAATATAATAAAAAATATGTGTTCATAAAGTTTCCTCAGTCGCAGTCATTCCTTAGTGGAAATAAGCACACTTAATTAGATAGGTTTTCTGTAAGTTCTTAAATGTAGTCAGTGTGCCTGCATGTCTGAAATACTCAGTCAGTCCCATAGCCAGACCTGTGGCCGAAGTACTCGGTACTCGTGTACTTGAGGTACATTTTTGAAATATTCGTACTCGTAGAAATTATGGTCATGTACTGGTACTCGTGTTCAATGTACTCAGATTTTACGAGTACCTCCGAGTACTTTTTCAATATGATATTGGGAAAATTATTTAATTTCTTATTATGAAATCATTAACAACTAATTCACAACTATTTTTAAAATACGTTATTATTACTATGCAGAGTTACTATAATATCATACAATATGTACCAGTACTCGTACTCATGCAAATGTACTCATACTCAGCAATCACCAATGTACTCGTACTCATACTTTACTCATGAACATGTACTCGGCCCCAGGTCTGTCCATAGCGTTGGTCTGGATACCGAGAAAGTCTGTCTGCCATAGCAGTTCAGTTTCAAATATAATGGTCAATATAATACCACTGAAATATGCATGATTCATTTTGGATTGATCATGCCACAGGAAAACATTTCTTCCAGCCAAAAATGTGGGTTTGAAACACGAAGCGTTTAGCGTTTCATGGATTAACTGCCACTTTTGTAGCTACTTGGTTTATAAATGCCAACCACTACTGTTTATAAACTATAAAGGATGTTATTCAAAATGGCACAGCCTGGGGAGTTCTGCAGTGATTTTACATATCATGTCAACATTGACCGACCAAAAGGCAGTAGCACGGGAGAAAGCAGTTGCTTGAACAATGATTATCTGGTCGAGTATGACAAGCTACTGACCAGAGTGGTCGAATATGACGAGCTACTGACCAGATTGGTCGAGTATGACGAGCTACTGACCAGAGTGGTCGAGTATGACGAGCTACTGACCAGAGTGGTCGAGTATGATGAGCTACTGACCAGAGTGGTCGAGTATGACGAGCTACTGACCAGAGTGGTCGAGTATGCACCAGTGTTCATTGAGAAGTTTAAGTGACAATTATCTTGGTAATGCAATTATCGGCTTGACATACAGCCTCCAGCAAAAATGTGATTGTGGTTGACACGATTATCGCACAATGATAAGTTATATATCATTTTAAGCTATTTTGATGCTGCATCTGATAAGTGAAATTGTCAAATGTGACATTTGGTCGAACAGGACAGCAGGGGATGGGACTACTAAACCATGAAGAGAGATACCTGAGGAAGAACTCCCTGAGCAGTCGTCTATTCCTCCTGATATCTGACTTCCCCCCCACGTGTGGGAAGTTAAACATCACTTTGTGAAACGTCCTCTCTTTCAGTTCCGCATGACTGGCCAGGGACGTGGCATCCACTTCAAATAAAACTGTCACACCTACAATGATGATAAGGCAGTTATAACATATCATTGTTCATGCACATATAAGCAAATTAAAATACCTCAATGTAAAAAAGGATAAAGTATAAAAACGTCTTTTCTACCTAGTGTGTTCAGGGGCCTTCCAATAATGAATATTATCCATGCAAAATTAAAAAATGATAGGACAAACAACCGAGTGTACAGAATTTTTTGTGTTACAGTACAATGTCCAAATTTCCACCATATATTGTCAGGGAAACTGACAATAACTTATTAGTTCAATAGACTTACGACTTGTCCCACATTCTCATTTTTGGTGCTGAAATTCATAAAATATAGAAAAAGTTTAAGGCTGAATTATTCTGAAAGTATAGCATCTAAAAGTCTACTTCATTAATAGGCTATTGTCAGCATCACTGACAATAGATGGTGACAATTTGGACATTGTACTGTAACACAACAATGAAAAACAGACTGCTGAAATCCTTCTCAGAAAAAAAATTATTTTCCATTTCTGTGCATCCAGTATACCTGTTATCCATTGCCCTATCATTCTTGAATTTTGCATTGATAATCTGCACCATATTCAGCAAATTTCAGATATGAAGCTTGTAAAATTCTAAAGTTAGAAGCACCTGAACACAGATAAAAATACAGGTGCGTTTTGGGGCACTCACCCCCTTTTCACATAATAGGGCATTACAGATGCAATTTGTATGTAAATGCTTAGTTCTTTTGTAGAAGTGCTCAGACAGAAGTGTTCAGACATAGCTACTTATTCATTGGTTAAAATTTAGGCAAATTCTGAGACATAGATCAACTTTTGAAATTTACTGAAAATTTATTGATTTTATGTGGAATGACCCTATTATCAATAAATTAACATCAGATTTAACTAGTCCAAAATACTTGTTGCTAGTCTGACATGAGTTTTGGTTATCCCGGAAACTCAGACATGCATTGATTGTGAACCCTACAAGAAAGTAGTGCAACACAAGAACATATGAAGTACCGCAAATTACACACATCGCCATTATTAGGTTATAACTAAAAAAAATAAAAAATAAATAAAAATACATTAATTTGCTTAAAACTATAAAAAAAACACACATATATATATATATATATATTATATATATATATATGGCAGAGGTGATAGGTACCTTGTTCTTTCAACAGACTGACATTCGTTCTGGAGTTGGTGTGTCTCTTGTACAAGTCGGCTTCTGTCAGTAGACAACTTGTTGTTATATCCACTCCAACCAGATGTTGCTCAAGGGCCACGGAGAACGAGAAATCTCCTTCACCAACGAGCAGGATTGCATCATGGTCTGCTGTATTCATTCTTCTGATTGACCCGTCCTGCTCCTAATGACAAATCTTTAACAGTTAGTTACTTAGTATAATGTCCATAAAGCCAATGCATAATCAATAGTCAAAGTCAAATGTAAAGTATGCATCATAAATAAAGCTTGTAAATACAACAAAATCGTGCATGGGATTTTGTACAATATTTGGTGAAAATATTGTTTACAGAATAACAGGCTGGTTTCCAAATTTGTGTAATTATTACATCTGAAGTAATTTTAAGCATATATATATATATATATATATACATATATATATAGTTGTGAAACATGATTAATGTTCTTGAAAGCATGTTTCACTAAATTCACCCAAACTGTGTCGCAGTCTGTGTACTCTATCTTGGTCTGTGTACTCTATCTTGGTCTGTCTGTGTACTCTATCTTGGTCTGTCTGTGTACTCTATCTTGGTCTGTCTGTGTACTCTATCTTGGTCTGTCTGTGTACTCTATCTTGGTCTGTCTGTGTACTCTATCTTGGTCTGTCTGTGTACTCTATCTTGGTCTGTCTGTGTACTCTATCTTGGTATGTGTACTCTATCTTGGTCTGTGTACTCTATCTTGGTCTGTGTACTCTATCTTGGTCTGTCTGTGTACTCTATCTTGGTCTGTCTGTGTACTCTATCTTGGTCTGTCTGTGTACTCTATCTTGGTCTGTGTACTCTATCTTGGTCTGTGTACTCTATCTTGGTCTGTGTACTCTATCTTGGTCTGTGTACTCTATCTTGGTCTGTCTGTGTACTCTATCTTGGTCTGTCTGTGTACTCTATCTTGGTCTGTGTACTCTATCTTGGTCTGTGTACTCTATTATGGTCTGTGTACTCTAAAACAGTATGTCTTTTGCCAGATCTGCACATCTGTATATTATGTGCTATAATCAGACTGTAACTCCTTTAATCAGGCCATTTTGTCTTAGTCCCTTGTGTGGCCTCTATAAAGGGGTTCTTATTGTGCACACGTATGGTTTAAAGGGGTTCTTATTGTGCACACGTATGGTTTAAAGGGGTTCTTATTGTGCACACGTATGGTTTAAAGGGGTTCTTATTGTGCACACGTATGGTTTAAAGGGGTTCTTATTGTGCACACGTATGGTTTAAAGGGGTTCTTATTGTGCACACGTATGGTTTAAAGGTGATGCAATTGTTTCAGTTTGTCATCTGACACATCTTGAAAGACGGCTGTTCTGTTATTGCCCAAACGGCTAATAACCAAGCTTTGAAAGAATTTGTAATTTTAAAATGTATGTCATACACAAATTGCATGTACTGTTTAATGTATAACTCTACTCTAGGCCTATACTGTATGTGTGAGACCTTATGAAAATATACCATGGTATACAATGGCATTAGAGTACATATGGTATACAGTACATGGTATAATACCATGGCATTACAGTACATGGTATAATACCATGGCATTACACTACATGGTATAATACCATGGTATTACAGTACATGGTATACCATAGCATTACAGTACATGCCATTACTACATGGTATGCCATGGCAGTACATGGTATACCAGTCTTGCTTATCTGACTCTCGCTCGGCTTTGTGAATTCGCCGAGAAGAGTATAGATGCAGAGTCAGAGGTGTGGTCTTGTTGTTATCTATTATCACCACTCCATCTTGTGTAGGCGTTCTCGTGAAGCACCATCAGCCAATTATCAACTGTTTTTATCGAGATGCTAAAAAAAATTTTTTTGGCCTGATTTAACTTTTCAGTCAGCTAGACAGCTGTGTAAATAAAATCAAAGTTTAAAGTTAATTCGAATTGCATCATATAAACTGATAAAAGTTCTCTCATTTTATAAATTAGCCAAATACCCGGATGAGATCTTGATTAGCTACTTATGTACGCGCCCAGAATCTGGGTTAAACAAATGGTGGCTCCACAGAGCGGAGCCTGGATAATCGAGGCATTGATTAATGGAATATATAGCATACCATGGCATTACATGGTAAATTGTGGTAGACCATGCTTTTTCATATTGTGTATGTTAATTGTATGGTATACCAGGTACCATAGTTTCCGTTTCAAAACACCGGCCATGGTACACCATGGTACACCATGCATGGTTGGTTCCGTGTCGCTTCGGCAGCAAAATTCTTGGACGCTTTGGTGAATTAGTTGGTCGCTTCGGCGGCATAACATTGGTTGCTCCAGCACCATTTTATTATAAAATATGGCGCTATATTTTTGATAATCAATTATATTTTTGATATAATTGATTAGCATTATAGATTGCATATATGCATGCTTGGGTTAAATTGCGATTCAGGGGTCTCAACATCTCATCTCCCACCTGTTTTTGGAGGCTAACCTACAACCTGTCACCATTTTTTGGCCAACCTCCCATCTACGAGGGTCAGTGCGAGTTAAGACAACACGCAACAACACGGAGTCTGTGTTCTTTGATCCCCTCACCGAACATTAAATTGCACAATGCCACACTTATAACGTATTTGATCCGTCACTTTGTGCAGTTACTAGGGATATATACTCAGAAACCGATCTAGCAAACTTATGATCAGGTTTACACCACTAACAGAACTTACTTGTAGAGATAAGTTGTTTACACTTTTCTACACGTGCTGATCACTGCTGTGTCCGCACTAACTTCCGGACAAGCAGCATTCGTCTTATTCTCACTAGGTGGCGGGCCTGTTTCCTAGAATTGTCTGGTTCTCGGACCAACGTGTGGCGCCACTGTTGTAGCCAAGGCCCACTGGGCGACATACAACGCGCCATCGTCTTCGGAGTTTCGAAGGGGGGAGGGGGGTTCGAGCGTACACAATCAGCCGGGGATTTCTTGGTTGATTCTGCAAAATGCTACAGTTAAAACAAATCATTTGAAGTATATGATATAAAGTTCAGCATTTATTAACACTTCTAGCACCGATGGCAACGTAATGTCTACTGAAATGCATGGAAACTCCAGTGACAGTGTCAGTAGTGTCTACTAGTGATACTAATACACGGACTCACTGACACTGCCACTGGCACTACTGGAAGTACTCCCTACTGGTCAGTGTTTGCACAAAATGTGGCATAGGCCATAGTCATAGGCATAGCCATAACATAAGCCACAACAAGCCAGACAGACATACATGATACAACGTCAACATCGACGACGTTTCTCTGGCCTGCAACTTCTTCTACTTAAAATTGTCCATGCATATTAATGCTGGATCTGCCATGAACACATTGAACGATCTTTGTTGGTTCTCACAGTCATTAGTTGCATTACAATCGTTGCGCGTTAACATCCTTCCTACTAGAGGCTACATCCTTCCCTAAAACATATCTGCTGCCAATAACGCCATCTGGCGAATGGCTTTATTTTTTAATTATCCAATGGCAGCGGTGGTTATTTATAACCAATGGAAAATTATTGTCTAGTTACTGCGTTTCTAATATCGGCCATTTCTCTAATGGTAGCCTCGGCTACACATGGCCCTAATGTTATGACTAGCCAATAATAGCCATCGTTACAAAATGTTGTCGTACTGCAAAGAATCAGGTAAACGCAAAAGCGCGCCAAAAAATGTTGTGACCCAGCGTACGCAGTTCGCAAGAGACTGTGTCTGTAAGCTTGTTACACGAAGTATGACGAAATTAACGAATGTTATAGTAAGTTAATTGTAATCAGGTACTTAATTGGCCAAGAATGTAACTCATGTGCACAGCTGAAAATGTAGCCCTAATAACAATGTGGCGAACTTCGATCAAAACTGACAGAGTCAGAGAGAGGACACTGGCACTGCCACTGCCACTCACTGGTACTGGCACTGTCACTGCACAACATCGCCCGGTACGCACAAATATGGGAAGTCGTATACTGATCAGGATTTTCTGCTATGTATAGATAATATGCCAGTTTCACACAAATCTGAAGACACTTTGGCAAGATATATATATTGACAGATTAATTAATATTTTTTTGTAATGTATATACCTCGTTGTCCAATTGGCATTGCCATTGAAATTGCATTGCCATTGCATTGACATTCCCATTGGCATTGGAAATAGTTGCTGTGGCATTGGCATTGCCTTGGCCCTTGACTTGAGTGGGTAATTATAGCCACAAATGCCGTTATTGCAATAATTATAGGCATTGACTTCATCTACCTTGGGCTTGGCACTATTTCAGGGTTTCATAAAAAGACAATCTGAACATCTAATATATTTAAATCCAGCATTTGCTATAGTTGCATATGATAGTCTTATATATTTAGTTAGTGTATGCTGTATATTCTTCTTTGTGTACTTCCAGATGTAACTGCCACTGACCTGTTATCTGCCACAAAGTTCATCTTCACCTTCTGGTGTTTTGGAAATGTCAACTGTAACGTTACATTAAGACAGGCAGATGTCACAAGGGAAAGCTGCAGTGCATGCTAAGTCCCCTAAGATGAAAACATTGCAGCAGAAGTACTGTCATCTAAAACAGCAAAAGAATCAGCAGAGAAAGAAATCAAGCAAGAAAACGGAATCTTGCAGTAAAACAGCAGCTTCTGATCGATGAGTTTTATTTTGACTCAAATTCAGATGGTGTCAAGGAAACCAAGAGGAGCCTGGTGGACTGCAGTTGACGAAGGACAACAATGGTTCTTTTAAGAGCCAATCAACACTTCCAAAAGAGATTGCTCTCACACATAATAATGATGGTGTTTATTCATAAGTGAAACGCTAACTTGATATAATATAATCAATACTATTTTATTAGGCCAAGACCAGACTTGGGGGCAGTTACATTAAATATTAATTCCAGCTACACACCAATTACAAATTCAACCTCAAAAATACAAATTCCAACACACCAATTCCAATTATCAATTCCATATCGAAATAATAGTATCGGAACAGAACAATCATAGGCATACACAATGCCAAAAGATAACACAAACATATCCCAACACTGCACATTTACCTTTGACATTTTTACCAGTAATTTTCCTATCCCATATTTGTACAGTATGTTTTGGCTGTTGATGTTATCCCTAATTATTAATCCCCTATCGGACAATATCATATCAACTTCAACCTTCTCTAACAATCCTCATTGCTAGACAATTTCCACATCAGATATCAAAGCGAAACAAAAGTCGTGGTTTTGGGGATATGCACCTAAAAGAAATAATAAAATCTAACCATGTGCAACTAAGATCAAAAATATCATGCAAGTGTTTTACTCGGAATTTGTTCTAAAAGTTGGAGATTCTGGTCATTTGTCCGGTTGAATGTGAGGGCGGACATGTTAACCAGCGCGACTGATAAGTGCATGCGCAATTCTATTAAATCGAGGTAACCATGCAGTCTCAAACAAACATTCCGGTTTGACAAAAAATTACTAATTTGGACTAACAATATGTTAAATAAGTTGAGTTTGTACGCAAACAGCATGGCCACATCCTATTAGCAAATATTGCAATAGGTGTATACAAATATATTTTAATTTGGCTAGCGAATATTGCCAGACTATAACCCTCTTGTATGGTTGTCTAACAATATGATGCACCCCATGAAATTAAGATGCTGTGTTCAACAAGGTTTTCCTAGAAACCCACTGACCTGATATTCTTAATTGTTTTTGCAAATGGGTATGTCTTAGTAACTCTTATAGGTGCATAGGTCTAAAACCATGACTTGTTTCCCTTTAAGCCCTCAATACATCTGACATTTGGTGCAATCCCAATTAAAGTCCTGCACATGCAATGAATCTAATGCGAGGAATAGAGATGCCCGTGCTTTCCAAAAAGACAATACAAACTGAACCCATGTTAGTACAATGCTGGAAACTGTACCAAACTGTCCGTATGAGAGTGCCAGGTCTGAGTAGAGAAGTGCCAGGTCTGAGTGGAGAAGTGCCAGGTCTGAGTAGAGAAGTGCCAGGTCTGAGTGGAGAAGTGCCAGGTATGAGTGGAGAAGTGCCAGGTCTGAGTGGAGAAGTGCCAGGTCTGAGTGGAGAAGTGCCAGGTCTGAGTGGAGAAGTGCCAGGTCTGAGTGGAGAAGTGCCAGGTCTGAGTGGAGAAGTGCCAGGTCTGAGTGGAGAAGTGCCAGGTCTGAGTGGAGAAGTGCCAGGTCTGAGTGGAGAAGTGCCAGGTCTGAGGGGAGAAGTGCCAGGTCTGAGTGGAGAAGTGCCAGGTCTGAGTGGAGAAGTGCCAGGTCTGAGTGGAGAAGTGCCAGGTCTGAGTGGAGAAGTGCCAGGTCTGAGTGGAGAAGTGCCAGGTCTGAGTGGAGAAGTGCCAGGTCTGAGTGGAGAAGTGCCAGATCTGGGTGGAGAAGTGCCAGGTCTTGGTGGAGAAGTGCCAGGTCTGAGTGGAGAAGTGCCAGGTCTGAGTGGAGAAGTGCCAGGTCTGAGTGGAGAAGTGCCAGATCTGAGTGGAGAAGTGCCAGATCTGAGTGGAGAAGTGCCAGGTCTGAGTGGAGAAGTGCCAGGTCTGAGTGGAGAAGTGCCAGGTCTGAGGGGAGAAGTGCCAGGTCTGAGTGGAGAAGTGCCAGGTCTGAGTGGAGAAGTGCCAGGTCTGAGTGGAGAAGTGCCAGGTCTGAGTGGAGAAGTGCCAGGTCTGAGTGGAGAAGTGCCAGGTCTGAGTGGAGAAGTGCCAGGTCTGGGTGGAGAAGTGCCAGGTCTGGGTGGAGAAGTGCCAGGTATGGGTGGAGAAGTGCCAGGTCTTAGTGGAGAAGTGCCAGGTCTGGCTGGAGAAGTGTCAGGTCTGAGTGGAGAAGTGCCAGGTCTGAGTGGAGAAGTGCCAGGTCTGAGTGGAGAAGTGCCAGGTCTGCGTGGAGAAGTGCCAGGTCTGAGTGGAGAAGTGCCAGGTCTGAGTGGAGAAGTGCCAGGTCTGAGTGGAGAAGTGCCAGGTCTGGGTGGAGAAGTGCCAGGTATGGGTGGAGAAGTGCCAGGTCTTAGTGGAGAAGTGCCAGGTCTGGCTGGAGAAGTGTCAGGTCTGAGTGGAGAAGTGCCAGGTCTGAGTGGAGAAGTGCCAGGTCTGCGTGGAGAAGTGCCAGGTCTGAGTGGAGAAGTGCCAGGTCTGAGTGGAGAAGTGCCAGGTCTGAGTGGAGAAGTGTAATAACCAGATGAGGGCCACGAACAACTCATTTTGAGACCACAAGTTTCTTCAGTTGTTGGTCGTTCTCACGACAACGGCGGTCGCCCCCAGCGAAACGCATATGGGATGACACCAGGAAGTCCGTTGTGCGCAAAAAAAGGTAGAGAGCGAAATCACTCGTATAAAGTTCTAGAATGTTGAACGATGTTATTCGAAGCAGGCATGCACCCGTGATGTGTACACAGCGATGAGACAGTGTGTACAAGCGGAGAAAGTCAACTGACGACACAGTTTCGCGGAACATTCGAAGAAGGAGTACGGTTTAACGACTGTGTCTGCCCGTTGTCATGTGAACAGACAAGGGCCGACGCAGCTAACTGTCCAGCTCAGAAGAAACGACTCGTCCCTCAAACCCAAATGTGTCGAATACTCCAGTGATTCGCCGCGACATTGTTCCGGGTCAGACCGCGACGTACTGCGAAGCGACTGATTCCCCGGAGGCTGCACCGTAGAGAGTGACTCCCCGGAAGCTGCACCGTAGATAGTGATTCCCCGGAGGCAGCACCGTCGAGAGTGACTCCTCTGAGGCAGCACCGCAGAGAGTGATTCCCCGGAGGCTGTACCGTAGAGAGTGACTCCCCGGAGGCTGCACCGTAGAGAGTGACTCCCCGGAGGCTGTACCGTAGAGAGTGACTCCCCGGAGGCAGCACCGTCAACAGTGACTCCTCGGAGGCTGCACCGTAGAGAGTGATTCCCCGGAGGCAGCACTGTCGAGAGTGACTCCCCGGAGGCAGCACCGTCGAGAGTGACTCCCCGGAGGCAGCACCGTCGAGAGTGACTCCCCGGAGGCTGCACCATAGAGAGTGACTCCTCTGCGGCAGCACCGTAGAGAGTGACTCCCCGGAGGCTGCACCGTAGAGAGTGACTCCCCGGAGGCAGCACCGTCAACAGTGACTCCTCGGAGGCTGCACCGTAGAGAGTGATTCCCCGGAGGCAGCACCGTAGAGAGTGATTCCCCGGAGGCAGCACCGTCAACAGTGACTCCTCGGAGGCTGCACCCTAGAGAGTGACTCCCTGTAGGCTGCACCGTAGAGAATGACACCCCGGAGGCTGCACCGTAGAAAGTGATTCCCCGGAGGCAGCACCGTCGAGAGTGACTCTCTGGACGCTGCACCATAGAGAGTGACTCCTCTGAGGCAGCATCGTAGAGAGTGACTCCCCGGAGGCTGCATCGTAGAGAGTGACTCCCCGGAGCCTGCACCGAGGAGAGTGACTCCCCGGAGGTTGCACCGTAGAGAGTGACTCCCCGGAGCCTGCACCGAGGAGAGTGACTCCCCGGAGGCTGTATCGTAGAGAGTGACTCCCCGGAGCCTGCACCGAGGAGAGTGACTCCCCGGAGGCTGTATCGTAGAGAGTGACTCCCCGGAGCTTGCACCGAGGAGAGTGACTCCCCGGAGGCTGTATCGTAGAGAGTGACTCCCCGGAGTCTGCACCGAGGAGAGTGACTCCCCGGAGGCTGTACCGTAGAGAGTGACTCCCCGGAGGCTCCACCATAGAGAGTGACTCCTCTGAGGCAGCATCGTAGAGAGTGATTCCCCGGAGGCTGTACCGTAGAGAGTGACACCCTGGTGGCTGCACCGTCGAGAGTGACTCCCTGGAGGCTGCACCGTCAAGAGTACCCCCCCCCCGGAGGCTGAACCGTCGAGAGTGACTCCCCGGAGGCTGCACCGTAGAGAGTGATTCCCCGGAGGTTGTACCGTAGATAGTGATTCCCCGGAGGCAGCACCGTCAGGCTGCACCGTAGAGAGTGACTCCCCGGAGGCTGTACCGTAGAGAGTGACTCCCCGGAGGTTGTACCGTAGAGAGTGACTCCCCGGAGGCTGCACCGTCGAAAGTGATTCCCCGGAGGCTGCACCGTAGAGAGCGATTCCCCGGAGGCAGCACCGTCGAGAGTGCCTCCCCGGAGGCTGCACCGTAGAGAGTGATTCCCCGGAGGCTGCACCGTAGAGAGTGATTCCCCGGAGGCTGCACCGTAGAGAGTGATTCCCCGGAGGCAGCACCGTAGAGAGTGACTCCCTGGAGGCTGCACCGTCAAGAGTACCCCCCCCGGAGGCTGAACCGTCGAGAGTGACTCCCCGGAGGCTGCACCGTAGAGAGTGATTCCCCGGAGGTTGTACAGTAGATAGTGATTCCCCGGAGGCAGCACCGTCAGGCTGCACCGTAGAGAGTGACTCCCCGGAGGCTGTACCGTAGAGAGTGACTCCCCGGAGGTTGTACCGTAGAGAGTGACTCCCCGGAGGCTGCACCGTCGAAAGTGATTCCCCAGAGGCTGCACCGTAGAGAGCGATTCCCCGGAGGCAGCACCGTCGAGAGTGACTCCTCGGAGGCTGCACCGTAGAGAGTGATTCCCCGGAGGCTGCACCGTAGAGAGTGATTCCCCGGAGGCTGCACCGTAGAGAGTGATTCCCCGGAGGCAGCACCGTAGAGAGTGATTCCCCGGAGGCAGCACCGTCGAGAGTGACTCCCCGGAGGCTGCACCGTCGAGAGTGACTCTCCGGAGGCAGCACCGTCAAGAGTGACTCCCCGTAGGCTGCACCGTAGAGAGTGACTCCCCGGAGGCTGTACCGTCAAGAGTGACTCCCCGGAGGCTGTACCGTCAAGAGTGACTCCCCGTAGGCGTAGGCTGCACCGTAGAGAGCGACACTCCGGAGGTTGTACAGGATGTTACTCCCCGAGGTTGAACCGTAGAGAGTGACCCCTCCCCCCGCCCCCCGAGGCTGGACCGTCGAGTGTGGCTCCCCGGTGGTTGGACCTTCAACAGTGGTTCCGCAGTGGCTGGACCGTCGAGAGCGGCTCTCCTTTGGTTGGACTGCGTGTCGGATCTCCGATGGTTGGTCAACGTGGTCGGGTTTCCGATGGTTGGTCAACGTGGTCGGGTTTCCGATGGTTGGACAGCGTTGTTGGATCTCCGATGGTTGGACGTCGGACGGATATATTAACTCTTAACTATTAATTATATTTATTTAACTTATTGTAATATATTATAATGAACTATTTACTCACAACCAACTGTCATTTGAGCATACTCCATCTCAATGTGAGATACCGCTTTCGCACAGAGCACACAATACTTGTGTATGGCCGTCGTTATGTGGGATCGGTCTCGCGGTGGCTTGGTCTGTTTGTTAATAGCGGGTGACGTTTTAAGCTCCAGACGCCACGTGATTACGCGGTTCGTGATTACGCGCAGTACCAATACGTCATTTAGGGAAGCCCTGTAGCGAAATGTAATTTTTTATCAACGCAGCAGTCATTTAACAAGATTTAACAATATTGCCATCCCAAACAACAAGTTCCAGATGGCAAGTGGACAAGGAAGCCATTGGCTTATCGAGATTCCAACAATTTTATCATTTATGTGTAGCCCGCCCTTATCAGATATCTGTCAATTCTATTTTTAAACATATTCACACTACTAGCATTAACACAATCATTTGGCAGTTTGTTCCATTCATTTATCACCCTCTGTGAGAAAGAGTACTTTCTCATGTCCAACCTATACTGCTCCTTAACTAATGCTGCTTTGTGTCCTCTGGTTCTACTGCCTTCTTTAAGTTTGAAGAACATATTCCTATCAACATCCTCATAACCGTTCACTATTTTAAACACTTCTATTTGGTCTCCTCTTAGTCTCCTGGTCTTTAATGTTGTCAAACCACATTGTAATAAGCGGCTTTCATAAATAAGGTCTCTCAATTCTGGAATAATTTTAGTTGCTCTTCGTTGTATTCTTTCTAGCTTGTCTATGTCCTTCTTACGATATGGCCTCCATGCTTGAATACAATATTCCAAATGTGGTCTAACTATTGCTTTGTACAGGTGTACAATTAGCTGTTTCTCCTTATACGTGATAGTTCTAATTAGTCCTAGAATTTTTTTTCCTTTCGAAGCAGCAATGATTTTGCATTGTACACTTTCATTTGTGGATGTATGTATTAATTATTATAATTTGTATTTGCGGATGCATTTAAGGACGTAAGAATTGTTAACATTTGCTTTGATTTGTCAAACAAAAGCATTCTTCTTCACATATTGGGCAGATCCAGGCTCCAAAAAGAAACTGGGAACAACACTTGTAGGGCCTATTTATCCACATTTCCACACGGACAGTGCTTTCTAAACGACTGCAAAGTGAAAGGTAAGTACAAAATTATGGCTAT
This sequence comes from Lamellibrachia columna, assembly GCA_963662155.1. Lineage (NCBI taxonomy): Eukaryota > Metazoa > Annelida > Polychaeta > Sabellida > Siboglinidae > Lamellibrachia > Lamellibrachia columna. Next base: position 33,845,985 of record OY759271.1, on the reverse strand, counting down.
TATACATTCAAGTACGCGTCTTTCATTTTCAACAGTTGATCTCCACGTTGTCTTTGGTCGACCAACCTTTCTTCTACCTCCAGGCGTCCAGGTCAACGCCGTCCCACATCTGTTGTTGTTGTCCATTCGTAGGATATGTCCTACCCATTTCCATCTTTCCATATACTGAAGGTTCACACCCACATTTGACCAGGGATTGGTGTTGAGTAGGTGGGTCATGTTTATCTCCATAGCTCGAGTAGTACGTATTCTTTTTAACGTTTTATTTTTACTTTAAAATGTGCCAGATTGCAAATTATTACAGTTTCCTTTAAAAAATGGACACCCAGACCCCCTCTTACATGTGTGCTTCCACATGAATTTATACCTAGCCCCTGTCTTACTATCAATTTCTAAACGCAAATGGATTCTTGTTGTAAGTGGTGAATTTCAAATGGTCTGCAGCGGTTGTCAGGTTTGCAAATCACTGTGAGAGAGAATCGCCTTCAGCCGCAGCTGATGCATAGTAAAGACATAATTATATTGTCTGTGGCAAGCAGAATATCGCCATGAGAAGACACTGCCATGGTGCCACCCGTCTAGACACTGATGAGAATAACGATATCAAACAAAGGACAGTTCAGCTTTGTCCTGTAAGATCATACAAACGCAGAAGATCCGTGAGGAATTCTTTAAATGTGTCTTGTGTTACTCTTACGCTTACATGCGCAGCCAGTACCGAAAAGGTCGAACAGCTCGGTTTGGACTTACAAAAACATGCACGACCGTTTTAAATATGGCCGGGCAGACGAAAAAATCGGCGGAATCAGTTTCTGCGAGTCTGTTGGAGAGCCCCCTCGTTCAGATGCATGTGCAGTCGAATACCAATAGAAATAAAATGTAAAACATAAAAGGAATGTCCAAGAATAAGGCAAGACAAATGTATTGTAAAACAATTGCGAAAGCAAGTTTTGGCAAACGTATTAGCATTGTCTACAATGCTAGACAACCCATGTTTGTGAGGGGTGGGGCACCAATTGGGAGGTGGGAGGTTGGCCCTAAAAATTGGTGGGAGGTGGGATTGGGGAGGTTAGAGGTGGACACTAAAAATGGTGGGAGATGTGAAGTTGGCCCCGCAAATAGGCAGGAGTTGGGAGGTGGGCCCCTAAAATAAGTGGGAAACGGGAGGTTGAGACCCCCGCCACACCCCTCGTTTGTATTATCTTTAGATTGTATAAAGTAGGCATTATCAGTCTGCCCAAGAAGTGAAGACGCGGTTCGGATTTGATACATGTCGTGCGACCGTCCGCGCAAGCCAGAGGGCACGCGGCCAAGTAACGTGACTGGCCCACAGGCGTAGATGAGCAAGGAGCTCTTCTCCGAAACTTGCGCAGCTGGCAAAGGGGCGTGGTCGTCGCAGCTGGCCGCTGTGGAGCAGTCAGCTGTCGTCTACTCCGTCACCCGGTCACTCCATGAGTCG